>JASXTE010000001.1:44166137-45366137 GCA_030280995.1 Hemileia vastatrix
TTCTGTGCTTTGAAGTCATTTTTCAATTTACCTTTTCCAATCTCACTGACTCAGGAACACCCTCAACCTTGTGCATAGGTTGTCTGGTGACACCACTGTTGTCAGCCTGTATATCCCCAGGACTGAGTAAAAAGTACTTATAAGTTAGGTTAAACACATGAACTATACATGGGAAAAATAATTAAGAATACACAAACAGTATACATAAGTAAAATTATGATAATATACAAAATATGCCATTATAACACCTTATATACACGCATATATCCACCTTTTAGAAGTCTTATGTACTTAATATTAAGTTGGAATATGCTAGGGTAATCTTAAGAACCTTAAGTATAAGGCTACATAATTTTTAAGTACACTTAAAGCTGTTATTTTCACTGTTTTATGCAAAAAACAAGAAACGCGCTTTATTTCACTTAAAAGTTGACTATATGCACCCTAAATTTGAGAATATCAAAAACGCGCTCTTTGACAGATCAATTGGTCTCATTGAGGACTATTGATTTGGCTATTTAAATGCAAAAAAAAAAAAAAAAAAAACACTTTTCAAATTTTTGGTGGTTTTTTTTATGCCAGAAATGGCTTCTGTGTACTGGCCACATACTGCCTGCTTTTTTTTTTTCCTGTGTGAATAGCTTCAATTTTTAGCAAAGTTAGCTTTTTCACACTTTCATTACCCCTACATTCTAGGCCCACTGCGAGGGAACACACTAAAATAGGCAACAGGTGCTTATTTAGTGTCTTAGCTTAATTAATAATGCATTGACCTTGTTTATATGCACTAATTTCATTAATAACCTTACTCTTGGCGTCTTATTTCATCACCACGCTCAAATTGGCCTAAATTTAGTCAAGGATTTACCAGTGCAAGCGCCTGCCAAGGGAATGCATGTAGTTACCCCACACATCTCATGCTCTTTTTTGAGTTTTTGGGGTGGTTTCTCAGTCAATATTGGGTATTTTTTGAATGGGAATTTCACATTGTATAATGTCAGGATTAGCCCCATGGTTTCTAAAGTGAATCTCCCTTATTATGAAGCTATTATTAACCTTAAAAAGTGTCCTCTTTTTTAGTCTTTGATATGATTGTTTAATACACATATACTCTCTTTTTATCTTATTCTTTAATTTTGATGGAATTTCCTTATTAATATAGGATTTTGACGGTTGTTACTCTTCTGATCATGTCATGGGTTACTGGGAATGTTGATGGGCATGTCTATTAGTGGTTTGGAGGGGTCATTAACTGTGTATTGGGTGGTACATCAAGGGAATCATTGGGGAACTCAGTGTGTATAAAAGGAGGAGGTTTTTGGGTCTTGTTTCTACATTCTTTATCATTACAATTTAACCAATATAACCCAATAAATTACAATACATATCAATTAGTACTTTTATATAACTTTTGAATCGTATCTGAATTATTAAAATCTATTTTTCTACCAACTACAAAGATTGTAAGCCACATACACAGATAGTGAGAATTTTATTACTGAGACCATTATGTTTGATTATATTTTACTATTTGTTGGATTTATACTACAGTATTCATATAGGACCATTAAAATCTTCTAGACAACTGACCATTCAAAGCTAGTTCACGTCTTTGTACTTGACCTCAGCCTGACAACTGTACTGACAAAACTTGAACAAATTTTTTAAACACCTGTCAATCTATACACCCACTTCTCCTCCTTCCCCTTTCATCCCAACCCCCACTCCAACCCTTCCCATCCACTCCTCCTCCACCCAACCCTTCTACCTCCCCCTTAGCCTCCAGTCTTCCACTCCTCCTCCACTCCAACTCCCACCTCCTGTCAGATAAACAAAAAATAAAAAAGTTTTTTTTAAAATAAAAAACACAAAAAAGAAAAAGAAATTCTACACATGCACTATTCATATATCTACACACACACAAAACCCCACCCAGACACACACATATATATATTCTATTGCTATTTCTATTCCTCTTCCTATTTTCTATTTCTATTAATTCTCCATACCTCTTTTCCACACTTTATTTAACCTTCTTCTTCTTCCAAGTTTCTTAACCCTCAACCCTTAACCTATAACCTACAGTCTTTAACCTACATAACCTGTATAACCTATACTTATTAAACCCTAACAGATATATAACCAAAGAACCATCCAGAAAAAAAGAAAAAAAAACACTTTGTTATCCATCCATCCATCATTCACATATTCATAGCAGACCAAGCCTCATTCAAAACCGCAAAAACTGCTTCAGCAATCATCTTATTTTGTAATGATGTATCTCTAGGAAGCTATATATATATATATATATCACCATAACCATAATAATGATATATATATATGTAAAAAAAAAAAAAAGAATCAGTTCCTCGCTACGCTAAACTACAAATCCCTCTTTCCTTTCTCCTTCTACAAAATAAAAATAAAACAAACCTTATCGGGATGAACTCTCGAAATAGCAACCACATATTTGCCTTTAACTTGTCCCAAACTTAACACTTCACCCATCCCCACTTTCTTCCACTTCAATTCATCCCATAAAATTTGATCTAAACTGACTAATAAAGCTCTTAAATTACCTTCTTTCCCTTTCTTCCAATTTAAAATCTTTTGATCTGTTACATCTTTCAAATTTAATCGATCATTAGATTCGTCTACCAAGATCGGAACTGAAATTGAAGTAGAAGGAATCAAAGGAGGGAGAGGAGGTTTAGATGTTGTCGAACGCGGTAAAGATCCTGTCCCAACTTGTCGTGTTCCGACATTGGCCATCTTTTTATCTTGTTGACGATTCTGATCCATCACATTTTGACTTGATTTAGATTGAATTGTCATACCTTTCTTACACCTTTCCAAACCTTCTGATACAATTTTCATTCCACCTGCTCCTTTCACAACGCCTTTCCCTAAAACTTTACAGACTTCCCAATCAAACTTTCCTTCTTCCCATTTCTCAATTTCTTCATTTAATTTCGCTCTCTTACTTAAACATTTCCCTAATTGTTCCCATAACATCAAATCACCACCACCATCTCCTCCTTCCTTTAACTCCTCGGGAATCCTCTTCTCATTAATTTCATTTAAATTTCGTTGAACTTGAACCCAATCAATACTTTGTTTATTGGCTGCCTCCCATATCGATTTGAAACCAAAATCACCAAAAATAATCGAGATAATTTTATTTAAATCGTTTCTTGCCCCTTTAGAATTTCCGTTTTTGATTCTAGTTGCGGCTCGATTATTAAGTAAAGGTAAGCAGCCCAAGTAAATAGCTTGAGGGTCAACACGATTTAAACCATCATGATCATCTTCATTATTATTATTATTATTATTATTATTATTATTATTATTATTATTATTATTATTATTATTATTATTATTGTTATTATTATTATTATTATTATTTGGATGATGATCAGAAGCGGTAGAAGTATAAATTGATAATGCTTTAGTATACTGATGTTCGGCATTAGAATATTGGCCTTGTTTGAAGAATTGATTACCAAGCAGACGTAGCTGAGTAACTTGTTGAATTTGTTGAGGTGTGGCAGTCATCATGTTTGAATGATTTAAAGAACTAAACCCCGATTTCAAGTGACTTGATGAAGAGGATGAAAAAACAGAAGGTTGATGAAGTGTTGTTGCAGTGGCTGTTTTGGTGGAAAAAGTTGTGATTGAGGTTGTTGGGGATAAAGAAAGTAAACTCGGTTGATCAGCTAATGATTCTTGATCTACAACATTTAATGGTTTAGATGCTTTGTTTGAAGAATTCTTAGGACTAGATTCCCACCGTTCAGGCATTTTACGACGTGCGGCCGACATGTAAACTCTGTCATCAGGATTATTAGTCATGTTTGATAATGATTTGGGGGAGGATGAGTAAGGCTTTTCAGAAGATGGATGGTTTTGGTTGGTACGGTTTTTGATAAATGAGTCAGGTTGATCGAAACGTTCTTGAGAAGGGCGCCGTTTGGAGGTGAGGGTAGACTCCAAAGTTGGATGACTTTTAGGCTTTAAATTATAATTATCACCATCAAGTTCATCATGGGTACTGAAAGCCGGGACGTCCTTCATCCATTTTGGTCTAACAGACCCATCAAAACTATTTGAAGCATTAGGGTCTTGATGATTTCCAGTAGAATGATCTTCAATTACTTTAGTAATAGAAGCTTTGCTTTGTTTCCATAAAGCAGTTGCTTTACCGAATGCAGAAGAACCGTAAGCTGAAGCTTGAGCGAATAGTACAGAAGCTTGTTCTTGAAGCTCTTTAGTATTCACAGTACTTAGAGAGCTACCACCACCCGAAGGAGCAGGAGCAGGAGCAGTAGTATTAGTAGCAGGAGAACGGGGTCGACTTGAAGAGGCATCAGACTGGGACCTAGTGGATAGTTGTGGATGAGGCCTAGGTTGTCTTGGAGATAGACGACGATCAGAAGGAGAAAAGAGATCAGAATCAGTCTCTTGTTGTCCAAGAACAAGACTTTCGATAGCAGACTCCAAGTTCCAAGTTTGTCTTTGAAAATCAAAAGATTTGACCAGTGCTGATCGAGCTAAAGGAATTGAGAAACCCATTTCTACGACTTTTCCTAAAATGTGAGGGGGAGGAGATGGAGGGATTTTTGTGTGGGATGTGTGTGATTTAGAGGGAGGAAGAGGGGGGGGAGAAGAAGTGTGTGGTGAAGCAAGAGGTATAGATGGAAGTTTGGGAGAGAGAGATTGAGTGACAGAGACGGGCTTTCCCAAGACACCGAGGATATCATCATCATCATGATCGAGTTCGAGTTCGAGTTCTAGTTGATTATGATGAGTACGAGATGGAGTATTGTTGAGAGAGATAAGGGAAGGAGATTGAGGGAGATGATCTCGTAAAAGGGGAGCCTGAGGGGTAATTTTAGGGAAGTTAAGGGAAGGAGCAAAAGAATCAAAGTTCCAAGGATCTTCGGAAGGAGGCGGGAGAGAGTGAGAGGGAGAGCCGCTGAGAAAGAAGAGGAAAGCGAGATGAAAGAATGAATGAAAAGAAAAGAAAAGAAAAGAAAAGAAAAGAAAAGAAAAAACCCCACTTTGAAGCGAGTCTGACAGCCATAGGGAGGAGACTTGAAGGATTGGAAGGAGGGGGGGGATCATCGAAGAGAGAGCTGAATGCATCTTGGAGTTGTTGTGGACGAGATGGAGGAATTGGGATGGAGAGTGAGTGATGATAATTTGGACGAGATCCAAGAGCAGGAGAAGCAGAAGCGTGCGTGTTTTTCGTCGGCCCAAGATCGTGGCCGTCGTCCATGGCAGAACACAAGATGGCCGACGACGAGCAGTGTAAGAGAGCACAACAAAATCATTGCTCACTGACTCCAAGCACCACATCAACTACGACTCTACGTTCACTCTTTTCTGAAGAGTCAATTCATACCATAAGTTGCTCTTCTTCTTCATTCCATTTAAAATTTTCCTTGCTGACAACAATATTTTTCTTTTTTTCCTACTTAGGACATCCCTAACACTCCTTAAGCTGTGATGCCTTCAACTTCTCACATTGACTTTACTATCCCAGGTCTGGAAGAAGATTTATTCTAGGCTATAATGCCTGGCACTTATTTCTCCCCGGTCACAGAAGACACAGTTACCTTGCCTGAGCAAGAGGCTGCTCTTCCACCCTTCACCCCTGACAATTGGTTCTTGGCTCCTCCAATGTCAAATCATACTTATGAGGAAGACACCCCTCAAATTCACCTTCCTTTCCCTCAAGATTGGAAAGTCCTTAATCAAGTGGTGGGGGCCCCTTACTACTGCACTGTCAATTGAGTGAATATTGCTTTCAACGCAGTATTCACTTATCTCAAAAATACCCCAGCCCTTGACAAGAAGGATGTCCAAAATTGAGTCACCCTAGTCAAAACTCTGAATTTGACTTACAACAATCCTTATAACAACCGGGAGTTTGCCTTTCTTGATAGACGTTAAAGTAAGTTTCAATCTCTTTTCTTACTCCTTTATTCTAGCACTAATTTTTCCATTCTTTCTTCAGAAATTTTCTTTTCAATTATTCTCTATTGTAGAAATATGTAACTAGTATATTCATTCTTTCTTGCAATAAATTATTTTTCCCTAAAACACTACCATATATTGCCCATAATTAATCTGTGAGAGTGAGAGAATCCTATAATTTCTTAAAAATAATAAGATTTCTTCCGCAAATCTTATTTTCTCGACTCCTTCTGAAATAAACTCAAAACAATAAAAGTTTTCCCACATATTATAAATTGCTAGCGCCATATCCTCTTCAACCTAATATACTTGAAGTAAACTCAGATCTTCCCAAGATCTTGATACACTATATTCTTCTCATAAATCTTGATACACTATATTCTTCTGCTGATTAGCATCCCCCAATTGGATACTATTCAGCACTTGCCTTTTCTTTGCATCCTTACAGTGCCTGAATATTATAAATAGGCCTGTAATATGCTCTTGTACCTTATCCATTCCATTATTCTTCACAAGTTCAACTTAGAGATTACCATATATCTTACTTTACATAGAGATCAAGCTTGCAGCTTTTTGCCTCCACCATAATTTTAACTTTACTTTCTCTAAGCCTCATGGTAATGCCACTTTTAAACCCCCTTGCGAAATAAATGCTTTAAATTTCATAAGACTTTTACCTTTTATTATCAATGCCCTAGTTCTCCTAATGGCTACATCCAGTTCCCATCTGTAGATACTTCTAGCACTCCTACTGTTCTAGCTAGACCTATTAGCACTACTTTACCCTCTAATTAAACCTTATCCATCAATAATGCGTCTCTTCCTGTGCACTCTTGACAAGAAATTCTCATCCAACCCAAAGCTGAATCACCCTCTTCCTCTGAACAAGAATATGCCATGCAATCTTCCTCTACATATGTGCCCAACACTGTAAGAGTGCTTTCCACTTCAGTGCAGCCTTCAAATTCACTTGAAAGTAAGTTCATTCATCATATTTTCTCATTAACTATACCTAAGATTACTTTATCCTAAGGTTTTAACAAATCCATTTCCTTTGGATGGGTTCCTCAACCCCTTCCCTTTTTACATTCAATGCAAATCTTCTTGTGCCTTCATCTCATTTACAACAATATGTCATCCTCCTTTAATCATGCTCCTGCGTTCTCAGATGACAACATGAATGCTTGCTATAATCATATAGAAATGATTGGTCAGTTAATGAAAAAAATTAGTTCCACTTCTATTCACGGGTTTTTCTGCAGATCCCAACAACTTTATTATGCAAGAAGAGTGGAAAGGATTCCCTAGTAGATTGGAAGCAGACTCTGATTAGTCTTAACTTTTCCTCTTCATTTTCTTTTCTGATTAGTGCCATTACTTTAACACTTGTACATAGTTCCCCTTGAACTATGACTTTCATTCACCATGGGAAATTTGGAGAGGTGAACTGCTATCTATTCTCCCCCTTTGAAACGGTTAGGAAATGGTCAAGAAATGGTCAGGAGTAGGTTGGTAAACTTTTGGAAAATCTGATTAAAAAAATTGAAAAAAAAAAATTGGTCAATGATTGAAACCAGATTTACCCTTACTTGAATTCATCTTGATAAGAGCAATGAAGTTACATTGAAAATAATTTTCACCCAGGTTCATCAAAGTATAAGCACTGAGTTTGATGTGACATATTATTCAAGCTGCTAATTTACATATATAGTTAAATTGCATGTAGTATTCATTATAGAAATTCCTTCATTGGTAACAAACACATTTAATGATGATACATCATGTCCATTTTTAGGGGCTTTCAATGAAAGGATGACTTAAACTCAGTGATAAGTTGAATATAAAGAACTCATGAGATCTATCTAAAAATGGAAAAAAGTTTACTGCAAAAAAAAAAAAAAAAAAAATTCATTGGTAAGGAGGATAATTTTAGAATAAATGTTGGTGTGGATGTATATCTGTGCAACATAGCTTGTATCAATTTTAAAAAATTCCCTTCAAGTGGAAACTTTGTGTACTATGTATCACATGATCTCTTTTACTAGCCATGGTACTTCAATATTTTCTAACCATGAAATTAATGGTATCACAGACTTGGTCAAAAGTGTCCTTCTGAAAGACATTCTGGAGCTGAGAAGGACACTTTTTTAATGCATAAAAGATAGATAGGTATACTTAAAATACCTATAAGATATGCATTATAAAAATTTCCTTCTCAGCAATGGACTGTCCTTCAGAAGAACACATTTGGAAATGTCTGCAACACCTTCATGTTTAGGGTTAGTGAACTTTTGAGTAACAAGACAAGTAAAAGTGCTCAGGTTATACACCATATCAAAATTTTACACTTGAAATATGGTCCAAAAATGAGAAGAACACTTTTAGAAAGCACAAAAGTAGCACTGAATATTTATAATACCTATACAATAGGTAATAAAAAATTGTCCTTCTCAGCAACAGACTATCCTTTAAGTGAACAATTTTGAACAATTCTAAATCACCTTCACTTTTATATTTAAACAATAAACAAATACCATGGCCTTTAGAAAACTTCATTCCATCTATTTACACATTGCCTAAAGTGTACTCCTGAACAACGGTCCATTACTGAAAAGGACACTTTTATATTGCATAAAAGATACACATGTATATATATATGATACCTAGTTGATATTAGTTATAAAAGTGTCCTTATCAGCAATAGAAAAATATTCAGGGAGACACTCTAGGAAATGTCTAAGTAGATGGCATGAGGTTTTCCAAAGGCCACAGTATTTGATTATTGTTTAAATATAAAATTAAAATTGCACCATACTTGTTCAAAATTATAAACTTGAAGTATGATCTGCTGCTGAGATTAACACTTTTCTTATGCATATCATCTAGGTATTATATTTAACCATTATATCTATCAAAAATTATAAAAGTGTCTTTCTCAGTGATGGACTGTTGTTCAAGTGAAAACTTTAGGTACTGTAAATGATATGAGCTCTTTTAATAGTGTTAATGCTTGAACATTGGTTCAACATTAAATTGAAGGTTTTACAGACTTGGACAAATGTGTCCTTCTGAACGACAGTCTGACACTCAGAAGGACAATTTAATAATGCATAAAAGATTTATACTTATACATATAATAACTAGATGATATTCATTAGAAAAGTGTCCTTCTGAGTGTTGGACCATCCTTCAGAAAGACACTTTTGAACAAGTCTGTAAATCCTTCACTTTTATGGTTAGCAAACAATTGAATAAAAACATTTATAAAATAATAATGCTCCAAATTTCATCACATTTCTATTTAAAAATTTTTTCACAAGAAACAGATTGGTTGATTTATCAATACATACTCAAGCAGAAATATGGGTAGGGAAAAATATTTTTGGCATTTCTTTTCAAAGGTTCAAAAACTTATTAATGTACAAATCGGACCTTTCACAGCTTTGTTGATGCTTCATTTCACACACTGGCACAAATAATTTTCTAACCATCAGTCAAGTACTTTCTGCAAGCCAATAATCTAAAATTGAAGGGGTTAAACAAGCATCTTATTAACCAGGGTGTAAAAAGATTTTTTATAATGCATAAAAGATACACATATATACATTTAATACCAAGATGATATGCATTTTAAAATTTTCCTTCATAGAAACAGACCAGTTCTCAGGTGGACACTTAGGTTCTTTGCAATAAGATGGTAAGAATTTTAATAATGACCATGGTATTTGATTTTTGGCTTATCATTTAAGTGAAGGTGTTTCAGACTTAGTCAAACGTGTCCTTCTGAAGGATGGTCCAACATGCAGAAGGACAATTTTATATTGCATATCATATTGGTAATATATATAACCATTTTATATTTAAATTTAATAAATTTTTCTTCCTTTGTGATGGACAAATGCTCAGGTGAACACATTAAGTACTGTAAATGACATGAGCTCTTTTTATAGCCTTGGTACATGAACATTAGTTAAACATTAAATTTAAAGCTTTACAGACTTGGTCAAAAGTTTCCTTCTGAACAACTGTACAACTCTCAAAAGGAGACTTTTATAATGCATAAAAGACAGATATGTATACATATAGCACCTAGATAATATGCATTATATATGTGTCCTTCTGAGTGTTGGAGCGCCGTTCAGAAGGACACTTTTGACTCAGTCTGCAACACCTTTGCTTTTATGGTTAGCCAACAATCAAATACCATGGACATTAGTAAAAAAATTTCCATCATATTGCACAGAACCTTTAGTGTCCACCTGAGTGATTGTCCATTTCTGAAAAGAACACTTTGATATTTTGAGATACCCATGCTCTACAGACTTATTCACTTACTGATATGCTTTATAAAAGTGTCTTCCACAGCATTGGCCAATGCTCAGAAGGGTACTTGGTGCCATATAAAGCCAGATACCACTGTTTTTTTAATTTTTTTAAAAAATTAACCTCATATTTGAAAAATGTATTTTATTGATTTATTATTATTCATGGTATAAAAATCAGTTCAATTCTTTTGGTACACAAAATAATACTAGCTTAAAAAATAATAATATAATAGAAAGAATATTAGAACCCACAATTATTATGAAAAAAAGAGCATTAAGCCATTTAATATATAAAAAGCAATAATTAATATTTTCTTAACATATAATAGGGGGTGTCAGTTCTGGCAAATCCGCACTTAAATTAAGTGCGGATTTCAAACCAAATCAGCACTTAAATTTTGCAAAAAAGTCACTTATTTCAAAAAAGGGTGTCAGTTATGACCTCAAATCAGCACTTTTTTCCCGTTTTTTTTCACAACCACATTTTGGCCACAAAACATCCCTTCCTTTCTTACCCCATCCCTGTCACATGTGACACACTGACCTTCCTCGCTACCTACCCATCAATCCTTGGCACACACCCCTTCCTGACATTTTCAATATTTTGACCAGGCATGTTTACATTCTTTTTTACTTATTTCTTCTACTTTTTAATCTTTTTTCTTGTTATGTGCCAGTTTCATAATGCCTCCCAGACATTCCAAATCTCAAAAGGT
The DNA here is from genome assembly GCA_030280995.1 of Hemileia vastatrix. NCBI lineage: Eukaryota > Fungi > Basidiomycota > Pucciniomycetes > Pucciniales > Zaghouaniaceae > Hemileia > Hemileia vastatrix. The sequence goes on from JASXTE010000001.1 coordinate 44,177,158, forward strand.
AACTCAAAAATCTGCTTTGTCACAAAAGTCTCCTCGTAAAGCAAGCCCTACACCTGAAAAATCAAAGGCAGGTTCAGGTCAGCTTAAAAAGGATGATTATCTCATCATAATCAACTTCCTTAAAATAAAATCAAATTTTGAAGCATGTTTTGGATGTGAACAGTCCACTCGTATTGGACGTCCACCTTCTTCAAAGGTTAATGGCTACTTGTTGATGGCCAATGAAGTAAGGAAGAAAACAAGGGGGAGAATCGATATCAATCCTAAACAAATGAAGGAGAGATTTAAGAGTTACCATTCAAAATATAAAAAGACTCATCATGCTGTAAATGAAACTGGCTTTGGTATTGACAATGATGATTTGGAGATTGGAATTACTACTGTTTCCGAAAAGCTCAATGTCATGTGTCCTTTCTATGAGGAAATGGATAATCTTTTTGGCACCCGAGTTGATGTAAACCCTTGGTTTCTACACGATACTACTAAGCATATACCTTCTGGATCCAAACCTTCCTATAATCCTCCCAACACACCTTTACTTGAAGAAGATCAATCCCCTCCACCTTCTAACCATAGTTCAGCTGAAGATGATCCCAACTATCAAGCAGAACAATTATATCGCAGAAGATCTGAATCCTCAGAGGCCCAAAATTTAAATGTATGTTTACTTTTTGTTTTTTCTTCAATTCTTCTCTGAATTTCTCTTTCTTTCTAGTCTCCTCCTACTCAAACTCAATCTCCATTAAATTATCTCAATTCTGGAAATGTGAATACCTCTTTAGAAGCTGCTTTAGAAGAACTTCCTGAAGCCTCTTGTTCAAACTCCAAACTAAAGCGTCGAGCCTCAACTTCAATGAACTTGAACCATCTATTAAAACGTGGTAATACTTCAACAAGCTCATTTGGCTCCCTTGAGGATTATTTTGAAAAAAAAGATATAAGTAAGTTTTGTTTACTATATATCTTAATCATTAACTCATTTATTTATTTATTTCAATTTAATTTTCTCAGCGAAATCAACTATTGCAAATAATGCCCTTGACTTTGAGAAGATGAAGTTTGATCATATGCTAAGGAAAGATCAGCAAGCCTTAGATTTGGAAGAAAAAAAATTTGAGGTAGAGCAGATGGAAAGAGTAAATGACCGTCAATTTCAAAGAGAAATGGCTACTTGTGAATTGGAAAAACAAGAGAGTTTTAAAAAAAAAGATTTCATTATGGAATGTGTTAAAAATGGCCAATCTTATGAGGACATTAAAAAATTACTTGACCTTTTCAATTGATAATTTGTTTTTCTAGTTAATTTAATTTTGTTTGATTTCTTTTTGGTAATATTTTCTTATATGCTGACTTATAAAAGGAAAAGAATATAGTATGTTATTTTTGACAAAAATTTGAATGTATAATAAAAATTTTCTATCTTTACTTTCTAGTCAATAAGTTTGCTTATCTAAATTTTTCTAAGTCATCAATTTCACATGTCAGATTTAAAAAATTGGCAATGCCCTCCCCTGCATTTTATTGAAACAAGGGGTGGGTACCACCAAATTTTTCTAAGTCATCAATTTCACATGTCAGATTTAAAAAATTGGCAATACCCTCCCCTGCATTTTATTGAAGTAAAGGGTGAAAGTCATCAAAATTTAATATAATTACATAAATTAATTAATATATAAATAAGATATGTCAAGTATACTACTTTTAAAGTAATGACAATTCCTTAAGCCAAAATGCAGATCAAGTCTAGAAACTAGGTTTGGGACTAAGGCTGGAGAGAGGGGTGAGGAAGGGTGTATGGGGTAGCGAAAAGGTTGGGAAAGAGTTGGAAGGGAAGATTAAGGGTTCCGAGGCATTTTAAATGAAGAAAAGGGTCTGGGAGAGGTTGAGAGGGGTGAAATGGGGATCAAAAGAGGATGGCATACAATGGGGCTGGGAGGATAGCGAAAGGCATGGGAAGGGAAGACAAGCATGTGTTGATAGAATTGAAAGGGATGGAGATTGGTGCAAACAGAGTGTGAAAATAGGAGGATGAACTCTGTTCTTCGGGCGAAGAACAGAGTTCACTTCCATAAAATATTAGCTGAAACATAGTTTTCAATTCTGTAAAAACAGTTGTAAGTAATAGAAAAAGTCACTGTTTTTTTTTATATGTAATCTGAAATTTTTTAATAAAATTATTGTATTTAAGAATTGCAATATTGTCAATCAATTTTTATTGATCAAATTAATTTAATAAAGTATTATTTTAATAAGCTGTTTCAAAGAATACTTTGCATTGAGTAGACTCATTGAATGATTTTTTCTGGCTTCCATTCAGTTATCCTCACACTTTCACTATGTTTTCAATATAGATCCATTGTTATTTGTGTGATACTTCAAGTGAAAGTTCAGTATTAATTCAGTCTGAGTTCCATCTGATTTCCATCTGACTTCAAGTTGCGGACTTGCTAGCAAGTCCTCCCCCTATATTGCGTGGTGTTTGCTGAAAATATGCGATTTCATGTTGAGTTGATGAAAGAAAACACACAGAGAAAAAAAAATAAGACTTTAACAGCAAATTCAAAAACCAAAAAAATATGCAAAAAAATTTACCATTCTCAGTGAATAATACATGCAAATTGATAATTTGAAGAGAAAGAGAAAAAAATTAAAATTGCGTTGAAAAATGTTGGAGTGTTATTGGAAGGATTTTCGCCCTTATACTAGTTGATTGAGAAATAGAAGTGTTGGATATAGTCGGAGGTGAATCAACTTGTTCATCTTCATACAGCTCTAACCATTGATCTTTGAGGTCAGCAAGTAGGTTATGAAGTATAGTGCAACACAGAATCCAGTTGATCACCGCCTCCATTTCAGATTTATTTCTAAGAGGACTTCTTAATTCCCTTAAACTAGAAAAACGGCCTTTCAAGATTCCAATAGAATGTTCAATATGGACTCTTGACTTTGCCAAATGATTGTTGAATTTGGCATTTTGACTGTCTTCTGAAGCTGCTCCCCGAAAAGCAGGAAGTACATACTTTCCATTCACATAAGCAGAATCTGCAAGAAGATACTGATTTTCATCAAAGAATTTTTCAGGTTCATTTGAAATATGCATTCTTTGGAAGACGTAGGAGTCATGACATGAGCCAGGATAGCCAGCGAAGAATGATATAAATTTTTTGTTTACGTCACATATAAGCTGAACGTTAATTGAATATCTATAAAGAAGATATATTTGTTTGTGTTAGTTTCAAGGAGGATGAAAGGAGTTAAAAATAATCTACCTCTTTTTACGGTCAAAGTAATTGTTTCCACCTTGAGCAGGTTTCTGGCTCAAAGGAATAGTAGTACCATCAACAAAACCAATACATCCTGGAAAGCCCTCTGCTTGCATAACCTGAGATGATTCAAGTCGCTCTTCTTTTGTTGGCCAGGTGAGAAGTTGAGATTCCAAGGAGTTGATGGCAGTGATACATTGTTTGGTATAAGTGTTAACTGAACCATACCCTAAATCAAAGACATTTTCTAAACGTTTCAAAGCGGCTCCATTACCATTTGAACCCAAACGACATAGTGTGATGCCCAATTGAATTGAAGGATGTCGTTGTTCTTTTTGAGAATTATTGTGAAATATGGGATGATCCTGAATAAGCTCAAGCAATTTAAGGAAACATTCCTGAGAAGTCCTGAACAGCTGTCTAAAACTGGGTGTAGATAGGTTAAGAAGTGTTTGGATGGTGTACTTGGGGGTATGAAGTACTTGAGGCTTTCTGGGAAGAAGGTAACGTTTCCTGGCCATTTTTGATAAAACGACAAAATCTTCTTCTAGATCAGAATGGGAATCAGAGTCCAAGAGCAGTTCAAGCGCCATGAAAGTCATTGCTTTATGTAATTTATCATGATTTGAAAGTGAGGAAGGCATGACTCTTATATGATATGATATTAAGATGTAAGTGATGTACGATGTTTTGAGTTATGAAGTGTTATGCTGCGGAGTGCTGCGTATGAATGGGATGATGCTGACAAATCAGTGAAATGGGACTTGATGGTGAAATCAGCACTTTTGGTTGAGAAAGTGCGGATTTGAGTGAAATAAGTGACTTATTTCATTTTGAAATCCACCAGTATTGGGGCTAGTGTGTTTTGGAAATCCGCACTTATTTAAGTGCGGATTTGGTCAAATTTAAGTGCGGATTTGTAAGTGCGGATTTGCCAGAACTGACACCCCCTAATAAATATATTGAACTTCCAAATATCCTTTTATTATTATGATCAAAGTATAACATCCTTCTAGATGAATTTGGCACAAAAGATTCAACAACACCCCAATCATAGATAATAAACTAGTAAGAAAAATCTCATAATATTATTATAAAGAAAAAGAAAATATTATTTTATACATATGTGAAAACTGTGATATTGAAATTTCCTCCACAAAGGCCATTAACATGTATAAAATATAGGAAAATCTTAGGAGTTGTTAAATAATAATTCTTCAAAATTCTTCACATTTGTATTTTAAATATTTTATTTCTTAAGTAACACATTGATTAATTACTCAATAACTACTCTAGCACAAATATAGGTGGAACAAAAAAATTAATACCCTTGCTTTTCAAAGGTTTTAAAATATATTAATTTTGAAATTGAATCTTTTACAGCCTTGATGATGCTTTATATCACCCACTGGAACAAACATGTTTCTGATAATCAGTCAAATACTTTCTGAAAAACTTAAAATCAAGATTTATAGGTTTGAAAAAGAATCTTTTTAACCATTCCACACAATAATTTTTTATAATTTATAAAAGAAACAAAGGTATATATATAATACCTAGTTTATTTGAAATTTAAAAGTGTCCTTATCAGAAACAGACCATTTTTAGGAGGACACTTCAAGTGATGTTTAAGTAGATGGAAAGAGTATTTCTAATCACCACAGAAACATTGAAGGGGTATTGCTAGCAATACCCCTTGCTTAAACCCTGTTGAGCCACAAATCTATGCCTGAATTATGCACACATCATCACCATGGAGGAAATTGTTTGGCCTTACATTTAGTCAGGGATTTTTCACAAATTGAGCTCAAGATGAGCCTACATTGATCACCATTTGATCTTGCAAAATCCTAATTTGATCATGAGTTGAATTCCCTTTGAGCTCACTTTGATCTAACATAAGCTTTTTCATATCCAATATGTCAACTATTCACTTTCAAAAAGATTCGTAATGAATTTCACATGGAATATCAGAACTGAAACCAGTATTTTTGAGTAAATGGCTCCTCAACATGATTCAAACTACAGTAAAATACCATCAAAATTCAAAATGATTACTGAAAACTTTTGGTAAAATGACTAATAGATATTTAAATTTGAAAATAATATTCCATTTCTCAATTTCAAATTCAAAATATAAATCGTTGTTTCAAATTTGAAATTTGTAGATTCCTCACCTTGCTATATTATGAGTAATATCTGAGGTATTGTAAACCTTTGTAAATATGGCGTTGTGCTTCTAGAAATTATGTCTGTTTGAAGTCAACTTTATTGAAGCTTGATTCCAGAATGATACATATTTAATAACTATCTTGAGAAAAAAATCACTAGTAATGAAGTTAGCCTTTTATCTGTACTTTATTAAACCTCACTTAATCCTACTTAAATCCAAATTGACCCACAAAAACCTTATTCAAGATATTTTTTAGCCCAGGTTGATTCAAGATTGGAGCAAAATATTATTTTACATATCCAATATGCCTATTGATTAAATTTCTTCAAGCTTACTTAAAATTCAAATTATAATTAACTTTCACTGGAAATATTAAACACAAATCTTGAAAATATAGTAGGTAAAATCAAAATAAATCTAATATAATATGCTTACAACAAAATATTTTTTCTGGATTTATTGAAACAAAAAATTGTTTATTTGTGAAAATAAAAAAAAAATATCCATCCTGAATTTAGAATTTATTTTTAAAAATTTAATGCGCCCTCACTTTCAAGTTTATCATGTATTTCAAAAATTATATTTTTAATAATTTTGTGAATAGTACACCTGAGATATAAAACTTGGGGATATCAAAAACTAAAACATCAGCAAATTGAAATGTTTTTTATTGATAAGAATGGAAATAATGATTGAAAAAAACCATTAGAGCAAGTTTGATTTTGAGTAATAGGCATACTTTCTCATGTAAATTTCAATAAAAATAATAATTATTCTTACATAAGTTGCAGTGGATATATTTGAGCTCAAAAAGAATTAAAATTGACAAAATAAGACTTCTATAATTCATATTCAAGAATGAAATCACCCTTCATTATCTACTTGTAAACTATTTTAAATTAAATAATTTCAAAGTCAGTATATACTGATGTTATTTTTTCTTCTAAAAAAATTTATTTTATAGATCAATAGTCATAAGCAGTTGACATAGATGTTAATTTTATATAAGCAATCTTTAATGCATAAAATGATAAAATTATCTTTTATTTAAAAAGTGAAGCATGAAAAAAATATTATTATATTTTTGATGCACTATCAATAAAACTGAAGATAGAGCATATCAAAAGTTTAAACTTAATTTCAATTTTGATATCATCATTTTATTTTATTTTACTTGAGTAGAAAACAGATTTTAAATCTCAATATAATTTTAAATCCCATTAGTTTGTAGATTTCAACATTTGAAACTATGAAATAAATATTTATGAAATAATTTTACAATATTTTCCCTTCTAAAAACTCATAAATCCAACTTCAAATCTTCTAACCTTCACAAGTGACCACAATGCATTCTGAAAATACTCTATATTTAAATAATTAAAGGTAAAAAAAATTATGTTTTTATTTTTTATTTCAATTTTTGATAAATAATATATATATATATATATATATATATATATATATAATTGCTTAAAAAGTCTAAGAGGGAACTTAATTGTGGTTTTGGCATTAGATATATAGATTCAACTTTCAAAAAATTTGTTTGGAATAAATTGAAAAGACAAAAAGGATATATTTTGATAAAAGAATACTGATTTAGGTTCTCTTATAATTTAATTAACCATTTTTATGGAATATCAATCCATGGTTATTATTCTTTATGATATTATCATAGACTTTTTTTTTAAAATAATGATTTTCTATTGTGTGTTATGTATGTTAAGATAAGTTTAAAAGATTTATTGAAGATATATATACCAGACACAGTATAATCTGTAGATTTATAGCTATAACTTACTTTTCTGATGTTTTACATCATTGATAAGTAGCTCATGCATTACAAAAGTAAATAGTTATTGTCCCTGGAAGTAAGTCCTTGTGAATTTAAATTTTTTTGTTATTCTTAAAAGCATTACTCAAATAAACTGAAAATTTCTTCAATCATTGATTGAAAAAAGGAGTTTCAAAATCTTATTTTATAGTTATAAAAGTTTGAGTTATTTTTCATATTATCAAATATAATGAACATTTGTAAATTTTAACTTCAAAACTAGTGATCATAGCAAAGTAATACTGAAAAAATCAAATAAACAGGATGGAATAAAGTCATAGCACAACAAGAAATGTTACAAAATTGTTGATTTTTGGCTCACAAAATTCAACATATTTTTGACATATTTTGCCACCTTTAGATAATTTTTAGTGGATTTTAACATTATTATGACAAACAAGCTTAACAATGTTTTTGATTTTTCTAACAAAAATAAATATTGTTAGATCATTTTTTCAAAAAATATGACTTATTTTTATGATTTATCTTCAATAGTTAGAAGTTTTTTTTGCAGAAATCACTTGTTTTGATAATCTATTTTTGAATTTTTCAAGAGAGTTCATTTCATTAAATTTTTGTATCAATTTTTCATTAAAACATCATGTTTTGAATCTAAAGATTTGGTTTTGAATATATATATATTTTTATGTTAATTGAATCATTATTTTTGGATTGATAAATTATGTTAAAATTGGGATTGCTTATTTCTAATGAGTGTACATCATAGTTGGCTTTCAAATCAAAGATTAATAAATGTTGAAATTTTCTAAAACTCTAAGTGTCTTTTAAACCCTTTTGATTTAAATAATGTTTAATGTTATGTAATCATTCTATAAGTAGAACACAATTAAAATCAGATAATGGCACATTGCTTTCAATTTATAATACTAAAATTCTATTCTACTTGAAACAATGTAAACTAAATCTTGGTATCTCATATAAGAAACTCACAATTTTCAAAAATCATATTTCCAACTTTTTAAACATGATACACATTAAAATATATTTTTAAAATAATTTCCTAATTAGTTTCAAATACAAGAAAACAATGACCTCAATTTATTTTAATACTCAAACCATTCTGATGAGTGAATTTCACAATCCTCTAAGTAGCATATGGTTACCATCTATACACATATGCATGATTTCTCCTTTTGTTTAATTTTAGCTGAATCTAAAAAGGAAAATCTCATGTTGAATATCAGCTATAGATAAACTGCTTATTTTAAAAGCTAATATTTCATATGAGAAATTTGTTATTTAGTTTGGGAAACATTAATAAGTGTTGGGCATTATAATTGAGCCATTTGTTCAAGTAAATAAAAAAGGATTACCTTCTAAATATTTCAAATATATATATATATATATATATATATAATTAAAATTAATTATATATTAGCATTTAAACATGGTTTTATACTAATGTCAATAAAAAAAGGGTTTGAACTAAAAATTTCAGTAAAGAAAATAAAAATAAGATAAGTTAATATTCTTGCTTATATCTTCATATTTTTGAAAAGGCTTACTTAAGGGAGAAAATTATTTGGTTTTAAAGTACAAGAATTTCTAGATAAAAATCTTCACAATATAGTTTGACTCTCTCAAAAAGAAAATTCCAAACATTTTGCTATCACATTCTATATATTTGTTAAGTAATAGAGAATGGAGTAGTGTCTCTGACAATGAAGCTTTAGAAAATAAAATAAATGATTTAACTTTCTAATATAATTTTTGAAACAATAAATCATGTATTCAAAAAAAGTTATATATCTTACAATCAAGATAGCAGTATTAATTAAGCAGCTCTAACAACTTTGGAAAGAAAACAAAAAATAATAATTAGTAAAATGCATAAGTTATTTTTATAATTTAAGGAAACTTTATAGCTCTACCTGTAAACTAGCTTTAAAGCAGGTTTAGATTTAACATGTGGAAATTCATACATAGTACCCTTGCATCATGAGAGAAGAATAAAATTTATGCAGTTTTATTTTATTGATTTATAATAGTATTCTTATTTTTGGCTTTTTCATTGGTATAACTATATATTTTTTAATTTTTTTGTTTTTCAGAACATAAGTTCAAAGCTGCTCATCACTACTTCAAGTTGAAGCTCAATATGATGTAATAAATGAATGATATATTATAATGAATTTTTCTAAAGACTTTTCAAAAATGGGAATTAAGAATACTTGTCTCTCACTTCCCCACCAGATCGCACCTGGTGGGGAAAATTGCTTTCATTTTAGAAACCAAAGTCCCTTTCAGGGACTTTGGTTTCTCTGTGTGCATTTCACAGCCAGAAAAAAACTGGCTGTTCAATGCACTGCATGCAGCTGATTTTAAGTCATCTGCATGAAATATGGAAGCGAGTGTGCAATGTGTGTTGCATACAGATTTAGCGACCTCCCAGCCTAGTAAATTGGCTGGGAGGGTTGTGAATGTAAAAGCATGCAACACTTCCAGCCAGGGAAAACCTGGCTGGAAGTACTAAATTGAAATGTAAGGGACCCAAGCCAATTTCAAAGACTTGGGTCATAAATTAAGGCTTCCAAAAAGCAGCCAGTAAAAATCTGGCTGCAATAAAAATTAATTTTTTTAATTAAAATACATAAATAAATAAACATGTGTTCAAATAGGATATACAACGATCTGCAGACGGTTAGAAATGGCCTTCCATTGTTACACATAGAAAAAAAAATCAAATGTTGCTTTCAGCAACATTGGTCATGTTTTGATATTTTGAGCCAAGTAAGATCAGGAAAAAATTCAAGGCAAAAAAATTGCACAATTAAAAATCTACCAATTTAATATGGTGGGGAGGTTCATATGTTAGCATAGGTGGTGCACATTATAGTTCCCTTTAAAAAAATTTAAAAATGAAATAATTTTGACGCAATTTAAATTTAAATGTGATGAGTGTATGTTTTTTAGCTACATGAAACATGGTAGCTAGAATTATGTGGCGTAAATTTTTTTTAGATGTGAAATTCAGTGTGACACAAACCTTCATCTGTACAACATTCAGCCAAGTAAATTCTAGCTGGAATTAGTATATGCATAGGAAAAAATGATCATGCTGCGTACAGTGCCTTGGCAAAATTATTCCTGGAATTTAGATGAATTTTATCATATGACTGGGAGAGCTGCATTTTTTTGAAAAAGAGATCAGTGAAAATTCATGATATCCACATCTGTTTGCCACCAAATTTATTGTTCCTTTCTCTGTCTCACTTACCCTTTTCAAAAATTATCAATCATATTTTTGATTTATCATTTTGAATTATTGGTACTATTTTCTTGACCTTATCTGATTACCAGTAAGCAAATTTTTCTTGCCATTGCATTTCATATCATTTTGGTTTGCTACTCTTTTTTACACTTTTGACAAGTTAATCTAATGATTCTAATTCTGAATTTATTTTTAAGGTATCTTTTACTTTACCCTTTCAAATAATTATCAAAAAATTAATTTTCAGTTAACTTAAAGTTTTTTTATTTGTTTGTCAATTTACTTTTCTTTATTCCTTATCAAAAATGTTCAATTTATTTATCTAACTATTTATTATTTAAAACAGTGATTATAAAATAAACTTTATAATTAATTTTGATCAATCAGCTACAAATGGAAGAAGATTTTATAGACACATAAGTTCATGTTTTGCTTATAATTTTTCTATATTTCTTTAATAATATTTCAACCATTATATTATTAATATGAAAAATAAAACAACATCTTGTACTTGCTGAAAGCATACAGAATAATCTTTTGCTTTTCATAATAATAATTAGATTGTTTGTACTTTACCTTTAATTTATTGATTTTCAAGTTGTTTCAAAGTCTTGTTGTAGAAAATCCTATAGTACTAGCTATAGGCCTTGACCAAGGGAGTTGGAGAAAACCCAGAGAGAAAATCCCCTGTCCCTTTAGAAAAATAAAGTGAGATTTACCTGCTACAGTAAATTGGTTCCTGTTTGCTAAAGCCTCTTTTCTAACACACTTGACTGCCTGATCAGCCAAGAAAGTAGTCTCCAGACAGACTACCAAACCAAAGAACTGAAATGTAGACCAATGTCCACACCAGAGAAAGCAATGATACTTGATGTAGGTTGCAAATCCACACCAGAGACAGCAATAATACTTGATATAGCTTGCAAGACTACAACAGAGAAAACAGTTGCCAAAGTTGAGTTAAATGAAGAACTAACCTTGAAACAAACACAGCCGATTGTGGCCAAAAAACAGTGAAAACTGAGTGAGGAACAAGGATAACACCTCCGGATGGTTGTATGATATTTAAAGTTGCCCCAAACTGTCTTATTCACTATTTACACACAGACCACTATCTAAAAGCCCATGCACACCAACAAATTTGGCATTCTTGAGCGCCAAATCGCATAAAACCCCCCTAGAAACGCTTCCCAGCCTTCTAGCACCAAGGCAGGCAGTTTGCCCAACGTTGGGAGGCCCGCCTGAGGCCGCCAGACCACCCTGAAGCCAGAAAACCACCAAAAACCTCCAAAAATACCCAAAATAACTTAGAAAAATCTACTACAACTACTAAAACCTTCAAAACACATAATTATGCTTTAACAACATTGTGACATGAAATGTAGAGAAAAATTAGCCCATTCTAATGGTACTAAGAACTTAACCCTAAGACTTAAGGTTAGCCCGTAAAAAACGAAAAACAAAATTAAACAGCTATCTTTTTAAATGAAAAATGAGCAATAATCCCTTTAATACTTATAATATGAAAAATTTTATAAAGACATAAAATATAGAGAAAAACCGGGGCTATCCAATAGTAGTACCCAAATCCCCGCAGTCCCAATATTTGCTGAATAATTCCAGAAAAACACCCAATTATTAAAGAATGCCAGTTAAGACATATCAAAACAATGCCAAATAGACAAAAAAAGGGCTCCACCAATGTTAGAAGACCACATTGTACTTGCTGAAAGCATACAGGACAATGCTACAATTTAAAAATTAATAATTTATTGAAGTATAACTTTCTAAGTCAATATATTGGTCAGAGCAAGATTTTTCATTTTATATATGTGGATATGATAATTCTGTAAAATTTTTAATATTACTAGTGTATTGGAGTTATACTTTCATTATATTATTAATATTAAGTGTAGATCAAAATCTCGTACTTGCTGAATGCATACAGGATAAAGCTATACTCTTTATATGTATAATTTAATAAAGTATACCTTTGAAACACTTTCTTAATATTTGAAATTAAGAAAAAGTATATAAATTTACTAATATGTAGATATGTTAATTTTATATTTCTAATATTAAAGATATGATAAATTTAAAGGTATCATTGACTGATAATTGAAATTTGGTTACTATTTTCTAATTTTTAATTTTTTTCTATTTTAAATAAAAATTAAATTCTCTTAGGATCAAACTATCAATGAGTAATAATTTGAAAAAAAAACTGCCAGGTAAGAACTCTAACAATAGGTGGGTGAAAGACATTGCTACCAGAATGAAACTTGTAAATGCTCTTGGAATGGATACAAACGGGAAGAAGACACATTTCTATGCATGATCTTATGCAAATAATATGACAGATTGCAATAATTATTACAATTTTTTTCCTGGTTGTAGTATTTATAAACCAAAAGGTCTCTTAATACCTAATGTTCTTGTGCAGACTTTTGAAATTCATGAGCTCAAAGAACTAGATATGTTAGAAGTTACGGTGCAATGCATTAAGGATCTTTCTTACTGTGAACATAAAATTACAAATAATGGTCCTCATCAAAGAGCTGGTGGTTTTGGAAATTTTTTTGGTGGTGGCTTTATTTTAGATAGGAATAAATCTTTATATATTCATAAGTATCACTTTTTTTAATTTAAATACTGATTTTTTGAATGCTTTTCCTTGCAGATGAATACACTGATGATATTGTACACACATATGAATATAAAAAATGAATGAAGAGGATTGCAATGTACTTTGAATATTTTTTTAAAAAATATCATATGTAAAGTACAATGAGGCAAATAATCTTTGAGCAAAACTTGGTATTCCTGAATTTTTAAAAGTTTCTAGTGAAGAAGAGGGCGTACCCTTTGCTAGCAAATTAACTTGGACATCTGGAGAAAATGGTAATGGGTTCTCCAATAAGTTTCATCTTGATAAGGATGCAAGTGAGTATACTTTAGGAATATTTTTCCTAAAGATACAGAAAACAATACCATTTATATGAATTACAATAAGACCCAACCACGACAAACAAGTGAAGAGCTTATGTTTCCCAAAATTTGAAGTAAAATCAACTTTGAAGCAACTAATGGAATAACAGTGACATTATGGCCTGCCAATCAACTGAGGCAATTTACCTCAAGATTTCACAAAATTCCTGGCTTCACAAGGATAGGTTCTTCTATTCAAATCAGCACTAGACTTTTTCATGCTATAGAAAAGCTTAATGTTTTTGATATTGATATTTCAGAATACTTGGAAATTAAAGAAGAAAAATATAGTTTTGAATATTTGATTAGTGCTTTGAGAGATTTTTTGAAAAGAGATGACTTAATAGAGGAAGAAATAGAATCAGAAAAGTATTATTTATTAATGTTAAGAAAAATCTAAAATAATTAAAAATTAAAATATTAAAAATTTATATCATATATACACAACTTAATGCAAAATTAAACATGATAAATACTGGGAGTAGCTGTAACATTTTCAGTTGTGGTGATTATAGTATTATCTATTTTTTTTATTTGTGAAATAGAATAAATTTTTTTTTCATAATATTATAAGAAAATTTGATTTACTTTTGAGGAAATATATAAGTTGTGAAATCTTAAAATGTCATTTTTATTAAATTGGTAGCAAAGGTTCTAAAATAAAAAAAACTATAATAAAGAATTTGAAATATATTAGCCATAAAAATGTGCTTTTAATACTACCAGATTAACTGTATAGTATTTTAGTTCAAACAGGCTTATTAATAAAAAAGTTAATAATAAAGAGTTGATGAAAGAATTTTGAATCAATAATAGATTAAATTGTATTTTTTTAAGAAGACACTCATTTAAATATTTAAATTGTTCTTCTTCTGATTAAAAATGTTGCAATCAATGAAAAAATTTGTAAAAATTAATAGATTATTCAATATTAAAGGTAAAGTAACAAAAATAGAGCAGTTATCATATTTTTATATAAACAATAAAATATTTAAGAATTTAATACAAGTATTTGAAATCATATAAGTAGATTTTAAAATCTTTGTTATTTCTGGACTTACAATAATTTATTTTAATAATTAATTTAGAAAATCATGTCAAAAGTTTCTTAATTAATTTCAAAGATGGTCACATGTTTGACATATTTGAAGAAAATAACTTGAATTATACAAGATAAATCATATATACAGAACTTTATCTATTTACATGTTAGAATATTAATTTATTGAAAGGCTATGTTTAGAAAAAAAAGGTGATACTGGCTTAATGGAGCTCCAGTGATTAAGAAAATCTGCAGAAATAGCCCTAGCAACTCCAGGAGGACTTGGGGTATTAAATTTTAATGGAAATGGATCACACTTTCCTATAGAAGGTTTTATTAATGTTAAAATATAGTTATTTAAATTATTCCAAATTATTTCTTCCATCAAATGATTTTTTTTCATGTAAACTAAGAAACTTAATTTCTGATATCACCTCCAAGCAATCAGCTGCTGAAGCCAATCTATGATCTTGCGATCTCAGAAATAAACCATGGACACCATCAATTATATAGAATGTGAAAGATTGATATTGGTGGTGAGAGTATTCAGAATTTATCTTGTTTAGCGCAGCCTTTTGTTTCTGTTTCATCATAGTCGGTTGAGTATTTTTGTTTTTCTGACTCAATTGTTGAGCTTCACTAGTCTTGCCACTTGATATTGTTGCAGCAAATTATTTTGACTTAAGAATGATAATTGACATAATTATATCAATGATAATGTTGCTTATTTGAAGAAGAGTTGACATTGATATATCATGGGTTTGAAGTGCAGTGGGACCAACTTCTAAGCCATCAGGAATTTGACTCTTCAGATTTGAAAGGTGAGCTAGAAGCTGAAGACCACCTTTAATTGGGCAATCTGAGTTAATGTTTTGATGTGATGGAAGCTGGCTGAATTCATGTGCAGTCAGATAAAGTGAAGATGATATAAGAGATAACCATGAAGAACAGCAGTGATCACTTGGGACCATTAATCTCATGAGAATTTGGATAAGATTGGATTTGGGGTGATCCATTTTATTTGTTGAGGAAATAATTTTGGTATTTAATTCATCAGGATCACATAAATCTTCCATTTTTTGAAATAAATATTATTGAGTACACATATCTGTGAGCTATCAATCTCTAAAAAATATTTGCTACAAAAGGAAAAAAAATAAGTAAAAGAAAAAAGTTAAGACTAAAATTTATGGTAACTTAAATAACTCAGAAAGTTTTGAAAGCCAATCTTCTCCACAAGATTTTTCCCAATGAAAAGTAAACATTGGAATATTTAACATGGGTTCTTGGGAAGAAGTAGAAGAGTGTAATTTGAGAAGAGTGACAATTTCCAACCATGAACTAAGGACCTTTTCCGTCCTGATTCTACCTTTATAAAATTTATGAATTTTACAGAATTCCTCCTGAAAATCAGAGTCTTTTAGAACTGATGGTGAATAAGTTATAGGTTTGTTTGATATCTTGATTGGAGTTGATTTCATTGGTAGAGAAGCTTTCAAAGAGGTCAAAGTAGGAAATTTAGGAGGTGGTGGGTATTGCTTCTTAGAAATGAAGGAATTTGGTGATGAGCTGTTTGAATTATCATATTTATCAAACATATCATCATGTCTTGAAGAAGATTTTAAAGATTTCTTGTTTTGATGAGCAAGCATAGCTTCATATTCTGACAGTTCATCATTGCTATTTTCATTGCTCTTTTCATCATCTTCATCAGGGAGAGGGCCTTTATGGATGGAACAATCTACAGTAGGTGAGTTTCTGGTACAAAATATCAAAAGAAAGATAAAAAGTACAATATTTAAGCAAAAAAAGAGATATATGATAGAATTTTAAAGATAAAAGAATAACAATAAAAAAAGGAAACAAGAATATACTCATTACCAAAGCCTTTGCTTTTTTTTGAGATTTATTATTTGATACATCAGAAAAATAATTAGCAGAAGCCGGTTTAATACATTGAACAAAAGAGGAGCCTTGGGATAATTTCTTTTTCTTGGAGCGGATAACAGGTGTTTCAAGATTTTTCTTAGAAGTTGAAGCATGAGTTGAAGCTGATAGTTCATTTGTCTCATCATCATCCCTAATGAAAATGACTTCAACAGGAGGAATCATACCCACCTTGTAAGCTACAAATATATATGAAGAAAAAAATATCAATAATCTTATCTACTAATTCAATAGGAGATAAAAAAGTGAAGAACATACATTTTTCAAGCTTTTTCACATATTGGAGTAAGTCGTTACAAGGGTTAGATAAATATGAAGGAGAAGGATTATTTATAAGGATCTTGACAAGCTCTTCTGTTTTATCTCTAGCCAATTCAAGTAAATTGTGATACTGAACTCTTATTATTTCCTTCCTCTCATTTCCAAGTACAAGAGGGTTAGGTGTCATGCCATGTGGCAGACATGGTGCAAGCTCAAAAGCTTCAAAGCAAGTATCAATCAGAGAGTGAGATAGAAAAAATTTGGGTGCTGGAAAATCAATTTTTTGAAAAAAAAAGATATAGAACATAAGTGAAATATATAAATTAAGAATGAGGAACATGATACACATACAAAGTGGAGGTGTAGGATTTTGAATACTAGACATATTGATTAATGAATATTAAAAAAAAGTATTTTATATCAAAAAATTATGATGTAATATGATGAATAATTATAAAAATCTCTATTCTAGAAAATTGAAGTTGATAATTTAATAAGATAAAAAATTGAATAAGATTAAAATTAAAGTGAGGATGAAAGAAACAAAAAACATAAAGAGGGGGATTATATATTATTTGAGCTTTTTTTAACACGTATTATTCATAGTGGGGTAAACTGAGTAACATGCTAGATCACAACCTGTTTATATTGAAGCCAAATTTGATGTAGCTAACAGAAAATACTAGGAATTCTTTGCGGACTTTTAGTGTGAAAAACAAATAATAACAAATGTATATCCCATATGTAAATTTCCACGGGTAAATACAAAATTTTTTAAATTAGAATTTACTCCTAAACAATGGAGATACACTTAATTAGTATATTTTATGAAAACAAAGGATAATGCTTTGTAACTATTTGTTAAATTTACTTTCAGATAAAAATGAGAGATTCATGAATATACTGATATGTGTCACCAAACAAGTAATGAATTATAAATATAAAATTGCTAAAATTAGAATTTAAGATAAGAATTTGTTTTTTAAGTGACAGGAGGAGTGTCAGGCTAGGGTGTGGGCACTGTGACCAAACTATTGATAAAATTGGATACAACTAAGGGAAAAAAATTGAATAATTTTATTTTACAATATATCTTAGTCTGCACAAGATATTGCATTGTTGTCCCTAACTATACCAATATTGTTACTTTTCAAAATTTATAGGACTACTAAGTTGATAAAATATTATTATGAATCACCCAATGAAATACCTTAAGCAACATTCAAAATTATTAAAACATTAATATTAAATTTTAGATTTGGATTAGCTAATTTTTCACCACTAACCACAGTTTTGATTAATATAATAAAACTTGAAAAAAATTGTTGAGATAACCTAGAAATGGGTGCAAGAAAATGATTAAACATATGACTTGAAACTTAACTCATACACTATTGATAAACTTCATGGATCCTGATTAATTTCTATCCAAATTGATTTTGAGACTGGCATATTGAATTTTAGCTATGACCAAGAACTGTAAGTGCCATGGTTTGTATTCAATATATTGGTGTTGAAATTAATTTTAATAGGAATTAACAAGTATCATATGGCACCATGCATGGAACCCTGAAAGAAACCACAAAATTTATGAGGCAATGAACCTCATAATTTTGATCAAAATTAATGTAGACCCCTGCATATTGAATACGAGCCATGTCACATGGACTACACAGACATAGATAAAGTTCAACATGCATGCCTTAAAATTAATTTTGATCAAAATTAACCAGGGCATTAAAACATAAATTTTTATATGGTGTACTTGATCAAACCAGTTAATCCAACTGCTTAGCTTACCTATACTTATTGGAATTTTATGCATAGTCCATGTCCATAGTAATTTTGATCAAAATTAATGTTGACTAATACATAGTGAATAAATTCTATGCCACTTACAATTTCCAGGAATAGCTACCATTAAATATGCCAGTATCAAAAATTAATTTTGATCGAAATTAATGAGCATGATTTTCATGGATTTCTGGAGTCAACTTCTAATTTTCATGCATGGTGCCTTGCCAACAGTAATTTTGATCAAAATTACTTTTGATATTGGCATATTGCATGTAGCTATGCCTTGCAAGTGTAAGTAGCATAGTTTGTATTCATTATTTATTGGTCAACATTAATTTTAATCAAATTTAATATTGACATTTGCATATTGAATCCAAGCCAGAAAACGACCCAAATGATTCTTCATAAAACTGCTTATTAATTTTGATCAAAATTAAGGCTGACCATATACATATTTAATGGTAGTTATATCTGGTCTGAGTAAGTGGAGATAGCTTATATTCAATATGTATTGGTCAACATTAATTTTGATCAAAATTAATGAGCATTTTGATCATGAAATTTTTCAGTCAGTTAGTTGTTTCAATGCATAATGGCATGCCAACATTAATTTTGATCAAAATAAATGTTGAAATGATATAATGCTTTTTTGCATGACATGTAAAGGATAACAAGTATTCTTGAGTATTGAAATTTACTATACGTGTTGAGGGTGAATATAATATTTACATATCCATATTAACTTCTATAAATATTAATGTTGACCAATACATAATAAATAGTAAATATGCCTGGCTAGTGTAAGTGGAATAGCTTTCATTCAATCTGCATTTGGCAACATTAATTTCAAACAAAATCAAGGTTCATGATTATCATCAATTTATGCAATCATTTGATTACTGTTATGCATGGTAACATGTCAACATTAATTTTAATTAAAATTGAATTTGACATGCCACCAAGCATTTTTCTGTAAGATGAAAATTAGGGCCCTCTATTCTTAATTAAACACATTACAATGCATATTGAGCATGTATATATCATTTACACATTAATATTAATTTCAATCAAAATTAATTTTGACCAATACACATTGAACACAAGCTTTAAAACATACACACACCAGATATAACTACCATTCAATATGTAAATGTTAGACCCTAATTTTGATCAAAATTAATGAGCAGTTTTATGAAGAATCTTTTGGGTCGTTTGCTGGCTTGGATTCAATATGCAAATGTCAATATTAAATTCAATCAAAATAAATGTTGACCAATGCATAATGAATACACACTATGCCACTTACACTTTCCAGGAATAGAGAACATTCAATATGCCAGTATCAAAATTAATTTCAATTGAAATTAATGTTGGAAAGGCACCATGCAAAAAAATATGCAGTTGACTCCAGAAATTCATGATTAACATGCTCATTGATTTTGATACTGGCATATTTAATGGTAGTTATGCCTGGCAAATGTAAGTGGCATAGAATTTATTCAATATGTATTGGTCAACATTAAACTTGATTGAAATTAATATGGATACATAAATGTGACATAAAGAGGTATGGGCCATCAATTTTTTGAAAATACATTTTTATATCTCATACATTATTTGTTTTTCTTAAATAAAATGTTACTCTCTCTCAATATCACCATACAACATTTACCAAGCTGCTTTGAAAAAAAACAGAATACATAAAATCCAATATAAGATAGCTATATTACACAGAAGATCACCATTATACCTAAGTTATGATGATGTTGATGCTGTATTAATTGATTCCCAAATCTTTACCAGATCAATATGAGCTCCAACCCCAAGTGACTCACATTAATTCACAGATAATCCTTCCAAAAATGTTTCTGAATAGCAATTCTTGGGGAGGTATTTGGGAACATTGAATATACCATCTTGTGCAACTGTCCTTTCTGATGACTGTGAATATGTTTTTAATTCCGATTTACTTTGAGCTGGTGTATGGGCTAAGTCCTGCATCATATTATCCATTTTTTTAAACAAATCATTGAGTTCAGGATTTTGCCATCCAGGAATAGCTTGGATGGGTGCAGTTGAGGCTGGTGGTGGGTGTTCCTTGATATCAGAGATGCATCTAGTATCATGAAAAAGCACAACAAAACCTGGCACATCACTGCAGAGATCTCTTGTAACTTGTAGCGTGCACTAGCAATCTGAATTCCAACTAAATAAGCTTCATAATAACAAAAAGCAAAGTAAAATAAAAAACTTACCTTGGTCCAATAACGTTTTACTTGTGCCCTTGCCCTCTTTTCCATCTTTTCTCTTTCCACCCTTTCCTCTTCTTGCCCAAACAACCTTATTATCTCCTTCCCCTTATTAACTACCCATTTCTCAATAACACATTGAGTGAACTGAAGCTTTGATTAATCAATTTTATTCAAGGTGGTGAGCCACCTGGTACAGTGGTTGCATACTATGCTTTCCATGACTTGATTCCAAGTTGATTCCAAAAAATCACAGCAAGTCCAATCAAAGGCAAATTTCTGAAAAAGGTTTTCTTGCAATTAATGCTCTAAGTTTCTTTTGACAGAAAGTGGGATTGATGCTCCTCCTTTTAGTCCTTGAGGCTCAGGTTCTAGAAAAAATTTGGGTAGTCAAATTTTGGATTGCAAGAAGGCTATAGAATTGGTTACCAGAAATTGTCAATCAGCTGCAGAATTGGCACAATTAGAAGATTGGACTTGGGTTAGGACAGTTTGAATTGATTCCAAGCTTTCCGATTTTCAATCTCCAAAGGTGTTGGGCTTGAAGGATATTTTTCTATTTGTGTTGGTCCCCCAAGACAATACTTCAGAAAGTGTTAAATATTTCTATTTAGACTGTCTAAGCCCCTGGGATCATCATTCCTTCTAACTAAGCCTCTTACAGCCCTTGACCACCATTCTTGTTCATGAGACTCTGCTGAATTGAGTCTGTGGTAATCACTGATACCCATAATGATTGAGGGATTCACTAACAATTCAAATAAGTTAATTAAATTGGTAATTTTAAATAAAAGAATACACTACAAATTTGACTTACCAGCTCCACTTGTGCTTGCTCCTTGGTTAGGCTGAGAAAATGATGATTGGTCTCCAAAAAATTCCCTCAATACTTCACTAGCCCAATCTCTTCCTAGCTGATTGGCTTGCTGATCAGCACTTTACGGAGAAGAAGGATGATTGGGATTAAAATTTCTCAGTTCTGC
Source organism: Hemileia vastatrix (assembly GCA_030280995.1). Lineage (NCBI taxonomy): Eukaryota > Fungi > Basidiomycota > Pucciniomycetes > Pucciniales > Zaghouaniaceae > Hemileia > Hemileia vastatrix. The sequence goes on from JASXTE010000001.1 coordinate 44,198,924, forward strand.
ATGAGACTCTTGGCCTGGATTGGGATTAGGTGGTGGGTTAGGATTAGGAGGCACATATTGAGATGCATCTGGAGGTAGATTAGCAGCGGGTGGTGGTGGAGTATTTCCAGTATTAGTATGTTGAGGTGGAAAACAATCAGAATAAGTTGGGTCAACAGACATCCCTTCAAAATTATCATCCATAATGAACTGTAATAAAATAAAATAAAATAAAAATAATCAGTTGTTAAAATTTATACCTATCAAAGTTAAAGTAAAAAAAGATACTATGTTTATAGTCTTGTTAACGTGTATGTTCTCTTGGGGAAAAATAAAGTGAATAATATATAGCTATCAGCTAAAGTGGGAAGGTCAAACTATTTATAGTAGATGAATGAGAAAGAAGATCATTCATTAAGTAACAATTTTATCATATTTCTCATTATAATGATTTTCTTTCTTTCATTCTTACATTTAAGATAAAAATGACTCATTGAAAGCATAAGCTCTCTCGTAATAAAAGCAACAAATGTAATTGTTAACTGATTTAAGATAAGGTAAGTTGGATGCATTGCATTTTATAATCGAGAATTGAAATATTTCTTTTACCATTTACAAACATCACCAATCCTACAAATTTCCCCAATCCCAAATTAACACAAAGATGTTAGTCAACAGAAAATAAATTTGAGTAATTTTTTCACTCACTATGGCTGAAGTCCCATGGAAGTGACAACCTTGTCTTTGATTCCAAACATTCCTTTTTTGTGCTCAACAGTAGCTGCATGTCCAATTATTGCATCTTTCTTAATCACAATTTTAGTTACTTTGGCTACACTTACTAACCAACAATGCACTTGTAGGAAAAGCTCATAGGGATCCTTTGATGTTTCTTCTTTACAGAGCTCCTTGAAAGGACTCACTATTAAATAGAATTGATCATTCTATTCCTTTGACCTGAAAATATCATCAATTTACCCAAATTGGCTATCTTTTCCATAGTAGAATTCAATTGTTTAATTAGCAATGTGTCAATGGTAACTAGTAAACCTCTTTCCATGTATCAATATGCTTGCTACGTTTTAAACTACCCAATCCCCACTTTTCTCTGATGGTGTCAAAGCCCTTCTTGAAGTTTCTTTTCCTATTTGTGCCCTTACCAATTTAGTAAATAATTCCATACTTATATGGATCCATTTGTATTTTTTATAGAGATCATTATGAATTTTTTTAGTCTCACATTGATCATTAACTCCAGATTCACCAAGATCTAATACCCTAGACTTCTGATACCAATTTTTGAGAATTCTTAGAGGTATCACTCCTGTGTTTAGTATTAATAAATTAGAACAGCTGAGTTTTTAAATCATTGCTTACAAACATTACATACGTGGATGGTGATTGTTTGGAATTTCAGATAATATATGATTCACCCGCTCTCCAGACCAAGTAGATGTACCTGATGGTGGACCAAGACACTTTATCATTTCAGGATAATGTTGAGTGATATGCAGATTTGGCTTTGCGTTAATATTCTTCCAACCCTCTTCCAGGCACTCACGATACTATAACAGAAACTGATCTAGATCTTTAGGCTCATTAGTCTGTATAATTTTTAATTTCAGAAAACTGGTGATTCAGCATAATTTTACAAGTGACTTGAGAAGATAATATTCTCTTGGTTTTTCAGCTGAGGAAGCTAAAGATTCAGATTCTTTAAATTTTTCAAACCAAAGGGGTATAAGTGACAACGGGAAGTAGAGAGTATACAGCATGTGACATTCTGCTGCCTTTAGGGATTCTGCCTTTTTAGATCCTACTGATTTTGGAACTTGTGTTAGCAATGAAGGTCTTACTTGATCAATTATCTTACATACAACCTGTAGCTCTGCTGCTGTGATTTTTGGATTACTACAACCTTAATTTTCTTTCTCCTTATGTCTCCTTTTATTTTCATCATCTCTAGCTGTCTAATTTGATGAGTGAGATCCTTCACTCTGTGATATGCTAATACTCCATTTCCTTAAGTTATACAATGAATTCCTACTGCCACTGCTGTGAGACTGTAATGAGGCCAAATTGCTATATGGAGGAATAAATTTGGAGCTGGATGACCTGCTCTGGCTTCTTGATCAATTTGTTCCAAATCCTGCATTATCTAGTCCATGATGACTTGATGACTGTCTTGAACTTGTAAGTCTTTTCCACTTGTGCTGTCTTGTGTGTCCTGTATCATCATCATCATTATTTGTGGTGCTTAAGCTACTTCTACGTTTTTTAGAATGTTTATGAAGTGAAGTATCAGAAAAGAAATCATCATCTTCTTCTCTTACATGCCAATTTTTATCCTTTTCCAGCTTTCTTTCTAGATTTTTTGCTGAATTTTAGATTTGAAAATAGCTTAGACTGTGATACTTTAGGTTGCCAAGCATATGTGAATTCATAACATCAATTGAGCAATATTCAGTTGGATGCAAATATACAAGGTTATTCAGCTCACTCCATTGTACCCCATGATTCTGAACAATTGATACACGCTCCCAATGTGACTTAGAATTTTTCAACTTTTTTCCCTAGCACATATGAGCCTAATGATTCCATAATGAAAAATTTCCTACATTCTTTTCACTAATTTCATCTTTAGAGATATTACAGAAAGAGAAGAACATTCTTGCAGAGTGACTCTAAAAGCCAGCCAATTTTTGTATTGCAGGAATGTCACCTATCGAAGAGAACAATGCAACTCTAAATTTACGGCCTTGTGGATAAATATAAGTCTTTTCAATCAACATACCATCCCATAGAGTTTGTAGATCATTAACCAGCGGTTTTAGAAGGTGATTAAGCTGTTCACTTGTGGGTTCTGTTGGTCCAGGTATAAAAGCATACAAAAAAAGATTTACCGTTTTGTATCTATCTACTTGAGGTAGGTTCATACACACCATCATAATATTGCCTACAGACTTCTGATGACCTCCAATCCAATTACCACCAGTCCTAAGCCAGTTGACATATATAGTAAACATTAATTTGCCTGAAGTTATCATATATTCATCATCATTGCCACACAGAGCTGGAGTGGTAATGGGAAAGTTTTTCCAAATTGAACCATCACAAACATCCTTCATCAAATCACACTCTACATTGTCTTCCACAGGGGTTTTCTTCTCAATCAGAAGCTCAAATTTGAACATTTTGATTTTTTCCTTAAGTCAGTCAATAAAACAATGGTTATCAAATGTTTTAAGAGAATAGTATTTTACATGTTCTTGATGTTCCTCCATCAAATACAGCCTTTCATCACATTTAACTGCAATTTGTCCTGCTCCAAACATTTTTAAATAGCACTTTGATGATGAAAAAAAACGGTTGATTACAACATAGTATAGATGGTTGAGATTCAGTGTTATACTCATAAAGAGCAAAGCATTTAGGACAGCATGATTTAGTGAAAAATGATTGATTGAGCTTTAATCGACTAAAAACTGTATCTATTGAGCATGGGATCAGGCAAAAAATGCTATCAGAATCAAGTATTCCACTATCACCTAGAAGTTTGAGCTTCTTAATTTCTTCATCCAAAAATTGAGTACAACCTTCTTTGCTCAAATGATGAATCAGAGAAAGCTTTTCTGCGTGCCACATAATTATTGGGCTATACTGTTCCCCGAGATTTGAGTTTCTAGAGACTGTTGAAGATACTTCTGCCCCCAATAGCGACTGCCCCTATGTAATAAATTATCAAAACATCATAAAGACATTTATTCTCACTTTGAACTATAGATATACAGCTTACTGTTTCTGGGGAGCTGGAACTTCCAATGTTAAGTGGATTGTTGGAAGAAATAACCATTTGGGCCTTCCTATTTCTTTCCTCTTGATGTTTTGAGTAAGAATTAGAGCTTTTGAAAGCCATACCAACTTCAAAGGACCCAGAAGAAGTTTGATAATTTCTATTGACACATCCAAGCTCTTGAAATTGACATATATGAAAAAATGGAGGCATTGTAATTGTGATAAATGTAAGAATAAGTTAGCTGTTGGAAGTTACCAACTGAAGGTATTCCTTTTTTGCAAGGCACTAGCTAATATAAGCTACATTTTTTTTATCAAAAAAAATATGATGGAATATGTGTTGAAATTATTTAAGTTTAAATGTTTACCTTTTAATCAGATAAATTATATATTAATTAAAAGCTATGCAGTCAACTTTATTTGTATTCTGTATACTCTCTGCATTTGTACAACAATGCATGTGTCATCCAGGCTGTCCCAGGAGTCCAGTAAATAAACATACAATTTATTGGAATTAAACAAAGACATAATAATTGCAGAGTATGCATTTAACATTAATATTATATTACATAATAAATTTATATTAATATTTTATTTATATAAATAAAGTAAATATTATTTTAATTTTATTATAAGATAATTTAAAAAGCATTTAATTATATTCCATAACAAAGGGCGCATTGTTTCTTTAATAATTATAAATTAATTAATTAAAAACTTATAAGATAATTATATTAAAGTGTTGATCTTATATGGTAATTACTTTAATTAATTAAATTTAATTATTAAAATATACTTTTTCATATACTATTATCCATAATTATTGCCGCTGTTTTTTAAACACTTAATTGTGTCAATAAAAAATTAAATAAATTATAATACTTATTTTATAAAAAATAGTATTAAAATTCTCAACTTAATTTAGTAATAAATTAATTACTTGTTTCATTTAAATTAATTATTTAATTACATAGTTGGAACAATTAATTAATTTCTTTATACTAAATTAAAATGGATTACATATTTTGTTGCGTCAAAATATTTTTACTTGTTTCACTTAAAAACCCTTAAAGCATACTGTACCATCTGTTTTGAATTATTTTTTCTCATAGTTCCTATGTCTCAGGCTTGTTTAGTTACTCACTACTTTTACTTACTGATTTGGGAATTAGTTGTGGGGAAATTTGGTTCTTATTTGGGGTTTTAATTATTTGTTTCATATTTTTCTCTAAATTTTTATGTTTCACTTATTCTTTTATTTTCTTGTTTCATCTTATTATGACTCTTGTATTTACAAATGTAGTGGCGCTTCAGAGGACCCATTGCCTATAAAAAGGCCTTGGATAATCCCCTGTAGCCTCATCACTTACTACTCAAAAATATTTTTTAATTACACTATAAAATTCATTTTATTTACACCTATTTAAACTGCGCTTCAGCCTATTTAAGTAATAAAATAAAATATTAAAGGTTGTGATAAGAATACTTTAGTATTAATAGTTGATAATTGAACATAGAGAATAAAACAGTACTTACTTTATTAACCACATTGATCCCCGTCCATTTTTGTTAAAAGTCTTTAAATTTTTATTATTAAAATTATATATTTCTTATTTTTTATTTCATTTCCTTTTTATTTCCCATTTTACCTTTTTTCCAATTACCTTTTCCACCTTCTTCTAGACGACCGGCCAACAATTGGGGACCCTTCCGAATAATCGACGATCTACTTTTTCAACTTTTTTGGACAAATGTCATAACACACAGACCACCTTGCGCAAAAAGTAAAACTTTTTCTGCGAACATGAATTGAACCGGGGATCTAACTTTTAGGTTTATATATTCTTAAAAGTTATATAATTTTGTGGGTGATTTATCAATCACTACTGTAAGTCAACCTTTGCTCCTATCAACTCTTATACTAGATTTTTTACTGCAATAACAGTGATTGTGGCCTTGTTCTGAGCCACTGAGTGTAAGTGTTCATTTATTACATATAATTTTTTTTTCCTAGTTGACCATAATAGAGTAAACCTCTTAGTCCTAGAAGACAATTAATAATTATTAAATTATTAAATTAATTTTATTATTATTTTTTGTATATTGGTTGACCATAGTAGTACTCAGTACTTAGTCCCAATTTTACCATCATATTAATTTTTGGTATTAATTATTTTGGTTGACTTATAAAAACCTTTATTGGTTGGTCCCATTTTAATTACTGATTATTTCTTGATAAATAATTGTAATTACATTTGTTTGTATTACTTTTTTGTTAGTATTACTTTTTTGTTAGTTAATTGATTTTTGACAAAAATTAATTTTTTTTTAAAATTCAATAAATTTCATTTTGAAATAACAAATTGAATCATTAATTTTTTTTTGATTTTAACAGTTTAAATGTCCAATAGTTTGGCTAGCAGCATGGATAACTTACATGTGGATGAGATTGAAGGGGATATTGACACTGAATCTGTAGGTTCTTCTAAATTAACTTACAGAAATTATTCAGCTGACAAAAAACTTTCAGGATGTGGAAATGGCAGGAGAAGTGGTAAGCCCCCCTCACCAAACACCTCTGAAAGAAGTAAAACCTCTAATAAATCAGGATAATCAACTCAAAGGTATAAAAATAAAAAAGATACCTCTAACCCAACAAGTAAACAATCTGTCCAGTCACATCAAAGAACTGAAGGCAGAAAGCATGAAGTACAAGGCAAGGGTAGACACACTCTGGCAGCAAATGCAGGAATTGTTAAATCCCAAACAGGCTCAAACTCCTCATTTCCCAGCCTCTCAGCCTCAGCCTCAACCTCATCCCAATCAGGTACCCAGCTCCTTCATGCAAAATCATAGCACTCTGCAAGTGAAACAGTGGAAATGGGACTACTTGATGAGCCATTACCAGCAGTATGCTCAACAACCAGCTCAACACCCTGGCCCATCCAGGACATAAACCTACCATCCATCTCCTCAGCCCCATCCTTATCAGAGAGGCAGAATAAAGAAGGCACAGGGGAAGTTTCCTCCCTTACCATGGTAAGTAATTTGTTTGATAAACATGTTGGCATGTATAATAACAAAGCTTCTTCGGGTAATCTTGTAGATTCTGGTGAAAGAACAGTTAAACCTTTAAAAAGACAACTTCATTTAATGAGTAGCCCCAATGATGTAATTAGAAAATTATCATTTGATGAACCTTTACATTTGACTTCTACTTCTTTAATTAATCCTTCTCTTGCAATTAAGAATGATTCTGTTTCCCCTGAAGTCTATACCTTAATTGAGGAAACTTCTGAAGAAATATTGAAAGATACCCTTAATTTTAATCACCACAGAAAAAATGGGGGGGTATTGCTAGGAATACCCCTTGAACTCTGTTGAGCCACAAATCTATGCTTGAATTATGCACACATCATCACCATGTAGGAAATTGTTTGGCCTTACATTTAGTCAGAGATTTGTCACAAATTGAGCTCAAGATAAACCTACATTGATCACCGTTTGATCTTGTAAAATCCTAATTTGATCATCAGTTGAACTCCCTTTGATCTCACTTTGATCTAACATAAGCTTTTGCATATCCAATATGTCAACTATTCACTTTCAAAAAGATTCGTAATGAATTTCACATGGAATATTAGAAACAAAACCAGTAATTTTGAGTAAATGGCTCATCAAAATGATTAATCTACAACAAAATACCATCAAAATTCAATCTGATTACTGAAAACTTTTGGTAAAATGACTAATAGATATTTAAATTGGAAAATAATATTCCATTTCTCAATTTCAAATTCAAAATATAAATCCTCGTTTGAAATGTGAATTTTGTAGATTCCTTGCCTTCCTATATTATGAGTAATATTTGAGGTATTTTACACCTTTGTAAATATGGTGTTGTGCTGCTAGAAATTATCTCTGTTTCAATTCAACTTTATTGAAGCTTGATTCCAGAATGATACATGTTTTATAACTATTTTGAGAAAAAAGTCACTAGTAATGAATTTAGCCTTTTATCTGTCCTTTATTAAACCTCACTTAATCCTACTTAAATCCAAATTGACCCACAAAAACCTTATTTGGGATATTTTTTAGCCCAGGATGATTCAAGATTGGAGCAAAATATTATTTTAAATATCCAATATGCCTATTGATTAAATTTCTTCAAGCTTACTTTAAATTCACATTAAAATTAACTTTCACAGGAAATATTAAACACAAATCTTGAAAATATAGTATTTAAAATCATAATAAATATAATATAATATGCTTACAACAAAATTTTCTTTCTGGATTAATTGAAACAAAAAATTGTTCATTTGTGAAAATAGAAAAAATACTATCCATCCTGAATTTAGAATTCATTTTTAAAAATTTAATGCCCCCTCACTTTCAAGTTTATCATGTATTTCGAAAATTATATTTTTAAAAATTTTGTGAATAGTACACCTGAGATATAAACTTGGGGATATCAAAAACTAAAACATCAGCAAATTGAAATGTTTTTTATTGTTATGAATGGAAATAATGATTGAAAAACACCATTAGAGCAAGTTTGATTTTGAATAATAGGCATACTTTCTCATGTAAATTTCAATAAAAATAATTTTTATTCTTACATAAGTTGCCGTGTATACATTTGAGCTCAAAAAGAATTAAAATTGACAAAATAATACTTCTATAATTCATATTCAAAAATGAAATCACCCTTCATTATCTACCTGTAAACTATTTTAAATTAAATAATTTCAAAGTCAGTATATAATGATGTTATTTTTTCTTCTAAAAAATTTATTATATAGATTAATAGTCATAAACAGTTGACATAGATGTTAAATTTATATAAGCAATCTTTAATTCACAAAATGATAAAACTATCTTTTATGTAAAAAGTGATGAAGGAAAAAAATATTATTAAATTTTTGATGCACTATCAATAAAATTGAAGATAGAGCATATCAAAAGTTTAAACTTAATTTCAATTTTGATATCATCATTTTATTTTATTTTACTTGAGTAGAAAACAGATTTTAAATCTCAATATAATTTTAAATCCCATTAGTTTGTAGATTTCAACATTTGAAACTATGAAATAAATATTTATGAAATAATTTTACAATATTTTCCCTTCTAAAAACTCATAAATCCAACTTCAAATCTTCTAACCTTCACAAGTAACCACAATGCATTCTGAAAATATTCTATATTTAAATAATTAAAGGTAAATAAAATTATGTTTTTATTCTTTAATTCAATTTTTGATAAATAATATATATATATACATATATATATATATATAATTTCTTAAAAAGTCTAAGAGGGAACTTTATAGTGGTTTTGGAATTAGATATATAGATTCAACTTTCAAAAAATTTGTTTGGAATAAATTACAAAGACAAAAAGGATATATTTTGATGAAAGAATACTGATTTAGGTTCTCTTAAAATTTTATTAACCATTTTTATGGAATATTAATCCATGGTTATCATTCTTTATGATATTATCATAGAATTTTTTCCTTTTTTAATATAATGATTTTCTATTGTGTGGTATGTAGGCTAAGATAAGTTTAAAAGATTTATTGAAGATATATATACCAGAAACAGTATAATCTGTAGATTTATAACTATAACTTACTTTTCTGATGTTTTACATCATTGATAAGTAGCTGATGCATTACACAAGTAAATAATTATAGTCTCTGGAAATAATTCCTTGTGAATTTCAAATTTTTTGTTATTCTTAAAATCATTACTCAAATAAACTAAAAATTTCTTCAAATATTGATTGAAAGAAGGAGTTACAAAATCTTATTTTGTAGTTATAAAAGTTTGAGTTATTTTTCATATTATCAAGTATAATGAACATTTGTAAATTTTAACTTGAAAACTAGTGATCATAGCAAAGTAATACTGGAAGAATCAGATAAAAAGGGTGGAATAAAGTCATAGCACAACAGGAAATGATACAAAATTGTTGATTTTTATCTCACAAAATTCAACATATTTTTAACATATTTTATCACCTTTAGATAATGTTTAGTGGATTTTAACATTATTATAACAAGCAAACTTAACAATGTTTTGATTTTTTTAACAAAAATAAATATTGTTAGATCATTTTTTTAAAAAATATGACTTATTTTTATGCTTTATCTACAATAGTTAGTAGTTTTTTTTGTAGAAATTACTTGTTTTGATAATCTATTTTTGAATTTTTTAAGAGACTTCATTGCATTAAAGTTTTGTAATAATTTTTCATTAAAGCATCATATTTTAAATCTAGAGATTTGGTTTTGAAATAATATATATTTTCATGTTAATTGAATCATTATTTTTGGATTGATAAATTATGTTAAAATTGGGATTGCTTATTTCTAGTGAGTGTACATCATAGTTTGTTTTCAAATCAAAGATTAATAAATGGTGAAATTTGGTAAAATTCTAAATATCTTTTAAACCTTTTTGATTTAAATAATGTTTATTGTTATGTAATCATTCTATAAGTAGAACACAGTTAAAATCTGATAATGGTACATTGCTTTCAATTTCTAATACTAAAATTCTATTCTACTTGAAACAATGTAAACTAAAGCTTGGTATCTCATAAGAAACTCACAATTTTCAAAAATCATATTTCCAACTTTTTAAACATGATACACATTAAAATATATTTTTAGAATAATTTCCTAATTAGTTTCAAATACTAGAAAATAATGAACTCAATTTACTTTAATACTTAAACCATTCTGATGAGTGAATTTCACAATCCTCTAAGTAACATATGGTTACCATTTATACACATATGCATGATTTCTCCTTTTGTTTAATTTTAGCTGAATCTAAAAAGTAAAATCACATGTTGAATATCATCTATAGATAAACTTCTTATATTAGAAGCTAATATTTCATATGAGAAATTTGTTATTGAGTTTGGGAAACATTAATAAGTGTTGGGTATTATAATTGAGCCATTTATTCAAGTAAATAAAAAAGGATGACCTTCTAAATATTTCATATATATATATATATATATATATATATATATATATATATATATATATATATAATAAAAATTAATTATATAGTAGCATTTAACCATGTTTTTATACTAATGTCATATAAAAAAAGGGATTGAACTAAAACTTTCAGTAAAGAAAATAAAAATAAGATAAGTTAATATTCTTGTTTATATTCTCATATTTTTGAAATGGCTTACTTAAGGGAGAAAATTATTTGGTTTTAGAGTACAAGAATTTCTAGATAAAAATTTTCACAATATAGTTTGACCCTCTCAAAAAGAAAATTCCTCAAATTTTACTATCACATTTTATATATTTGTTAAGTAATAGAAAATAGAGTTGTGTCTTTGACAATGAAGCTTTAGAAAATGAAATAAATGATTTAAATTTATAATATAATTTTTGAAACAATAAATCATGTATTCAAAAAAAATTATATATCTTACAATCAAGATAACAGTATTAATTAAGCAACTCTAACAACTTTGGAAAGAAAACAAGAAAAAAATAATTAGTAAAATGCATAAGTTATTTTTAGAATTTAAGGAAACTTAATAGCTCTACCTGTAAACTAGCCTTAAAGCAGGTTTGGATTTAACATGTGGAAATTCATACATAGTACCCTTCCATCATTAGAGCAGAATAAAATTTATGTAGTTTTATTTTTTTAATTTATAATAGTATTTTTATTTTTGGCTTTTTCATTAGTATAACTATATATTTTTTAACTTTTTTGTTTTTCATAACATAAGTTCAAAGCTGCACATCACTACTTCAAGATGAAGCTCCATATAATGTAATAAATGAATGATATATTATAATGAATTTTACTAGAGACTTTTCAAAAATGTTGATTAAGAATACTTATTATAATTTTTTAAATTTTTATTATTATTCTATCTCTTGAAAATAGATGGCCATATCTCAATTTAATTAGTTTTTCCTCAGAAAAATTTATTCTTGATCTAAATAAAATTGCATCACTATTAACTAGATGTTATTATACAATTTTAACAATTTTTTTATCTGAACATAGTTGAAAGTATGTATAAATTAAAGTGTTTCCACATAGTCTTACTATTATCCCACCATTATTTTCACATTTAGTTTTCATTATAACTGTAAAATAAGTTTTTCAATAATTTTAATAATACCTTAATATTTAATAATTTAGTTACATAGTAGATTTTTTATCCTTATTTTTATATGAGGCTTATTATATAAACACCACTTTTAGATTTTATCCATTTTTATGACTGATAATTTAAATTTTCATTCAACTACCCAAATTATATCAAAAAAAATTCAAAAGTATATTTTTTTAATGTACTCTTTTTGATAAACTTATCATTTCTTATAGGTTATTCTTCAACTATTTATTGTAATTAATTACCCACTCATTTATGGTCTGTTATTGTTGTTCATTACATACAGACAAAATAAGGATACTCTCATATTATATTGGAGTTTTAAATTAAAAAGTAAATACTAGTGGCTGGTATTAAATATGAAGTTGTTATAACTAAGTTGAACAATAATTAATGATTAAATGGCATTTTATATTACAAATTTTATTGAATGTATATAAAAATAACACTCAAGAAATATATATAAGATATATATATAACCATTGTATATCAAAAATGAAGTACTTATCAACATGGTCTTTTTAAATGATTTTCAAATTTACTTAAAGAGACATTAATATTACCAATTCAAATTTTATATCAAATATAACAATATTATTATTTCATTTTTAATTATTTTACAAAAAATTTGAGTTGCAAAGTAATTTAATTCAGTATTTAATGAATGTTTTTGAAAAATATTTTTAAAAATAGAAATAACCCCTCACAAAAAAAAATATAATTTTTTTTACTTACAATTTGCACCATATTTCTACCCTTAAAATATTGGTATTCTTCTAACAAAAATATTTTTTAAATAAATTTAAAATTTTTTTCATTATTCAATTACAAAATGTCAAATTTATAATTTATTTTACCTTACTAAAAAATTTAGTTGAAAATTTAATTTTGTATTTCCAAAAAATAAACTTAAATGTCAAAAATTAAAAAAACAAAATTATAAATATAATTATGAGAAAGAGGTAGATTAAATTTATAATATTCATATAAAAAAAATTCATATATTTTATGGTGTTTGAATTTTAAATTTAATGTATTAAAAAATAATTATTAAATAACCAAGCCAAATGAAATTGGCTTGGATTTTTGGTATCACTAGCACTTATTTTTTTTCTTATACTCAAATTTTAATTTTAATTTTTTTTTTCTAGATTTCTCATTTTTTTTTATGATTTTTAATGTTTTTAAGACCGAAGTTGCTTTCAAACAACTTCGGTCTAACGTTTCTCTCACTTTCCCACCAGATTGCAGCTGGTAGGGAAAGTCGCTTCCATTTTAGAGACCAAAGTCCCTTGCAGGGACTTTGGTTTCTCTGTGTGCATTGCAAATCCAGAAAAAAACTGGCTGTGCAATGCACTGCATGCAGCACATGCAACACGCATTGCATGCAGCAGAAATGCGCGTTGCATGCAGCGCACATTGCATGTGCTGCGCATATCTCATGCAGCTGACTTGATATCAGCTGCATGAGATATGGTAGCGATTGTGCAATGCGCATTGCACACTGCTTTGGCCACCTCCCAGCCTAGTAAATTAGCTGGGAGGGTGGAAAACATTACAGCAAGCAATTGAAGTCGCTTTTAGTGACTTTGATTGCTTGAAAGAGACACTTCCAGCCAGGGGAAACCTGGCTGGAAGTACTAAATTGCAATGTAAGGGACCCAAGCCAATTTCAAAGGCTTGGGTCATAAATTAAGGTTTCTAAAAAGCAGCCAGTATAAATCTGGCTGCAATAAAAAGTAAATTTTTTAAATAAAATACATAAAAAAATAAAAATGTGTTCAAATAAAATATACAACACTCTTCAGCCAGTAAGAAACAGCCTTCCATTGTTACACATAGAAACAAAATCAAATGTTTCTTTCATCAACATTGGTCATGTTTCAATATTTTGAACCAAGTAAGATCAGGAAAAAGGTCACGGCAAAAAAATTGCATAATTAAAAGTCTCCCAATTTAATATGGTGCGGAGGTTCATATTTTAGAAATAGGTGGTGCACATTATAGTTCCCTTTAAAAAAATTCAAAAATGAATTAATTTTGGCGCAATGTAAATTTAAATGTGATGAGTGTATGTTTTTTAGCTACGTGAAACATGGTAGCTAGAATTATGTGGCGTCAATTTTTTTTAGATGTGAAATTCAGTGTTCCACAAATGTGCATCTGTACAACATGCAGCCAAGTAAATTCTAGCTGGAATTAGTATATGAATAGGAAAAAATGATCATGCTGTGTACAGTGCCTTGGCAACATCATTCTTGGAATTTAGATGAAGTTTATCATATGACTTGGAGAGCTGCATTTTTTTGAAAATGTGATCAGTGAAAATTCATGATATATACATCTGTTTGCCACCCAATTTATTTTTCCTTTCTCTTTCTCACTTACCTTTTTCAAAAATTATCAATCATATTTTTGCTTTATCATTTTGAATTATTGGTACTATTTTCTTGACCTTATCTGATTACCGGTAAGCAAATTTTTCTTGCTATTGCATTTCATATCATTTTGGTTTGTTACACTTTTTTACACTTTTGACAAGTTAATCTAATGATTCTAATTCTGAATTTATTTTTATGGTATCTTTTACTGTACCCTTTCGATTCATTATAAAATAATTCTTTTTCAGTTAACTTAAAGTTTTTTTATTTGTTTGTCAATTTACTTTTCTTTATTCCTTATCAAAAATGTTCAATTTATTTATCTAACCATTTATTTTTTAAAACAGTGATTATAAAATAAACTTTATAATTAATTTTGATCAATCAGCTACAAATGGAAGAAGATTTTATAGACATGTAAGTTCATGTTTTGCTTATCATTTTTCTATATTTCTTTAATACTTTTTCAACCATTATATTATTAATATGAAAAGTAAAACATCATCTCGTACTTGCTGAAAGCATACAGGATAATGTTTTGCTTTTCATAATAATAATTAGATTGTTTGTACTTTACCTTTAATTTATTGATTTTTAAGTTGTTTCAAAGTCTCGTACTTGCTGAAAGCATACAGGACAATGCTACAATTTAAAAATTAATAATTTATTGAAGTATAACTTTCTAAGTCAATATATTGATCAGAGCAAGATTTTTCATTTTATATATGTGGATATCATAATTCCGTAAATTTTTTAATATTACTAGTGTATTGGAGTTATACTTTCATTATATTATTAATATTAAGTGTAGAGCCAAATCTTGTACTTGCTGAATGCATACAGGATAAAGCTATACTCTTTATATGTATAATTTAATAAAGTATACCTTTGAAACGCTTTCTTAATATTTGAAATAAAGAAAAAATATATAAATTTACTAATATGTAGATATGCTAACTTTTGTATTTCTAATATTGAAGATATGATAAAGTTAAAGGTATCATTGACTGATAATTGAAATTATGTTACTATTTTCTAATTTTTGATTTTTTTCTATTTTAAATCAAAATTGAATTCTCTTAGGATTGAACCATCAATGAGTAACAATTTGAAAAAAAAAACGGCCAGGGAAGAACTCTAACAATAGGTGGGCGAAAGACATTGCTACTGGAATGAAACTTGTAAACGCTCTTGGAATGGATACAAACGGGAAGAAGCCACATTTCTATGCACGATCTTATGCAAATAATATGACAGATTGCAATAATTATTACAATTTTTTCCTGGATGTAGTATTTATAAACCAAAAGGTGTCTTAATACCTAATGTTCTTGTGCAGACTTTTGAAATTCATGAGCTCAAAGAACTAGATATGTTAGAAGCTACGGTGCAATGCATTAAGGATCTTTCTTACTGAGAACATGAAATTAAAAATAATGGTTATCATTGAAGAGCTGGTGGTTTTGGAAAAATGTTTGGTGGTGGCTTTATTTTTGATAGAAAGAAATCTTTATATATTCGTAAGTATCACTTTTTTTAATTTAAATACTGATTTTTTGAATGCTTTTCCTTGCAGATGAATACACTGATGATATTGTAAAAACAGATGAATATAAAAAATGAATGAAGAGGATTGCAATGTACTTTGAATATTTTTTTAAAAAAATATCATATGTAAAGTACAATGAGGCAACTAATCTTTTCCCAAAACTTGGTATTCCTGGATTTTCGAAAGTTTCTAGTGAAGAAGAGGGTGTACCGTTTGCTAGTAATTTAACTTGGACATCTGGAGGGAATGGTAATGGGTTCTCTAATGAGGTTCATCTCAATAAGGATGCAAGTGAGTATACTTTAGGAATATTTTTTCCTAAAGATACAGAAAAAAACACCATTCATATGAAGTATGATAAGACCCAACCACGACAAATAGGTGGAGAACTTATGTTTCACAAAATTCGAAGTAAAATCAACTTTGAAGCAACTAATGGAATAACAGTGACATTATGGCCTGCCAATAAACTAAGGCATTTTACCTCAAGATGTCATGAAATTCCTGGCTTCACTAGGATAGGTTCTTCTATTCAAATCAGCACTAGACTTTTTCATGCTATAGAAAAGCTTAATGTTTTTGATATTGATATTTCAGAATACTTAGAAATTAAAAAAGAAAAATTTAGGTTAGAATATTTGATTAGTGCTTTAAGAGATTTTTTGAAAAGAGATGACTTAATAGAGGAAGAAATAGAATCAGCAAAGTATTATTTATCTAATGTTAAGACAAATCTAAAAAATCTAGATATATAAATATTAAAAATTTATATTATATATACACAACTTAATGCAAATTTAAACATGATAAATACTGGGAGTAGCTGTAACATTTTCAGTTTTGATAATTATAGTATTATCTATTTTTTTTATTTGTGAAATAAAATAATTTTTTTTCATAATATTATAAGAAAATTTGATTTACTTTTGAGGAAATATATAAGTTGTGAAATCTTTAAATGTCATTTTTATTAAATTGGTAGCAAAGGTTCTAAAATAAAAAAAACTATAATAAAGAATTTGAAATATATTAGCCATAAAAATGTGCTTTTAATGCTACCAAATTAACTGTATAGTATTTAAGGTCAAACAGGCTTATTAATAAAAAAGTTAATAATAAAGAGTTGAAGAAAGAATTTTGAATCAATAATAGATTAAATTGTATTTTTTTAAGAATGTACTCATTTAATTATTTAAATTGTTCTACTTCTGATTAAAAATGTTACAATCAAAGAAAATATTTGTAATAATTAATGGATTATATAATATTAAAGGTAAAGTAACAAAACTAGAGCAGTTATCATATTTCTATATAAACAATAAAATATTTAAGAAATTAATACAAGTATATGAAATCATATAAGTAGATTTTAAAATATTTGTTATTGCTGGACTTACAATAATTTTTTTTAATAATTAATTTAGAAAATCATGTCAAAGGTTACTTAATAAATTTCAAAGATGGTCACATTTTTGACGTATTTGAAGGAAAATAACTTGAATTATACAAGATATATCATATAGACAGAACTTTATCTATTTACATGTTGGAATATTAATTTATTGAAAGGCTATGTTTAGCAAAAAAAGGTGATACTGGCTGAATGGAGCTCCAGTGATTAAGAAAATCTGCAGAAATAGCCCTAGCAATTCCCGGAGGACTTGGGGTATCAAATTTTAAAGGAAATGGATCACACTTTCCTGTAAAAGGTTTTATTAATGTTAAAATATAGTTATTTAAATTTTTCCAAATTATTTCTTCCATCAAATGATTTTTTTTCATGTGAATTAAGAAACTTAACTTCTGATATTACCTCCAAGCAATCAGCTGCTGAAGCCAATCTATGATCTTGAGAGCTCAGAAATAAACCACGGACACCATCGATTATATAGAATGTGAAAGATTGATATCAGTGGTGGGAGTATTCAGAATTTATTTTGTTTAGTGCAGCCTTTTGTTTCTCTCTCATTATAGTCAGTTCAGTATTTTTGTTCTTCTCACTTGATTGTTGAGATTCACTAGTCTTGCCACTTGATATTGTTGCAGCACAATATTTTGATTTAAGAATGATAATTGACATAATTATATCAATGATAATATTGCTGATTTGAAGAAGAGTTGACATTGATATATCACGGGTTTGAAGTGCAGTGGGACCAACTTCTAAGCCATCAGATATCGGACTCTTCAGATTTGAAAGGTGAGCTAGAAGCTGAAGACCACGTTCAATTGGACAATCTGAGTTAATGTTTTGATGTGATGGAAGCTGGCTGAATTCATGTGCGGTCAGATAAAGTGAAGATGATATAAGAGATACCCATGAAGAACGGCAGTGGTCACTTGGGATCATTAATCTCATGAGCATTTGGATAAGATTGGATTTGGGGTGATCGATTTTATTTGTTGAGGAAAGAATTTCAGTATTTAAACCATCAGGATCACATAAATCTTCCATTTTTTTGAAATCAATATTATCGAGTACCCATAGCTGTGAGCTATCAATCTCTAAAAAAATATTTGCTACAAAAGGAAAAAAAAATAAGTAAAAGAACAAAAGTCAAGACTAAAAATTATGGTAACTTACATAACTCAGTAAGTTTTGAAAGCCAATCTTTTCCACAAGATTTTTCCCAATGAAAAGTAAAAATTGGAATATTTGACATGGGTTCTTGGGAAGAAGTAGAAGAGCGTAATTCGAGGAGAGTAACAATTTCCAACCACGACCTGAGAACCTTTGCCGTGCTGATTCTACCTTTATAAAAATTATGAATTTTACAGAATTCCTCCTGCAAATCAGATTCTTTTAGAACTGAGGGTAAATAAGTTAGAGGTTTTTTCGATATCTTGATTGGAGTTGATTTCATTGGTAGAGAAGCTTTCAAAGTGGTCAAAGTAGGTAATTTAGGAGGTGATGGGTATTGCTTCTTAGAAATGAAGGAATTCGGTGATGAGCTGTTTGAATCATCATCTTTATCAAACATATCAACATGTCTTGAAGAAGATTTTAAACTTTGCTTTTTTTGATGAACAAGCATAGCTTCATATTCTGACAGTTGATCATCGCTATTTTCATCGCTCTTTTCATCATCTTCATCAGGGAGAGGGCGTTTATGGATGGAACAATCTACAGCAGGTGAGTTTCTGGTACAAAATATCAAAAGAAAGATAAAAAGTACAATATGTAAGCAATAAAAGAGATATATGATAGAATTTTAAAGATAAAAGAATAACAATAAAAAAAAAGGAAACAAGAATATACTCATTATCAAAACCTTTGCTTTTTTTTTGAGATTTATTATTTGATACATCAGAAAATTCATTAGAAGAAGCCGGTTTAATACGTCGAACAAAAGAGGAGCCTTGGGATAATCTCTTTTTCTTGGAGCAGATAACAGGTGTTTCAAGATTTTCCTTAGAAGTTGAAGCATGAGTTAAATCTGATGGTTCATCTGTCTCATCATCATCCCTAATGACAATGATTTCATCAGGAGGAATCATACCCTCCTCATAAGCTACAAATATATATGAAGAAAAAAAATATTAATAATGTTATCTACTAATTTAAAAGGAGACAAAAAAGGTGAAGAACATACATTTTTCAAGGCTTTTCACATATTGGAGTAAGTCGTTACAAGGGTTAGATAAATATGAAGAAGAAGGATTATTGTTAAGGATCTTGACAAGCTCTTCTGTTTTATCTCTAGCCAATTCAAGTAAGTTGCGATACTGAACTCTCGTTATTTCCTGCCTCTCATTGCTAAGTACAGGAGGGTTAGGTGCCATGCCATGTGGCAGACATGGTGCAAGCTCAAAAGCTTCAAAGCGAGTATCAATCAGAGAGTGGGATGAAACACATTCAGGTGCTGGAAAATCAAATTTTTGAAAAAAAAAGATATAGAACATAAGTGAAATATATAAATTAAGAGAGAGGAACATGATATACATACAAAGTGGAGGTGTAGGATTTTGAATACTAGACATATTGATTAATGAATATTAAAAAAAAGTATTTGATATCAAAAAATTATGATGTAATATGATGAATAATTATAAGAAACTCTATTCTAGAAAATTGAAGTTGATAATTTAATAGGATAAAAAATTGAATAAGATTAAAATTAAAGTGAGGATGAAGGAAACAGAAAACATAAAGAGGGGGATTTTATATTATTTGAGCTTTTTTTAACATGTATTATTCATAGTGGGGTAAACTGAGTAACATGCTAAATCACAATCTGTTTATATTGAAGCAAAATTTGATGTAGCTAACAGAAAATACTAGTAATTCTTTGGGGACTTTTAGTGTGAAAAACAAATAATAATAAATGTATATCACATATGCAAATTGCCACGGGTAAATACAAAATTTTTTATATTAGAATTTACTCCTAAACAATGGAGATACACTTAATTAGTATATTATATGAAAAAAATAGGATAATCCTTTATGAATATCTGTTAAATTTACTTTCAGATGACAATGCGAGATTCACATATATACTGATATGCCTCATCAAACAAGAAATGAATTATAAATTTAAAATTGGTAACATTAGAATTTAAGATAAGAATTTGTTTTTTAAGTGACAGGAGGAGTGTCAGGCTAGGGTGTGGGCACTGTGACCAAACCTTTGATAAACTTGGATACAACTAAGGGGGAAAAAAAATTGAATAGTTTTATTTCGCAATATATCTTAGTCTGCACAAGATATTGCATTGTTGTCCCTAACTATACCAATATTGTTACTTTTAAAAAGTTATAGGACTACTAAGTTGATAAAATATTATTATGAATCACCCAATGAAATACCTTAAGCAACATTCAAAATTATTAAAATATTAATATTCAATTTGAGATTTGGATTAGCTAATTTTTCACAACTTACCACAGTTTTGATTAATATAATAAAACTTGAAAAAAATTGTTGAGATACCCTAGAAATGGGTGCAAGAAAATGATGAAACATATGACTTGAAACTTAACTCATACACTATTGATAAACTTCATGGATCCTGATTAATTTCTATCGAAATTAATTTTGAGACTAGCATATTGAATTTTAGCTATGACCAAGTACTGTAAGTGCCATGGTTTGTATTCAATATATTGGTGTTGAAATTAATTTTGATAGGAATCAACAAGTATCATATGGCACCATGCATGAAACACTGACAGAAAACATCAAATTTATGAGGCAATGAACCTCATAATTTTGATCAAAATTAATGTAGACCCCTGCATATTGAATACGAGCCATGTCACATGGAATACACAGACATAGATAAAGTTCAACATGCATGCCTTAAAATTAATTTTGATCAAAATTAACCAGGGCATTAAAACATAAATTTTTATATGGTGTACTTGATCAAACCAGTTTATCTAACTGCTTAGCTTACCTATACTTATAGGAATTTTATGCATAGTCCATGTCCATATTAATTTTGATTGAAATTAATGTTGACTAATACATAATGAATACATGCTATGCCACTTACACTTGCCAGGCATAGCTACCATTAAATATGCCAGTATCAAAAATTAATTTCAATCGAAATTAATGAGCATGATAATCATGAATTTCTGGAGTCAACTGCTTATTTTTATGCATGGTGCCTTGCCAACATTAATTTCGATAGAAATTACTTTTGATACTGGCATATTGCATGTATATATGCCTGGAAAGTGTAAGTGGAATAGTGTGTATTCATTATGTATTGGTCAACATTAATTTCGATCGAATTTAATGTTGACATTTGCATATTGAACCCAAGCCAGAAAACAACCCAGAAGATTCTTCATAAAACTTCCCATTAATTTCGATCGAAATTAAGGCTGACCATATACTTATTGAATGGTAGTTATATCTGGTCTGAGTGAGCGGAGATTACTTATATTCAATATGTATTGGTCAACATTAATTTTGATCAAAATTAATGAGCATTTTGATCATGAACTTTTTCAGTCAGTTAGTTGTTTCAATGCATAATGGCATGCCAACATTAATTTTGATCAAAATTAATGTTGAAATGATATAATGCTTTTTTGCATGACATGTAAAGGACGGCAAGTATTTTTAAGTATTGAAATTTACTATACATGTTGAGGGTAAATATAAAATTTACATATCTATATTAATTTCTATAAAAATTAATGTTGACCAATACATAATAAATAGTAAATATGCCTGGCTAGTGTAAGTGGCATAGCTTTTTTTCAATCTGCACTTGGCAACATTAATTTCGATCGAAATTAAGGTTCATGATTATCATCAATTTATTCAGTCAGTTGCTTACTGTTATGCATGGTAACATGTCAACATTAATTTTAATAAAAATTGAATTTGACATGCCACCAAGCATTTTTATGTAAGATGAAAAGTAGGGCACTCTATTCTTAAGTAAACACATTACAATGCATATTGAGCATGTAAATATCATTTACACATTAATATTAATTTCAATCAAAATTAATGTTGACCAATAAACATTGAACACAAGCTTTACAACTTACACACACCAGATATAACTACCATTCAATATGTATATGGTGCTCACTAATTTCGATCGAAATTAATGAGCAGTTTTATGAAGAATTTTTAGGGTTGTTTGCTGGTTTGGGTTCAATATGAAAATGTCAATATTAAATTCTATTGAAATTAATGTTGAACAATACATAATGAATACACACTATGCCACTTACACTTTCCAGGAATAGACACCATGCAATATTCCAGTATCAAAAGTAATTTCGATCGAAATTAATGTTGGCAAGGCACCATGCATAAAAATAAGCAGTTGACTCCAGAAATTCATGATTATCATGCTCATTAATTTCGATCGAAATTAATTTTTGATACTGGAATATTTAATGGTAGCAATGCCTGGCAAGTATAAGTGGCATAGCGTGTATTCACTATGTATTGGTAAACATTAAATTCGATTGAAATTAATATGGATACATAAATGTGACATAAAGAGGTATGGACCATCAATTTGTTGAAAATAAATTTTTATATCTCATACATTAATTGTTTTTCTTAAATAAAATGTTACTCTCTCTCAATATCACTTTATAACATTTGCCAAGCTGCTTTGAAAAAAAACAGAATACATAAAATTCAATATAAAATAGCTATATTACACAGAAGATCACCGTTATACCTAAGTTATGATTATGTTGATGCTCTATTAATTGATTCCCGAATCTTTACCAGATCAATATCAGCTCCAACCCCAAGTGACTCACGTTCATTCACAGATAATCCTTGCAAAAATGTTGCTGAATAGCAATTCTTGGGGAGGTATTTGGGAACATTGAATATACCATCTTGTGCAACTGTCCTTTCTGGTGACCGTGAATATGTTTTTAATGCTGATTTTCTTTGAGCTGGTGTATGGGCTATGTCCTGAATCATCTTATCCATTTTTTTAAACAAATCATTGAGTTCATGATTTCGCCATCCAGGAATAGCTCATATAGGTGCAGTTGGGGCTGGTGCTGGGCCTTCCTCGATATCAGTGATGCACCTAGTATCATGAAAAAGCACAACAAAACCTGGCACATCACTGAAGAGATCTCTTGCTATCTTGTAGCGTGCACTAGCAATCTGAATTCCAACTAAATCAGCTTCATAATAACAAAAAGCAAAGTAAAATAAAAAACTTACCTTGGTCCAATAACGTTTTACTTGTGCCCTTGCCCTCTTTTCGATCTTTTCTCTTGCTACCCTTTCCTCTTCTTGCCCAAACAACCTTATCATCTCCTTCCCCTTATTAACTACCCATTTCTCAATAACACATTGAGTGAACTGAAGATTTGACTGACCGATTGTATTCAAGGTGGTGAGCCATCTGGTACAGTGGTCGCATACTATGCTTCCCATGACTTGATTCCAAGTTGATTCTAAAAAATCACGGCAAGTCCAATCAAACGCGAATTTCCGAAAACCTTTTTCTTGCAATTCACGCTCTAAGTTTCTTTTGACAGAAAGTGGGATCGGTGCTCCTCCTTTTAGTCCTCGAGTCTCAGGTGCTGGATAAAATTTGGGTAGTCAAATTTTGGATCACAAGAAGGCTATAGAATTGGTTATCAGAAATTGTCGATCAGCTGCAGAATTGGCACTGTTAGAAGATTGGACTTGGGTTAGGACAGTTTGAATGGTTTTTAGTTTGAATTGGTTCCAAGCTTTCCAATTTTCAATCTCCAAAGGTATTGGGCTGGCAGGATATTTTGTTATTTGTGTTGGTACCCCAAAGTCAATACTTCAGAAAGTGGTAAATATTTCTATTTAGACTGTCCGAGCTCCTGGGAACATCATTCCTTCTAACTAAGCCTCTTACAGCCCTTAACCCCCGTTCTCGCTCATGAGACTCTGCTGAATTGAGTCTGTGGTAATCACTGATACCCATAATGATTGAGGGATTCACTAACAATTCAAATAAGTTAATTAAATTGGTTATTTTTCAATAAAAGAATACACTACAAATTTGACTTACCTGCTCCACTTGTGCTTGCTCCTTGGTTAGGCTGAGCAGATGATGATTGGTCTCCGAAAAATTCCCTCAATACTTCACTAGCCCAATCTCTTCCTAGCTGATCAGCACTTTCAGAAGCAGAAGGATGATTGGGATTAAAATTTCTCGGTTCTGAATGAGACTCTTTGCCTGGCTTGGGATTAGGTGGTGGGTTAGGATTAGGTGGTACAGATTAAGATGCATCTGGAGGTGGATCAGCAGATGGTGGTGGAGGAGTATTTCCAGTATTAGTATGTTGAGGCGGAAAAAAATCAGAATCGGTTGGGTCAACAGACATCCCTTCAAAATTATCATCCATAATGAACTGTAATAAAATAAAATAAAATAAAAATAATCAGTTGTTAAAATT
Source organism: Hemileia vastatrix (assembly GCA_030280995.1). Taxonomy (NCBI): domain Eukaryota; kingdom Fungi; phylum Basidiomycota; class Pucciniomycetes; order Pucciniales; family Zaghouaniaceae; genus Hemileia; species Hemileia vastatrix. Next base: position 44,223,687 of record JASXTE010000001.1, read on the forward strand.
TATACCTATCAAAGCTAAAGTAAAAAAAGATACTATGTATATAGTCTTGTAAACGTGTATGTTCTCTTGTCAAAAAATAAAGTGAATAATATATAGCTATCAGCTAAAGTTGGAAGGTCAAACTATTTATAGTAGATGAATGAGCAAGAAGATCATTCATTAAGTAAAAATTTTATCATATTTCTCATTATCATGATTTTATTTCTTTCATTCTTACATTTAAGATAAAAATGACTCATTGAAAGCATGGGTTCTCTCGCAATAAAAGCAACCAAAGTAATTGTTCACTGATTTATGATAAGGTAAGTTGGATGCATTGCATTTTTTAATCGAGCATTGAATTATTTCTTTCACCATTTACAAATATCACCAATCCTACAAATTTCCCCAATCCCAAATTAACACAAAGATGTTAGGCAACAGAAAATAAATTTGATTAATTTTTTCACTCACTACTGTCTGCAGTCCAATGGCAGTTACAACCTCGTCTTTGATTCCAAACATTCCTTTTTTGTGCTCGACAGTAGCTGCATGTCCAATTATTGCATCTTTCTTAATCACAATTTGAGTTGCTTTGGCTACTCTTACTAACCGACAATGCACTTGTGGGAAAAGCTCATAGGGATCCTTTGATGTTTCTTCTGGATGGAGCTCTTTGAAAGGACTTACTATTAAATATATTTGATCATTCTCTTCCTTTGATCTGAAAAGATCATCAATTTGCCCAAACTGGCTTTCTTTTCCATAGTAGAATTCAATTGTTTAATTAGCAATGTGTCGATGGTAACTAGTAAACCTCTTTCCATGTATCAATATGCTTGCAACATTTTCAACTACCCGATCCCCACTTTTCTCCGATGGTGTCAAAGCCTGTCTTGAAGTTTCTTTTCCCATTCGTGCCCTTACCCATTTAGTAAATAATGCCATACTTAGATGGATCCATTTGTTTTGTTTATCAAGATCAATATGGATTTTTTTAGTCTCACATTGATCATTATCTTCAGCTTCACCAAGATCTAATACCCTAGACTTCCGATACCAATGTTTGAGCATTGTTAGCGGTATCTCTCCTGTGGTAAATATTAATAAATTAGCACAGCTGAGTTCTTAAATCATTGCTTACAAACATTACATACGTGGATGGTGATTGTTTGGAATTTCAGATAATATATGATTCACCCGCTCTCCAGACCAAGTAGCTGTACCTGATGGTGGACCAAGACGCTTTATTATTTCAGGATAATTTTGAGTGATATGCAGATTTAGCTTTGCATTAATATTCTTCCAACCCTCTTCAAGGCACTCACAATACTCTAACAGAAATTGATCTAGATCTTTAAGCTCATTAGTCTGTATATTTTTTAATGTCAAAAAATTGGTGATTGAGCATAATGTTACAAGTGACTTGAGAAGATAATATTCTCTTGGTTTATCAGCTGAGGAAGCTGAAGATTCAGATTCTTTAAATTTTTCAAACCAAAGGGGTATAAGTGACAACGGGAAGTAGAGAGTATACAGCATGTGCCATTCTGCTGCCTTGAGGGATCCTGCCTTTTTAGATCCTACTGATTTTGGAACTCGTGTTAGCCAGGAAGGTCTTGTTACTTGATCAATCATCTTCCATACAACTTGTAGCTCTGCTGCTGTGATTTGTGGATTACTACTACCTTCATTTTCTTTCTCCTTACCTTTCCTTTTATTTTCTTCATCTCTAGCTGTCTCATTTGATGAGTGAGATCCTTCACTCTGTGATATGCTAATGCTTCTTTGCCTTAAGTTATACAATGAATTCCTACTGTCACTGCTGTGAGACTGTATTGAGGCCAAATCGCTATATGGAGGAATAAATTTGGAGCTGGATGACCTACTCTGGCTTCTTGATCGATTTGTTCCCAATCCTTCATTATCTAATCCATGATGACTTGATGACTGTCTTGAACTTGTAAGTCTTTTCCACTTGTGCTGTCTTGTGTGTCCTGTATCATCATCATCATTATTTGTGGTGCTTAAGCTACTTCTACGTTTTTTCGAATGTTTGTGCAGTGAAGTATCAGAAAAGAAATCATCATCTTCTTCTCTTACATGCCAATTTTTATCCTTTTCCAGCTTTCTTTCTAGATCTTTTGCTGCATTTTGGATTTGAAAATAGCTTAGACTGTGATCTTTTAGGTTGCCAAGCATATGTGAATGCATAACATCAATTGAGCAATATTCAGTTGGACGCCAATATTCAAGGTTATTCAGCTCACTCCATCGTACCCCATGATTTTGAACAATTGATACACGCTCCCAATGTGACTTAGAATTTTTCCACTTTGTTGCCCAGCACATATGATCCTCATGATTCCGTAATGAAAAATTTCCCACATTCTTTTCACTAATTTCATCTTTAGAGATATTACAGAAAGAGCAGAACATTTTTGCAGAGTGACTCGAAAAGCCAGCCAATTTTTGTATTGCAGGAATGTCACCTATCAAAGAGAACAATGCAACTCTTAATTTCCGGACTCGTGGATAAAGATGTGTCTTTTCAATCAATATACCATCCCATAGAGTTTGTAGATCATTAACCAGTGGTTTTAGAAGGTGATTAAGCTGTTCACTTGTGGGTTCTGTTGGTCCAGATATAATAGCATACAAAAAAAGATTTTCCATTTTGTATCTATCTTCTTGAGGTAGGTTCATACACACCATCATAATATTGCCTACAGACTTCTGATGAACTCCAATCCTATTGCCACCAGGCCTAAGCCAGTTGACATATAAATTAAACATTAAGTTGCCTGAAGTTATTGTATATTCATCATCATTGCTATCCAGAGCTGGAGTGGTAATGGGAAAGTTTTTCCAAATTGAACCATCACAAACATCCTTCATCAAATCACACTCTACACATTCTGCCACAGGGGTTTTCTTCTCAATCAGAAGCTCAAATTTGAACAGTTTGATCTTTTCCTTAAGCCAGTCGATAAAAGAATGGTGATGAAATGTTTTAAGAGATAAGTATTTTACATGTTCTTGATGTTCCTCCATCAAATACAGCCTTTCATCACATTTAACTGCAATTTGTCCTGCTCCAAACATTTTTAAATAGCGCTTTGATGATGAAAGAAACGGTTGATTGCAACATAGTATAGATGGTTGAGATTCAGAGTTATACTCATAAAGAGCAAAGAATTTAGGACAGCATGTTTTAGTGAAAAATGATTGATTGAGCTTTAATTGACTAAAAACTGTATCTATCAAGCGTGGGACCAGGCGGACAATGCTATCAGAATCTAGTATTCCACTATCACCTGGAAGTTTGAGCTTCTTAATTTCTTCATCCAAAAATTGAGTACAACCTTCTTTGCTCAAATGATGAATAAGAGAAAGCTTTTCTGCCTGCCACATAATTATTTGGCTATACCATTCCTTAAGATTTGAGTTTCTAGAGACTGTTGAAGATACTTCTGCCCCCAATAGCGACTGCCCCTATGTAATAAATCATTGAAACATCATAAAGACTTTTACTCTCACATTGAACTATTGATATACAGCTCACTGTTTCTGTGGAGCTAGAACTTCTAATGTTAAGTGGATTGTTGGAAGAAATAACCATCTGGGCCTGCCTATTTCTTTCCTCTTGATGTTTTGCATAAGAATTAGAGATTTTGAAAGCCATACCAACTTCAAAGGACCCAGAAGAAGTTTGATACTTTCTATTGACACATCCAAGATCTTGACATTGACATACATGAAAAAATGGAGGCATTGTAATTGTGATAATTGTAGGAATAAGTTAGCTATTCGAAGTTACCGATTGAAGGTATTCCTTTTTTTGAAAGGCACTAGCTAATATAAGCTACATTTTTTTATCAAAAGTATATGATGGAATATGTGTTAAAAATTATTTATGTTTAAATGTTTAATTTTTAATCAGATAAATTATATATTAATTTAAAGTTATGCAATCTACTTTATTTGTATTCTGTATACTCTCTGCATTTGTACAACAATGCATGCATGTTTATCAGAATATTTTCTATCATAGAAAAAATTCTGTTGTACGCACAAGCATCTTAATTTTTTTTCTATCAAATGCCTTCTGAGTTATATCTTACTACACTATAATTATTTGATTTTGATAAAAATTCTTAGTTATGGACTATAAGAAAAGTATTCCATATTTTTAACATAATTATTTAAAAAATTACCCCAAAAATCAAAGTTAAACCCAAAAATAAGGTTAATACTTTGTAAAAAACAATCACAAACATATTTATTTCACTTTGAAAATTGGTCTGTACTAGGTAGAATTTTCTATAAAGAAAAAATCAAAAATACTCAAATAATAGATGCTACAAAAGTGTAAACCTTAAAGAATTACATAAAAGCTGAAACCTTGTATAACTTTTCATACATAAATGTGATGAAGTGACACTCTAGTCTATTTATTCAGGTTGAACAAAAATTACTCAATAGATTATGTATTACTATCATATTGGACCAAAAATAATTTTTTGGTAATCAAAAAATGAACATAGCCTCACATTTAACAAATTATTTTTGTGGATTATTTTTTGAAAAGAAAAAAAAATCCGTTACTTAAATGAGTCTGCTTTTATCACATAATCATTCTCTTTATTTTATACCATTCCTTTTGAGCTCAAGTTGCATATAAAAATATAATTTATGCATATTATAATTCCATAAAGTTGAAATATTTCTTATTCTTAATTTTTGTGATATTTCTCCTTAAATCAACTTTGATCATAAAGTTTTGGAGCTCAACAATTTATCCTTCCTCTTTGTTTAATTTAATTGAACACTTTCTTAATCTAATTATTTATGAACCCTAGTAGCCCTTACTTTCCTCATGGAAACCTGCCCACAAACACAAGAACACTTAATAGAATTTTTAATTAGACTATGCCTCCATTCAATTCTCACTTTTGTAGATCTATACACAATTTTTGTCATTCACTTTTGGATATGTCACCAGAATCAAATGGATGGAAACAAAACCCTACTGAAGAGCAATTAGACAGATTTTCATCATTCGACATGAATTCTTGCAACATTGCCTTTGAACTACCTCATCCAGAATCAAATTCAGTGGTTCCGGAAAAGTTTCCACCAATTTTCTGTGAATCTTTTATTGAGCACCTTTGCATGTGTGGTTTCCCAGGATCAACTTTCGCTTGGAACCTAGATTGGTTTGACAAATGGAACCAGGTCTTGGCAAATATTCTCATGAAACACTGGGACAATGCCTTAAAAACCAATAATTTGATTGCATATCCAATTGACTCAACTCAAATTAGCTTCTCAAATCAAATAGGAGTTCTTCACCATTGGTTTTTAGGTCATGCTGATAGATTAAGACTTGGGAAGGATTCTCATAGCTCTCAAGAAATAATCAAAGTGAGAAAGCATAAATATAGAATAAAAAAAAAGTATGAAAATCCCTTTTTTTCAACCGTTTTTATTTATGACCTTTATTTCAAATAACAAAGATTCTTAGAATTCAGTTAACCGAACTAAACTTCTTAAACAACTTCCACATTGTGAAACTTATCACAACCTTTTCACAAACATCAAGTGTTGTTCAGACACCGAAATTGATAATGATGGATTGTTAAGACGTATCTTAATGCAATGGAGGTCTGAAGATTTTTCTAAAGTTGCACAATATCTTGACCAACAACACTTTGATATTCGAGATAATTCAACCTACTCTGGAAGTGTGCTAAAGGACTTGGCCTTGTACAAAAGAATCAGTTTGGTTTCAACATTATCCCCTAACCTTAATCCTTCTCATGTCCCCCGGGGTTTGCCGAATGACTGTTATTCTCCCTTATATCTTGCATCTCTAAATCCTCAACAACTCAGACTTTTAAATCCTCAAAATCCCATAAATTTACCTGCTCTCCTTGAAATTATTTCTTCCTCTAATGTGAGTGATTTAAAAACTCCCTTAATAATAGGTTTGCACACTCATACTCCTCATTTCCACTGTTTGGGACACTTAGCCTTGAAAACAAAAACATAATTTTAATGATTACTATTATCAATAAAATTTATAGAAATGAAATTTGGCTTACATTGTTATCTCCATTTTTTTCCTTTGAATCTTATACATGCTGAATTCTATACTTTCTTGTACAAAATAATTCAAAACATTTACTTCATTTTGCTGCCCCATTCTATACAGCCGATCAACAGCCTGTTGCTCAACTGCTGGATTCCAATTTGGCTCCTATTTCAACATTGAACATATAAAAAATTTAATATTTTTGTTCTTAATATGAAATAAAAGACATTGAGCTCACCATTATATATACATTTTGAGCACACCTGAGATCTATACCCACTCCTGCAGCCTGAATCGTTCCAACCAAAACTTGGAAATTTTTATTAAAATGGAATTCATGCATATTTTTGTCTCGCTTTGTCCTGCTGAGTTCACCCGTAAGCTGGGTATACCTAATATTGTGGTCATCTAAAGCCATTTTTATTCTATTTTGAAATATTAGAAAATTGTTTTTAATAAGCCAACACAATTTTGTAAAACAATTCATTATAGATTCACTTACATCTGCAAAACGTCTGCAAAGTTGGAGAATATAACAGCTTTTGGAAAATTTATACCCCTTTCACCAGACAAAAAGTTTTTTAAGTGGCCTATAAGATGACAAATCTTTGCGGAATGCTGCCAGGTGAAATCAAAAATTGGAGTTTCATCCAGATTTTCGTAGATTGGATGGTTGCAGAATTTTCTTAAAATCATCAGCTCTCTTAGAAACTCAGATGAGTCCCAAGGGAAGTCAGTGCTTCTGGAGGGCCCATATCGCTCAGTGAATCCTTCTTGAAGCACATCAAGTTTAGACCTCCATGGATCTGCTAATTGAACCAATATCACCCTTTGAATCTTTTTTGGAAGAGACAAAATTGAATCCTTTTTTCTATGTAGGCTTATGACTTTCATTAAGTGATTGATTGATTTAATAGAATTAGCCTTTCCTTTTTGCAAACCTGGAAAAAGGAAATTCTTCCATAACCAGTCTTCTTGCCACTTTTCGATTCTAATAAAAAATATGAGACTTTGAAGGTCAGTGGGCCTGTTCTGAAGTAGAGTTCCTGTTAATCATAGTTGGTGTTGGGATTCCAAGTCAAATATTGTTTGAGCCCTCTGCGAGTAAGGATTTTTAATGAAACTAAAAGAGTATTTATAAAAATTGATTATTAAAATAAAGTTTTAAGTTTTAGATATAGAAATGGGCACCAAGTGAGCTTCATCTAAAATAACTCTATACCAAAAGAAATTTTGAGTCACCGGTATCTTTTTTTGGATTTGATTTTTTGAAATTGTTGGGCTAGCTGTTTCATAGGTCGTTAAAACAATAGCGGTGTCCTGTAGCTCATTGAAATTAGAATTTTGACAATCCTTCACATAAAGAACCTTGAAAGGAAGCGCATTATCTTCAAAGTGCACACTTATTTCATTGATCCAATTCAATAGTGTTGCCAGTGGGAATATAATCAGTGTGGCTGAACTCCAATCAATAACTTCTTGATTTTCAGATACCTGAAATTGTCTTGCACACCTGAGATCTATACCCACTCCTGCAGCCTGAATCGTTCCAACCAAAACTTGGAAATTTTTATTAAAATGGAATTCATGCATATTTTTGTCTCGCTTTGTCCTGCTGAGTTCACCCGTAAGCTGGGTATACCTAATATTGTGTTCATTTAGAGCCATTTTTATTCTATTTTGAAATATTAGAAAACTGTTTTTAATAAGCCAACACAATTTTGTAAAACAATTCATTATAGAATCACTTACATCTGAAAAAGTCTTAAAAGTTGGAGAATATAACAGCTTTCCAAAAATTTATACCCCTTTCACCAGAAAGAAAGTTTTTAAGTGGCCTATAAGATGACAAATATCTGCAGAATGCTTTGATGTGAAATCAAAAGTTGGAGTTTCAACCAGATTTTCATAGATTGGATGGTTGCAGAATTTTCTTAAAATCATCAGCTCTCTAAGAAACTTGAATGAGTCCCAAGGGAGGTCAGTGCTTCTGGAGGGCCCATATTGCTCAGTGAATCCTTCTTGAAGCACATCAAGTTTAGAACTCCATGGATCTGCTAATTGAACCAATATCCCCCTTTGAATCTTTTTTGGAAGAGAAAAAATTGCAACCTTTGCTCTATGTAGGCTTATGAATTTCATTAAGTGATTGATTGATTTAATAGAATTAGCCTTTCCTTTTTGCAAACCTGGAAAAAGGAAATTCTTCCATAACCAGTCTTCTTACCACTTTTCAATTCTAATAAAAAATATGAGACTTTGAAGGTCAGTGAGCCTGTTCTGAAGTAGAGTTCCTGTTAATCATAGTTGGTGTTGGGATTCCAAGTCAAATATTGTTTGAGCCCTCTGCGAGTAAGGATTTTTAATGAAACTAAAAGAGTATTTATAAAAATTGATTATAAAAATTAAGTTTTAAGTTTTAGATATAGAAATGGGCACCAAGTGAGCTTCATCTAAAATAACTCTATACCAAAAGAAATTTTGAGTCACCGGTATCTTTTTTTGGATTTGATTTTTTGAAATTGTTGGGCTAGCTGTTTCATAGGTCGTTAAAACAATAGCGGTGTCCTGTAGCTCATTGAAATTAGAATTTTGACAATCCTTCCCATAAAGAACCTTGAAAGGAAGCGCATTATCTTCAAAGTGCACACTTATTTCATTGATCCAATTCAATAGTGTTGCCAGTGGGAATATAATCAGTGTGGCTGAACTCCAATCAATAACTTCTTGATTTTCAGATACCTGAAATTGTCTTGCTTCACTTTGAGTTGCACTAATAAGAGAAAGAGTTGACAGCGTCTTTCCCAAACCCATATCATCAGGGAGTATAGACCTGTTTCCTTCAGGGGTTAATTTATTGTTAGGAAACTGATCTTTATAGTCATTGAATCTAGTTCTAAGCCAATGGTTGTCCTGGTGCCTCCACATGATATCCAAATTTTCCTTTAACATTTGTTCATTGTCAATCATATAATTTATTGCTTGAAGTTGATGTGTTTTTAGAACTGTTTTGATTCCTCAGATAAGTTGATCAGCTTTCCAATCTTGACTACTTTGAGATATTTGGAAAGAGCCTTCAAAAATTACATGAGGTATATTAAAAAAGATAGTGGAGTCATAGATTGGGATCGGACATAAATCAATTTGAGCAAAAGAAAATTCTTCTTTAGCAAGACTGATTAGTGTGCTTGAAGAAAAGAGGAATCCCCAAAGTTGATACTGATTACCAAACACTGGAACCAAGTAAGCATGAAAATAGAATGGCTTCATAGGATTTAAGGCACTCCTTTGGTTTATATGGTGTGATCCAGACCCAATTTCACCCAATAGTGGTCCAATGTGCTGACTCTGCACTTGAGAATGATTACTGAAAAGGGTTGGTTTTATTTCTTTAAATGGTCCAAAAATATGAACATTCAAATGGCCTTACTTTAAAATTGTGGGGGTCAGTGAGTTTTGAAATCTTAAAATTACATTCATATAAATTTGATCAATCATTATTGAGAAATGTCCAACACATCTGAGACTTGACATATTAAGTAGGAATAGTATCTGAAGATAGTGGTTGTTATAAGATGAATTGAAGTAAAAAATGAATAATCAGTTTTGAATAAATCAAAAAAATAACTTTTTAGAATATGCTACGCTAAGCTCATAATTATTTCACATGTATTATTATTATCTTTTTAAAAAATATTGGAAGTAAATCAATGATAACTGAAATGAATAATATGGCTTAAAAATAAATCTTGAGCCTATAGAGAAAATCTGGGTTTGTGGAAGAAGAAAAATTTTCTTAATAGAAATGTGCTTAACTCTTACATTAAAATCACAAAATCGAATAATTTCACTCTTATTACACTCATTATGTTTCTGTCTAATAGTAAAATGCTTTAGATGGCAGTTCAAAATCCAAATTGAAACTACTACCTTGAACAATGTATTGATACTAACATACTTTTTGTAAGTCTTTGGACAGAAAATTATGGTGATCTCAATAATATTAAAATTGATTTGAACTGTATGTTTTATCAAATATCTATGTGGTCTAATGTAATAATTGAGATACTACAGTTTAACCTTCTGTTACCAACTTGGAAAGAAAATATCTGTAGATATTCTTAGACCAAATATCAAATTTTGCTTTCCACAAGATGGGAAAGTGAATATTATGATATGTTAAGTGATATGTTCAAGCTTTGCTCAATCTGTGCTCAGCTCAAAATCAAAGTAATCGCCAAGCTCCAAGAAACCTGTGATTGAGTTTGGTTGAACCTAGGTCTAACTGATTACCAAATCTTTGTCCAATTAATTTAAATCTGGTTTCAAAATGAACTCCCAACAGCCTTCCAACAGCTTTCCAACCACTTCCCAACATTTTTAAATGAGGGGTATTGCTAGCAATACCCCCCAAATTTTCTGTGGTGAATGTTGTGAAAGACAAACATTTGAGAGATGTGTTAATCCATGAGAGTGATAGATTAAATAATTTGAACTTGCAATGTAAAGTAAGTTCTTCTGTACAGGATACAGCTTATTTTAAAATCAAAGAAACCTTGAATATTGCTCTTAGCCAACAAAAACAAATAAGGAGTGACCATAGAGCTATCTCAGATAAAAATATCAATCTACATAAAACCTTGAGTGAATTGAAACCCCTTATTGAGGAAAATTATTCATTAAAAAGTGAAATAAAATCTCTACAAAATGAGTTTAAAAATCTAAAGAATGATTTCCATGCACTAAGTGCCAAACACAGATTCTGAGGACAGAAATGTTTTATCTCTTGCGAAAGTAAATGACCAGATGTCTGAAATTCCAAGAAGAAGAAACTATGTGTCTAACCTGCAGGAAAAATTTTCAACCTTTAGCATCAATAATTATGGTATAAATGAGAATGCTGCCCATAAGCTGAATAAAAATAAGGAAAAAGAACTTGAGCAGAGTTCCTCCTTTCTTCCTCATATTTCAGCCCTTAAACAAGCTGACAATGAGTCTGTAAAATATTTTGCTACTAGCAAAAAATCTTGTGATGGTCATGTACCAGCTGTTTCTGTAAATAATGAAATTTCTGAACACTTGGCTAAACTTCAGGAATTATTAATGATGAATAATTCAAACCAAAAAACGGACCATCCCAGTAGTCAGAAAAATTGGCCTAAATTGGACCAATATCCTACCTTTGATGGTGATTCTTTTTCTGATTGGCAACACTTTATCCAAAGAATTGATAGTTAAAAGAGATCTTATAAACTACCTGATGAGGAAATTGTTTCTAAGCTAATTTCTTTATTTTCTAATGTAGCCTTGATGTGGTATAAATCTGTCCTTTTAGATAACAATCATTATACATGAAATGATTGGAAATCCTTCATTGAGAATCAGTTTGGTGATTCAAAATTCAGGTTAGCTCAGCAAAGACTGTATGAGAATACTAGATATGTATCCTCCTCTGTTGAAAAGCCAATTTTTTTTCTTATGAAATTGAAAAAAATCCTAAGAGCAATTGATCCAAAGATGGATTATGATATTTGGAGAGATAAAATCTTGTATAAATTACCAAATTCTCATAGAGATTTAATTGTAGCTAGAACTGACCATGTAAGGGAAAATTCTTCTTTCATTAATATCTGTAATGAGGTACTACTCAACCATAGATATGAACCAAAGAATTACCTTGGTAAATCTTATCATGATCAAAATAAACCTTCTACAAAGCCCCCAGAAAAATCTGGTAAACCCTCTGCCCCAGTTGCACCTAAAAAATATGCAACAAATACTTGTTATAAATGTAACAAACCATGGCAAAAGGGTCATGTTTGTGAGAAGAAAATTCATCTTTTTGAACAAAATTAAAACACTGATGAAGCTGAAATTGATGTCAATAATTCTTCTAGTGACTGTGAAAGTAATATCTCCTATGGCAATGACTCTGTTAAAGATGTTTTAATGTTAGAACAGGATGTCCATTATTTAGATAATATATCTGAAGAATGTGTATTGGATTTATCTTCAGTGGAAAATGCTGAAATAATTAAAGATATTACTAACATTTCTATAGCCATATCCCCTTTGAAAGCACCTGTTATCATTAATGGTTAAAATGTTGATGTAGTTCTTGACTCTAGTGCTGGAGGAAGTGTAGTGTCTGAAAAAGCTTTAGCTTCAGTAGATAAGGATTATTTGATTAAATTATGACCTATAACTTCTGAAAAATGGAGAGGGTACGGTTCTACCTTAATTCCTATTGGCAAATACAAAAATTCTGTATTCTTCAAATATAATGGTGGTTTTGTCAGAGCTATTTGTGAATTTTTTGTCATGAAAAATGATAATTTAAGCAATTGTTTTATTATGGGTAATGATATTTTAGCCATGTTTGGTATGAAATTGGACCCAGAAAATAATTGCTTCACCTTGGGATTGAATGGCAAAAGGAAATTCGAAATTTCCTCCTCTAGAAAACCTTCTGAACATCTGTTAAAGTCTTTTAACTCACTAATCCAGTGCAAAGGCAGAACAACAATTGAAATGGATGATATATTAAATGAAATAAATACTGCTTCTTTTGGTGATGAGTTAACTAGTGAACAAAAGGAATCTATTATTGCCTCAATTACCTCTTTTCCTATGGCTTATGCTCATGGTTCTCATGTCTTAGGAAGTGTTCAGGAAGAAATGAAAATTACCTTATCCTGTAACTTGAGTGATATCCCTCCTAGTCTTAAGAAAAAACAATATCCTGCTTTTCCAACAAAAAGAAAGGATATTGAAAATAATATTGCCACATTATTAAAAATGAATATCATTGAGAAAGTGGATATCACCCCCAAATATTGTGTAATCTCCCCAGTCTTGATTTCTTATGAAACAGATAAGGCTAGATTATGTGGTGATTACAGAGCATTAAACACTTATGCTGTTGATGATATTTATCCTTTACCCAGAATTAATTCAATACATGCTACCTTGCAAGGTGAAAAATTTATTTGTTGTCTGGATGGTAATAAAGGATATAATCAAGTTCCAGTTGAGAAAAATTCTCAAATTTTTTTGCTTATTGCTACTCATATGGGAATATATAAGTATGTTAGAATGCCATTTGGCCAAAAAAATGCACCTTCAGTTTTCCAAAAAGTCATAAATAATACTTTCCATCAGGAAATAATTGAGGGATGGCTTATGGTTTATATTGATGATATAATAGTTTTTTCTAAAACTTTTGATGAACGTATGGTTCATTTGAATAGAGTTTTCCAAAAAATGGATGAAATCAATATGACTTTGTCCTTGAAAAAGTGTAAATTTGGTTTTCAATCTTTGAAAGTCCTTGGCCATGTTGTGTCAGGTCTACAAATTTGTGTAGACCAAAACAAAGTTGCTGCAATTAAAAATGTGAAAGCACCAACTTCTGTAAGAGAGATCCAAAGTTTTTTGGGTATGTGTGGCTATTATAGACAATATATTAAAAATTATCAAGTCATAGCCTTTCCACTTACCAAACTAACTAGGAAAGATGTTGCATTCATCTGGAATATTGACTATCAAAAAGCTTTTGATACATTAAAATGTTGCTTAATGACAGCCCCTATCTTAGCTCTTCCAGATTTTAACAAACCATTTGTCCTGTATACAGATGCTAGCTTTGTTGGTCTGGGTGCTGCCCTTCACCAGAAACAAATCATAAATGATAAATCCTCAGAGGTTGTAATTTGTTATATTTCAAGAACCTTGAGAAATAGTGAATTGAAATATGGTTCCACTCAATTAGAGTGCTTAGCAGTTGTTTGGGCTCTTGAGAAGCTTCATTACTATCTAGATGACCAAAAGTTTGAATTGGTAACTGACTGTAGTGCTGTGAAGTCCCTCTTAAGCCTGAAAAAACCTAACAGACATATGTTCAGGTGGCAAATTGCTGTTCAAGAATACAGAGGATGGATGACAATTATCCATAGGGCTGGAAATGTTCACTCCAATGTTGGTATGCTGTCCAGATTGCCTCTGCCAAATAATGACTCAAATCCTGCTTATGTACCTGAAGATGATACTGTTCATATCCATGGTATATTTATAGTTGATATGGAAGAGGAGTTATTACAATTAATTCTGGATTCATATGATAAGGATTCTGATTTAAATAAATTAGTTACTATCTTAAATGATCCTAAAAATGCTTCTATTCAGGCATTGATTAAAACTCTTCCTGCTAAATATCAGAATGCTTTAATTAAGGGAAAGTTTTTTATTGAAGATGGATATATTTATTATAGAAGAAAGCTTACTAATGTAATTGTAATTTCCCCTTCTATGAAAGAAACTATCCTCAAACTTTGTCATGATGACATATTAGCTGGTCATTTTGATCTTGAGAAGACACTGATTAGACTCAAGAACACTGCTTGGTGGGCTAATATGTCTGAAGATGCAAAATTATATGTTGAATCTTATGATTCATGCCAGAAATCCAAAAGATTGACTGGTAAGAGAGCAGGGTTATTACAGCAAATTGAAGCACCTGATGCTCCCTGGAAAATCATTGATATGGATTTTGTCACTGGTCTTCCTATTGCAGGTAAAGAAAATTATAATTCTTGTTGGGTAATAGTGGATAGATTTACTAAAATGTGCAAATTTGTTTCCACCCATAAGGATGTCTCCACCAAAGACTTGGCTTTCTTATGGTGGTGTAATATGTTCAATATAGTTTGATTCCCTAGAGCCATTATATCTGACAGAGATCCAAAATTTACATCTGAAATCTTGATGTATCAAATGGATATATGTGGTTGTGAATTAAAATTATCTACTGCTAACCATCCCCAAACTGATGGTCTAGCTGAAAGAATGATTCAAACTCTAGAGGATATGATTAGAAGGTATTGTGCCTTTGGATTGGAATATAAAGACAATGACAGATTTACTCATGACTGGGTCACCTTATTGCCTGGTCTTGAATTTTCTTATAATAGCACTGTTCACTCTGTTACTCAAAAGAAACCTTTTGAGCTTTGGCTAGGTTATGTCCCTCATACTCCTGCTCAAATACTCAATAGTAAATTGCCTAAATTGGAAGTACACCCTGGTGTCAAATCTTTTGTTCAAATGCAATAACTGTGCAGAAAGCATGCTCAAACTTGTATTGATAAAGCATTTGAATATGAGAAGAAAAGATGGGATAAATCCCATAAGAAACACACATTTAAAGAGGGTGATGAAGTGTTGATATCTACTGTCCACTTCAATTTACAGGGAAACAACAAATTAAAAGATCCTTTTGTGGGCCCTTTTGTTGTAAAAAGAATGATTGGAGATAATGCAGTTGAAGTTGTGTTATATTCTCCATATGATAGAAAACATCCTGTTTTCCCCATTTCCCTGCTAAAACCTTATACTTCCAACAGTGATTTATTCCCCAAAAGAAGAGGTACACCTAAGAAGAATCCTCAGGAAATCACTGAAACTGCAGAAATTGATAAAATTCTCAATGATAGAATTATCACTTCTGAAAGAGGTACTGAATATTTATTGAGATTTAAAAATAAGTCATCTGAATATGATGCATGAATACCTGGTAAAGAAATTTCAAACCTTCCTACTCTATTAAAAAAGTATAAAAAGAAAAAATCATAGCATTTTTTTTTGTTTTTTTAGAGTGAGGGAGTGTCAGCCAGGCTGTCCCAGGAGCCCAGTAAATAAACATACAATTTATTGGAATTAAATAAAGACATAATAATTGCGGAGTATGCATTTAACATTAATATTATATTACATAATAAATTTATATTAATATTTTATTTATATAAATAAAGTAAATATTATTTTAATTTTATTATAAGATAATTTAAAAAGAATTTAATTATATTCCATAACAAAGGGCGCATTGTTTATTTAATAATTATAAATTAATTAACTAAAAACTTATAAGATAATTATATTCAGGTGTTTATCTTATATGGTAATTACTTTAATTAATTAAATTTAATTATTAAAATATACTTTTTCATATACTATTATCCATAATTATTGCCGCTGTTTTTTGGACCTTTAATTGTGTCAATAAAAAATTAAATAATTATAATACTTATTTTATAAAAAATAGTATTAAAATTCTCAACTTAATTTAGTAATAAATTAATTACTTGTTTCATTTAAATTAATTATTTGATTACATAGTTGGAACAATTAATTAATTTCTTTATACTAAATTAAAATTGATTACATATTTTGTTGTGTCAAAATATTTTTACTTGTTTCACTTAAAAACCCTTAAAGCATACTGTACCATCTTTTTTGAATTATTTCTTCTCATAGTTCCTATGTCTCAGGCTTGTTTAGTTACTCACTATTTTTACTTACTTATTTGGGAATTAGTTGTGGGTAAATTTGGTTCTTATTTGGGGTTTTAATTATTTGTTTCATATTTTTCTCTAAATTGTTATGTTTCACTTATTCTTTTATTTTCTTGTTTCATCTTTTTATGACTCTTTTATTTACAAATGTAGTGGCGCTTTAGAGGACCCATTGCCTATAAAAAGGCCTTGGATAATCCCCTGTAGCCTCATCAGTTACTACTCAAAAATATTTTTTAATTACACTATAAAATTCATTTTATTTACACCTATTTAAACTGCGCTTCAGCCTATTTAAGTAATAAAATAAAATATTAAAGGTTGTGATAAGAATACTTTAGTATTAATAGTTGATAATTGAACAGAGAGAATAAAACAGTACTTACTTTATTAACCACATTGATCCCCATCCATTTTTGTTAAAAGTCTTTAAATTTTTATTATTAAAATTATATATTTCTTATTTTTTATTTCATTTCCTTTTTATTTCCCCTTTTACCTTTTTTCCAATTACCTTTTCAACCTTCTTCTAGACAACCAGCCGACAGCATGCATGTTTATCAGAATATTTTCTATCATAGAAAAAATTCTATTGTACACACAAGCATCTTAATTATTTTTCTATCAAATTCCTTCTGATTTATATCTAAATACCTTATAACTATTAAATTTTAGTAAAAATTCTTAGTTATAGACTATAAAAAAAGTAATCCATATTTTAAACATAATTCTTCAAAAAATTACCCCAAAAATCAAAGTTAAACCCATAAATAAGGTTAATATTTTGTAAAAAAACAATCACAAACATATTTCCTTCACTTTTAAAATTGGTCTGGACTAGGCACAATTTTCCATAAAGAAATAATCAAAAATACTCAAATAATAGATGCTACAAAAGTGTAAACCTTAAAGAATTACAAAAAAGCTGAAACCTTGTATAAATTTTCATACATAGATGTGACAAAGTAAAATTCTAGTCTATTTATTCAAGTTGAACAAAAGTTACTTAATGGAATATGTATTACTATCATATTGGACCAAAAATAATTTTTTGGTAATCAAAAAATGAACATAGCCTCACATTTATCAAATTATTTTTGTGGAAATATTTTTTGAAAAGATAAAAAAATCCTTTTCTCAAATGAGTCCACTTTTATAACATAATCATTCTCCTCCTTTTGTGCCATTCCTTTTGAGTTCAAATTGCCTATAAAAATATAATTTATGCATATTATAATGCCATAAAGTTTAAATATTTCTTATTCTTAATTTTTGTGATATTTCTCCTTAAATAAAATTTGATCATAAAGTTTTGGAGCTCCACAATTTATCCTTCCTCTTTGTTTAATTTTATTGAACACTTACTTAATCTAATTGTTTATGAACCCTAGCAGCTCTTACTTTCCTCATGGAAACCTTCCCACAAACACACAAAAACTTAATAGAGTTTTTAATGAGACTTTGCCTCCATTCAATTCTCACTTTTGTAGATCTATACACAATTTTTGTCATTCACTTTTGGATATGTCACCAGAATCAAATGGATGGAAACAAAACCCTACTGAAGAGCAATTAGACAGATTTTCATCATTCGACATGAATTCTTGCAACATTGCCTTTGAACTACCTCATCCAGAATCAAATTCAGCGGTTTCGGAAAAGTTTCCACCAATTTTCTGTGAATCTTTTATTGAGCACCTTTGCATGTGTGGTTTCCCAGGATCAACTTTCGCTTGGAACCTAGATTGGTTTGACAAATGGAACCAGGTCTTGGCAAATATTCTCATGAAACACTGGGACAATGCCTTAAAAACCAATAATTTGATTGCATATCCAATTGACTCAACTCAAATTAGCTTCTCAAATCAAATGGGAGTTCTTCACAGTTGGTTTTTAGGTCATGCTGATAAATTAAGACTTGGGAGGGATTCTGATAGCTCTCAAGAAATGATCAAAGTGAGAAAGAATAAATATAGAATTAAAAAAAGTATGAAAATCCCCTTTTTTTTAACCATTTTTATTCATGACCTTTATTTCAAATAACAAAGATTCTTAGAATTCAGTTAACCAAACTAAACTTCTAAATCAGCTTCCACATTTTGAAACTTATCACAACCTTTTCACAAACATCAAGTGTTGTTCAGACATCAAAAATGATAATGATGGATCATTAAGACGTATCTTAATGCAATGGAGGTCTGAAAATTTTTCTAAAGCTGCACAATATCTTGACCAACAACACTTTGATATTTAAGATACTTTGACTTACTCTGGAAGTGTGCTAAAGGACTTGCCCTTGTACAAAGAAATCATTTCGGTTTCAACATTATCACCTAACCTTAATCCTTCTCATGTCCCCTGGGGTTTGCCAAATGACTGTTATTCTCCCTTATATCTTGCATCTCTAAATCCTCAACAACTCAGACTTTTAAATCCTCAAAATTCCATGAATTTACCTTCTCTCCTTGAAATCCTTTTTTCCTCTAATGTGAGTGATTGTCAAACTCCCTTAATAATAGGTTTTCACACTCATACTCCTCATTTCAACTGTTTGGGAAACTTAGCCTTGAAAACAAAAACATAATTTTAATGATTACTATTATCATTAAAATTTATAGAAATGAAATTTGGCTTACATTGTTAGCTCCATTTTTTTCCTTTGAATCTTATACATGCTGAATTCTACACTTCCATGTACAAAATAATTCAAAACATTTACTTCATTTTGCTGCCCCATTCTACACATCCAATCAACAGCCTGCTGCTCTACTTCTGGCTTCCAATTTGGCTTGTATTTCACCATTGAACATATAAAAAATTTAATATTTTTGTTCCTAATATGAAATATAAGACATTGAACTCACCATTATATATACATTTTGAGCACACCTGAAGCCTGAATTGTTCCAACCAAAACTTTGAAATTTTTATTAAAATGGAATTCATGCATATTTTTGTCTTGCTTTGTCCTTCTGAGTTCACCCATAATCTGGGTATACCTAATATTGTGTTCATTTAGAGCCATTTTTATTCTATTTTGAAATATTAGAAAACTGTTTTTAATAAGCCAACACAATTTTGTAAAACAATTCATTATAGAATCACTTACATCTGCAAAAAGTCTTAAAAGTTGGAGAATATAACAGCTTTCCAAAAATTTATACCCCTTTCACCAGAAAAAAAGTTTTTAAGTGGCCTATAAGATGACAAATATTTGCAGAATTCTTTGATGTGAAATCAAAAGTTGGAGTTTCATCCAGATTTTCATGGATTGGATGGTTGCAGAATTTTCTTAAAATCATCAGCTCTCTAAGAAACTTGAATGATTCCCAAGGGAGGTCAGTGCTTCTGGAGGGCCCATATTGCTCAGTGAATCCTTCTTGAAGCACATCAAGTTTAGAACTCCATGGATCTGCTAATTGAACCAATATCCCCCTTTGAATCTTTTTTGGAAGAGAAAAAATTGCAACCTTTGCTCTATGTAGGCTTATGAATTTCATTAAGTGATTGATTGATTTAATAGAATTAGCCTTTCCTTTTTGCAAACCTGGAAAAAGGAAATTCTTCCATAACCAGTCTTCTTACCACTTTTCAATTCTAATAAAAAATATGAGACTTTGAAGGTCAGTGGGCCTGTTCTGAAGTAGAGTTCCTGTTAATCATAGTTGGTGTTGGGATTCCAAGTCAAATATTGTTTGAGCCCTCTGCGAGTAAGGATTTTTAATGAAACTAAAAGAGTATTTATAAAAATTGATTATAAAAATTAAGTTTTAAGTTTTAGATATAGAAATGGGCACCAAGTGAGCTTCATCTAAAATAACTCTATACCAAAAGAAATTTTGAGTCACCGGTATCTTTTTTTGGATTTGATTTTTTGAAATTGTTGGGCTAGCTGTTTCATAGGTCGTTAAAACAATAGCGGTGTCCTGTAGCTCATTGAAATTAGAATTTTGACAATCCTTCCCATAATGAACCTTGAAAGGAAGCGCATTATCTTCAAAGTGCACACTTATTTCATTGATCCAATTCAATAGTGTTGCCAGTGGGAATATAATCAGTGTGGCTGAACTCCAATCAATAACTTCTTGATTTTTAGATACCTGAAATTGTCTTGCTTCACTTTGAGTTGCACTAATAAGAGAAAGAGTTGACAGCGTCTTTCCCAAACCCATATCATCAGGGAGTATAGACCTGTTTCCTTCAGGGGTTAATTTATTGTTAGGAAACTGATCTTTATAGTCATTGAATCTAGTTCTAAGCCAATGGTTGTCCTGGTGCCTCCACATGATATCCAAATTTTCCTTTAACATTTGTTCATTGTCAATCATATAATTTATTGCTTGAAGTTGATGTGTTTTTAGAACTGTTTTGATTCCTCAGATAAGTTGATCAGCTTTCCAATCTTGACTACTTTGAGATATTTGGAAAGAGCCTTCAAAAATACATGAGGTATATTAAAAAAGATAGTGGAGTCGTAGATTGGGATCAGACATAAATCAATTTGAGCAAAAGAAAATTCTTCTTTAGCAAGACTGATTGGTGTGCTTGAAGAAAAGAGGAATCCCCAAAGTTGATACTGATTACCAAACACTGGAACCAAGTAAGCATGAAAATAGAATGGCTTCATAGGATTTAAGGCACTCCTTTGGTTTATATGGTGTGATCCAGACCCAATTTCACCCAATAGTGGTCCAATGTGCTGACTCTGCACTTGAGAATGATTACTGAAAAGGGTTGGTTTTATTTCTTTAAATGGTCCAAAAATATGAACATTCAAATGGACTTACTTTAAAATTGTGGGGGTCAGTGAGTTTTGAAATCTTAAAATTACATTCATATAAATTTGATCAATCATTATTGAGAACTGTCCAACACATCTGAGACTTGACATATTAAGTAGGAATAGTATCTGAAGATAGTGGTTGTTATAAGATGATTTGAAGTAAAAAATGAATAATCAGTTTTGAATAAATCAAAAAAATAACTTTTTAGAATATGCTACACTAAGCTCAAAATTATTTCACATGTATTATTATTATCTTTTTAAAAAATATTGGAAGTAAATCAATGATAACTGAAATGAATAATATGGCTTAAAAATAAATCTTGAGCCTATAGAGAAAATCTGGGTTTGTGGAAGAAGAAAAATTTTCTTAATAAAAATGTGCTTTACTCTTACATTAAAATCACAAAATCAAATAATTTCACTCTTATTACACTCATTATGTTTCTGTCTAATAGTAAAATGCTTTAGATGGCAGTTCAAAATCCAAATTGAGACTACCACCTTGAATGATGTATTGATACTAACATACTTTTTGTAAGTCTTTGGACAGAAAATTATGGTGATCTCAATAATATTAAAATTGATTTGAACTGTATGTTTTATCAAATATCTATGTGGTCTAATGTAATAATTGAGATACTACAGTTTAACCTTCTGTTACCAACTTGGAAGGAAAATATCTGTAGATATTTTTAGACCAAATATCAAATTTTGCTTTCCACAAGATGGGAAAGTGAATATTATGATTTGTTAAGTGATATGTTCAAGCTTTGCTCAATCTGTGCTCAGCTGAAGATCAAAGTAATTAAAAAGCTCCAAGAGACCTATGATTGAGTTGGTTTGAACCTAGGTCTAACTGATTACCAAATATTTGTCCAACTGATATAAATCTGGTTTCACAAGGAATTCCCAACAGCTTTTCAACCACTTCCCAAAATTTTTAAATGAGGGGTATTGCTAGCAATACCCCCCCAATTTTTCTGTGGTGAATTTCCATGGTATTTGATTGCTGGCTAACTATTAAAGTGAAGGTGTTACACAGTTGGTCAAAAGTGTCCTTCTGAACGATGGTCCAATGCTCAGAAGGACACTTTTATAATGCATATCATATAGTATTATATATAACCATCTAATATTTAAAGTTTAAAAAACTATCTTTCTCAGTGATGGACCATTTTCAAGTTGAAAACTTTCAGTACTGTAAATGACATGAGCTCTTTTAATAGCCTTTGTACTGGAAAATCGGTTAAAAATTAAATTGAAGGTGTTAGATACCTTGTCAAAAGTGTCCTTCTGAAGGACTGTCCGACTTTCAGAAGGACAATATAATAATGCATAAAAGATAGATATGTATACATGTAACACCTAAATGATATGCATTATAAAAGTGTTCTTCTGAGCGTCAGACCATTGTTCAGAAGGACACTTTGATCAAGTCTGTAACACCTTCACTTTTATGGTTAGCCAAAAATCAAATACCATGGACTTAAGCAAATAACTTTCCATCCTGTTGTACAGAGACTATAGTTTCCACCTGAGAAATGGTCCATTGCTGAGAAGAACACTATGATAATTTGAGCTACCCATGTTCTACAGACTTATAAACCTACTGATATGCTTTATGAAAGTGTCTTCCTTAGCATCAGCCAATGCTCTAAAGGACACTTGGCTCCATGTAAAGCCAGATAGCACTGTTTTTTCAATTTTATTTAAGATATAAATCCCATATTTAAAAAATTCATTTTATTAAATTATCATTATTCAAGGTAAATCATTCTGGCCAAATCCTTTGGAGAACAAAATAATACTACATCAAAATTAATAATAAATTGGAAAGTATATTGCAACACAAAGTTATTATTAAAAACATAGCATTAAGCCATTGAATATATGAAAAGCAAGAATAATATTTTCTTAACATATAAATAATATATTGAAATGCCAAATATCCATTTATTATTATGATCAAAGTATAGCATTCTGCCAGATGTATTTAACACATGAGATTCAACAATACTCCAATAATAGATAATAAACTGGAAAAGATAAGTTCATTATATTATTATTATGTAAAAAAAATTAACATTATCCCACAAATATGTGGAAAGTGTGATATTGGAATTCCTATAATGTAGGCTATCAACATGAATATGATTTATGGAAAAATAACATATATAAAAAAAATCCTCAACATTCATCAATTTTGTATTTTAAATAATTTTTCCCAAGTAGAATATTTCTGGATTAATAAATACATACTCTAGCATAAATATAGGTGGGATAAAAATTAATACCCTTGCTTTTCATAGGTTCAAAAACCTATTAACATACAAATTGAAACTGTTACAGCCTTTTTTATAATACATGTCCCCCACTGGCACAAACATTTTTCTGACCATCAGTGAAAGAATTTCTAGAAGCTAATAATATAGAATTAAAGGGTTAACCAAGTATCTTGTTAGCTGGTCCACAAAATATTTGATGTGGTTGAAAATGATTTTTTATAATGTATAAAATATACACAGGTATAAATATAATACCTAGATCATATATTTTTTGAGTTTCTTTCTCAGAAACAGACCTGTGTTGAGGAGGACATTTTAAAAAGATATAAGTATATGGAAAGAGGTTTGCTTATGTCCATGGTATTTGATTTTTGGCTAAACATTAAAGTGAAGGTGTTACAAACTTGGTCACAAGTGTCCTTCTGAATGACGTTCCGATGCTCAGAAGGACACTTTTATAATGCATATCATATAGGTATTATATAAAACCATTTTATCTCCAAAATTTGTAAATTTGTCTTTCTCAGTGATGGAAAATTTTTCAGGTGAGAACCTTATGTACTGTAGATGGTATGAGCTCTTTTAATAGCCTTGGTACTGGAACATTGGTTAAACATTAAATTGAAGGTGCTACAGACTTGGTCAAAAATGTCCTTCTGAACAATGGTCCATTTCTCAGAAGGACCCTTTTATAATTCATAAAAAAATATTTATACATATAAAATCTAGATGATATGCATTATAAAAGTTTCCTTCTGAGCATTGGACCGTCCTTCTGAAGGACACTTTTGACAAAGTCTGTAACACCTTCACTTATATGGCTAGCCAACAATCAAGTAACGTTGACATTAGAAAAACCCTTACCATCCTATTGCACAGAACCTATAGTATCCTTGTGAGAAATGGTCCATTGCTGAGAAGGACACTTTGATAATTTGTGCTATACATGTTCTACAGACTTATACACTCACCAATATGCTTTATAAAAGAGTCTCCCTCAGCATCAGCCAATGCTCAGAAAGACACTTGGTGCTGTGTAAAGCCAGATACCACAGTGTTTTTAATTTTATTTAAAAAATTCATATCAGATATAAAAAACGCATTTTATTGAATTATTATTATTCATGGTAAAAGAATCTGTCCAATTTCTTTGAAACAAAAAATAATACTACCTCAAAATTCATAATACATTTGAAAGTATATTTCAACACATAGCTATTATGAAAAACATAGCATTAAGCCATTGAATATATGAAAATTAAAGAATAATTTTTTCTTAACATATAATAAATATATTGAGCTACCAAATTTCCTTTTATTATTATGATCAAAGTATAGCATTCTTCTAGATGAGTTTGAAGCACAAGATTCAAAAATACCCTAATCATAGATAACAAACTGGTAAGGGTAAGTAAATTTTATTATTATTTTGAAAAAATACTTTTTCATATACATATGTGAAAACTGTGATATCCTAATTTTCTTCACTAAGGCCATTAAAATATATAAAATTTAGGAAAATATTAGGATTTGTCAAGTAATAATTCTTCAACATTCTTCAAATTTGGATTTTAAATAATTTTTATTAAGTAACAGATTGATTAATTACTTAATAACTAATCTAGCACAAATATGTTTGGGATGAAAAAGTAATACCCTTGCTTTTAAAAGGTTTAAAAACCAATTAATTTAATAATCAAACATGTTACAGCCTTTTTTATGCTTTATGTCACCCACTGGCACAAACATGTTTCTGACCATCATTCAGGTACTTTCTGGAAGCTAAAAATCAAGAATTAAAGGATTAAACAAGTGTCTTCTTAACCAGTTCACACAATATTTAATTTTGTGCACATTAATTTTTTATAATGTGTAAGAGATACACTGGTATATATGTAATACTTAGATGATCTGCAATTTAAAGTGTCCTTCTCAGCTATGCACCATTTTTAAGTAGGACACTTTAAGTGATGTGTAAGTAGATGAAAAGGGTTTTGCTAGGGTCCATGGTATTTTATTGTTGGCTAACCATTAAAGTGAAGGTGTTACAAACTTGGTCAAAAGTTTCCTTCTGAATGATGGTCCAACGCTCAGAAGGACAATTTTATTATGCATATCATATAGGTATTATATATAACCATATTATCTTTAAAGTTTATAAAACTGTCTTTCTCTTTGATGAACCATTGTTTAGGTGAACAGTTTAAGTACTGTAAATGAAATTAATTATTCTAATAGTCTTGGTACTGGAACACTGGTTTAACATTTAAATGAATGTGTTACAGACTTGGTCAAAAGTGTCCTTCTGAACAACAGTCTGACGCTCAGAAGGACACTTTTATAATGCATAAAAGATAGATATGTATACATATAATACCTAGATGATACGCATTATAAAAGTGTCCTTCTGAGTTTTGGACCATTGTTCAGAAGGACACTTTTGACCAAGTCTGCAACACCTTCACTTTTATGGTTAGCCAACAATCAAATACTATGGACATTATCAAAACCCTTTCCATCCTATTTCACAGAGCCTAAAGTGTCCACCTGAGTAATGGTCCATTTCTGAGAAGGAAACTTTAATAATTACATATACCCAACTTTCACAGACTTATACCCTTACTGATATGCTTTATAAAAGTATCTTTTTCAGCATCTGCCAATGCTCAGAAGGACAAATAGTGCCATGTAAATCCAGATACCACTGTTTTTTTAATTTTATTTAAGATATTAATCCTATATTTAAAAAATGCATTTTATTAAATTATCATTATTCAAGGTAAAAAATTCTGGCCTATTTCTTTGGAACACAAAATAATACTACCTCAAAAATTATAATATAATGGAAAGCATATTTCAACACACAATTATTATTAAAAACATAGTATTAAGCCATTTAATATATGAAAAGGAAGAATAATATTTTATTAACATATAATTAATATATTGAACTTCCAAATATGCATTTATTATTATGATCAAAGTATAGCAAACTGCTGGATGCAGTTGGCACACAAGATTCAACAATACCCCAACTATAGATAATAAACTGGTAAGGACAAGTTCATTATAATCTTATTATGAGAAGATAAATATTTTCCCATACATATGTGGAAACTGTGATATCTGAATTTTCTTCACTTGGGACATTTAATGAAATTATTTAGGAAAATCATAGGAGTTGTAAAATAATAATGCTTCAAAATTCTTCACATTTACATTTTAAATATTTTTTCCTAAGTAAAAGATTGATTTAATAATTAATACATACTTTAGTACAAATGTAGGTGGGAAAAAAATTTATAACTATGCTTTTCAAAGGTTTAAAAACCTCTTAATGTATAAATTTGACCTGTTACAGCCTTGTTTATTCTTTCTCACCCACTTTCACAAATGTGCGCCTGACCATCAGTCAAGTACTTTCTGGAAGCCAATATTCTAGGATAAAAGCATTAATCAAGTATCTTGTTAACCAATCCACACAATAATTGATGTGGCAAGAAATGATTCGACTCATAAGATTCCTAGAAATAACTTGTTTGATAAAGATAAATGCCTAGGGGAAAAAATTTGCACCAGATGTCTAGGCCTATTTTATATCAGTTGTTGTGTTACATCAAAAATTGTTGTCAGGGCTAACCTAAAATCTGAATTATTTATACCTTTTTCTGATGGATCACATATAAATATATCAATCATAGGGCATTACATTGAATGCACAGACTTTGTAAAAATAATTTATTACACAAATCACCCAAAAATGCTATCTCTGACCCACAAGACTTTATAATACCAGAATTTTCATCTCCAAAACATTGTTTCATCATTTCCCTATTATCAACTTGTGAACGTAAAATAATTGGCACCATCTATAGTTTTACACATATTTTACTAGATCTCATGAGTTACTGAGTTGATCAATTATTCATCCATCAAATGTAAATATGATGTTAATTCACAACACATATTTTTACTGGTGTTCACATCATTGGTTAACTGATCATTACATGATTAAAAAAATATGTAAAGTATTTTCAGTGATAACAATATCCCACAAGCCAGCATTCACTTTAGAGCACTATCCATGCCTATTATCAAATCTTATTATTATTCAAAGAGTGAGTGACTTGAACATTTGTGAACCACAATTTTCAGCCATAAGGTCAACATGACAATTAAACCAACCTTCACTTATAATGAAAGTGAACAGATACCATCACTACATTTTTTCTTGACTTTAATTAATTTTAATCAGGTAATTCTGTTTTTCAATGGTCATAATAGGGGGTATCAAAGTTAGAAATTTGTAATTATTTAAAAGATATTTCACAGCACAAAAAGAAAGCCACAAGCATGACATTAATTCTCAGTAAAAAGACATTTTTGGGGCACAAGATGGCATACCTTGAAAAATAATCATGGTTGATTTGGTGGAAAAAAGAGGTATTTTAAAATAGAAGATTTTTAACTTTGATACCCCCTAATATAGAGCCAACATTAACTTTCACTGGAATCAAATCCTCATAATAGAAAATATTCAATAATTTTAAAGAGTAACATCAATATTGAGAAAGGCTCTGGCACAGCTAGATCAAATACTAACTAACCAAAAGTCATTTTCAATATTCAAAATTATTCA
The DNA here is from genome assembly GCA_030280995.1 of Hemileia vastatrix. Taxonomy (NCBI): domain Eukaryota; kingdom Fungi; phylum Basidiomycota; class Pucciniomycetes; order Pucciniales; family Zaghouaniaceae; genus Hemileia; species Hemileia vastatrix. The sequence goes on from JASXTE010000001.1 coordinate 44,251,822, forward strand.
ATAAAATTAAGGAATAATAATAAATTATGGTCACCATCCATAATTCTACACTCATGATACCCTCTGTTCAAAAATGAGTGCACAAATTTTTTTAGTGGTTGCTTGGCCACTGCTACCAACCCCCATACTACTAGTCAAGAATGAAAATCCATGAGTGGGATTGCAAATTTTGCTTGCCACTGTTTTCATATGCAATATTCATTTCATATTGCATGCCAACTTTTTTGCATCCCAGTTCCCCCACACTACTAGCCAAGTATGAAAATCTATCAGTGAAATTGCAAGTTCAGAATGCCACTGTTAATTATGCAATATTCATTTTCATATTGCATGCCAACTTTTTTGCATCCCAGTTGGCAATCTCATTTTGCATTCAACCCAAAATACACAAATCAAATACAACAAATGATTATTCAACACAATTTGGCACATTGAATTTGGGGCACATAGACATGATAAAATATACATATCTCTTATATATTTTTTTCCTCAAAAGCTTTATGCAGAGAAGAAAAATGAGATGGACAATAAATAAGTATACAACTGAGGATATTAATTTTTCACATAGAGCCATCCATATTTTAAGCTATATAGATAATGCTAACAGTTAAAATTTGCTTTTTAAACTTGAGGAAGAATTTCTCACCAAGGATAAGGGTTTTTTCAATATAGTTTTTTAAGGAATATTTTCTAACAATATAATGAAAACTAAGTCTATTGTAAAAAAATCTTAAATCTTCATTCCTCTTTTCGCTTTTCAAAATTATAGGCCACATGACTTATTTTTCACTTTTCTTGCTAGAAGGTTAATTTTCACCTTCTGTATGCATGAATATTTCATGTTGCATATGCATTATGCATCCACATGCAATATGCAATATACAATATGAATTATGCAATATCCATTATGCATTATGCAATATGAATTATGAATTATGAAATATGCAATATGCAATATGAAATGTGCAATATTCAATATACAATATCCATTATGCATTATGCATTATGATTTATGCATTATGCATTATGATTTATGCAATATTCAGCATGAATTATTCAACATTTTATATGCATTATGAATTATGCATAATGCGAATTGCATATTGAGTATGCATGCATAATTGGTAATGAATATGTATGAATTTTACATATGCATCAATAATGTATTTTGAGTACATATGCATAATGTTTATGTTAGATCAATGTGTGCTCAATTGTTGCTAAACTAAGGATCAAATTACAGTTTTTTTGGATTAACTTGTGCTGAATGTAGGGAACACTGGGCCTTAATCAAGGACAAATCTCAGAATAAATGTGACTCCAATTTATTCTCAATGTGACATTTATGGAAGGTCTGATACATGGCATAAATCAGGGTCACCATGGAGTTCAAAAAGTGAGAACTGCTAACAATTCACCCCCAAATTTCCCGTGGTGATTATCATTTGTAATTATCATAAACTCATAATTATTTGTAAAATCATGAGTAAAGTGCATAGCGCTTTGTGACACACTTGCCTTGTTGCCTCATACAATTTTTTTAGAGAGTGCTTGCTAAAACTCCCTCTACTATCTTTAACCAATTTTCAGCCCCACAGTTTAGCTTTTTATTTTGAGATTATTTATGAAAATGGTTGCCTGAATTCGGGCACTGCATCTTCCAATCTTCTTCAGCTAAGTTACTCACCTTCTGCTAAGTGTATAGTAGCTTTCTAATTTGCCCAGACAGCCGTTCCTCTATCCAGTTTACCATTTTCTTCATATCTCCTTGAAAAACAACAAATTTTCCATTCATAAATCTATATTGAGCACTAATGCCAACTGCTTATTCAGCCATACTCTTGTTGCCAATGCTTTCCCTACCTTTCACAGCTGCTTCATAGCCTCACATAGTTTCCAAAAAATCATAATGATAGTTTACACTCTTTCCAGAGAATATAAAATTTTAAACTTTGTTGTTAGTTTATCCTCATCCCAGAGGTAACATAAAAAAAAACTCATAACAGAAAGCTGTTAGTTTAGCTTCTTCCTGGAGGTTATCTTGGCAGTTTTCCTTCATTCCAGAGGTTATCTTGTATTACTGGAACACCCCTTTTGTAGAATCTTTTGACCTGATCTACCACTACATGTTGCTTCCATTCAGTACCATCCAATTCCACTAGAAAATAAAATCCTCCAGTTATTTTCTTTCTTATCCTTTAAAGACCAATCCATCTGTTAGCAAACATTTTTCCCCATTGACTTTCTAGACTTCTATTATAGACCAAAACCAAATCTACTGGTCTTAATGGCTTTCTTAATCTATGCGCTAAATGCTCATCCCAATATTTAACTGATTTGTCCTGGATTTGAATTATTTTTTCATATGCCTTCTCCATGAACTCATCTTTTCTTTTAATTTGCGCTACCCTCTCTAGAATTAAATCTTCAGTCAAGCGCACTTGATCCCAATTGCATCCTAGAAAAGATCCAGCTTCTAGATCAATAGGTAATACCACCCTTTGACAAAAAAAAAGTTCATATGGTGAAAACCCAGCTGTCCTTTTAACTGAAATCATGTCTGCAAACAAAACTAATGGCAAGTAGTTCTTCCACTTTGCACCATTGTTTCCACATAACTTAACCAGTGCATCCTTTATAACTTGATGCCCTCTCTCAATCTGTTGGCCAGTTGTCTAGAAGAAGAAGAAGAAGAAGAAGAAGAAGAAGAAGAAGAAAGAAATTAAAGGGGACTAGGATAAGGGGAGAAGATAGTATTTAATAATAAATGATTTTTAAAATTCTAAGGAAAATAAGAGAGAGAAATAATGAAATGCAACAACAATTTTCTGAGTAGAGACACAACAGGAGGTTTAATTTATATATAATAATATTTATTTTAAATAATTTATATCTCAGTGTGCGGTTCACAATTATTATTCTTAATAGACTTAGAGCAACCTTTAATTATTTATATAATATTTAGATTAGATTTTAATACTAATAAAAATAGAAATAAACGTATTATAAAAAAATATGTTCAAGTTGAGTGTATAATAAGTGATGGGGCTACAGGAGGTTACCCAAGGCCTTTATATATGCAAGGGGCCCTCTGAAGCGCCATATTAAATTATATACAAAGAATAATAAAAACATATTAACAAATAAGTAATGTTGAGTAAATTTAAGGGGAAATATGACACAATTAACTAAGACACATGAGTTAGAGCCTAGATATCCACCAGTTTAAACCCAAACAGTTACCATAAAATTAGTGAGTAATTAAATAAGTTTGAGACACATAAAAATAAGTAATTTAATTTAAAACATGTCTTATAATCTTTTAAGTAATAACCAATTTAAATGAAACATGAAAAATAAACTTATTTTAACACGTAAAAGTAATTTAATTAATTAATTTAGTATAAAACATGAGTAATCAATTATTTTAATTAGTTTTTTTAGTGTAATAATTATTTTAAATTAAAAAAAATACTTATTATAACAAAACTACTAAATTTTAGAATAAAACATTAATAATTTATTTAATAAATTGTTTTAACTTGTTTAATACTTTGATGACACAATTAGAATCAAAAAAGCGCCCAATATTATTTTTAGTAACATATGTAAGGTTTTATTTAATATATAAATTTCAGTAATTAATTTAATTACATTATAAATTAATTTTATACTTATAATTAAAATATATGTTTATAATTAATTAATTATTAATTTATATTTATTAAATACATAAAAAGAGCCATAATTCAAAGAATATAACATTTATTATGCTTAATATAAATTTATATATAATTTATGTAATAATAAAATTAATATAATACTTATTTTACTTATATTTAATAAAACACTTATATAATTTCATTATGCAATATTGTATTAATTTATATATATAATAAGCATATTTTTACACCCTCTTTTGGTTCCAGTAAATTGACATAAAATTTACTGGGCTCCTGGTATAGCCTGGCTGACACAATCATTCTTTCTGCCTCTGGGTAATACAGTGTTGCAACTCAAATTTTAGCAGAAATCCCTTAAACAACTACTTGAAATTCACCAGAAAATTAAGTGCAACTATCCACAGTTACCATCTTCATTCATCCATATGCATATACCCATTCCTTTTTCTAAATTTCACCTACATTACACTACACAATATAGGGGGTGAACTTGCTAGCAATTCCTCAACCTGAACTCAGATGGAACTAAGATGGAACTCAGATGGAGCTCAGACTGAACTCATACTGAACCCATACTGAACTCTACTTGAAAACCCACCTAAAACTGTTCTGCTGAGTGGTGTTCATCACTGATTTTATGGTTCCTTTATCAATAGCTCAATGTGTCTTCAATCTATGGTGAGTTTGGGTCCAAGGTTGCGGACTTGCTAGCAAGTCTACCCCCCATATTGTGTGGTGTTACTTTCCTTAAGGTTTACCAACAGCGCTACTTCAACCCATCCTGACAGATTTTCCCTAGCTGCTACCAAGTACTTAAAGTGGCCTTTTTTAATATGAACCATGTCTAAACTAATTCTTCCAAAAATAGTATCTTCACCTGTTGCTTTCCTCTTTTCTTTAGGCTTTCTGTAACTCCTATGCTGACATTCTGGGCAAGATTGAACCCAATCCTTGACCTCTGCTCTCATATTAGGCCACCAGAATCTCTCCCTGACTCTGTGATAGATCTCATCTTGACCCCTATGACCTAAATTCTCATGTAGCTCCCTAAGAATTTTCTCCTTCCTTTCCCTAGTGTGAATTACTAACTGAGGAAAATGTCACGTACTACATGACACTCAAAGAAAAAGTACCTCAATTACCCCACTATTCAAACTCTAACTCCACTAGCAATGCTCAAAAAGAGACCATGGGGAGGTTAAATTCTATTGTGTTCTTGAATTAGCTGTGCTATTCAAACTATATAGTATCCTAAATTTAAATACACTTATACTTCTCAAACATAAGCAATCTACATGCGCTATAGCACTAAAGTTAAAGAAATATTCAAAAGGGGTGATTGTGGATCTGAGGGCAATTAGGAGGTCTGGGAAGTAGGAACAGGAAAGAAATATTATAATGTTAGATTAATTAGTAATTAGGAAATCAGGTGGATTAAGTGGGTCTGTGAGTAATATGGTGGATGGTTGGTCATTGGGTCAGTGCAAGGAGGAATAGGATATTTAAAGGGAGTTACTTCCTTTGACAGCTCAGAATTAAATTATTAAAAATGTGTGATAGTAGTCAAACTTTGATTAGGCTATTATTATATTTTTCTTTTCTTTTCTTATTAATCAAATTCATTTAAATTATAAAGTACATAAAGCTTCCTTTTGATTATTAAGATACAACCCTCCATGAGATTACCACAATAGTTAGTGTCCTTATTATCTACATTAATAATTACTCAAAAATTAGCTCAAACTAGTGTTATTGATTAGATCTATCTTCAAACCACTTCCTCAAAGTAATCCTCTGTGTTTGAAGTAGTAATTGCATTCTTACTTTTATCTCACTTACTTTGGAATTATTTTCAACCCTGCGCATAGGTTTTCTGGTGACAGTATAATTTAATTATCTTTAGTTCTCATTCTTTTTACTACTACAATTTTCAGGTGCTAAATCTGAATGGGGCTTGCACAACACCCTCCTCCTTCCATTGGCCCTACTACTAGAACTTGCGCTAGGGATAGGCCAACCTCATTACATCCTGTTTCTTGCACTCACTCCATCATACCTCTTGATGTAAGGGAGAAAAAACATTCAATTCAATCTGTAGAGGATATCCCTCAGGATTTTGAGGATTCCAGTTAAGATGATGAAGTGGAGTATACTATGCACAAGCCACCATCAGCCCTGGCTACCAGTGTAGAGTAGACTCCTGCAGTCACCTTGCTGCAGGCAGAATCCAAGGGAGTTGGAAAAACAAAAAGAAATCCCTGTCCCTCTAAGTAAACATAAGATCCAATTAACTAAGCTTGAAGATCTGCTTTAAGAGTTAGATAAGTTGAAAATCTGAGAGAAAGACTTTGAAAGTGTTGGAAACCTATAATATAGAAAAAAATAAGTGCAATAAATGATTAGACCCCCAAAACAAATACCTAATACCAGATTACACTGATACAAGTCACAGCAAATACTTAGAACAAGCCGCAAAACTTGCCCCAGAGACTGAAAAGTACAGTAAAGTACCCCAGAAACTACCCTTGTGATGATCTGTTCAAAGGTGTCTAATTAAAGGTCTGCCCCAGATTTACCCAGTTTCCCACCAAAATTAAAGAGTGTTCTTTATTATATTTTTATTTTATAAATTTTATAAGAAAAGAAATAAATTTGAGTCCCCAAGGATGAGAGCTATCCAATGGTACACTATATGTTGATATTTTTTATTATAATTGTTGTTATATGTTAAATATTGTTAATTATCAAAAAAGACCCTTATTATCAAAACTAAAAGACAAAAAAACATGTAGAAGACTAAGATTCTCCCCCTCCTCCATATGATTCTCCTACTCCAGACCTTTCCAACAATACCCTACATGCATATGATCTAGTAAGCATAATAACTCTTTAACCAAATTTTGCCACAATAGCCAAACTTTTGGCACAGTGACCAAACTTTGTACTGGTGATCAGACTTTTCTACAGTGACCAAAATTTTCCACAGTGCCCAGAATTTTTGCACCAATGACCAAACTTTGCCACATTGACTTCGCTTTTGCACCGGAAAATCACTGGAGCGAACCGGAGCACACCGGAGCACACCGGAAAAAAATGGCTACTCCATGAGCACACTGCATCCACCAAAAATACCAAGAGAGCCCTAAAAAATCCAGTAAAACCAATACCCAATCCATGAAACCATCAAATAAAAATAGGAATACCAACATATATCCATTCCAAAACACCATAAATCCTCCAAAAAATCACCATAAATCCTCCAAAAAATCACCAAAAATCCACCCAAAAAAAATCCAGTTAACTCCCTTCAACCAAATTAACACTTTCTAACACCATGATTTTCTTCCAACCAAGGTCCAATCAAATTTTCACCTAAGTAGCCTACCTAGATTTGGAATGCCACATCCTCCCTCCAATATGGAATGTACCCATTCCATTCTGAATCACATAAAAAACTTTTCCACCATCATTTCAATAAAAATTTTGCTTCTAAAGTTGACTCCACTTGATTTTTGATGCTTCAATCCGCTGAGTATGAAAGAGTAGGCTTTAAAACCTACTGAGCTAGAGCTTCAATGATCTAGACACCGCCATGAGGTCCTCCAAACTCCTGTACCATTCACCTCCAACAAAAAAAGAAAATTAAGAGAGTGGGATTTCATCTCCACTGAGCCAGAACTGCAATGATCTGGACATCGCCATGAGGTCCTCCAATTTCCAAAATCACCAACTACAGAAAAGAAAATTTAGGGAGTGGGCTTTCATCTCCACTGAGCAAGAACTGCAATGATCTGGACATTGCCATGAGGTCCTCCAATTTCCAAAAACAACCTCCACTTGAATTTTCTTGAGTCATCAAGCGCAAAAATCACCAGTTTATAGTCTTAGAGGACTTCCACCTGCATCACAAAACCAATGCTAGAGTTCAATATATAAACAATAAAGAATATAAACAAACTTTGTGGGGTAATTGTGTATAGAGTTGCCAACACATCAATTACCCCCAAACTTGCCAATATAAAATCTAGAAGGTTCCCCAATGATCACTTCTAACTAAAAGAAATCCTCCTCAAATCTTGACCATTATAATTCCTAGTTTTATTTACATCTTCAATTTTCCACAATCATGAAGTTTAGGACCAATCATAAATGATCTTGAAAAGAATTTCAGTTTTAAGTCTTGATAGACTAGCAGAATAAATAAAATAAATATATAATAAAAGAAAAAGAGAAATAAAATTAAAGATAAAGAAAAAAATAAAAGATGTCCCCCAGCCATTTGGATGAGCCAAACCCCTGACATCATACCCACATCCAAGTGCACCTTGATTTTGGATACACAGGGAAGCAAAATCAAAAATATAACATAAAATGAAATTTTTTAAAACAAATTATTTTTGAAAATAATAATTTTTTTTTTTTTTGAAAATTAAATTTTGAATTTTTTTTTTTAAATTAAATTTTTAAAATTTGTAGATTTGAAAAATGATAATTTAATGAAAATCAAGGAAACAAACTAATGATCACTGGGTGGGCTCCCTCCAATTTGTAAAAATGATTGGAGACCACAAGTGATCATCCACCCCAACAAAAAAATGAAACAAAACAAAATTCTTGAATCCAGTCTTCCAAAAGATTGTGCTGTGTTGACGTAAGGTTCCACTTTATAGTCATAGAGGACTACCTATATAACAAAAAATCAAAGCCAGGATTCAACTAGAAACAGAGAAGGGTTGGAAAAAAACATTATGGGGTAATTGTGAATAGAGCTGCCAACTCATCAATTACCCCCAAACTTGCCAATATAAAATCTAGAAGCTTCCCCTGTGAACACTCCTAACAAAATTCATTTCCCCCTCATATTTTCACCACATAATAAAATTTTAAAATTGAATTAATGTTTGATTTTTTGAAAGACTGTGAGATTTCCTAAAAGATTGATGTTGTAGTTTATCCTCATTTCAGAGTCAAACTTCAGCACTCTTTGTGCCCCTAGGGCAAAACTTCTTCACTTGATCAGCAGCTACCCTCTTCTTTAAGACAACACCATCCAGTTCTTCCAAAACATATGAACCACCAGAAACATGTTCTCTAATCCTATATGGTCAATTCCATCTATCAGAAAACATTTTCCCCCACTTGCTTTCCAAACTCCTATTATACACCAACACCATATCACCAGACCTCAAAGGCTTCCTGAGTCTATGAGCCAACCTTTGATCCCAATACCTGACAGACTGATCCCTGATCTTGATCATCCTATCGTATGCCTTCTCCAAATATTCCTCCTTCTTTTATAACTGTTGCATTCTAGCACAGAGCAAATCTTCAGTAGTTTTTACTACATCCCAATCAACACCAAGATAAGATTCAGCTTCAAGATCAACCAGTAAAACAGCTTTCTGACCAAAAACTAATTCATAAGGAGAATAACCAGTTGTTCTCTTGGTGGTAATCCTGTCAGAAAATAAAACAAGGGGTAAATAATGCCTCAACTTTTCAGCACTTTTTCCACACATTTTAACCAAAGCATCCTTAATAACTTGATGCCCCCTTTCAACCATTCCTTCTGCTTCAGGATAATATGGGGTCGCCGCCCTAAACTTTGAGCCAATTTTTGAAACAGCTTCCTTAAAGTCTGCACCAAACTTGGAGCCACCATCAACAGTTACCAACTTCATAACAGTATACCTATACACCAATTCCTTCATCAAAAATTCTGCTACATTTTTAGAAGATAAACTAATATGAGGGAAAGCCTCAACCCAACCAGACAAATCATCCCTTGCCACAATCAGGTACTTATATTTACCTTCCTTGATGTGAACAGCATCCAAACTAACCTGTCCAAAGATAGTATTTTCACCAGTAGCATTTCCAGGTTCTTTTGGCCTTAAATAACTTCTTCTCTGACATTCTTCACATGACTGAACCCAGGATCTTACAGCCATCTTCATTCCAGGCCACCAAAATCTATCAGCAATCCGTTTATAAGTTTCTCCAAAGCCCCTATGCCCTAAATCTTCATGAAGAGATTTCATCACCAATTCTTGACCTTTTCTTTGAGATACAAAAACTTGAGGATTCAGATGTCTTCTTTTCATCAACCTTCTACCAGAAAAATAAAAACCAGGTGACTTCTTTTTGATAGCCACCCATTCAGCTTCATCACATTCTTCTGGTTTTCCCAGAGACAACAAATATTTCACCATTAAAAAATAAAACTCAGTCTGGCCCCAAATTTAATCAGAAAAATCCAATAATATAACATCCAAAGGAACCTCCCTGTCCCCAATATCTCCCACTTGTGAATGAGCAATCATTCTCTGAGCATTTGGCTGTTTGCAGAAATTCACATAATCCACCTCATTCAAACATTTTTCCATGCTACCTCTATCCTCCTTCAGATCCCAAAAATATACACCATTAACCAACTTCCAATTATCCCAAACAACCACACCATCCTCATCTACAAAAAACCTCATGATCAACTAGATCATCAACTTCATAAAATTCAACAAAAATAGAACCAGCCAGTTTAACCCAACGGGGGAGGTTACCAGCATGCCAAGTAGGCTCAGCCCTATTGACAATATCTTTACATAAATAATTTTTTGTTCATTTTCATTTATCTTGATTTTCTTCCAATTGTTTCTTGCCATTACTATAAAAACAACCAGGGGTGTCCCCAATGCTCACATTTGTGGCCATGGTAATGTTTTTGAAAGGTGTAGAAGAAACCCTAGCGGTGCACAATTGGGAGGACTTACTTTTAGACCCATTTGCCACCACTCCAAAACTTTTCCGTACCAAATTCTGCTCATCCACTTCACCAGTACCCAAATCACCAACCGAATCAAAAACACCCCTAGAGCAATAAACATCATCATTAGGTTCAGGATTCTCATCACAGAGACTGTCCATGTTACCTTCAGATAGGTCCTGCACTGCAGTGACTGCCCCACCAGAAGCTAGAAAGTCATGCCTTTTATCCTGATGCTGGAGTAACTCTCTTCTGCAACTGGACGCAGACACACCAGTGTTGCCAACAAAACCACCAACCAAATCATCACCACACATCACAGAACCCAAATCAAAAAAAACCTTTTCTTGCTTTTTGTTATTCAGACAATTTTTTTGCATTTTCAATTTTTCTTGAGAGAAATCAGAATGAGACATTTTTTGAGAATTATTGTGCAGTTTATACTCATGCTGGAGGCCACCAGTAAACCAAGTAGACTCCTTCCTACTAACAACATCTTTACATAAATATTTTTTTTGCTGATTTTCAGTTATCTTGAGATTTTTTTCTTGATTTTTTTCAAATGGTTTCTTGCTATATCTAGAAAAACAACCAGGGGTGTCCCCAATGCTCACATGTGTGGCCATGGTAATTTTTTTGAAAGGTGTAGAAGAAACCCTAGCGGTGCACAATTGGGAGGACTTACTTTTAGACCCATTTGCCACCACTTCAAAACTTTTCGGCTCCAACAAAATTTTCCCTAAAACATCTTCAGAACATGAAATAAACTTGAGAGAAAAACTTGAAGAAAAACTGAAACCATACAAATAATATGACAAAAAATGACATAATAAAGTAATATTATCTACAAAAAGTTGAGATTCCACTTGATATATCTCCACTTGAGCTGACCTACTGCAATCCGGGATTTCTTCTTGAGGAGAGATTACAGCACTAGACTGATCAGCCCTATCTACCCTAAAAAAGAAGGGTCACCAACAAAATGATCACCACTATCCTCAAATACACCAGAAGAGGACTTCAAATCTTTTCTCTTCCTAGTGCAAGTGCAACACTGACAGGATGCAGAAACACCAGGCCTAGTTTCCCAACCTTCATCATCTGGGGATGCCAACCTCATATGTAAGCGCCTCATATCCTCCCCAGTAATCTCCAAACTAATCCCAACACCAGACTGATAACCAATCTTGGCCTTAAAATCCATCAAAAATGGCCCTCCTAAAACTGTCTTCACAGCTCCTCTAGCCACATAAAAATGAACTTTTCCAACAGCTCCACCTACACCTAATAGGGGGTGTCAGTTCTGGCAAATCCGCACTTACAAATCGGCACTTAAATTTGACCAAATCCGCACTTAAATAAGTGCGGATTTCCAAAACACACTAGCCCCAATACTGGTGGATTTCAAAATGAAATAAGTCACTTATTTCACTCAAATCCGCACTTTCTCAACCAAAAGTGCTGATTTCACCATCAAGTCCCATTTCACTGATTTGTCAGCATCATCCCATTCATACGCAGCACTCCGCAGAATAACACTTCATAACTCAAAACATCGTACATCACTTACATCTTCATATCATATCATATAAGAGTTATGCCTTCCTCACTTTCAAATCGTGATAAATTACATAAAGCAATGACTTTCATGGCTCCTGAACTGCTCTTGGACTCTGATTGCGATTCTGATTCTGATCTAGAAGAAGATTTTGTCTTTTTATCAAAAATGGCCACGAAACGTTACCTTCTTCCCAGAAAGCCTCAAGTACTTCTTACCCCCAAGTACACCATCCAAACACTTCTTAACCTATCTACACCCAGTTTTAGACAGCTGTTCAGGACTTCTCAGGAATGTTTCCTTAAATTTCTTGAGCTTATTCAGGATCATCCCATATTTCACAATAATTCTCAAAAAGAACAACGACATCCTTCAATTCAATTGGCCATCACACTATGTCGTTTGGGTTCAAATGGTAATGGAGCCGCTTTGAAACGTTTAGAAAATGTCTTTGATTTAGGGTATGGTTCAGTTAACACTTATACCAAACGATGTATCACTGCCATCAACTCCTTGGAATCTCAACTTCTCACCTGGCCAACAAAAATGAAATTGCATATTTTCAGCAAACGCATATTTTTTCAGTCACTCTCTTTTTTTTCTTCACTCATATCCGTTTTCTCCTCTCTTCCTACATCACTCAATCAATTTCACTTATATTTCTTTTTTCTCAACTCATCTCTCCAGGTAAGTCATTTTATTCTTTTTAAACAGAGTGTGAAAATAGGAGGATGAACTCTGTTCTTCGGGCGAAGAACAGAGTTCACTTCCATTCACTTATATTTCTTTTTTCTCAACTCATCTCTCCAGTTAAGTCATTTTATTCTTTTCAAACAGAGTGTGAAAATAGGAGGATGAACTCTGTTCTTCGGGCGAAGAACAGAGTTCACTTCCATTCACTTATATTTCTTTTTTCTCAACTCATCTCTCCAGGTAAGTCATTTTATTCTTTTTAAACAGAGTGTGAAAATAGGAGGATGAACTCTGTTCTTTGGGCGAAGAACAGAGTTCACTTCCATTCACTTATATTTCTTTTTTCTCAACTCATCTCTCCAGGTAAGTCATTTTATTCTTTTTAAACAGAGTGTGAAAATAGGAGGATGAACTCTGTTCTTCGGGCGAAGAACAGAGTTCACTTCCATAAAATATTAGCTGAAAATGTAAAATTTTTGTTTTTCCATCAAAGAAAATTCTTTAAAATTTTTTGTATTATTACATGATTGAGTTCTAATGCAGCGAGCATGTTGTTAGAGCATTATTGCCCCTCTTAGTAACTCAATCAAGTAATATATACAAAAAAATAACCAAATATTTAATATTCTTCCATAAATTTTTAATAAATAAATATGATATTTTAATTTATGAAATTAAAGTAATGGGCCCACGACCTTGTGTTGTATAAATGGTAATCATGATAACATTAATTTGTTTCATGGGGTTCCTCTAGCCTATACCTGTGGAAAGTCCCAAACCTAGTTTCTAGACTTGATCTGCATTTTGGCTTAAGGAATTGTCATTACTTTAAAAGTAGTATACTTGACATATCTTATTTATATATTAATTAATTTATGTAATTATATTAAATTTTTATGACTTTCACCCTTTACTTCAATAAAATGCAGGGGAGGGTATTGCCAATTTTTTAAATCTGACATGTGAAATTGATGACTTAGAAAAATTTGGTGGTACCCACCCCTTGTTTCAATAAAATGCAGGGGAGGGTATTGCCAATTTTTTAAATCTGACATGTGAAATTGATGACTTAGAAAAATTTGGTGGTACCCACCCCTTGTTTCAATAAAATGCAGGGGAGGGCATTGCCAATTTTTAAAATCTGACATGTGAAATTGATGACTTAGAAAAATTTAGATAAGCAAACTTATTGACTAGAAAGTAAAGATAGAAAATTTTTATTATACATTCAAATTTTTGTCAAAAATAACGTACTATATTCTTTTCCTTTTATAAGTCAGCATATAAGAAAATATTACCAAAATTAAATTAACTAGAAAAACAATTTATCAATTGAAAAGGTCAAGTAATTTTTTAATGTCCTCATAAGATTGGCCATTTTTAACACATTCCATAATGAAATCTTTTTTTTTAAAACTCTCTTGTTTTTCCAATTCACAAGTAGCCATTTCTCTTTGAAATTGACGGTCATTTACTCTTTCCATCTTCTCTACCTCAAATTTTTTTTCTTCCAAATCTAAGGCTTGCTGATCTTTCCTTAGCATATGATCAAACTTCATCTTCTCAAAGTCAAGGGCATTATTTGCAATAGTTGATTTCGCTGAGAAAATTAAATTGAAATAAATAAATAAATGAGTTAATGATTAAGATATATAGTAAAAAAAACTTACTTATATCTTTTTATTCAAAATAATCCTCAAGGGAGCCGAATGAGCTTGTTGAAGTATTACCATGTTTTAATAGATGGTTCAAGTTCATTGAAGTTGAGGCTCGACGCTTTAGTTTGGAGTTTGAACAAGAGGCTTCAGGAAGTTCTTCTAAAGCAGCTTCTAAAGAGGTATTCACATTTCCAGAATTGAGATTATTTAATGGAGATTGAGTTTGAGTAGGAGGAGACTAGAAAGAAAGAGAAATTCAGAGAAGAATTGAAGAAAAAACAAAAAGTAAACATACATTTAAATTTTGGGCCTCTGAGGATTCAGATCTTCTGTGATTTAATTGTTCTGCTTGATAGTTGGGATCATCTTCAGCTGAACTATGGTTAGAAGGTGGAGGGGATTGATCTTCTTCAAGTAAAGGTGTGTTGGGAGGATTATAGGAAGGTTTGGATCCAGTGGGTATATGCTTAGTAGTATCGTGTAGAAACCAAGGGTTTACATCAACTCGGGTGCCAAAAAGATTATCCATTTCCTCATAGAAAGGACACATGACATTGAGCTTTTCGGAAACAGTAGTAATTCCAATCTCCAAATCATCATCGTCAATACCAAAGCCAGTTTCATTTACAGCATGATGAGTCTTTTTATATTTTGAATGGTAACTCTTAAATCTCTCCTTCATTTGTTTAGGATTGATATCGATTCTCCCCCTTGTTTTCTTCCTTACTTCATTGGCCATCAACAAGTAGCCATTAACCTTTGAAGAAGGTGGACGTCCAATACGAGTGGACTTTTCACATCCAAAACATGCTTCAAAATTTGATTTTATTTTAAGGAAGTTGATTATGATGAGATAATCATCCTTTTTAAGCTGACCTGAACTTGCCTTTGATTTTTCAGGTGTAGGGCTTGCTTTACGAGGAGACTTTTGTGACGAAGCAGATTTTTGAGTTACCTTTTGAGATTTGGAATGTCTGGGAGGCATTATGAAACTGGCACATAACAAGAAAAAAGATTAAAAAGTAGAAGAAATAAGTAAAAAAGAATGTAAACATGCCTGGTCAAAATATTGAAAATGTCAGGAAGGGGTGTGTGCCGAGGATTGATGGGTAGGTAGCGAGGAAGGTCAGTGTGTCACATGTGACAGGGATGGGGTAAGAAAGGAAGGGATGTTTTGTGGCCAAAATGTGGTTGTGAAAAAAAACGGGAAAAAAGTGCTGATTTGAGGTCATAACTGACACCCTTTTTTGAAATAAGTGACTTTTTTGCAAAATTTAAGTGCTGATTTGTAAGTGCTGATTTGGTTTGAAATCCGCACTTAATTTAAGTGCGGATTTGCCAGAACTGACACCCCCTAATTTACATGCTCTGCTGTACCAATCAACTCAGTAGCATGCCCACCTATCCCTCTGAGATTTCCTCAAACACCAGCTTTAATTGGCAAATTCAGACTAGTTGCTTGATCAAATGAAATTAAATTTATTTGTGAGCCTGAATCAACCAATGCTTTCACATCTTTGCCATTTAAAGAAACCACCAAACATCCCAAAGGAGCAGAAAAATGAGTCTCCACCTCATTACCAAACTTCTCCACAGCTTCACACATATACTCCACCTCACCAGTAGCCACTCTTCTCCTAGTCAAATGCTTCTTCTGCTTTTCAGAAAGGGCTGGACTAATAGTGAACAATTCACCCAAAGATAATGGAATCTGAAGCTAATTCACCCTTCCCAACACAAAGTCCATAGCATTCTCTTGACTAGAAACCACTGGCCTCTCATAATGAGCCTTACTCTTAGCAACCTTTTCCCTAGAAGACTTCTGAGGTCCCACATTACCAACAACATCACGCATCTCCACGTCAGAATTATCCCCATGAACCTTTCCATCCACAGAGACTAAACCAGAACCATCAACAGTAGTTCTAACTCCCTCCATTGGCCCACTAGAGCTTGGCCTAGGCAAAGAAGTCAAAGGCACATCCTCCTCTGTATCTGAACCATCATCCATAGGCATAGGATCACCATTAAGATCAAAAGCACCAAAACTAGGGGGACCCATATCAGCTATCCCCTTCTGCATCTGAAAAATCTCATCAGGCGTATAAATCTTCTTGGGATCTTCAGCATTCTTAGAATCCGCCTTTCTACCTCTTGACCTTAACTGATTAGAAATACTGCTTCTAGCTTTAGAAGCAGCCACCTTCCTAGCAGCATCCACATCATATACACCAGCCATACACTCACCATCCGCCTTAACAATCTTTACTAACTCCAAATTACCATATGAAGTAGAAAAAGTAGCCTTACTAACCTCTTTTTCCTTCCCCTTATCTCCAGAATTATTTCCAGTACCAGAAGAAGCCTCAGTAGGCAATTCCTCAAACCTAGCTCTCTTTTCACCCATACTATTCCTCCTCACCAAATCCAAAGGAGCCTGACCTTCACTGGGCCTAATAAAAGATCCATGAGGAAGCCTAAATACCTTTCCATCAAATTTTACTCTACCAGCAGCCTGATCCCTATTCAAAGTCCAAAAATCATTAGACTTATTTCCCTTCTGGTTACAGTAGGAACAAATTCAAACATCAACAGTACCACCATTCCTCCTATGATAACCTCTACTTGAATAAGATGATGAAGAAGAAGCTTAAACCCTTCTGGACTTCTGAGTTTCTTGAACAAAAATTTTCAATTGCTTCGTTAAGTCAGCCAATTGATCCACCATCTCCTTATCCACATTCTCATCCACCTTAGGAACCGGTTTCCCCAACTGAGCTTTTCTTGCCTCCTGAGCCTTCATCATAATATTGTTATTATCAGCCAAAACTTCATTAATTGTGCTGACATACTGTGTACAGGTTTCTTGATAACTATCCACAGCCAAAAGCTTGAGGTGAGACTACACCAATTCTTTAACCACCTTAAGAGCAGGCAACTTTTTCTCCCCATTAGGTAAGGTTTTCATCAAAACCTTCCTAGACAACTCTTTTAACACATCCATCCTAACATACCTCCCAAAAGCAGACAAAAATAAATCTTTGACCTCATTTTCATGAGCCAAATCCTCTACCTCCACCAGATATTCCACCTCAGTTTCAAAACTACCAACAAATTTCCTATAACTCACCAAAGAAGTTATTCCAACCTGCACTTGCCATTCTCCAACAACCTTATTTAAATCCATCATTGAATATCTGACTCCCCATCTGTCTGCCATTTCCCTACTAAGCCTTTTCCAATCCCTAGTCTTATAACCCTCCATACCAGTAATATCCTTCTCAACTTCCCTATAACCAATGAAAAATATTACCTGCTTCACCATATCTAAATGAGAAACCCCATCAATTCCAGCAGCAGCCTCATATCTGCCCAAAAACCACTTTACATCATCACCAACAAACTTGGGCCCATCCCAAGTTTGAATCCTTACTGAAGGCCTGACACCATCAGCAGCAGCAGAAATAAAACCAGCACCAGATAGAGAAGACATCCTAAACAGCACCAGAAACCAATAAAATCTGCAAGGGTTCAGCCCTTTACCAAACAACTGACAATATCCTACAAGGTTTCAGTCCTTTACTAGGATAAAACAACAAACAAAAACAAAAACAACAGATCTAGCAAGGGTTCAGCCCTATACCTAGATCCCTACTACCACAGATCCTGTACTGTTTCAGCCAGTTACCAGAATCACCAAATAACCAACCAATCAAAATCCAACAGCCAGAAAACCAAAATCCAGAAGTCCAACAAGTAAGTTTCTTCAGAAGCTAGAGAATTTGAACCTCACGTTGGGCACCAAAAATGTAGAGTAGACTCCTAAAGTCACCTTGCTGCATGCAGAATCCAAGGGAGTTGGAAAAACAAAAAGAAATCCCTGTCCCTCTAAGTAAACGTAAGATTCAATTAACTAAGCTTGAAGATCTACTTGAAGAGTTGGATAAGTTGAAAATCTGAGAGAAAGACTTTGAAAGTGTTGGAAACCTATAATTTAGAAAAAAATAAGTGCAATAAATGATTACATCCCCAAAACAAATATCTAATACCAGATTACACTGATACAAGTCACAGCAAATACTTAGAGCAAGCCGCAAAACTTGCCCCAGAGACTGAAAATTACAGTAAAGTACCCCAGAAACTACACTTGGGATGATCTGTTCAAAGGTGCCTTATTAAAGGTCTGCCCCAGATTTACCCAGTTCCCCACCAAAATTAAAGAATGTTCTTTATTATATTTTTATTTTATAAATTTTATAAGAAAAGTAATAAATTTGAGTCCCCAAGGATGAGAGCTATCTAAAGGTACCCTATATGTTGATATTTTTTATTATAATTGTTGTTTTTTAATTATCAAAAAAGACCCTTATTATCGAAACTAAAAGACAAAAAACATATAGAAGACTAAGATTCTCCCTCTTCCATATGATTCTCCTGCTCCAGACCTTTCCAACAATACCCTACATGCATATGATCCACAATAAACTATTGATCTAGTAAGCATAATAACTTTCTAACCAAATTTTGCCACAATAGCCAAACTTCTGGCACAGTGACCAAACTTTGCACTGGTTTTCAGACTTTTCTACAGTGACCAAACTTTGCCACAGTGCCCAGACTTTTCTGCAGTGACCAAACTTTGCACTGGTGATCAGACTTTTCTACAGTGACCAAACTTTTCCACAGTGCCCAGACTTTTCTGCAGTGACCAAACTTTGCCACAGTGCCTAGACTTTTCTGCAGCAATGACCAAACTTTTCCACAATGACCAACTTTGCCACAGTGACTTCGCTTTTGCACCGGAAATTCACCGGAGCGAACCGGAGCGCACCGGAAAAAAATGGCTACTCCATGAGTACACTGCATCCACCAAAAATACCAAGAGAGCCCTAGAAAATCCAGTAAAACCAATACCCAATCCATGAAACCATCAAATAACTATAGGAATACCAACATATATCCATTCCAAAACACCATAAATCCTCCAAAAAATCACCATAAATCGTCCAAAAAATCACCATAAATCCACCCAAAAAAAATCCAGTTAACTCCCTTCAACCAAATTAACACCTGCTAACACCATGATTTTTATCAGCCGGGAGGTCTAGAAGATTGGAGTAATGAATAAGAATAATAAAGGATAGATATGGGAGTAATAAGGTAATAATATAAAATGAAATAAAATAAATATGATTTGAGAGATTAGGACGACAATTTGATTGAAAGATGACAAAAAATTATAATGATTAAGTTAAATTGCAAATATTATTATTAATAGTAAGTATTCAAAAGCGCGTCAGTTCAATATTAGTATTATAAGTCTTAAAGCAACCAATAATATTTTATACATTATTTAAATTAGATGTAGTGTCCAAATAAAAACTGTCAAGGTGTACTTTTTGTCTAGAAGATTCGGTACGTAGTTCTACGAGGATTTAAAAGGCTTTAATGGGTTCTCAACAAATTTGTACGTATTTCTTAATTCAAAGCTGAATTTTTTACTCAATAAAAGAGGTAGGTTTTAAAATATTAATATAAATTATAATTTAGAATTACGCTATTTTAAATACTAATAATATAGAATATAAGAATAAGTGTTTAGTTGGTTATTGTTGTAATAAAAATGAGTTGGTAAAATAGAATGATCAAAAGACAACAAAAAGAGAGGCCTTTTATAGGCAAAGGAGAGACAAAGCACGGAAATCAAATTCTAAAAACAGTAGGAAAAAAGAGAGAAAAGGAACATTCCAGAAAGAGTATTTCAAATAATAAAGTTATTCCAAAAAGAAGGCGTCAAAAAGATGTATTTACAGAGTATGTCAGAAATACATCAATATTTTTAATATTTACTGTAAATGTCAATCCCAAATAAGAAATTTGATTTGTTTGTATATATATAATATTATTTGAATATTTAAATCTTATTTTATCTTTATATTTTATTTTCTTTAAATATAAAGATTTATTTTTCCCAACCTGTCAATTGAGCACGGTGTTAGAGAAAAATATAAGGGACAAAATTATAATCTTAATTTTACTTATTTATTTAATTAATTAATTTAATTTTTACATTCTGTAACTAGTTTAATTTATAACTAATTTTAATGTAACTAAATGATAATTAAATAATAATTAAAGATGATAAGGTGCGGCTTCATCCAGTAAATAATTACTTATTTCACTGGGTAAGTCTAGTAGCCTGGCTGACACTCCCTCACTCTAAAAAAAAACAATAAAAAAAAATGCTATGATTTTTTCTTTTTATACTTTTTTAGTAGAGTAGCAAGATTAGATATCTCCTTCCCAGGTATCCAAGAATCATATTCAGATGATTTATTCTTGAATCTAAATAAGTATTCTGTACCTTTCTCAGCAGTGACTATTCTGTCATTTAAAATTTTTTCAATTTCTGCTGTCTCAGTGATTTCATTTGGGGTTTTCTTTGGTCTACCCCTCCTTTTTGGAAATAAATCACTATTGGATGTGTAAGGTTTCAAAAGAGATATTGGAAAAACAGGATGTTTTCTGTCATATGGGGAATACAGAATAACTTCAACTGCATTATCTCCAATCATTCTTTTTACAACAAAAGGACCAACAAATGGATCTTTTAATTTGTTATTACCTTGTAAGTTGAAGTGGACTGTAGAAATCAACACTTCATCACCCTTTTTAAAAGTGTATTCTTTATGGGATTTGTCCCATCTTTTCTTCTCATATTCAAATGATTTTTCAATACATTTTTGAGCATGATTTCTGCATAGTTGTTGCATTTGAAGAAAAGATTTTACACCAGGATGTATATCCAATTTAGGTATTTTGTTATTGAGAATTTGGGCAGGAGTATTAGGAACATATCCAAGCCAGAGCTCAAAAGGCTTTCTTTGAGTAACAGAATGAACAGTGCTATTATAAGCAAATTCTAACCCAGGAAGTAAGGTAACCCAATCATGAGTGAATCTGTCATTATCTTTATACTCAAGGCCAAAGGCACAATATCTTCTTATCATGTTCTCTAAAGTCTGAATCATTCTTTCAGCTAAACCATCAGTCTGAGGGTGATGGGCAGTAGAAAGTTTCAGATCACAACCACAAACATCCATCAGAGACATCCAAAATTCAGAAGTAAATTTAGGGTCTCTGTCAGAGATTATGGCTTTAGGAAAACCAGCAGTATTAAACATATGAGACCACCATAAGAAAGCTAATTCTTTAGTGGAAACATCCTTGTGGGTAGGGATAAATTTACACATTTTTGTGAATCTGTCCACAATAACCCAACAAGAGTTATAACTGTCTTTACCAGCAATAGGTAATCCTGTTACAAAATCCATGTTTATTATTTGCCATGGGGCATCAGGAGGTTCAATATGTTGCATTAATCCTGCTCTTTTACCAGTTAATCTTTTTGATTTTTGGCATGAATCACAGGATTCAACATATAATTTTGTGTCTTCAGACATATTAGCCCACCAAGCAGTGTTCTTAATTCTGATCATTGTTTTGTCAAGATCAAAATGTCCAGCTAATATGTCATCATGACAAATTTTCAAGATGATTTCTTTCATAGAAGGAGGAATAACAATAACATTACTCAACTTTCTTCTATAATATAGATATCCTTCATCAATTGAAAATTTTCCTTTTTCCAAACCTTTTTGGTACTTTGGTGGAAGGGTTTTAATTAATGCTTGTATTGAAGCATTCTTTGGATCATTTAATATGGTGCATAACTTTTTCAAGTCAGTGTCCTTATCATATGATTCCAGAATAAGCTGTAATAGCTCTTCCTCCATATCAACCACATATATCCCATGGATATGGATAATTTCATCCTCAGGATCATATGCAGGATTTGAGTCATCATTTGGTAAGGGTAACCTTGATAACATATCCACATTTGAGTGACCAATACCAGCTCTGTGAATAATTGTCATTCTCCCTCTGTACTCTTGAACAGCCGGCTGCCATCTAAACATATGTCTATTAGGTGTTTTCAAGTTTAAAAGGGATTTAACTGCACTGCAGTCAGTGACAAGTTCAAATTTCTGGTCATCTAGGTAATAATGAAGCTTTTCTAGAGCCCATACTACAGCTAAACACTCTAATTGAGTAGCACCATATTTCAATTCACTATTTCTCAAGGTTCTTGAAATATAACAAATTACTACTTCTGAAACTTTATCATTTATCACTTGTTTTTGATGGAGGGCAGCACCAAGACCAATGAAACTGGCATCAGTGTACAAAACAAATGGTTGATCAAAGTCAGGTAAAGCAAGAATTGGTGCTGACATCAAACAGTGTTTCATAGTGTCAAAGGCTCTTTGTCTTTCACTATTCCAGACAAAAGCAACATCCTTTCTAGTTAATTGGGTAAGGGGTAAAGCTATGACTTGGTAATTTTTAATATACTGTCTATAGTATCCACACATTCCCAAAAAACTTTGGAGCTCTCTTACTGTTGTAGGAGCTTTCACCTGTTGTATGGCTGCCACTATGTTCTGGTCAACACATATCTGTAAGCCTGAAACAACATGGCCAAGAACTTTTAAAGAATGGAAACCAAATTTACATTTCTTCAAAGCAAGTGTCATATTTATTTCGTCCATTTTCTGGAATACTTTACACAGGTGTTTAAGATGGTCCTCAAATGTTTTTGAGAATATAATGATATCATCAATATAAACCATCAGCCAACCTTCAATTATCTCTTGATGGAATGTGTTATCCATTACTTTTTGGAAAACAGAAGGGGCATTTTTAGGGCCAAATGGCATCCTAATATACTTATAAATACCCATATGAGTGGCAATCATCAGAAAGTTCTGAGAGTTTTTCTCAACAGGTACCTGGTGATATCCCTTATTACCATCCAAACAGCTGATATATTTAGCACCCTGTAAAGTAGCATGTATAGAGCTGATTCTAGGTAAAGGATAGATATCATCAACAGTATAAGTATTTAGTGCTCTATAATCACCACATAACCTGGCTTTATCTTTCTCATAAGAAATTAGGACAGGTGAGATAACACAATATTTAGGTGTTTCAACTACCTTTTCAATAATATTCATTTTTAAAAGGGTAGAGATATTATCTTCAATATCTTTTCTCTTTGTGGGAGAAGCAGGATAAGGCTTCTTCTTTAAACTAGGTGGTATATCAGTTAATGGGCAAGACAATGAAAGTTTCATTTCCTCTTTAACTAATCCCAGTTCATGTGACCCATGAGCAAAGGCCATAGGAAAAGATTTTATCAAGTTAATGATGGAATCTTTATCCTCACCAGAAAGTTGTTCTCCAAAAGAGGCATTGTCAATTTCAGACATAAGGGCATGCATTTCCTTTGTAGATCTTCCTTTATAATGAACCACAGAATTACATGTGTTCAATTCTGGTTTTAATAATTTTTTAGGGGAGGAAATTTTAAATTTTCTCTTCCCATTCAACCCCATTGTGAAACATTGGTTTGAAGGGTCCAATTTTATGCCATACTTGGTTAAAATATCATTCCCTACAATAAACCAATTGTTCAAGTTATCATTTTTCATGACAACAAAATCACAAATAGCTCTTACAAAACCATGGTTATATTTAAAAAACACTGTGGCTTTGTATTTACCAATGGGGGACAAAACAGAGCCATACCCTCTCCAATTTTCAGAAATGATAGGCAACAGTTTAGATTTATAGTCTTGATCTACTGAGGCAAGTGCTCTTTCAGATACCACACTTCCTCCAGCTCCAGAATCCAGAACAACTTCAATGCTGGTTCCATTAATCAAGACTGGTGCCTTAAGAGGGGTAATAACAATTGAGTTATACTCAATGTTCTTTATGATCTCAGCATCCTCAACTGTAGATAAATCATTATTATCAATGTCAATAGTATTTAAATAATGAATATCTTCTTCCAGCATCAAGATTTCTTGTTGAGATTCATATGAAATATTGCTGGCACAATCACTTGATGTATCATCCAGTGCCACTGTGTCATCAGCATGCTCCTCTGTTTGTTCCACAAGATTTATCTTCTTGTCACAAACATGGCCTTTCTGCCAAGGCTTGCTGCACTTGAAGCAAGTGTTTGTTGCATACTTCTTTGGTGCAATAGGGGCAGAAGGTTTACCAACCTTTTCCAGAGGTTTTTGTTGGTAAGTGGAGGGTTTCTCCAAAGGGGTCCTAGGAATGAATCTTCTTGAATCATACTTATTGTTTAGAAGTATCTCATTGCAAGTATTAATGAAAGAAGAGGGTTCTTTGGAGAACTCAGTCCTAGCCACAATCAAGTCTCTCAGAGACATTGGTAATTTATAGAGGATCCTGTCCTTCCATAAATCAAACTCCATATTTGGGTCCATTGCCCTTAAGATTTTTACAAGTTTCATTAAAAACTCAATAGGTTTATCATTAGAAGAGCTATATCTAGTTTCCTCATACTGCCTTTGTTGAGCCATTCTGAACTTGGAGCCACCAAATTGTGCTTTAATTAATTTCTTCCAATCCTCCCATGAATAGTCATTCCCATCCAGGAGAACAGATTCATACCACATCAGGGCAACATTAGTGAACAAAGAAATTAATTTGGACACAATTTCCTCATCTGGGAGTTTGTAAGAATTTTTTAAATTATCAATTCTGCAAATAAATTGTTGCCAATCAGAGGAAGAATCACCATCAAATGTTGGGTACTGGTCAAGTTTTGGCCAATTCTTTTGATTTGAAGGAGTCTCCTTAGTACTAGCTTGTTTCTGAGTAAGAAGCAGCTGTAATTTCTCTAATTGTGCTGAAATCTCATTGTTTAATCCTTCTGTTGCAGATCCTGGTGCATCATCAGTTTTTGATGGAAACTCAGTGTTATCAACAGGTATTTCTGGATCAATTTTTATTTTAGATGAACTAGCCACAGGTACTGGTTGAGAATCCTGCACTATATGTTCCTTCACAGAATTGTCAGAATATTTTTGGTCATTTAACAATGAGTTCAATGTTTCTTCAATGGTTGTTAGTCTTGTTTTCATTCTTGGAAGACTAGATAAACTTTCATTGACAGTTGAAAAAGATAATTGATTTTTATGTTGAAAAGATGACAACTGGTCACTCAATCTTTTCAGATTTATCTTATCTATCTCTACCTCCTGGCAACAGGAAGATACAGTATCTTTTAGTTTAGACAAATCATTTTTTATATTTTGCCATAAAGCAATTTTCTTTTCATGGGTTGCTTTGTAATGAGACAATTCATCAGAGACTCTCTGTGCTTCACTTTTTAATGCTTGATAACCCTGATCAGTTAACAAACTATTATATCTCTGAGTCAATTGCATATTGTTCATTATATGATTTTGCTTGGCAATAATATCTCTCAAGTGCTCATCATTAATTCTTGCTACATCCGGAGTGTTTCTCAATAAGGAAACTGAGTAACTTTCCAGACTCTCATAGAACTCAGGGTCAAGAGTTTCATCAATCACAGCCATATCAGGATTAATCATTGAGGTAGCAATTAAAAGTAATGGATTGGATACATGAGATAACTGTCTACTATTCCCAGCCTCTATAGGTCTCAAGGTTTCATCTTGCCTTCCAGATTTACCTGAAGGAACAGAGTCAGCCACAAGAAAAGGCACTTGAGAATCAATAGAGGGACGTACCAGGGTTTGCTGGGTATCACCATATTGGGTTTCCTTCTTCTTTTGCCTCCTTGATAAGGGTGGGAAGGAGTGGGGTTTGCCTGGGTGGGCCTTGATGGACCTACCTGAGGTAATTGATGCTGATTTTGAGCTAAGTAGTCCCACTGTGTGTTGAGCCAGTCCCACTGCCACTTTGACACTTCTACCATCTCTTGGGATTGGGGAGCCAATTGTTGTTGATCCCTGGGAGGAAGAGGTTTCCTTTTCTCTTGGAGAGAAGTATTTTTTCTTTTCTCCCATTCTTCCAAGGCATCTACCCTTACCTTTAGTTTTAAGCTGTCTGTCTTTAACTCCTTTATGTGGGTTGACAGATTCTTTATCTGCTGGGACAACGGCATCTTTTTTATCTTGAAGCCTCTTGGAAGCTCTTCTGGTGGGTTTGTCCTGGGTTTCTGATCCTGAGTATTGTCCACTAGGATTTCTACTTCTTCCATTTCCACATCCTGTTTGGGGCAAGGATTTATTAGTTTGAGAAATTCTTCTTGTTAAAGGAGAACTTACAGAAGTAGGATCATCATAATCAATTAAGTATAGTTCTTCTTCACGTGCAGTAAAACCACTTTGATCAGTCATTTTAAGATTCTACTGAAATGAAGGAAAAGAGACAAAATTAATTAGTCTTTTATTTTTAATTTTTATTTAACAGAAATAAAATAAAAATAAAAAAAAATTTTTATTAGGATAAAAATCAACTTAAATAAAATTAATAAAAAAAATTTAAAACCAGGATAATGCAATCAACTGTAGAAATAAATTAGAATATCTATTAATTTTTATTTTCAGGATTTAAATCAACTAATTTATTACCAGGATTTATTGTCAACTGAAATAATCAAATATGAATCTTTATTAATAAAAATTATTTTAACTGATTAATTAACTACCAGGACTTAATGTCAACTGAAGTACTTTAAATATGGATTTTATTACTTAAAAAGATTTATTGGATTACCAGGACTCAAAGTCAACTGAAGTAGTGAAATGTTAATTATTTATTAAAAAAAAAATATAATTGTCAGGACAATTTGTCAACTGGAACAATTAATTAATCAGGACAAATGTCAACTGAAAAATTATAATAATTATTTTATTTAATAAAATATTTTATTGTCAGGACAGTTTGTCAACTGGAACAATTAAAATTCAAATTAATCAGGACAATTGTCAACTGAAAAATGATAATAATTAATATTAATATATAATTATTTTATTACCTCTGGGACTAAGAACAGTTATTGCTCTATTATGGTCAACCAGGAAAAATAAAAAAAAAATATAATAATAAAATTAAATTCCAATTACCAGACACCTCCCCCTGAAAAATGAGCAAATTAATGCCACTTACAGAGTGCTGAGTAAAAGGAAATACGTAGCAAATGAAGAGTGAAGAGTAACCCACAAATAGTAATGACAATAATTACCACGATATATACGATCTTTAGTCAGTATATGAACTTAAGTTTTGGAGCGCGGTTCGATTCCCGTTCGCAGCAAAAACTTTTATCACGTGACGTATGATGTTTGTCGTTTTCTTGCCTCCACTCGTCCTTTACAGGTGCTTCTACGCCGATGGTCCTCTCGATTACGCCTCAAATAACGTTGCGCCGTCGATATTTCGGAAAGGTTCCCAATTTTCAAGGTATACTTTTTGTCTAGAAGATTTGGTACGTAGTTCTACGAGGATTTAAAAGGCTTTAATGGGTTCTCAACAAATTTGTACGTATTTCTTAATTCAAAGCTGAATTTTTTACTCAATAAAAGAGGTAGGTTTTAAAATATTAATATAAATTATAATTTAGAATTACGCTATTGTAAATACTAATAATATAGAATATAAGAATAAGTGTTTAGTTGGTTATTGTTGTAATAAAAATGAGTTGGTAAAATAGAATGATCAAAAGACAACAAAAAGAGAGGCCTTTTATAGGCAAAGGAGAGACAAAGCACGGAAATCAAATTCTAAAAACAGTAGGAAAAAAGAGAGAAAAGGAACATTCCAGAAAGAGTATTTCAAATAATAAAGTTATTCCAAAAAGAAGGCGTCAAAAAGATGTATTTACAGAGTATGTCAGAAATACATCAATATTTTTAATATTTACTGTAAATGTCAATCCCAAATAAGAAATTTGATTTGTTTGTATATATATAATATTATTTGAATATTTAAATCTTATTTTATCTTTATATTTTATTTTCTTTAAATATAAAGATTTATTTTTCCCAACCTGTCAATTGAGCACGGTGTTAGAGAAAAATATAAGGGACAAAATTATAATCTTAATTTTACTTATTTATTTATTTAATTAATTTAATTTTTACATTCTGTAACTAGTTTAATTTATAACTAATTTTAATGTAACTAAATGATAATTAAATAATAATTAAAGATGATAAGGTGCGGCTTCATCCAGTAAATAATTACTTATTTCACTGGGTAAGTCTAGTAGCCTGGCTGACAAAAACATTAAATAAAGTAATATATTAAAATATGTTGAATGATTGTATAGTAAGTAAGTGATGAGCTACCAGATGGACTTCTAAAGCCCTTTTATAGGCAAGAGGACATTCTGGAGCGTTCCAAAAGTATATAAAAAAGATAAAATTATATGAAATAATTAATTTAGAAGAATCTAATTTAAAAACATAAAAATAAATCCGTGAATAAAAAAATATCCTTTCCTATTATTAATCCCTAAAAAGAATAGAATTAATATAACTAACTACATGAATATAAAAAATATGAGAACTATGAGAAAAAATCTAAAGAAAGAATACCAATGACTAGAAAAGTATAATTAAAATAAAAGGAAGTATTTTTATGGTTTTAAATAAGCTTAACTAAGTAAAAATAATATTAATTTGACTATTTCAAGTAAGTGAACTATTTAAATAAATTGAAAAGCTAATTAAGTCAATACAGGAACCTTTTAACATGAGAATTTGAATTTAAACATATTAAATTAATATAGTAATATTGGTAACAAAATTAGGGGTCACAGAAGCGCCAAATATTGATGGATATTATTATATGATAGGTTGTATTTAGTTTTATATAAATTTTATTATTTAAAAAATTGTAATTACTGTGTAGGTTAAATTTACACTGATAATATAATTTTAAATAATTTATTCATACATATAAATCACACCATGGTATTATAGAATATTATATTTATTTATGTAATAAAATTTATTTAATAATAAAATTAAGTATCATATTTTATTTTATTCACAAAAAATTTATAATTTTATTTTAAATAATTTTTTGTATTTACATAAGGTTATTCCTTTACAGTAATTTATTATATAAATTACTGGACTTCTGAGATAACCTGGCTGACAATTTTCTTCCAACCAAGTTCCAATCAAATTTTCACCTAAGCAGCCTACCCAGATTTGGAATGCCACACCAGACATTCAGGCAAATCTTCAATCCCTGGCCCAAATGCTTCATTGGAGGACTTCATGAAACTCTTGGTTAAACCCCTTGCTAATCCTTCCTCATCTGAAGGATCTAAATTCAAAACTCCTTTGATGAAATTTTTAGAGAAGTTTTATGAAGAGAATTCTGAAAGATTGTGTCCCTTCTTGCAGACATGCAAGCTACTATTACACAAGTACCCTTGAACCTTTAGTACTGATTGCTCCAAGTTCATTTATGACTCTTCTTAGATATCAGGAAAGGTGTCACAGTTATTTGAGCCTTATCTACTTATGCTTTCTTCAAGAGAACCTCACTTACCCATTAATAATTGGTAAAAGTTCAAGGATCAACTTTTTATGTTTTTTGGTGACCCCAATGAGACTGACAAAACGGAGATCAAAATTTATTTCCTTTGCATGAGCAATAATGGTAAATCTTCTGAGTATATCTCAAATTTCAGGGCTTTACATACTTGAGTTAGTTGGAATGATGTTACCCTTAAGTATCATTTCAAAAAGGGACTCCCTTCAAGGATTCTGGATCAATTGAATCTTCATGGGCGTAAAAAGGAGAGTTTTACAGACTTAATAGATAGGACCCTTGAACTCAATGGCACACATCAAGGACAACTTCAAAAAAGGAGTCACATGCAAAAATCTCATGGTTCAAACTTCAAATATGGACCTCCTTCAAAAAATCACCCCAACCAACCCAATCAACTCAAACAAAACCCAGTCATAAGGGAAACAAAAAGTCTAAACCCAAAAGCTTGATTCCTAGTGATATCAGTAAGGTGTTGGATCCTAAAGGGGAATTGAAGGAAGCTGAAAGGAAAAGAGGACAGATAATGGGTTATGTATGTATTTTGGAGGTAAAAACTAGTTTGAAGATTGTGAAAAATTGAAGGAAAGGGAAAATAAAAGTTCAAATTCAAAAAACTAGAAGATAGTTTACTTGCATGCAAAGCAAACTATTTTATTTCTCACAGTTCACAGAACCTCCATGTCTTAACAACTGGAGTTGCCATTAACCATTTGAGATTTATTATTTTTAAGGAAGATATACCCTTCAGTTGTCTCATTGACTCTGGAGCTTTAATTTCATTTATCAGTTTATCTTTTTATGAAAAAATTAAGCTGAAATTTGCAGATACCAATTGAATTCCAATTTATTTGGTCAAATCAGAGGAGCTCAAGTATTGGGTTAGTAAGAAAGTTTTATGGGTTTTCAACTTTCCGAATTTTCCCTCCTTTGAGTGGGAATTAACAGTCTTGGATGCCCTGAAGATGGAAAATACTATTCTTGGCCACAAATTTTTAACACATTGGAATCCTGACATTAATTGGTCAGAGGTATTTATCACGCCTTGTTCTAAGTGTATGTCTGATTATTTAATGCAGGTCAACAGGGAGTTAAAAAACCCGTCTGACCCTGTCCTGCTAGAAAACATATCTCTGCCAGATGACTTGCAGCCATCTGACTTTTTTTTAAAATGAGCATATGGCTAACTTTTCTAGCTTGGTTACCCACTCAAAGAGGTTTTAAACAGTGTTGAGGTAAACAATTCTTGCTCTCTAAATTCAGTTCTACCCTCAACAGATTAATTTGATGATGAAGAGGATGACCAAATCAATATTTAAGCCATTAAATTTAATCTACAGAAATTTTATCATGACTTCTTCAATGTATTTTCAGTCTTTAAGGCTGACAAGCTACCGCCTCATTGACCCTATGACCATCAAATAGAGTTAGTAGGACCAGTACCTTCGGCAGGTCCTGTCTAATCCTTATAAAAGGATGAATCTGAAGTTCTTAAAGACTACATTTCAGAGAATGTTGCAAAAGGTTTCATTTGAGACAGTAAATCCTTAACCAGCTCTCCAGCTCTATTTTTTTAAGAAAAATTATGGAAGTCTTAGGTTTTGTGTTGATTATAGAAAACTAAACACAGTGACTAAGAAGAACACATTTTAGTTCCTCCTATGTCTTTTCCTCTTACCTTGTTTAGTGGTGCTTATTTATTTTCTATAATTGATTTAAGAGGCGCGTACAACCTTATACGTATTGCTGAAGGCCATGAACCTTTAACAGAAATGCGCACTAGGTTTGGTAGTTTTGAATATTTAGTTATGCCTTTTGGGTTATGTGATGCACCCTCAACTTTTCAAACTTTTTTCAATGATATCTTTCATGATGTTTTTGAACAAGTTTTTTTGTCTATTTAGATGATATTTTAATTTTCTCAAAGACCCTCAAGGAACATATTGAACATTTTTGACAGGTTCTCAATCCTCTTCAAGAGCATGGTCTCTATGCCAAGCACAGTAAGTGCAAATTACACCTAAAGTCAATTGGTTTTCTAGGCTATACATTATCCACTGACGGCCTTGTCATGGATGATAGGAAAGTTAAAAAAATATTGGAATGGCCTGAGCCAAAATCTGTAAAATCCTTACAAGGTTTTTTAGGTTTTTCAAATTTCTATAGAATATTTATTAAAGATTACTCTAAAGCTATTAAAAATCTCAATTCAGTTCTTAGAAAAGATATTTCTTTTTTTTTCACTGATACAGCACAAAAGGAATTCAAAGCATTGAAATCTGCATTCACCACAGCTCCAATTCTTTGACATTTTAATCCTTCTGCTCCAACAATCATCAATACATATGCTAGTGATTATGCTATTGAAGGGGTTATATCCCAATTAAATTCTTAAACAAAATTTTTTCATCCTTCTGCAATCAAATAACAAAAATTTCTTTCAGCAGAGTTAAATTACAAAATTCAGGATAAAGAGTTAATTGCTATTATTCATTGTCTTAAAAAATGGTGTTCTTTTCTTATCAGTCTTAATTTTCCCTTTCAAATTTTAACAGATCATAATGCTTTAAAATACTTAATTTCTTCCAAAGTCTTGACGCAATGTCAAGCTAGATGGGCTGAGTTCTTATCTGAATTTTCTTTTACTATAACCTATTGTCCTGGGAAAAGTTGCGTAGTTCCAGAAATACCTTCACATCTGGAAGACATTTACCCAGAGCGGGGGGAGGCATTTGTTAAAAAGAACCCAGAAAATGTCAAATCAATTTTAAATGAATCAATGTTAACAACTCATCAACTCAATAAAATAACAACTATAAAAATTCAAAATCCACTATCCAAAATTCAAGAAGCTCAAGCAAAAGATGATTATTGTGTAGGGTTTAAAGACAAAATACTCTTAAGAGAAGGCGCCAAAAGATTCAGTATCAAATCAAGTCTATTAGTATTCAAAAACAGAGTAGTCATCCCCAATGATAAGGATATAAAATTATGAATTTTCAATAGTAGACATGATTCTCTGTTAGCTGGTCACTTGGGGGTTGACAAAACCTATCAGTTAATAGCAAGGGATCTCTTCTGGCCAGGAATGACTAGAGAAATCAAGGCCTATATTAAAGCCTGTTATGAATGTAACAGGAACAAGGTACCTTGAAATAGGAAGTATAGGTTGCTTCAACAACTTTCAATTCCCTCTAAACCTCGGGAATCAATTTTGATGGATTTGGTTTCTCAATCACCTCCATCAGATAATTTTGATAGTATATTAGTTATAGTCAATATATTTTCTAAAATGTCTATTTTCATTAAAACTTTTACTACTGCAACAGAAGAGGATTTAGCATAATTATATCTAGAACACATATTTTCTAAACATAAATTACCCAATGATATTATTTCAGATAGCGGTTTTTTGTTTGTTTCTACTTTCTGGACTCAGTTATGTCAACAATTATATATTATGAGGAATCTTTCTACTGCTTATCACCCTGATACCAATTGACAAATGGAAAGAGTAAATCAAATCCTCAAACAATATCTTTGTATGTATGTTAATTATCAACAAGACAATTGGACCACATGGTTACCATTGGCCAAATTTGCTTATAATAACTTGACACATTCTTTGACAAAACAATCTCCCTTTGAAACTATCTATGGACAACATCCATAATTTAATCTTATTCATGTAGGAACAAATCATCCTTCTGAACATTATCTTTGAGCAATTATATGAATTAAAGGCAAAATTCAATCTAAATTGGAAGCTGAGAGTCAAAGGTATAAGGAACAGGCCAAAAAACATTGGCAATTTTCTCCACTCTTTAAACCAGGCAACAAAGTATGTCTCAATGCAAAAAATGTTTGAACAACTCAACCATCTAGGAAAATATCTGAGAAGTGCTTGGGTCCGTTGGAAATTGATGCTGAAATCTCTAAAAATGCATTTTGACTCAAGCCACCTCCAAAGTGGCAATCAATCAATCATGTTTTTCACGTATCTCTCTTGGAACTTGCATGAGAAATATACCCAGGAAAGAACCATCCTCCTCCAGAACCAGTCAAAGTAGAAGATCATCTAGAGTGGGAAGTAAGCCTTATTCTTGATTCAAGAAGGCACAAAGGGAAACTTCAATACCTTGTGGAATGGGAAGTCTACCTCAATGATACTAATAGAACATCCTGGGAACCAGCCATTAACGTTTCTAATGCTCCTGAACTTATCAAACCTTTTCACTTAAAATATATTTTAAAACCTAAATCTTAAATTCTTTTGTTCTTTCTTTCTCTTTTCTGTTTCTTTTCTTTCTTTTCTTCACTCTTTTCTTTCCTTTTATAAAAAATTAAATTTTATCATCCTCAACATATCTTTCAATTTTAAAACTTAAAACTTCATAATCATTTAATTCTTAAACTCTTTTATCTATTCTTTTTCAATTTCTAATTTCTGTATATTTCTTTGAACTAATTAAAAAAATTAAAATAAAATTAAAATAAAAATAAAATAAAATTACAAAATAAATAAAACATATATCAAAATAAAATCATTTTCTTCATTTCTAAAATTTAATTTCATATTATGTTATAATATTCTTTTCTAAAAAAATTATTTTGCTTCCTTTTTATTTCAAAATTCAAATTCTTTTATGTTTTCTTTTCATTTCTATTTTCCTCAAAATCAAACCATCAAAAACACTCAAACAATCAACACGATTTCCCTCAACAATTAAACTTGAATCAAACTTCTTTTTTTTAAAGGAAAATCTAAATTCCCTTTATTTTCTTCTCTGTAAATTTCTTCCTTAAAAGATTTCTTTTCTTTTTTTCTCTTGAAATTTATTCTCTTAGATACACAAACTTTTCTTTTTCTTCTTATTTTTATTTTTTTCTCTTTGCATAATAAATCAAAAAATTAAAACAAATGACAATATAAAAAATATTCAAGAATAAAAAACTATATACAAAAAAATTAAATATTTTTTTCCTTTTCTATTTTAACTTCTTCTTTTTTTAAATTATCTTTTCTTCCAACTTTTGAATCAATTCCTTCATCTTCTTGATGACTTGTTGAATTTCTTTTTGACTCTTCTCAAAAACTTCATCACCGTCTGCAAACACCACCTCCCCAATTTCCAACAAATCTTTGGCTATATCATACAATGCAGAATCTTAAACCTTCCTGACTATTTTTCATAAACCCTCAACAAGTGTGGATTGGTTCCTTGGACCATCAAGTCAGTGTCATCAGCACTTGATGGATCATTTTTAGCTGGCTGTTGGAACTCAGCAGAAATTTCAGCCACTGGCCCGCTGGTTGAAGCTATGGGAATCTCCTCTGTGGTCTCCACCCCCTAAAAAAAAAGAAGAGATAATCACTTACCATCAAAGTGATAAGAATTAAATTAAAACACACTTACCCCAAATTCAGGATCAACTTTGAGGAACAAGGGCTTCTTCTCCACCACCTCTACCTATTCTTCATTATTATCCTTGATGATTAGTTGAAGTCTCTTCTATGTGAAAGCCTCCTCCTTTGCGCATTTTCTTGCTCTGCAGAACCTGCAATACCCTTGTCCACTTTTACGGCTATTGTCTTTCGCTTCCCCAAGGCTACAGCTGTTTCCCAGTCAGCTATCTCCAACCTCTCCTCCTGAATAAGCCCCTCAGCCTCATCCATTTCCAATTCAATAGTCGTAGGCACATCCCATATGTCTTTGAAAATGGCCTTTGAGTTGGAAATCAACCAAAATTTAGTTGAGGTAAATGGCTTGGTGTTATCATTGAGGACCAATGTGTTAGAAGTCACTTGACACCATTGACAAAACTTGCAATTCTTGTGAGGACCTCAAGATGCCATTATTTCAACACAGAATAGGTCCATGGCCACACAGGCTGTAGAAGGAGTCTTGAATTGCCTAGTGGGGAGCCCCCCATCAGCTTGAGGGTGAGGAGGTGTTGGGGTTGGGTCTGTATGTTCAGGCATTATAATTAAATTGAATAAAGAAAAAATGTAAAAATATACAAGAGGGAGATGATAGTGAAAGGTGAAGGATGAAGTTTCCTCATCCTCAATGGAGCTTGCTTTTTATATCTGTGCATCTTTCATGCACTATGTGACACTCAAAGCAAAAGTACCTCAATTACCCCACTATTCAAACTCTAACTCCACCAGCAATGCGCAAAAAGACATCATGAGGAGATTACATTTTATTGTGTTCTCAAATTAGCTGCGCTATTCAAACTATAAAGTATCCTAAATTTAAATATGCTTACACTTTCCAAACATAAGTAATCTACATGTGCTAAAGCGCTAAAGTTGAGGCAATATTCAAAAAGGGTAATTGTGGGTCTGAGGGTAATTAGGAGGTCTAGAAAGTAGGAACAGGAAAGAAGGATTATAATGTTAGATTAATTAGTAATTGGGAACTCCAGTGGATTAAATAGGTCTGTGAGTAATATGGTGGCTGGTTGGTTAATGGGTCAGTGCAAGGAGGAATAGGATATTTAAAGGGTGTTACTTCCTTTGACAATTCCTTAGAATTAAATTGTGAAAAATATTTGTGATATTAGTCAAACTTTGATTAGGCTATTATTATATTTGTTTTTTCTTTTCTTAATAATTAAAATCATTTAAATTCTAAAATACTTAAATCTTCCTTTTGATTATTAAGTTACAACCCTTTGTGAGATTACCACAATAGTTAGTGTCCTTATTATCTACATTAATTAATACTCAAAAATTAGCTTGAGCTAGTGTTTTTAATTATATCTATATTCAAACCACTTCCTCAAAATAATCCTCTTTGCTTCAAAGTTGTAATTACATTCTCAATTTTATCTCACTTACTTTGGGATCATCATCAACCATTTGCGTAGGTTGTCCCGTGACAGAAAAGAAGAATGATTTTTCAATAACTTTCCAACTTTAATAAAATAATTGTTAGCGCGCTTCTTAATGTTGCACCAAACATTTTCATCACAAAAATCTGGTTGACTACTACCTTCCAGATATAACCTTAACAACTCCTCTTTCTCATCAGTAGATGTGTCATCTACAGAATACTCCCCATCTCCTGGAGGAGTATTACTATCTTGACTTCCCCTTGAGTCATAATCATCATCTGGCTCCTCTTCTATCTTTTCTAGCACACTCCTTGTTGCTAAATTGACATCAGCGTTCCTTAAATCCAGTTACATATTATCCTTGCTAAAAACATCCTTCTTACACATATTTAATCTAATATCTTTGCAGACATTCCATGCTGCTAGTTTATTGTTGTACCGGTGTAGACAATCCTATAGTACTAGCTATAGGACTTGACAAAGGGAGTTGGAGAAAAGCCAGAGAGAAAATCCCCTGCCCATTTAGAAAAATAAAGTGAGATTTAACTGCTACAGTAAATTGGTTCTTGTTTTCTAAAGCTCCTTTTTGAACACACTTAACTACCTGATCAGCCAAGAAAGTAGTCCCCAGACAGATTACC
The DNA here is from genome assembly GCA_030280995.1 of Hemileia vastatrix. Taxonomy (NCBI): domain Eukaryota; kingdom Fungi; phylum Basidiomycota; class Pucciniomycetes; order Pucciniales; family Zaghouaniaceae; genus Hemileia; species Hemileia vastatrix. The sequence goes on from JASXTE010000001.1 coordinate 44,289,102, forward strand.
AAACCAAATAACTAAAATTTAGACCAATGTCCACACCAGAGAAAGCAATGATACTTGATGTATGTTTCAAATCCACACCAGAGACAGCAATAATACTTGATATAGCTTGCAAGACTACACCAGAGAAACCAGTTTCCAAGTTAAGTTAAATGAAGAACTCACCTTGCAACAAACACAGCCAATTGTGGCCAAGAAACAGTGAAAACTGAGTGAGGAACAATGATATCACCTCCAGATGGTTGTATGATGATTAAAGTTGCCCCAAACTGTCTTATTCACTATCTAAAGGCCATGCACACCAACAAATTTGGCGTTCTTGAGTGCCAAATTGCATAAAACCCCTCTAGAAATTCTTCCCAGACTTCTATAACCAAGGCAGGCAGTTCACCTAACGTCGGGAGGCCCACCTGAGGCTGCCGGACCACCCTGAAGCCAGAAAACCACCAAAAACCCCAAAAAATACCCATAATACTTAGAAAAATATACTACGACTACAAAAACCTTCAAAACACATAATTAGGATATATCAACTATGGGACATAAAATGTAGAGAAAAATTAGCTCATTCTAATGGTAGGGTGTACTTAAGCCTAAGACTTAAGGTTAGCCCGTAAAACACAAAAAACAAAATTAAACAGCTATCTTTTTAAATGAAAAATGAGAAACAATCCCTTAAATATTTAAAATCTTAAAAATGTCTAAAGGACATAAAATATAGAGAAAAACTGGGGTTATCCAATGGTAGTACCCACATCCCTGAGGTCCCAATATTTGCTGAATAAATCCAAAAAAACACCCAATTATTAAACAATGCCAAATAGACTAACAAAGGGCTCTGCCAATGTTGGAAGACCAAATACTCCCTCCAATAGACACCACACAATATGGGGGGCGGACTTGCTAGCAAGTCCGCAACCTTGGACCCAAACTCACCATAGATTGAACACACATTGAGCTATTGATAAAGGAACCATACAATCAGGGATGAACACCACTCAGCAGAACAGTTTTAGGTGGGTGTTCAAGTAGAGTTCAGTATGGGTTCAGTCTGAGTTCAGTCTGAGTTCCATCTGAGTTCCATCTGAGTTCAGGTTGAGGACTTGCTAGCAAGTCCACCCCCTATATTGCGTAGTGAGACAATTTCCACATTCTCCTACATCACAACCATCATGTTCATCTTTCTTTCCAAATCTGCTACTGACATGGGTCCTTTCCAATACTGCATTGACAACAATCTCATCTGTACCATCACACCACAGGCTCATCCCTACAGAACCTCCTGTGATTCCTGTCACTCTAAGAAGAAGACTTGTTTCAGACCTGTTCCATTGTCCTATTCAACATCTTATCCTCCTACTCAACCTGATCCACCTTCTTCCAGCACCAAAAGATCCAGACCATCCATCCTGATCCCTAGACTGGTCAACAAATTGCACCCTTCAAAAAAGAGTGCCAAACCTGCTACAGCCACTAGCTCTACCATCCCTGGTCCTTCTGATAGCAAGCCCAATACTTCTTCATACTGAAATTCAATCTGACAAATTTCCAGTTCATTTCCATCCTGACAGTGATGATGACAATGTGAGAACCATTGAAGCACCCCCACCTAATCCATTGCCCACCATCAAAGACAAATTCCAACAGAATTCTTCTCAACAGAAGCATCTCATTCTAAATTACTTCCAATCAACTCCTGCCAGAAATCCACAGGAACTTGAGAAAAGGAAGAACCTCATTCACCAGTTCAAAGCCAATGCTGAACATTTTGTTACATCTCTTGATTCTTTTCTTTAATTGCTTCTTGAATGAAAATCTTAATTTAGAAATAAAAAATAAAAAAATTTCTTCAGTTTAAAGTCTTGGGGGACTAATCCTCAGTTTTAAGTCTTGGGGGACTAACAGCCCTCATTTTATAGTCTTGGGGGAGTAACAGCCCTAATGTTATAGTCTTGGGGGACTCAAATAACCCTCAGTTTATAGTTTTGGGGGACTCCAAAACCTGAATCAAAAAGACAAAACCAGAGATCAAAACATTATAGAGCAAAGAAACAAACTAAAATTTTGGGGAAACTGTTCTACAGAGCAGCCAGCTCATCAGTTACCCCCACACTTGCCTTTAAAAAATTCAGAGACTCCCCCCTTGGATGCCCTCTGCCAAAATCACACCAACTCCCATTGTCAGTTTATAGTCCTGAAGGTCTTAACCATTAAACCATCCTCAGTTTATAGTCTTTGGGGACTATACCATTTTTCAGTTTAAAGTCTTAATGGACTGACCACAGTTTTCAGCTTAAAGTCTTAACAGACTTACCCAGTGTTCAGCTTAAAGTCTTGACAGACTAGCCCAGTGTTCAGTTTAAAGTCTTGATGTACTTACCACAGCTTGCATAAAACGGCAGAGCCTGCTCCATGAATGATGCTCCACAGCCCTCCTGCTGAACTTCCTATCTCTTCATCATCAACCATCACTGATAAAATTTTCTTTCATCTCTTTTCTCTTATTGGTGTTCCTTCACAGATCATGGCTGAATCCCCAGACTTTGACCCATCTGACTTTCCTTTCTTCACTGCTCCAAAATACTATGCTTGTACAAAGTGCATCCACATGTGCAGGCCTTGTACTTTGTATCTTCCTACTCCTCAGGCCAAATTCTATAACAGAGCCTGTGCTTCTTAAAACTCTAAAAAGAAAAGATGTGACATAGACCCCAGATTTACAATACCTCTGCCTTCACCATCCCATAAATATATTTCCTGATCTCCTACCAGGTCACGAGAAATTAAACCTGCTTCCTCTTCTTTATCTTCCGCTCTTTCCAGAAGTTCATGCCACTCTATTCCCAAAACACTCCCCAAAATACCTGCTTTATCTTCTCAAGAATCTGCTTTTAATCAGAAAAATTAGCCAAAACAGCTTCAAAATCAGCTCCCAGGCTTCCTGACCACCTCCAGAAGGCCTTCCCAATGTCAGGAGGCCCACCCACCTTTCCAGAAAGCAAAATTCTGTCTCAAAACTCCCAAATTCAGCCAGATAACATCCAAAATCCACCATTAAACACCAAAAACTCTACACAATAACCTCCTAGTGCTCCCAGAGCAATGCATAAACACACAATTTCTTCCTTTGAAATCCCCAAAAATTCCAACATCTCTAGAAGGCCTGCCAGAGGACCTCCTGAAAACACCAGAGCAGGAAACACTGCTCCCAAAAAAAAATCTCCTGTTCCACCAAGAAGAAATAACTAAAACTCTCCTCTGGCCACCAATTATTCCTCTGATAGTAACCTTTCTTCTAGATCATCATCTAGAAAATCACAATAAGCTTCCAGGTCAACTTCACCTGGTCCTTCCTTCAACAACCCTGGTACTCCAACACCAGTGTCCAACCAAACTGGGACAAGCAATAATAATATTAAAAACAACAAAAACAGCCCTGCTTCTCTAACCAGACCACAGGAACGCCCTCCTTCTAGTCCATCTTCCCAACACCATTTAGAGAATGATCATGCAAATTCATTCCTCTATCTGGTTGATTCTCCTTCAACATCCATTCAACATTCTTCACCAGTACAGATTCCAGACGCATACAAATTTGAAGAGCTCCCAATCTGTAAGTGCTAAATTAATAAATACAATTTATTTAACAGAGAAAAATTACTGATCCAATTCTTCTGTATATTTGGAACCCTGCCTCCTGAAACTAAAATTGAAATGGGCCAACCTCTATAAACTACCTTAACTCTGGATTAAACTGACATGAAACAAAACCTAAGCATGATTTGTTCAAACATGCTTAAGGCCATTGCTCTCATGGTCTATTGAATGAGTTTGAAAAGAATCTGATAAAACAGCTCCTTGATGACCACTGGAAAATGTCTAGAATAATCAAGCACACCTCCCAACACTCTTGTCACGCACCACGTGACACTCGAAGCGAAATTAACTCAATAAATCAATAATATCGAGTCCTAAATCTATACTCGAAGCGCAGAAAGCAATTCTCCATAGCAACTGCAATTTTCCTTTGTGTACTGCTATTTAACTGCGCTAGCGTAAAACTCTAAATCTAAATTTGTCAATCTCCCAATAGGGTACCTTAGTCCTTTTCAATAAGCGACGCACAGCGCTAGGATCAACGAAATAGTATAGTAGTAGTTTTTTTCCATTAAAGTTTTGTTAATTAATTAAAAGGGGCAAATTGAGCATGAACAGATATTTAGTAGAGAGGGTCTAAGTGTATGTTAGTAATGGTAAATGGAATGGGAATGCTGTGATGGAAGGGAGGTCAATGCAAGGAGGAACAAAGGATATAAAAGGAGTTGGGTATTTGGTTCGATATTCCTTAGAATTAAATTATAATATCGTATTTACATTAATAGTGGTAAATACTTAAAAGATAAATCATTGTTATTGTATCTTTCTTTTACCTTCTCAAATATTCATTTCTAAATCCTAAATCTTCGATTATTGAGTTACCAACCCTTCGTGAGATTTTAAGAATTATTATTACCTTGGAACTAGTTTATAATTCTTCTCGATCGAACCTCAAACCTATAGCTATTACTTCGAGTGACCTTCGAATCATTTCCTCGAATCATTCCTCTGTGCTTCGAAGAAGTTTCTAAAATCCCTCATCTCACTTACAGGAACATCCTCGAACTTGTGCGTAGGTCGTCCGGTGACAACTCTATTCCCACCTCTTCCACTTCTTCCCAAAATATAACTTCTACTCCGGTCCCAGATCATTACAACCCATATATACTTTCCAGACACCTACATCACAAAGAACACAGTTCTTCCTCCAATTCTAACAAAAAGCAAAAACACCACCATAATCTGGACCAACTTCAAGAGTATTCTTCTTCCAGACATAAAAAAAAAATAATAATAATAATTAACTAACTCAAAAGAAAAATAATAATCAACAGATATATAAAAAAATTTGTTTATTTTTATTTTTATTTTTATTTTTATTTTATTTTATTTTTATTTTTATTTTTATTTTTATTTTTATTTTTATTTTTATTTTTATTTTTATTTTTATTTTTATTTTTATTTTTATTTTTATTTTTATTTTTATTTTTATTTTTATTTTTATTTTTATTTTTATTTTTATTTTTATTTTTATTTTTATTTTTATTTTTATTTTTATTTTTATTTTTATTTTTATTTTTATTTTTATTTTTATTTTTATTTTTATTTTTATTTTTATTTTTATTTTTATTTTTATTTTTATTTTTATTTTTATTTTTATTTTTATTTTTATTTTTATTTTTATTTTTATTTTTATTTTTATTTTTATTTTTATTTTTATTTTTATTTTTATTTTTATTTTTATTTTTATTTTTATTTTTATTTTTATTTTTATTTTTATTTTTATTTTTATTTTTATTTTTATTTTTATTTTTATTTTTATTTTTATTTTTATTTTTATTTTTATTTTTATTTTTATTTTTATTTTTATTTTTATTTTTATTTTTATTTTTATTTTTATTTTTATTTTTATTTTTATTTTTATTTTTATTTTTATTTTTATTTTTATTTTTATTTTTATTTTTATTTTTATTTTTATTTTTATTTTTATTTTTATTTTTAATTTTTAATTTTTAATTTTTAATTTTTAATTTTTAATTTTTAATTTTTAATTTTTAATTTTTAATTTTTAATTTTTAATTTTTAATTTTTAATTTTTAATTTTTAATTTTTAATTTTTAATTTTTAATTTTTAATTTTTAATTTTTAATTTTTAATTTTTAATTTTTAATTTTTAATTTTTAATTTTTAATTTTTAATTTTTAATTTTTAATTTTTAATTTTTAATTTTTAATTTTTAATTTTTAATTTTTAATTTTTAATTTTTAATTTTTAATTTTTAATTTTTAATTTTTAATTTTTAATTTTTAATTTTTAATTTTTAATTTTTAATTTTTAATTTTTAATTTTTAATTTTTAATTTTTAATTTTTAATTTTTAATTTTTAATTTTTAATTTTTAATTTTTAATTTTTAATTTTTAATTTTTAATTTTTAATTTTTAATTTTTAATTTTTAATTTTTAATTTTTAATTTTTAATTTTTAATTTTTAATTTTTAATTTTTAATTTTTAATTTTTAATTTTTAATTTTTAATTTTTAATTTTTAATTTTTAATTTTTAATTTTTAATTTTTAATTTTTAATTTTTAATTTTTAATTTTTAATTTTTAATTTTTAATTTTTAATTTTTAATTTTTAATTTTTAATTTTTAATTTTTAATTTTTAATTTTTAATTTTTAATTTTTAATTTTTAATTTTTAATTTTTAATTTTTAATTTTTAATTTTTAATTTTTAATTTTTAATTTTTAATTTTTAATTTTTAATTTTTAATTTTTAATTTTTAATTTTTAATTTTTAATTTTTAATTTTTAATTTTTAATTTTTAATTTTTAATTTTTAATTTTTAATTTTTAATTTTTAATTTTTAATTTTTAATTTTTAATTTTTAATTTTTAATTTTTAATTTTTAATTTTTAATTTTTAATTTTTAATTTTTAATTTTTAATTTTTAATTTTTAATTTTTAATTTTTAATTTTTAATTTTTAATTTTTAATTTTTAATTTTTAATTTTTAATTTTTAATTTTTAATTTTTAATTTTTAATTTTTAATTTTTAATTTTTAATTTTTAATTTTTAATTTTTAATTTTTAATTTTTAATTTTTAATTTTTAATTTTTAATTTTTAATTTTTAATTTTTAATTTTTAATTTTTAATTTTTAATTTTTAATTTTTAATTTTTAATTTTTAATTTTTAATTTTTAATTTTTAATTTTTAATTTTTAATTTTTAATTTTTAACTTTTAATTTTTAATTTTTAATTTTTAATTTTTAATTTTTAATTTTTAATTTTTAATTTTTAATTTTTAATTTTTAATTTTTAATTTTTAATTTTTAATTTTTAATTTTTAATTTTTAATTTTTAATTTTTAATTTTTAATTTTTAATTTTTAATTTTTAATTTTTAATTTTTAATTTTTAATTTTTAATTTTTAATTTTTAATTTTTAATTTTTAATTTTTAATTTTTAATTTTTAATTTTTAATTTTTAATTTTTAATTTTTAATTTTTAATTTTTAATTTTTAATTTTTAATTTTTAATTTTCAATTTTAAATTTTAAATTTTAAATTTTAAATTTTAAATTTTAAATTTTAAATTTTTAATTTTAAATTTTAAATTTTAAATTTTTAATTTTTAATTTTAAATTTTAAATTTTTATTGTTTTTATTTTAAACTACTGACATACTAAAAAGAACTTGAAAATAAATAAACAAAATTAACCAAAATAATGAGAGCTGAAAAAAAATAAAATGAAATGAATAATAATAATAAGATGAGATAAATAATAGTTACAAATGGTATCCCCAGCCAATTGATGAGCTGATCCCCTGATACCTAACCCACATACAAGTGTACCTTTATTTGGATACACTTTAAATAAATTTTAAAAGAATTGAGATAAAATAAATTTAGAAAAAAATATAAGTAAAGAGAATATGAAATAAATAGAAATCAAAGAAAATAATAAAAAATGAGATAGAGATGAAAAATAAAATAGCATCTCCCAGTTAATTGACGAGCCTTTCCCCACCAATGCTTGCCCACATCCAGGTGACCCTGATGTGGTGACACCATATAATATAAATTTGTGATTTTTCCCCCTTTATATCCTAATAACCCCCATAAAAATTAAAAGAGAAAAAGAGAAAAAAGAAAATAATCTAAAAATACCATCAAAAAAACCATAGACCCAAAATTAAAGAAAGTAAAAAGACAAATTCCAGTCCAAGAAAATGATCACTGGGTGGGCTCCCTCCAATAAGTAAAAATGATGGCAGTCCACCAGTCATCCACCACCAAACCAAATAGACTGTGGAAGCCAGTCCCAAGCCAGTAAGCCGGTTTAAAGTCATAGTGGACTTTAAACCTGAATAACAAAAACCAGAACTAGGATAAATCTAGGACAAAAAAAATACTTCAAACAGACATTTTGGAGTAACTGTTCTACAGAGCAGCCAGCTCATCAGTTACCCCCAAACTTGCCAAAATAATATCTAGAAACCCCCCCTGGGTACCTTCTGACAATAAAATCCAACACATTAAACCATAACCAATAGGCATGAAGAGTCCGGCAGTTGATGACCAAAATAATTTCAAGTTTAAAGTCATAGAGGACTAAAAACTGTGAAAAAAATACTAGGGTTCAACCACATTAAGAGAAGGGGTTGGAAACAGACAATCTGGGGTAGCTGTTCTACAGAGCAGCCAGACCATCAGTTACCCCACACTTGCCAAAATCAAATCTAGAAGCCCCGCCCATGGGTACCTTCTAAAAAAATTTTCCGACAAAAAAGATGCACAGCATCACCAAAATCCAAAATTAAAGAATGGTCCATAGTTTATCCTCATTGTGGAGTCACTCTTCTTCACTTCTAGTGCCTCTTGGGTAAAATCTCTTCACCTGATCAGCAGCCACTCTCTTCTTTAAAACTGCACCATCTAACTCCTCCAAAACATAAGAGACTCCAGACACCTAAGATCTGACTCTGTAAGGTCCATTCCATCTTTCAGCAAAAATCTTACCCCACTGACTCTCCAAAGGTCTATTATACACCAAAACCAAACAACCATGTTTCAAAGGATTCCTGAGTCTATGAGCCAACTTCTTGTCCCAGTATCTGACTGATTGATTTCTTATCTTCATAATTCTAGAGTTTGCCTTCTCTTGACATTCCTCTCTACATTCCAATTGTTGCATCCTGGCACAGAGCAAATCTTCTGTTGAGCATACATCATCCCAATCAATTCCAAGATGAGAGACAGCTTCCAAGTCCACTGGTAGAACAGCTTTCTTCCCAAAAATTAATTCATAAGGGGAATAGCCAGTTGTCCTTTTCACAGTGACCCTATCAGCAAATAATACCAAGGTTAAATAATGCCTCCATTTTTCAGCACTATCTCCACACATTTTCACCAAAGCATTCTTGATAGCTTGATGGCCTCTTTCAACCATGCCTTCAGCTTCAGAATAATAAGGTGTAGCTACTTTGAATTTAGACCCTATACTTGCCACAGCTTCTTTAAATCCAGCTCCAAACTCTGCCCCACCATCAACAGTCACCAACTTCATCAACCCATACCTAAACACCCATTCTTTCTTCAAAAATTCTGCCACATTTTTGGCAGTCAAATTAACCAGAGGCTCCGCCTCAACCCAACCAGAAAAATTATCCCTGGCAACAATCAAGTATTTATACCTGCCCTCTTTGATATGGACAGCATCCAGACTAACTCTTCCAAACACCATTGACTCTCCAATAGCACGGCCAACATCTTTAGGTTTCAAGTGACTTCTTCTTTGACATTCTTCACAAGATTGAACCAAACCCTGCACAGCCAGCTTCATACCTGGCCACCAAAATCTATCTACTACTCTTCTATAAGTTTCCCCAAAGCCTCTATGACCAAGGGCTTCATGCAAAGACTTCAACACAAACTCTTGACCCTTCTTCTGAGTCACCACTACCTGAGGATTTGGATGCCTTCCCCTCATCACCATCCTTTGTGAAACATAAAAGCCAGTACTCTTCTGCTTGATTTCCACCCAAGTATAATCATCACAAATATCCGGCCTCTCCAAGGTTAACAGATATTCAAAAATAATAAAATAAAACCCAATCTAACCCCAGGTCTCTTCTTCGAAATCCAACAAAAAACATCCAAGGGTACAACCCTATCATCAAAATCTCCAGTTTACACATGAGAAACACAACCAGCACATCTAGGACACAAATCCCTAAATTTTGGTACATCCTTTTTCTTCCACAAAATCCTTAGAGAATCCAGTTCACAAACAAAAACACCATTCTCCAATTTTGAGCCATCCAAAACAATGGCCCCATCTTCATCAACAAAAACATCCTGATCATCAGAATCATGATCAGAACCATCCAGTCTAACCTCTTGGTGGAGGAGAGAAAAATCTTCCAGTTTAGCCTCATGGGGGAGGAGAGAATGATCATCAAGTTTAGCCTCATGGGGGAGGAGAGAAAAATCCTCATCACCCTTTCTGCTGTCCCTAACCACTGGGACATCTTCAACAAATTCTTCAGAGTCTGTATCTTCATCCATGGGTGGTTTCCTTGATAATACATCTGGAATTGTAAAAGTTTTCCCAGGTTTGTGTACCAGGTCAAAAGAAAAAATGCTAAATAAATTCCACCCACCTAGTCATTGGAGCATTTGGAAGACTAGGTGTATTGATCATTTGAACCAGAGATTTTTCATCCACCTTCAGCTCAAAATTTTGCTGCTACAAAACAGTTTGCAGCTTCTTCAAAATTTTTGCTACACCACACAATTTCAACTCAGTTTGAGAATATCTAGATTCAACCTAATTAAACACCACAGAATCATACCTTCTGGTCTGACCCTCCCAGTATTATCTTCCTGAGACAACACAGAACCAGAAGCAATATAACGTGAGCTCACTGCCAGATATATTTTTCCAGCACCAACTCCATAATCCAACTTATGAAGAATAATATCTTCACCTATCACCTTCTTCAACTTCTGAAAGGCCTCTTCACACTCTTCAGACCATTCCCACTCTGCATCTTTCTTGGTCAACCTTCTTAAAGGTGAAGCCAGAAAAGAAAAATCTTTAATAAAAATCTTGACGTACACACAAACCCCTAAAAATACCCTGACTTCAGTAGTATTTTTTGGACTTGGCCATGTCTAATTTTTATTGACCTTCTTCTTCACCATAATCCTTCCCTCCTTACATACAACATGACCCAGAATTTCCAGAGCAGGAACACAAAAACAAAACTTTGACCCAGAAATAGTCAAACCAGCCTCTTCAATCCTAAACAATACTCTCTCTAGAGTAATTGTATATTCCCAAAAAAATCTCCTTATACCAGGGTTCTCTTTCAGAACCATATTTCTATAATCAGTGGAGGGTCCTTTAATTCCACCATCATCAATAAAAATACCAGCATGAGTAGGAACCCCATCCTGTAATATCCAAGCCATTTGTGCTTGATATACTGCTACTGAATTAGTTGCTCCTTGAGGCAAATCCTAGTGAGCTGAAATCTTCCCAGAGGAGTCTCAAACGTTTAAAGTGGCTGTGAATTGGTGTGAAGTTCCCTTTCATCATAACCACCCATAATATCACCCAAACTATAACACACCCTTCCAGAAAAAGCTTCCACAAAGTCTTCTGCACCTTGTGGAATTCCCACATCCTTGATAGTGACTCTATTCAAGGCCCTAAGATCATGCACCACCCTCAGCTTCCTGTTCTGCTTCTTTACACAGAACACTGGACTTGAGTAACTAGATTTTGATTGTTTGAATAAAGAAAGTTGTGACTCTTTCCCTAACAATCTCTATAAAATCATATATAAAAGCAGCTGGAATTGGAATAGGTTAGATTTGCCAAGGTTCATGACAAACCACAGGAATCAAGTAAGGTTCCCCATTAGAGTGTTTTAACCCACCCCTTTCCTCTTCAACAAATGCCACCGCTTTCTCCCTGAGAACAATAACTTGCAACAACAACTTCTTTTCATCATCAGACAACCACCCATCAGGACCAAAATTAAAAACTTTAAACCTTTCCACAGTCACCTGAGTGGTTTCCACAAAATCAGGAGGATTCTTCATCAGAGGAGTAGAGTGCTGATCTCTTGACAATGGAGGTCTATTCAAATAAGGATTCAAACCTACAGGCATAGGCTCATTGACAGGTCTAATCATCTGTGCTACCTTCTTAAACTTTTCAGCTCTGCCTTCAACTTGAGGGATCTTCAGGATGTCTTCACCACCAGACCTGGAACAAAAACCAAGGGCTTTCCCATTGCTCACATGTGTGGCCAAGGTAATGTTTTTGAAAGGTGGAGAAGAAACCCTAGTGGTGCACAGTTGGGAGGACTTACTTTTAGACCCCAATATCACCACTCCACAACTTTTCCACAATTCCACATCTTCATCCTCACTTCCATCTTCCAAATCTTCAAATCTTGATTCATCTTCTGAATCACATCTTCTAAAATTGTGCAGTTTATTCTCATTTCAGAGGCTCAAAAATTGATCTTGATGATCTTCTTTCATCAATAATTTGTGCAGTTTAACCTCATTCTTGAGGCTCAAAAATTCATCTTTCTGATCTTCACAAAAATAATTCTTTTCTTCTTTTTTGAATATCTTCAGATTTTTTTCTTGCTTTTCTTCAGTTATCTTGAAATTTTTATTTTATTTTCTTGAGTTTTCTTTCATCCTACAAAAATAACCAGGGTTTTCCCCAATTCTCACAGATGTGGCCAAGGTAATGTTTTTGAAAGGCATAGAAGAAACCCTAGCAGTGCACAATTGGGAGGACTTACTTTTAGACCCTAATCTCACCACTCAACAGATTTTCCGCATACCTTTCAATAAAGATATATAACCAATCTTCTTTTCATGAAATTGAATTAAAAATAATTGAAAATCTTGAGAGAGAACAGATACTTGATAAAAAATATGAAGAATTGTCACACGCCACGTGACACTCAAGGCAAAAGCAGCTCATTAAATCAATAATACAGAGGTCTAAATCCATACTCAAAGCGCAGAAAGCAATTCTACATAGCAACTGCGACTTTCCTTTGTGTACTCACTATTCAACCGCGCTAGTCTAAACTCTAAATATAAATTAGTCAATCTCTCAATAGTGTGTCTTAGTATTTTCCTCAATAAGCGACACACAGTGCAATAGTCAATGTAATAGTCTGCTAAAAAGGTTTATTAAAATATCTGTGGGTTATTAAAAAGGGGTAGTGAGCATGGAGGGGATGATTTGTGGAGGATTAAAGGGTTATCGGATGTTAGTGAGGAGGGTCCAGGTGTAACGGGTGTATTTTGGTGGTTGGTGGTGTGCGGAATGATGGATGGGTATGAGGTCAATGCAAGGAGGAGTAATGGATATAAAAGGGGTTGGATTTCGGTTCGACATTCTTTAGAATTAAATTATAAAACGTATATATAGTTAATATTGTAGAAGCTTCAGATTAAATCATTATTGTTGTATATTTCCTTATTTTCTCAGTAATCATTTCTAAATCCTAAATCTTTGATTATTGAGTTTCCAACCCTTTGTGAGATCTTAAGAATCTTAATATTACCTTTAAACTATATTAGAATTCTTCTTGAACATATCTCAAAGCAGTAGCTCTTCCTTTGAGTCATCTTAAAATCACTTCCTTGAACATTTCCTCTGTTCTTCGAAGAAGTTTCTAAACTGCCCTCCTCATCTCACTTCCATGAACACCTTTGACCTTGTGCGTAGGTCATCCGGTGACAAGAATACTTGCAGAGAAGAGAAACATTATAAAGAGAAAGTTGAAAATCCACTTGGTGTATCTCCAAGGGAGCTGACCTACTACAACCTGGGATTTCCTCATCTTGGGGGGAGGCTGTAGCACTAGGGTGATCAGCCCTCATTACTCTAAAAAATACAGACTCTTACTAGAGCCTGAGTCAAACTTCAAAAAACCAGAGGCCGCACCCACTTCCCTTCTTCTCCTACAAAAATCCATGCACTGGAACATTGAAGACAAGCCAGGCCTGGTCTCTAATCAATCATCTCCAGGAGATGAAAGCCTGATGTAAAGCCTCCATTCATCTTCACCATTCAACTACAAACTAATTCACATATCAAACTGATAACCAATTCTTGCTTGAAAATCCATCAAGAATGGTCCGCCCAAAAATTCTTTTACATTACCTTTGGAAATGTAATAATGAACCTCCCCTGAGGCTCCACCAGCATCCAGCTTCACAAATTCAGCTGTCCCAATCAACTCAGTGACAATTCCTGTCTTGATGGGGAGGCCCAGATGAGTAGCCTCAAACAAAAAAATTAGGTTAATCTTTGAACCTGAATCAACCAATTCCCTAGCCTCCCTGCCATTCAGAGTGACATTGACATAACCCAGAGGTGCAGAAAAATGAGTCTCCAACCCCTTGTCAAACTTCTCAGCGGAATCACAAATCTATTCTACCTCACCAGAAGAAGCCCTTCTCCTTGTCAACAACTTTCTTTGTCTATCAGCCAACCCAGGGCTGATAACATACAAATCCCCATAAGAAAGGAAAACATGACCCTGATTCATCCTTCCCAGAAAAGATTCCATAAAATTAGATGGGCCAGAAACCACTGGCCTCTCAAAGTGAGCCCTTGGCTTCACTACCTTGGTCATAGAAGATTATTGAGGACTAGAACCACCAACAGATTTATTATCAACAGGAATTAAACCAGATCCCTCACCAGAACCTCTGACTCCAGCAGGCTTTGGAAACAAAGCCAAAGGGACATCCTCCTCAGAGTCAGAATCAACATCCATAGGCATTGGCTCAACATTCATGTCCAATGCACCAAAACTAGGGGGGCCCATATCAGCAATCCCCTTCTTCATCTTGTACAGCTCCTCTTTTCTGTACATCCTCCTAGCTGCACTCAGCTTAGGATCCACCTTTGAAGCCATAGGCTTTGGTTGGGCCTGAGAACTGCTCCTAGGCCTCCCACCTTTCCCGCTTCTACATCATAAAAACCAGCCAAGCATTTACCACTTGACTGTCCACCACAAGACTACAACTCCAATCCACAAAGGGAAGTAGAAAAAGAGAAATTATTAACCTCCTTCCCTTTTCCCTTGACATTGTCATCTGCCTTAGCAGAATACTTCCCATGATTGGGAATCTCCTCAAACCTTGGCCTCCTCTAATTGAGACCACTCCTTCTCCTGACCAAATCAACAGGCGCCTGCCCCTCACTGGGCTTCACAAATGAACCATCAGGTAACCTGAACACCCTTCCATAAAACTCCACCTTTACCCCTGAAAAATCTTTGTTCAGAGCACAAAAATCATTGGACTTGTACCCCCTCCTGCTGCAATATGAGCAGACCCAAGGATCACTCCCACCAGTCCTCCTATCAAAATCTCTAGGTTGATAAGGAGCCTTATTGGCCTTCTTAGAATCCTGAACAAAAATAAGTAGCTGTTATGTTAGATCAGCCAACTGATCCACCACTGGGTCCCTCTCTTGTTTGGGAACCTTCACCATATTCTTCTCTTCCTTCTTCAATCTATTCTCCTCTTCAGCCAAAGCCTCACTGACTTTGCTGACATTTTTGGCACACCTCTCCTAATAGGTGTACACAGCCAATAACTTCAAATGGGCCTCCACAGCTTCCTTCACCTTGTCTAAGGCAGGCAACTTCTGATCCCCATTAAAAAGAGTTTTCATCAAGTCCTTCCTTGACAACTCCTTCAACACATCCATCCTGACATCTCTAGCCAAGGCAAACCAAAAAACATTCTTGTCAGAATTTTCATGTGCCAGCTACTCCACTTCCACCAAATATTCCACCACAGGATCAAACTTTAGTAGAAACTTCTTGTAACTGTGCAAGCTACCAACACCACCATAAGACTTTCACTCACTGACAACCTTGTTCAGATACACCATAGTGAACCCAACACCCCATCTGTCCACCATCTCCCTACACAATAGCTTCCAGTCCCTCTTCTTGTAGCCAGAAATGGCCACAACCTCCTTCTCCACTGCCCTATCACCAATGAAGAAAATAATATGCTTCACCATGTCCAGGTAAGAAGCACCATCCACACAAGCAGCAGTTTCATACTTCTCCAGAAGCCACTTCACATCTTTACCATTAAACTTGGTACCATCCCAAGTTTTGATCCTAACACACTCCCTAACCATCACAGGAGGAGGAGCTTCCCCCCCACTGACAGTCACCACAGGAATAGATGACCCAGAGGCCATTCAAAGACAACAGAGATTCCAAAGAGCTAGCAGGTTCCACCCCATTTTGGGCGCCAGAAATCTAGACAATACTATAGTACTAGCTATAGGCCTTGACCAAGGGAGTTGGAGAAAAGTCAGAGAGAAAATCCTCTGTCCCTTTAGAAAAATAAAGTGAGATTTACCTGGTACAGTAAATTGGTTCCTGTTTGCTAAAGCTCCTTTTCCAACACACTTGACTGCCTGATCAGCCAAGAAAGTAGTCCCCAGACAGATTACCAAACCAAATAACTAAAATGTAGACCAATTTCCACATCAGAGAAAGCAATAATACTTGATGTAGGTTGAAAATCCACACCAGAGACAGAAATCATACTTGATATATCTTGCAAGACTACACCTGCAAGCCAGGCTATCTCAGGAGCCCAGTAAATTATATGATAAATTACTGGAATAATTTAAGGGAATAATGCTCTACATTTTATGTAGTTACAATAAAAAATTGTATTGAATGAAATTATATTCTATTAGTAAAATAGTTTTATATTAGGAAACTTTTTAATACATATAAAATATTATATTCTATAATATTATGGCACATTTTGTATGTATTCTAAATCAATAAATTAATTATTTAATATTATATTATAGGTATAAAATACAACTTATAATGTAATTAAAAATTGAATAATGAAATTTATATAAACTAAAATACAACTTGTCATATAATATTATCCACAAATATTGGGCGCTTCCTTGACCCTTAATTGTGTCATTAAAATTACTAAATTAAGTAAAATACTTATTTAATATGATAAATTTTATTTCTCATTCTAAATAGTTTATTTTATTAATTTAATTATTTGTTTTAATTAAATTAATAATTTAGTTACTTGAAATGGTTAAAATGATTGATTTAATTCTCTTTATACTGAATTAAAAAGAGTGAAAATAATTCTTTTTGTGTTAATTAAATCTTTTCAGTTATTTTCATTATCTTTTTAAGATTTCCTTTCTCATAGTTCTCATTTTTTCATACTCATGTAGTCATTCATTATATTAATTAATTTTTTTTGGAACTGTAAGTTGGGAAAGTAATTTCTTATTCACGGTTTTAATTCATTGTTCTTATTTTGTATTTTTTTAATTAAATTCTTTTAATCATTTCATATTACCTTACTCTTTTGTAAATACTATTGAACCGTTCCAGAAGGTCCTCTTGCCTATAAAAGGGCTTTGGAAACCTCTCTGGTAGGCACACTCATTTACACTCATATTTTATCATAACTTAGCTATAATACAATTATTATTCTTTTTTAATAGTAATACAATTCTAATTTAAATTTTATATAATATTACGGTTTCCATAAGTCTTTTAATAATATTACTTGATTGCTGCACATTGAAATATAATTTATAAAAATAAATATATTTAATATAATTTGAAACTACTATTATGTTATTTCTCATAAAGTATCGTTGTATCACTCTCCATAAATTCAATTAACCTTCATTTCTCAAATACTATTTACCACTTAGTCTTTATTTCCTATCCTACCTTCTTCTTTTGTCCTTCTTTTCCTGCTTCTTCTAGAAAACTTGCTGATAATACCAGAGAAACCAGTTTCTAAGTTAAGTTAAATAAAGAGCTCACCTTGCAACAAACATGGCCAATTGTGGCCAAAAAACAGTGAAAAATGAGTTAGAAACAATGATACCACCTACAGATGTTTGTATGATGATTAAAGTCGCCCCAAACTGTCTTATTCACTATCTACACAGAGACCACTATTTAAAAGCCCATGCACACCAACGAATTTGGCGTTCTTGAGCGCCAAATTGTTTAAAACCCCTCTATAAACACTTCCCAGGCTTCTAGCACCAAGACGGACAGTCTGCCTGACATCGGGAGGCCCAATTGAGGCGTCCGGACCACCCTGAAGCCAGAAAACCACCAAAAACACTGAAATACTTAGAAAAATATACTATGACTACTAAAACCTTTAAAACACATAATTAGGCTATATCAACATTGTGACATAAAATGTAGAGAAAAATTAGCTCATTATAATTGTACTAAGCACTTAACCCTAAGACTTAAGTTTATCCTGTAAAACACAAAAAAAAAATTAAACAGCTATCTTTTTAAATGAAAAATGAGAAATAATCCCTTAAATACTTAAAATCTGAAAAATGTCAACAGTACATTAAATATAGAGAAAAACCAGGGCTATCCAATGGTAGTACTCACATCCCTGCAGTCCCAATATTTTCTGAATAAATCCAGAAAAACACCCAATTATTAAATAATGTCATTTAAGACATCAAAACAATGCCAAATAGACCAAAAAAGGGCTCCGCCAATGTTGGAAGACCACACCGGATGTCCTTCCTGTCATAATCATTTAGTTTTATGTCTTTACAGAGGCTGAACATTAGTTTCAAGTCTTTGTGGAAGTCCTAATTCCTAAATCTTTGATAACAATAGTCTATGCCATTTATCCACCTTTTGTTTTCTTCAAACTCTTCCACCTCAGAATTGTCTTCACATCAGCCTCATAGATAATGAATCTGGAATTGTGAAAGACTTCCCTAGGTTATGTACTAAATCAAAAGTAAAGAAGTTAATATGCGCTACCCACCTAGTCATTGGCACATCTGGTAAACTGGGGCTACTAATTATTTGCACCAGTGACAGCTCATCAACCTGAAACTCAAAATGTTACCCCCAAAGTATCCATTATAGCTACTTAAGAATTTTAGCTACACCACATAACTCCAGCTTAGACTGAGTGTACCTAGACTCCACTTTAGTAAAAGTCGTAGATTCATAAAGGACAGGTCTATCATTACCTTCCTCATCCTCTTGCATTAAAACTGAGCCTACTGCAGACACACTAGAATCCACTGCTAGAGTAATTTTTCCAGCAACTGGTCAATACTCCAATCTTTTCAAAAGTATATCTTTTCCTAAAATACTTTTCAACAACTTGAATTACTCTTCAAATTCCTCCATACAATCCCATACAACATCTTTTCTTGCTAAGCACCTTAATTGTGAAGAAAACAAGGCAAAATCACAAATGAAAATTCTCACATAGTTAAAAATACCCAAAAAAACCCTAACTTCTGCATTATTTCTTAGTCTTGGCCATGTGAGCACCTTGTTTTTCTACTTTTCTGTGATAATTCTTCCCTTCCTACATATGACGTGACCAACAATATCTAGCGCTGGTACACAACACAAATACTTTTCCCTGAGACCTTCAATACAGCCTCTTCTATCCTAAATATTACCCTTTCAAGAGTAATAGAATATTCCAAAATAAACCTCCTAATGTATGGGTTCTCCTCTATAACCTCCCCATAATAATCACTAGCTGTTCCTTTTATACCTCCATCATCAATGAAGATTCCCACATGTTCTGGGATTTCATCCTGTAATATCCACATCATCTGTTCCTGATACACTACCACTGAATTTGTAGCACCCTGCAGTAACCTTGTCAGCCTAAAGCTCCCCAATGGATTTTTAAACATAGTCATGGGTCTTGATGACATATCCAACTTGTGCTCATCATATCCTCAAATTATATCCCCTAATCCATAACATGCGCATCCTGAAAAAGAATCCACAAGTTCCCCTGGAAGTAGTGGTAACCCTGCATCTTTAATTGTAACCTTTTTTGTTTCTCTCAAGTCATGAACAACTCTTAACTTACCATTATGCTTGACAACACAAAATACTGGACTTGAGTAACTAGACATTGACTGTTTGTACAAGCCAGACCTTAATCTTTCCCTTATTAGCTCCATATACTCTTCCCTTATTTTTTCTGGTATTTCAAAAGCCTTCTTTTGCCATGGTGCTTGAGGTATTACTGAAACAATATAAGGTTTACCATAAGAGTGTTTTAACAAACCTCTTTCTTCTTCTGAAAGCACAATAGCCTTTTCCCTAAGAACAATAACATTTAACAATAACTTATTTTCTTCCTTAGATAACTAATCTTCTGGTCCAAAATTAACCATCTGAAGCCTATTGTCACACGCCACGTGACACTCGAGGCAAAAGAAGCTCATTAAATCAATAATACAGAGGTCTAAATCCATACTTGAAGCGCAGAAAGCAATTCTACATAGAAACTGCGACTTTCCTTTGTGTACTCACTATTCAACCGTGCTAGTCTAAACTCTAAATATAAATTAGTCAATCTCTCAATAGTGTGTCTTAGTCTTTTCCTCAATAAGCAACACACAGCGCAATATTTAATGTAATAGTCTGCTAAAAAGGTTTATTAAAATATCTGTGGGTTATTAAAAAGGGGTAGTGAGTATTGACGGGATTGTTTGTGGAGGATTAAAGGGTTAATGGATGTTAGTGAGGAGGGTCCAGGTGTAACGGGTGTACTTTTGGTGGTCTGTGTTGTGCAGAATGATGGATGGGTATGAGTTCAATGCGAGGAGGAGTAAAGGATATAAAAGGGGTTGGATTTTGGTTCGACATTCTTTATAATTAAATTATAAAATGTATATATAATTAATAGTGGTAAAGCTTCAGGTTAAATCATTATTATTGTATCATTCCTTATTTTCTCAGTAATCATTTCTAAAATCCTAAAATCATTGATTATTGACTTCCCAGCCCTTTGTGAGATATTAAGAATATTAATATTACCTTTAACTTATATTAGAATTCTTCTCAAACATATCTCAAAGCAGTAGCTCTTCCTTTGAGTCAGCTTCGAATAACTTCCTCAAACATTTCCTCTGTGCTTCAAAGAAGTTTCTAAACTACTCTCCTCATCTCACTTCCAGGAACACCCTCAACCTTGTGCGTAGATCTTCCGGTGACAGTATAATTTAATTCTCCGTAGTTCTCATTCTTTAGTACTACTACGTCCTTTTTTCAGGTGTTTAAATTCTTTAAACGGCACCTGTTCAATGCACTCCTCCTACGGGCGCTACTACTAGGGCTTGCGCCAGAGTCAGGCCAACAGCTACACGGCCTGTTTCCTGCACTCACTCTTTGGAACCTCTCAACCTTAGGGAACAGGGAAATTCAGTCCAATCTGTAGAAGACATCCCCCAGGATTTTGATGATTCTAGTGAGGAAGAAGAAGGAGAGGATACGATGCATGAGGCACCATCCACCCCTGCTACTCACCCTTCTGGTCAACCTTTGGAACCTGGACCATCTAATTCACTGGAAGACTTCATGAGACTTTTCATGAAAACTCTTTTCAATCCAACATCTTTGGAGGGATCGAAATTTAAAACTCCTTTCATGAAATCTCCTGATAAATTTGATGGAGAAAATACAGACAGATTGTACCCCTTCTTGCAAACCTGCAAGCTCCTGTTCCATAACAACCCTCAAACCTTCAATAATGACCGATTGAAGGTTGTTTATGCTTCTTCATTCCTAGCCCAAAAAGCAGCAAGATGGTTTGAACCTTATCTTCTCATGCTCTCTTTGACAGAAACCCCTCTACTTATAAATAACTGGGAAAAGTTTGAAGACAAGCACTTTACGTTGTTCGGTGACCCTAATGAAACTGACAATGCATAAATTGAACTTGATTTCCTTCACATGAGTGATAATGGTAAAGCCTCTGAATATATCTCAAACTTCAGAGCACTTCAAACTCGAGTAGGTTGGAATGATGCTGCCCTCAAGTATCATTTCAAAAAGGGACTTCCTTCGAGGATTCTGGATCAATTAAATCATCATGGTCAGAAGATGACTACTTTAACCAATTTAATGGATCAAACCCTTGAGCTCAACAGCCTTTACCAATGACAACTACAAAATCATCAATACGCCAACAAATCTCAAGGCCTAAATTTTAAATCGGGACCTTCTTCACACCCACGGACAACTCAATCTTCCTCGACTCAATCCAAAACCAATAAGGAAAAGGATAAACCTCGACCAATAGGCTTAACCCTAGGAGATATCAGCAAAGTACTGGATCCAAAAGGGGAACTTAAAGAAGCTGAGAGGAAGAGGCGAGCAGATAATGGGTTATGTATGTATTGTGGGGGTAAGAACAAGCTAGAAGATTGTGTGAAGTTTAAGGAAAGAGAAGGTACTAGTTCAAGGTCAAAAACTAGTAGATAGTTTACTTGTGTGCAAAGCAAACTATCTTATCTCTCCCAGTGCACAGAACCTCCATGTCTTAAGGACCGGAGCTGTCTTAAACCGCTTGAGATTCATTATTTTCAAGGAGGATATCCCCTTCAGTTGTCTTATAGACTCTGGAGCTTCAATTTATTTTGTCAGTTTATCTTTTGCCAAGAAGTTAAAGCTGACATTCACAGATATTGATCGAACTCCAATATATTTGGTCGAATCAGATGAACCCAAATATTGGGTAAGTAAGAAAGTTTTATGGGTTTTCAACTTTCCAAACTTTCCCTCCTTTGAGTGGGAATTATCAGTCTTGGACACCCCGAGAATGGACGATACCATCCTTGGCCATGACTTTTTAACGCATTGGAATCCTGAAATTTATTGGTCACGGGGATTGATCACCCCACGTACTAAGTATCTTTCTTATTCTTCAATGCAGGTCAATAGGGAGTTAAACAACACGCCTGAAAATGTCCTGCTAGAGGAAAAATCTCTGCCAGATGACTTGCAAGCATCTGATCTTTCTCTAAATGAGCAATTGGATAACCCTTCTAGCTTGATCACTTCACTTGAAGAGGATTTAAATTGCCTCGAAGTAGTAGAATTATGCTCTCTCAATTCTGGTCTTCCCTCGACAGATTCTCTCGAAGATGATGAGTACAACCAAATCAATGTTGAAGCTATTAAATCAACTCTACAAGAAATCTATAATTATTTATTCAATGTTTTCTCAATCTTCAAGGCTGATAAATTACCACCTCATTGACCCTACAACCATCAAGTAGAGTTAATAGAACCAGTACCTCTGGCAGGTCCTGTCTATTCTTTGTCAAAGGACAAATCTCAAGCTCTTCGAGACTACATTACATAGAATTTAGCCAAAGTTTTCATCAGAGCCAGTAAATCTCCAACCGGCTCCCCTGTTTTTTTTGTAAAGAAAAAAGACGGTAGCCTTAGGTTGTGTGTTGACTATAGAAAGCTCAAAACAGTCACAAAGAAGAATGCATATCCAGTTCCTCCTATGTCATTGCTTCTTACCCTTTTTGATGGTGCTAATTTCTTTTCTAAAATTGATCTTAGAGGTGCTTATAATCTTATTTGCATTGTGGAAGGTCATGAACCACTGACCGCAATGCGCACCAGATTTGGTAGTTTTGAATATTTAGTAATGCTTTTTGGATTATGTAACGCACCATCTACTTTTCAAACTTTTGTTAATGACATCTTCCAAGATGTTTTTGAACAATTTGTTGTTGTCTAAATAGACGATATTTTAATTTTCTCGAAGACACTGGATGAACATATTCATCATGTTCGACAGGTTCTTAATTGCATTTGAGATCAGGGTCTCTACGCCAAGCACAATAAATGCAAATTCCATATTAAATCTATTGATTTCTTGGGTTTTACGTTATCCACTGATGGTTTAGTCATGGACAACAAAAAGGTCCAAATAGTCCTGGAATGGCCTGAGCCCAAAACCATTAAATCCCTCCATGGATTATTGAGTTTTGCCAATTTCTATAGAAGATTTATTAAAGATTACTCTAAAACTATTTCCAATCTTACTTCTCTTCTTAGAAAAGATATTCATTTTGTTTTTACTTCTACAGCACAAAAGGAATTTGAAGCATTGAAGACTGCATTTACCACAGCTCCAATTCTTCAACACTTTGATCTTTCTACTTTGACAATAGTTGAGACAGATGCTAGCGATTATGCTATCGCAGGGGTAATTACTCAATTCAATCATGAAACAAAATGGTTTCATCCTGTGGCTTTCGAGTCACGCAAACTCAATTCAGCAGAATAAAATTACAAAATTCATGACAAGGAGCTTTTTGCTATTATCTATTGTCTTAAAATATGGTGCTCTTTTATTCTCAGCTGAGATAGTCCTTTTCAAATCCTGACTGACCATAATGCTTTGAAATACTTTATGTCTTCAAAAGTGTTAACCAGGCGTCAAGCAGGTGAGCTGAATTTTTGTCTGAATTTTCTTTTTCTATTTCCTATTGCCCTGGTAAGAACTGCATTGTCCCAGATATCCTGTCACATCGGGACGACGTTTACCCACTGTGGGGGGACACTTTTGCTGACAAGAACCCAGCAAATGTGAAATCAATTTTCAATGAATCAATGTTAACAACTCATCAATCTAATTCAATGACAATTCAATCTTTCCAAAATCCACTATCCCACATCCTTGAAGATCAGTCAAAGGACAATTATTGTTTAGGTTTAAGAGACAAAATACTCTTGAAGCAAGGGGCCAAAAGATTTAGTATTGAATCAGGTCTATTAGTTTTCAAAGGTAGAGTGTTCATGCCCAACAACAATGAAATAAAATTATGGATTTTCAATAGTTGACATGATTCTCCATTAGCTGGTCATTTTGGGGTTGATAAAACCTACCAGTTAATTGCAAGGGATTTCTTCTGGCCAGGAATGACCAGAGAAATCAAGGCCTATATAAGATCTTGTTATGAATGTATTAGGAATAAGGCTCCCCGTCACCGGAAGCATGGGTTGCTTCAACCTCTTCTTATTCCCTCTAAACCTTGGGAATCTTTATCGATGGATTTTATTTCTCAACTTCCTCTTTCTAATAATTTTGATGCTTTATTAGTAATAGTAGATATATTTTCAAAGATGTCTATTTTCATTCAAACCACTAATACTGCTACAGCAGAAGATTTGTCAAAATTGTTTCTAGAATATGTATTTTCCAAACATGTCTTACCTAATGATATTATTTCAGATAGAGGCTCATTGTTTGTATCCACATTCTGGACTCAATTGTGTCAACAATTAAATATCACGAGGAATATCTCCACGGCCTATCATCCTGAAACCAATGGGCAAACGGAAAGGGTCAACCAAATCCTCAAACAATACCTTCGAATGTATGTCAGTTACCAACAAGACAATTGGGCCACATGGTTACCATTACCCGAATCGTCTTATAATAACTCAACTCATTCTTTGACACGAAAATCTCCCTTCAAAACTGTTTATGGAAGACAACCTTGATTCAAATTAATCCATGTAGGAACTAGTCATCCTGTGGAGCATTATCTTTGAACCATATCACAACTCCAAGAAGAACTTAAATCAAATTTGGAATTAGCAATTTGAAGGTACAAGGAGTAGGCCGACAAACATCGACAATCTGCTCTATCTTTTAAATCAGGCAAAAAAGTATGGTTCGACGCACAAAACATTCAAACAGCTTGACCATCAAAGAAACTGGCTGAAAAACTCTTGGGAACATTCGAAATCGACTCCAAAGTCTCTAAAACTGCATTTTGATTCAAGCTACCTCCTAAATGGCAGGCTATTCACCCTGTTTTCCATGCATCTCTCCTGGAACAGGCTCAAGAAACATACCTGGGCAGGAACCAACCTCCTCCGGAACCGGTCAAAGTAGAAGACCATCTAGAGTGGGAATTAAGCCGTATCTTTTATTCAAGAATGCGAAAGGGGAAAATTCAATACCTCGTGGAATGGGAAGGCTTTCTTGATGACTCAGACAAAATATCAGGCTATTCACCCTGTTATCCACTTATCTCTCCTGGAACTGGCTCCAGAAACATACCGGGGAAGGAACCGACCTCCTCCAGAACCAGTCAAAGTAGAAGACCATCTAGAGTGAGAAGTAAGCTGTATCCTTGATTCAAGAATGCGCAAGGGGAAACTTCAATACCTCGTGGAATGGGAAGGCTTCCTTGATGACTTGGACAAAACATCCTGGGAACCAGCCATCAATGTTTCTAACGCCCCTGAACTCCTAATATCTTTTCATCTTAAATATCCTTTAAAACCAAAACCTTAGAACTCTCTTTTATTTTTCTCTTCTTTCTCTTTTCTTTTTCTTTTTTTAAAATTCTAAAACTTCTTCTCTTCTAAGAATCCTTACTCTATTTTTTCTTTTCTTCTTTCTTCTTCTCAAAAGCTTTTTTCAACCTTCTTTAAAAAAATAAATAAATTAAAATAAATAAAATAAAATAAACTAAAATCATAATTAAATAAAATTTAAAAGTAAAAAGTTAAAAAAATAAAATAAACTAATAAAATTAGAATCTTAAAATTCATTCAAAGAAAATCTTAAAAATCAACAATCCCTATAATTTTCTTTCTTTTCTCTTTTAAAACTTTTCTTCTTTTCCCTTATTTCTTTTTTCTTCAAACTATCAAAATTTTTCACGAACTCAATACGACAATCTTTCTCAAACTTCACTTTAACCTTTAAATCTCTCTTTTAAAATTCTTAGAACAAATACCTTCTTTCTTTCAAAATATTTTTTTTAAAAATATTTTTTTCTTCTTTCTTTTCAAATAACCAAAATTCCTCAAAAAACTTCTATAAATAAACTTTCACAAATAACAAAATTTTTCTCTCATTAAATTTTCATTTCAAAAAAAAATGTTTTCAATCAACTATTTCTTTTTCTTACTTAAATTTTTCTTTTATCAAAACTTAAAACTAAAATTGCTTCAGTTAAACATTATTTCTTTTCTTCTTTCAAAATTCAAAACAAAATTTTATTCAAGTCTTTTCTTTCTTCCTCTTTTCTTTTCTTTTCTTTTCTCAAAATTTTATAAAATTTATATCAACATTTTCAATTAAAACAACAAAATAAAAAGATAAATAAATAATTACACAAATTCCTTTCTACTTTTCTTTCCTTCCTTTTTCTTTCTTTTCTTTTTCCTTCCATTTCAAAATTTTTCTTGAATTTTCTCCTGGACCAACTTCTTCATTTTTTCCAAAAACACTCTTATTTCCTTCCTGCATTTCTCAAATACCTCCTCCTCTCCTACTGGAACTACTTCCCTAATCTCAAGTAATTCTTTGGCCACATCAAAGGAGGCAGCATTGACAATCTTGTCAACCTCACCGCTTAAATCTTTGATGAATCGAGTTCTTTGACCTTGCTGAAACTTCTTAGACCATACCTGGTCAAGAGTCTCTTTGTTGTCCTTCCTCAAATCAACCACTTGTTTATTTTCCTCAACTGGAAGTGATGGCACAGCTTCCATGATGACATCTGAATTCTAAAAACATAGGTCATCAGTAACAAAATCTTTAAAAAAAAATAAAAGAAGAAAAGACTTACTTCGAACAATGGGTCAGCTTCTAAGAATAACTTTGGGGTGACTTCTGCCGTCACTTCCTTCTCCTCTTTGTCATCCTCAATGAACATCCGCTACTTCTTTGGCGTCTGTCTCAAAATAGGGACTTCATCCTCATCCTCTTCAACTAATTCATCTACCTCTTCTTTGACCCCTTGTTTCTTACTTGTGGCCTGGGTTACCCAGGTTGCCATGGTATCTTCAACCTCCTCCTCAATCTCTTCCACTGACTGATTGTCCCCAACCGATATGTCCCAGATATCTTCGACCACCTCTTTGGTCTTTGGTATTACCCAATATTTAGTCTTTTTAAATTGGCGCTTGATGTCCGCGTTTTTTGATAGGGCATCACATGCCACCCATCTCCAGCAGCAAAACTTACTTTTCTGGCAAGGACCTCGTGTTTCTCTTCTTTCAACGCAGAAGTACTCCATTGATTTTCAGGCTGTGCAGGCTTGAGAATACTTCCGGGTAATGATTCCACCATCTGCTTTAGGGTGTGGAGGAGTGGGAGTTGGGGTAGGAAAAGTTGACATAATAAAGTATAAAAATAATTAAAAGCAAGAAGGGAGATAAAGTAGTGTGGGAAAGTATGTTTCAGGCTCAACGGAGCTTGCTTTTTTATACCAGGGGATCTGTCACACGCCATGTGACACTCAAGGCAAAAGCAGCTCATTAAATTAGTAATACAGAGGTCTAAATCCATACTTGAAGCGCAGAAAGCAATTCTACATAGCAACTGTGACTTTCCTTTGTGTACTCACTATTCAGCCATGCTAGTCTAAACTCTAAATCTAAATTAGTCGATTTCTCAATAGTGTGTCTTAGTCTTTTCCTCAATAAGCGACACACAGCGCAATAGTTAATGTAATAGTCCGCTAAAAAGGTTTATTAAAATATCTGTGGGTTATTAAAAAGGGGTAGTGAGCATGGACGGAATGGTTAGTGGAGGATTAAAGGGTTAACGGATGTTAGTGAGGAGGGTCCAGGTGTAACAGGTATAGCTCTGGTGGTCTGCGGTGTGCGGAATGATGGATGGGTATGAGGTCAATGTGAGGAGGAGTAATGGATATAAAAGGGGTTGGATTTTGGTTCGACATTCTTTAGAATTAAATTATAAAACGTATATATAGTTAATAGTGGTAAAGCTTCAAGTTAAATCATTATTATTGTATCATTCCCTATTTTCTCAGTAATCATTTCTAAAATCCTAAAATCATTGATTATTGAGTTTACAACCCTTTGTGAGATATTAAGAATATTAATATTACGTTTAAATTATATTAGAATTCTTCTCGAACATATCTCAAAGCAGTAGCTCTTCCTTTGAGTCATCTTCGAATAACTTCCTCAAACATTTCCTCTGTGCTTCAAAGAAGTTTTTAAACTACTCTCCTCATCTCACTTCTAGGAACACCCTCCACCTTTTGCGTAGATTGTCCGGTGACACCTTTCCATTGTGATTCTATTAGTAGGCATAAATTTTGGCAGAAAATTTGTTAAAGGAGTATTGTAAGGATTCCTAGACAGCCCCAGCCTCTGAAAAAGATGATTCAAATCCAGCATTGGAAAATTAACTGGTTTAACCTTGACTGCTACTGGTTTATACTTTTATGCACAACAGCGCCTTCTGCTTCCCTCATTACTTAAAATCAAACCCTTCCTAATATAGCTATGGGTTGTACCTACATCTTGTTTTTGTCTTTTCTCTTAATATAAATATAACAAAATCAATAATAAAAAAAATTAAAAAGCCTAGGTATAATACATTCCACTGTAGTATAAACAAGACACCTATGAAGTACCACTTTATGTATCCCATCTTTTTGGACTGACTGGTCACTATCCAGGTTCCTCTCATCTTGAGAGACAGTAAAACCTAAGATGCCAGTCCCTAATGAAAATTTTGGTGCCTTCCTAGTGGTTTCCCCATTTCATCATCAGAGTACTTAGTTTTACAGACACCATTCTTAGGCACTACTAAAACTGCTATCATGGGAATACCATCATCACCCATAATCCTAATTCCAATAGTTTTATTCAAACAATAATCAATAGTTGCAGAATAATACATTAAAATGGAATTCCTAAAACTGGTTTAACTAAACCCATTGGAACATAGAAATGTATATCACTTGTTGCTTCCACAACTCTAGTGTGCACATACTTTGCTACCCATATAAAAGCTAACCTACCTCCACCAATTCCTGAAACAGTACCTTCACCATCTTTTACAGGAAGACCTAGCTCTACAGAATCATCCACTGAAACCACATTGATTAGAAATCCTGTGTCAAATAACGCTCTAATCAGCTTACTATTTACAGTAATTATCAAATACCATAAAGGGCCTGTATAATGTGGCTCCCTAGGCAATCCCATTACTGGCTGAAATGACTTCTCTCCTACATCAAACTCAGCACAATTAGAAACCCTTTCTTCCTGCACTTATCCACAATTCCATTCACTATTTCTGGATCTACTTCTGTCAGTACCCCCAAAGGAACCAAAACCGTATTTTTTAAACACTGCGCAACTAAATCCTCATCTGCCTTAGGAAAGTCAGCATGAACTAGGTGCTGCATCCTCTACTTATGTTAAGCCACCTTTGCACCAGCTTTTGCTCTTCCAGGTGGGTTCTTTGGAGGTATATGCCTCACTCCTGGCATTCCTTCAGCAGGTACTTCTCTTTGCTGAAATACCTCTTGGTCCTCCAGCATTTCAGGTTGTTCTTTTTTCTGATGATCCATAACATACCCAACTGAGCTCAAACCATCCATTTGATTATCCTCCATAGGCTCAGGTGTATTCTCCCTTGTAGTATACCCTACTTCCTCTATATCCTCTGTATTCACATATCTAACACCAGCTCTTCTTGGACTACTAATAGCTGTCAGGGCCATTTATTTGTGCTTTGCTGCAAACATTTCCAAACACACTGCAGTAAGTGGTACGGCAACTTCTTCTTCTTTTACTTTAAAATACAAAAACGCAAAAGCAACTGCTAAGTTAACTGATTTTGCATCCTTGGCCTTCTCTTTAGCTTCAGGCTCTTTTCCCTTGCTCAACTTTCCCTCCATATACTTTTTATTAATATGATCAATGACCTTTTCTCATATCCCTCAATCCTTATCCATGACAAGTTTTGTTCCATCCTCTAGCATCAGCACTTTACCCTCTTCAAAAACAACTTTCTCTTCTTCATTCTATTGAAGTGCATTACACCTCATCCTATTATTTTCTTCTTACCACAGTTATAACATACCGTTGAAGAAAACTGCAATGGTTGAGGAGTAAATTGGGGCTTGGGTTTGGAGGTTTTGCTCAAATACTTCTCCAACTCTTCAATTCTTGCCATTACAGAATTTGAATCCTTTGAAATTGCTTTAACTTTTGGAGTTTTTGCAAAAGAAGGTGATCTAGTGCTAGGTTAGACTTCTATCACATCTACATCCTCTAAAGAAACCTAAGCCGCTTGGCACTCTACCCAATGAAGCTTCATTTCTACTTCTACAGCCTTCTCCACTTCCTCCAACATTGGATACTTATAGTCTCCATTCCTCTTTATGACCAGTTTCCCTTCATTATCAAGGCACCTTTTTACCCAATTTTTGACCTCAGGTGCTAGCACCTCACAAAACAAGTTAATGACGCACTAGTATCACTAAAGTCATTGTTACTGACCAAATAATCCACAACCTGATCAAATTCTTGTCGGAATTTTTTTTAATCTTTAGGGTCTCTGATACCCCCTCTAGCCTTTGACTTATTCACCAAGACATCCAGGTCTTTAATTGTGTACCTAGCTTCTTCTGTAATTTTAGGCCATATTTTTAGCATTTTCCCTTTTAATGCTATCCAGTTGCATTTCTTGTGACCATCCAGCTCTTCTAGATCCTCTTACATTCATTTTCAACAAAAAATAACACTTGACATACCATATCATAATCCAATGCCCCATGTACTTCTGTTGCTTGTTCAAACCTCCTCAAAATATTTTGAGTGTTAATCCTGGTAAATTGCAAGCTTTCATCTTTACACCTAACCATTTTCAAAACCCTAGGCAGTATCAAAACCATAGAATTGGCTGACTTTTCCCTCTCCTGAGTGACTTTAGACATAGTAGTTGTAGGATCCATTCTAAATTTCTTAACTACTTTAATTATAAATAAAAACATATAAGCACTAAAAGCTTATATTGACTATATTCCTTTTTTTAATACAGCCCTATTATATCCTCTGATAACTTCTCTTAATCCACATGTTGTAGACCCTACAACTTTTTCACTGAAGCTCTGGCTTGATTACTCACTCTTTGACAAAACTCTAAAAAAAACAAAAAGAAAATAATAACCATACTTACAATCTGGCTGCCACTGTTAGGACAGAAACGGTAGACAAGAAAGAGCTCTATAATACTAAGCTATAGGCGCAATTCTGAGATGGTTTGGTTCTCCTTCCTAAATATAGCTTTAAAAAGAAACACCTGCCTCTCTAATATTTAAAGACAGTGAAATCACATATTGTAAGTCTGGTTATTTATTCTGGATGTGGAGGTGGAATTATAATGACAGTTAATAATAATAAAGGGAATAAAAGATAAATATATTTTAAAATAAGCAATCAAAAATTTGGAAAGATCTATTCTCAGTAAGCACTAGTATACTCAGTAAATCCCTCTTGAAGAACTCTATCTAATACTATCCTTACTGCAGCAATAAAATAACTCTACAGCACTACTTCTGGTATGCACACCCAATATGTACAAAAAAATAAAATATATCTTTTTATCTATTAATTACTAAATTACATGCACATGCACACACACACACACTATTTACAAGTGAGTACTTATAAACATTTCACTTGAAACCAAAAGAAATCGGTCATGCTACTGGTGAATCAACCTAAAAGAAATTGGTCATGCTACTGGTGAATCAACTGTTTTTGAAAGAGTCAGTTTGGATGCTGTCCATATTAAAGAGCGCAGGTATAAACAATTGATTTTTGCCAGAGATTATTTATCTGGATGGGTTTAGGAAATTCCTCTAGTTAATTTGACTTCCAAGAATGTGGCAGAATTTTTGAAGAAGGAGTGGATTTATAGGTATGGTCTTATGAAATTGGTCACTGTTGACGGAGGTCAAGAGTTTGGAGTAGACTTCAAGGAAGCTGTTACTAGTTTTTTTTCAAAAGTCAGAGTGGCTACTCCTTATTATCCTGAAGCTGAAGGCATGGTTGAAAGATTGAATCAGGTTTTAAAGGATGCTTTGGTCAAGATGTGTGGGGATAATGCTTAAAAATGGAGGCATTATCTACCCTTAGTTTTTTTTACTGAAAGAATTACTTTCAAGATGACTAATGGATATTCACCTTATGAACTTTTTTTTGTCAGAAGGAAGCCTTACCAGTATACTTGGAAGAAATTTCTTATTTTGGAATTGATTGGGATGAAGTTTTTTCAACTGGAGATTTATTGTGTGCCAGAATGAAGCATATGGAAGGAAAGGAAGAATTTCATGAAAAGGCTTATGAAAAAATGATGAAGATCAGGAATCAGTCAGTTATGTATTGGGATAAGAGATTAGCACACAGGCTGAGGAATCCTTTAAAGCCTGGGTGTTTTGTATTGGTGTATAATATGAGTTTTGAGAGTCAGTGGGGCAAGATGTTCTCTGACAGGTGGAATGGTCCCTATAGAGTCAGATCTCAACTCTCAGGTGGATGATATCAGTTAGAAAAGTTGGATTGAGAAGTCGTGAAGAAAATAGTGGCTGCTGACCAGGTGAAAAGATTTTATTACAGAGGTGCAAAGAGGGAATAAGACTAACTCCATAATTAGGATAAAATATGAATCATTCTTTTTACTAGATTAATTTATTGGTGATTCTGTGCATATGTTGTGTTGTAAACCTTTTGTTAGATGTTACCCAGGGGGGGTATCTAGAGTTTATCTTGGAAAGTGTGGGGGTAACTGATGTGCTGGCTGCTCTATAAACAGGTACCCCATATTGTCTTTTTCCAATCCCTTTTCTTAATTTTGTTGAACCCTAGTGTTGGTTTCTTTTTTCAGGTTTTTCTCCTCTATGAATTTAAACTGAAATTATTTGGTCTTCAAGTGCTGGCCTTATTCTGGTTTTTTGCCTCAATTGGTTGAATTATGTGTGGATGTATGGTTCTTTGTAGAAGGTGCCCATGGGAGAGGCTTCTAGATTTATTTTGGAAAGTGTGGGGGTAACTGATGAGCTGGCTGGTCTGTATGACAGTTACCCCAAGATTTCTGTTTCAATTCCTTGGTTTTATTTAGTTTAATCCTAGTTCTCTGCTTGTTTTTATACAGGCTTTTATGCCACCATTACTTTAAACTTGATTAAACTGGATTATTGGTTCTTGGATCATTCTGTTGGTGAATCACTGGTGGTCTCCCATCATTTTTACCTATTGGAGAGAGCCCACAAAGTGATCTTTTCTTTGGACTTGGATCTGCTTATATGAATTTTTGTGATGGAATAATTATAGTGGTTTTGTATTATTTTCTTTTTCTCTCTTCTTTTTTATTTTTTTTTGTTAGTGAAGGTTGTTTTATAAAATAAAAAAATAAAAAAATATTCTTGGGTGTAGGACATCAACGTCACCTGTAATTGGGTAAGAATTGGTGGGGAAAGGCTCATCAATTGGACTGGAAATTCTATTTTTATTTTGCATTATGAAATTTCCAATTTCTTTTATTTATTCAATTTATTTTCTTTCATATTCAACAAATTTTTCTTTATATTTTAATCTTTAAATTTATTAAAGGTGTATCCACATCAAGGTGCACTTGGATGTGGTTAAGGTATCAAGGGATCAGCTCATAAATTGGCTGGGGGATACCATTTGTAATTATTTATTATTTTATCTAATTATTATTCATTTTATTTTATTTTCTCAGCTCCCTTATTTTTATGGGAAATTTGTTTAATTCTTTTCAAGTTTTTTTTAGTATGTTTGTAGTTTAAGTAGTAATCCATCAAAAAAATAATAATAGTAAAAACAAAAATAAAAATAAAAATAAAAACAAAAATAATTTTTTTAGTATATATATTTGCTAATTATTATTGTTTTCTCTATTTATTTATTAATATTATTTTCTGTTTTCTATAGTTAATTTCTTGAAGAAGAAGCTTTTGGAGGTTGGTTTGGGACATGTTGGAATTTTTGTTTCTTGTTGGGATTGGAGGATGCACTCTAGTTTTTAAAGTGCAGTCTGATGTTAAAATTGTAGGGGCTAAAATGGTCTGGAACTAGTTTTGAAGGTAATTTTTGAGTGGAAGCAGAAGAGGCTGTGAAGGAGTGTTGGAAGGTGCGCTTAATTGTCCAGAACATCTTCCAGTGGTCATCAAGAAGTTGCTTTCTCAGGTTCTTCTCAAATTCATTCAGTGGCCAATGAAGAGCAAAGGCCTTAAGCATGTTGGAACCTTTAATACTTAGGTTTTTCTTAATATCTGCATAATCCAATGTCAACATGGTTTCAAGAGGTATTCATAACTTAACTATAATACAATTATTATTCTTTTTTAATAGTAATACAATTCTAATTTAAATTTTATATAATATTACGGTTTCCATAAGTCTATTAATAATATTACTTGATTGCTGCACATTGAAATATAATTTATAAAAATAAATATATTTAATATAATTTGAAACTACTATTATGTTATTTCTCATAAAGTATCGTTGTATCACTCTCCATAAATTCAATTAACCTTCATTTCTCAAATCCTATTTACCACTTAGTCTTTATTTCCTATCCTACCTTCCTCTTCTGTCCTTCTTTTCCTGCTTCTTCTAGACAACTCACTGATAACACCAGAGAAACCAGTTTTTATGTTAAGTTAAATAAAGAACTCACCTTCCAACAAACATGGCCAATTGTGGCCAAAAAACAGTGAAAACTGAGTTAGAAACAATGATATCACCTCCGGATGTTTGTATGATGATTAAAGTCGCCCCAAACTGTCTTATTCACTCTCTACACAGAGACCACTATTTAAAAGCCCATGCACACCAACGAATTTGGCGTTCTTGAGCGCCAAATTGTTTAAAACCCCTCTATAAACACTTCCCAGGCTTCTAGCACCAAGACGGACAGTCTGCCTGACATCGGGAGGCCCAATTGAGGCGTCCGGACCACCCTGAAGCCAGAAAACCACCAAAAACACCCAAAATACTTAGAAAAATATACTATGACTACTAAAACCTTTAAAACACATAATAGGGGGTGTCAGTTCTGGCAAATACGCACTTACAAATCCGCACTTAAATTTGACCAAATCCGCACTTAAATAAGTGCGGCTTTCCAAAACACACTAGCCCCAATACTGGTGGATTTCAAAATGAAATAAGTCACTTATTTCACTCAAATCCGCACTTTCTCAACCAAAAGTGCTGATTTCACCATCAAGTCCCATTTCACTGATTTGTCAGCATCATCCCATTCATACGCAGCACTCCGCAGCATAACACTTCATAACTCAAAACATCGTACATCACTTACATCTTCATATCATATCATATAAGAGTTATGCCTTCCTCACTTTCAAATCGTGATAAATTACATAAAGCAATGACTTTCATGGCTCTTGAACTGCTCTTGGACTCTGATTGCGATTCTTATTCTGATCTAGAAGAAGATTTTGTCTTTTTATCAAAAATGGCCACAAAACGTTACCTTCTTCCCAGAAAGCCTCAAGTACACCATCCAAACACTTCTTAAACTATCTACACCCAGTTTTAGAGAGCTGTTCAGGACTTCTCAGGAATGTTTCCTTAAATTGCTTGAGCTTATTCAGGATCATCCCATATTTCACAATAATTCTCAAAAAGAACAACAACATCCTTCAATTCAATTGGCCATCACACTATGTCATTTGGGTTCAAATGGTAATGGAGATGCTTTGAAACGTTTAGAAAATGTCTTTGATTTAGGGTATGGTTCAATTAACACTTATACCAAACAATGTATCACTGCCATCAACTCCTTGTAATCTCAACTTCTCACCTGGCCAACAAAAGAAGAGCGACTTGAATCATCTCAGGTTATGCAAGCAGAGGGCTTCCCAGGATGTATTGGTTTTGTTGATGGTACTGCTATTCCTTTGAGCCAGAAACCTGCTCAAGGTGGAAACAATTACTTTCACATTCTCGTCAAAAATTTTCACCAAAATATTTACAAGTCAAAAAAATTCTATATCTGTTTTAAAAAATTGGCAATACTTTCCCCTGCATTTTATTGAAGCAAGGGGTTGATATCACCAAAATTTTTCTAAGTCATCAATTTCACATGTCAGATTTGAAAATTTGGCAATACCCCCCCCTGAATTTTATTGAAGTAAGTGGTGGAAGTCATCTAAATTTAATATAATTACGTAAATTATTAAATAAATATCTAATATATATCAATTTCCCTAGTTTAAAGTAATGACAATCCCTTAAGCCAAAATGCAGATCAAATCTAGAAACAAAAGTTTGGGACTTTCCACAGGTATAGGCTAGAGGAACCCCATGAAACAAATAAATGTTATCATGATTACCATTTATACAACACAAGGTCGTGGTCCCATTACTTTAGTTGAGGAAATTGATACATAAAAAATATTTATTAAAAATTTACGAAAAAATATAAAATTTTTGATGACAACTCTAATCCCCATACTTTTTGGATCTAAATAAAGTTTTTTTAAATCGATTAACTTTACCTTCTTTCATTACCTTATTGATTCTTTGAATCAACTTATGACTGATTTGAAATGAGCAACCAAAATGTGTTAAATCTTGACAGGATTCCAAACCAGGAGGAGCTTTGGTCTTTTGATGATTATCCTTAGAAGAATTCCAAATAGTTTCAATGATACCATTTCCCAAACCAAAATCAATGATGCACCGGTGGTCTGGAAAATATAAACCATGTCATTTGATTTTAGCTGGAGATGGTATTGGTTGGCCAGTAATCGGTTTGATATATGAGAATATACCAAAAGTAAGAAAATTGGTGTCCTTGGTATCGGTGTGAATTTTATTGTGAAATCCAGAATGAGTGATAATAACATTAGAAAATAAAAAGATATTTGTGGCTGATATCTTCCCATTCGGAGTCACACCAATTCGGTATTCCTACTTTGGTTTCAGGTTCATGATTTTTTTCAAATGCTTTATTACAGTGCTTTTTGAGTCGAAGAGCAAGAAAAGAGTTAAAGGAAGGTAGAGTGTCCCATAAGCAAAAATCTTCATCTATTTGAGCTTTAGTGATATTCTTGAGCAACGGATACATGCCTAGATAATAATCATATAAGAGTTTCAGAATCCTTATCCTCTAAATATGCAATATAAAAATGTGAAATAAGACAAGTGAAATTTGGAAAAAAGGCTCAACTTCAAAGGTCAAAATCTCAGCAACCACTGAACCTAATTCAAACCTGTTTGTGGGAAATAAAAGATATTCTTTAGTAGAATCTTCAGTTAAAGGAAATGTGATTTAAATAAACCTAACCCTAATTTGTTACATAAAAAAATGAAATAAAAATTTAAATTGGGAAAAAAAAGGCTCAACTTTAACAGTCAATATCTCAGCAAACCACTGAATCAAATTCAAATCTGTTTGTGGGAAATGAAAGGTAGCCTTCAGAAGAATCTTCAGTAAAAAGAACATTAGATTCGAATAAACCTAACCCTAATTCCGAGTCGGATTTTCAAAATTTTACAAAAACTTGAAAAGTGGTAATGAAGATGAGATAAAAAGGAGTTTTATAAGTTCACTGTTATCCAGATAAGAGTCATACATATATTTAAGTATGAAATTTTCATAAATGGAATGAGATATCATATAGGCATGAAAAAAAGGAGATGAAACTTACCTTGATTGAAAAGTAGGAAAAATAGAGTGAGAAAGATTGATGTTGGAATGGTGGGGAAATTGAATATGGAGTAAGTGAAATGCATAAGGAATGTGCAATGTATGTGTTTCAATGAAATGGAGCCAAAAAAAGTGAAATAAGGGAAAGGGGGGATAATGACCATGCCAAGGAGGGATGAAGAGTAGGGTGATGGAGCTAACAAAGAAAGTAAAGAGGGGGAGAAAAAAAAGGTTAATTATACCATTGAAATCCAAAATAACCACTTACAAAAAAAATTTAGATAAAAAATATAAAATAAACAGAAAAAAACAAAAAAAATTATAATTAGTAATCAAAAAATCAAAAAAAAGAATAAAGTGACTTACCTGGAGAGATGAGATGACAAAATGAATGAAACCAAATTGTTTGAGGGATGTTGGAGGAGAATAGGAAAAGGATATGAGGGATGAATGAAAAAAAAAAATCACTGACAAAATATGCGATTTCAGAAAATATGCGATTTCTTGTTGAGCTGGTGAAAGAAAACCAATGAGCCATCCAAAAAAAAAATTTTCACCGTAAATTCCAAAAAAAATGAATATGCAACAAACCAAAATACCAACCCAAGTGAATGAAGTACACAAAGAGGACATTTGGAGAGTACAAAATGGTATAGGAAAGAAAGGGATGATGTGGCCAACATGTGGTTTTGAAAAAAAAAATCACAAAAAAAGTGCTGATTTGAGGTCAGAACTGACACCCATAGAAAAAAGATTAAGAAGTAGAAGAAATAAGTAAAAAACAATGTAAACATGCCTGGTCAAAATATTGAAAATGTCAGGAATGGGTGTGTGCCGAGGATTGATGGGTAGGTAGCGAGGAAGGTCAGTGTGTCACATGTGACAGGGATGGGGTAAGAAAGGAAGGGATGTTTTGTGGCCAAAATGTGGTTGTGAAAAAAAACGGGAAAAAAGTGCTGATTTGAGGTCATAACTGACACCCTTTTTTGAAATAAGTGACTTTTTTGCAAAATTTAAGTGCTGATTTGTAAGTGCTGATTTGGTTTGAAATCCGCACTTAAGTTAAGTGCGGATTTGCAAGAACTGACACCCCCTAATTAGGCTATATCAACATTGTGACATAAAATGTAGAGAAAAATTAGCTCATTATAATTGTACTAAGCACTTAACCCTAAGACTTAAGTTTATCCTGTAAAACACAAAAAAAAAATTAAACAGCTATCTTTTTAAATGAAAAATGAGAAATAATCCCTTAAATACTTAAAATCTGAAAAATGTCAAAAGTACATTAAATATAGA
Source organism: Hemileia vastatrix (assembly GCA_030280995.1). NCBI lineage: Eukaryota > Fungi > Basidiomycota > Pucciniomycetes > Pucciniales > Zaghouaniaceae > Hemileia > Hemileia vastatrix. The sequence continues at coordinate 44,328,423 of JASXTE010000001.1, forward strand.
GAAAAACCAGGGCTATCCAATGGTAGTACTCACATCTCTGCAGTCCCAATATTTTCTGAATAAATCCAGAAAAACACCCAATTATTAAATAATGTCATTTAAGACATCAAAACAATGCCAAATAGACCAAAAAAGGGCTCCGCCAATGTTGGAAGACCACACCGGATGTCCTTCCTGTCATAATCATTTAGTTTTATGTCTTTACAGAGGCTGAAGATTAGTTTCAAGTCTTTGTGGAAGTCCTAATTCCTAAATCTTTGATAACAATAGTCTATGCCATTTATCCACCTTTTGTTTTCTTCAAACTCTTCCACCTGTCACGCGCCACGTGACACTCGAAGCAAAATTAACTCAATAAATCAATAATATCGAGTCCTAAATCTATACTCGAAGCGCAGAAAGCAATTCTCCATAGCAACTGCGATTTTCCTTTGTGTACTTACTATTTAACTGCGCTAGCCTAAACTCTAAATCTAAATTAGTCAATCTCCCAATAAGGTACCTTAGTCCTTTTCAATAAGCGACGCACAGCGCTAGGATCAACAAAATAGTATAGTAGTAGTTTTTTTTCATTAAATTTTTGTTAATTAATTAAAAGGGGTAAATTGAGCATGGACGGATATTTAGTGGAGAGGGTCTAAGTGTATGTTAGTAATGGTCAATGGAATGGGAATGCTGCGATGGAAGGGAGGTCAATGCGAGGAGGAACAAAGGATATAAAAGGAGTTGGGTATTTGGTTCGATATTCCTTAGAATTAAATTATAATATCGTATTTACATTAATAGTGGTAAATCCTTAAAAGATAAATCATTGTTATTGTATCTTTCTTTTACCTTCTCAATATTCATTTCTAAATCCTAAATCTTTGATTATTGAGTTGCCAACCCTTCGTGAGATTTTAAGAATTATTATTACCTTGGAACTAGTTTATAATTCTTCTCGATCGAACCTCGAACCTATAGCTATTACTTCGAGTGACCTTCGAATCATTTCCTCGAATCATTCCTCTGTGCTTCGAAGAAGTTTCTAAAATCCCTCATCTCACTTACAGGAACATCCTCGACCTTGTGCGTAGGTCGTCCGGTGACACCACCTCAGAATTGTCTTCACATCAGCCTCATAGATAATGAATCTGGAATTGTGAAAGACTTCCCTAGGTTATGTACTAAATCAAAAGTAAACAAATTAATATGCGCTACCCACCTAGTCATTGGCACATCTGGTAAACTGGGGCTACTAATTATTTGAACCAGTGACAACTCATCAACCTGAAACTCAAAATGTTACCCCCAAAGTATCCATTGTAGCTACTTAAGAATTTTAGCTACACCACATAACTCCAGCTTAGACTGAGTGTACCTAGACTCCACTTTAGTAAAAGTCGTATATTCATAAAGGACAGGTCTATCATTACCTTCCTCATCCTCTTGCATTAAAACTGAGCCTACTGCAGACACACTAGAATCCACTGCTAGAGTAATTTTTCCAGCACCTGGTCAATACTCCAATCTTTTCAAAAGTATATCTTTTCCTAAAATCCTTTTCAACAACTTGAATTACTCTTCAAATTCCTCCATACAATCCCATACAACATCTTTTCTTGCTAAGCACCTTAATTGTGAAGAAAACAAGGCAAAATCACAAATGAAAATTCTCACATAGTTAAAAATACCCAAAAAAACCCTAACTTCTGCATTATTTCTTAGTCTTGGACATGTGAGCACCTTGTTTTTCTACTTTTCTTTGATAATTCTTCCCTTCCTACATATGACGTGACCAACAATATCTAGGGCTGGTACGCAACACAAATACTTTTCCCTGAGACCTTCAATACAGCCTCTTCTATCCTAAATATTACCCTTTCAAGAGTAACAGAATATTCCAAAATAAACCTCCTAATGCATGGGTTCTCCTCTATAACCTCCCCATAATAATCACTAGCTGGTCCTTTTATACCTCCATCATCAATGAAGATTCCCACATGTTCTGGGATTTCATCCTGTAATATCCACATCATCTGTTCCTGATACACTACCACTGAATTTGTATCACCCTGCAGTAACCTTGTCAGCCTAAAGCTCCCCAATGGATTTTTAAACATAGTCATGGGTCTTGATGACATATCCAACTTGTGCTCATCATATCCTCAAATTATATCCCCTAATCCATAACATGCACATCCTGAAAAAGAATCCACAAGTTCCCCTAGAATTGGTGGTAACCCTGCATCTTTAATTGTAACCTTTTTTGTTTCTCTCAAGTCATGAAAAACTCTTAACTTACCATTATGCTTGACAACACAAAATACTGGACTTGAGTAACTAGACATTGACTTTTTGTACAAGCCAGACCTTAATCTTTCCCTTATTAGCTCCATATACTCTTCACTTATTTTTTCTGGTATTTCAAAAGCCTTCTTTTGCCATGGTGCTTAAGGTATTACTGAAACAATATAAGGTTTACCATAAGAGTGTTTTAACAAACCTCTTTCCTCTTCTGAAAGCACAATAGCCTTTTCCCTAAGAACAATAACATTTAACAATAACTTATTTTCTTCCTTAGATAACTAATCTTCTGGTCCAAAATTAACCATCTGAAGCCTATTGTCACGCGCCACGTGACACTCGAGGCAAAAGAAGCTCATTAAATCAATAATACAGAGGTCTAAATCCATACTTGAAGCGCAGAAAGCAATTCTACATAGAAACTGCGACTTTCCTTTGTGTACTCACTATTCAACCGCGCTAGTCTAAACTCTAAATATAAATTAGTCAATCTCTCAATAGTGTGTCTTAGTCTTTTCCTCAATAAGCAACACACAGCGCAATATTTAATGTAATAGTCTGCTAAAAAGGTTTATTAAAATATCTGTGGGTTATTAAAAAGGGGTAGTGAGTATTGACGGGATTGTTTGTGGAGGATTAAAGGGTTAATGGATGTTAGTGAGGAGGGTCCAGGTGTAATGGGTGTACTTTTGGTGGTCTGTGGTGTGCAGAATGATGGATGGGTATGAGGTCAATGCGAGGAGGAGTAAAGGATATAAAAGGGGTTGGATTTTGGTTCGACATTCTTTATAATTAAATTATAAAATGTATATATAATTAATAGTGGTAAAGCTTCAGGTTAAATCATTATTATTGTATCATTCCTTATTTTCTCAGTAATCATTTCTAAAATCCTAAAATCATTGATTATTGACTTCCCAACCCTTTGTGAGATATTAAGAATATTAATATTACCTTTAACTTATATTAGAATTCTTCTCGAACATATCTCAAAGCAGTAGCTCTTCCTTTGAGTCAGCTTCGAATAACTTCCTCAAACATTTCCTCTGTGCTTCAAAGAAGTTTCTAAACTACTCTCCTCATCTCACTTCCAGGAACACCCTCAACCTTGTGCGTAGATCTTCCGGTGACAGTATAATTTAATTCTCCGTAGTTCTCATTCTTTAGTACTACTACGTCCTTTTTTCAGGTTTTTAAATTCTTTAAATGGCATCTATCATCATCAATAAAAAATGCTAATCATTCCCTTCCTTATACTCCAAAAATGATTGGCAACTTAAAATTACAGAATCAAGAAGCTGAAATTTATTGATTTTTTGAAGGTAGAATCAATGGTCAAAAGGTACTTAGGCCATGGCCAGAAATCAATCAGTTATTTGAAATCTGTTTGTCTATTTCTCTCAAGAATCCACAAGAAATTTTTCACAAATTTAATCTTCTATGGAAGAAATCTGCTCCTGACAAAATGCTTTCAAAAATTAATGAACTCTGTATGTATCACTTACTTTAATTTTGTTTATTCATTTTATGATAATTGATTGCTTTTTTATTTATTTAGCTTTGCATTTTCTCATTTTTGACACTTTGCTGATCTGGGTGGTCAATAATTTGAACTTTAAAAATTTGGAAAAGATTTTTAATGCTGAAGAACCAAACTCAAATAATCTTTCTCAATTTAAGAAGACTGATCACCCTGAATCATTGATGATATGCATGCTATCAAGACTAGTTAGCCCAAGTGCTAAGCAGCATTCCTTGTGGGTGTCCCTTGCTGCATCATTTCTTTATCTAACTTCTCAAGAGTGTACCCTTCCTGCTGAAGAATCCAACTTTAATCCAGATTTTCCTATTGTTGTGCCTTACATATTCTAGCCCACCTTACACATCTGAAGAGCAAAGTTCCAGATATGTTTGACAGCTAAAAATCACAGGTAATTTCTGAAAATTTTTCAATGACTCCTTTGTTCCAATTTAGAAACATAATAATTGACATCATAATTTCAATAATTATTTTCAAATCTAGACAGGCTGCTGAAAATATATCTCAAGCTCAAAGCAAGAAATGGTATCATTCAAGGAATAAAAATAAAGTAACAGATATGCAGCAATTTGATGAGTCTCATAATAATTCTATTCAGAAGATGAATCAAGAATATGCAGACCATAAATATAAATCACTTACTTTTTACTTGGTTTATTGTTTTAGTGGTTTATTTCTTTCCTCACAGGAGCACCATCTTGTGTCAGCTTCAGACTGTTTAGAATTCATAACATGAATTAGCCTCCTTAGAAAATAAAGTGATAATAATAATCCATGAGGAGAAAAAATCTGAAAAATCCTTAATTTTTATATCTTTAAAATTATCAAACCCTTAATAGATAATTCTGGTCCTATCACTACGCAATATAGGGGGTGGACTTGCTAGCAAGTCCTCAACCTGAACTCAGATGGAACTCAGATGGAACTCAGACTGAACTCAGACTGAACCCATACTGAACTCTACTTGAACACCCACCTAAAACTGTTCTGCTGAGTGGTGTTCATCCCTGATTGTATGGTTCCTTTATCAATAGCTCAATGTGTGTTCAATCTATGGTGAGTTTGGGTCCAAGGTTGCGGACTTGCTAGCAAGTCCTCCCCCCATATTGTGTGGTGTATTCCACTTAATTTTAATACTTCCACTCTTAGCCATATTTCTAAAGAAACAGCAGCTGTTTTTCTTGGTCATTGGAATCTTATTCAGCAAAATTCTTCATTTTTCTCTATTTTTGACAAAATTAATACATAATCCTACTTCATGTAAATATATCCTGTATCCTATTGCTACATTTTTTTGTGTGACTCAAATTAATTATTTATGTGATATTTATTACCAAATCTGAATAAAAATTCTCAAACTATCAACAAATATTATTGTATAAATTTCTTACACCTTTTTTCTATTCAGTAAATATTATTGCAATAATCATAACTCAAAATCATGATGAATCAAAAATTTGAAAAAAATTAAGAATAAATTATAAGTAATATTTCACATAACACTACATATTTCTTTAAGATTGCAATACATCTTAGCATTTTTTTCAAATTTTAAGATAATTATTACAAAAAATTTAAACAGTTTTCTATAATTGATTTTCCGCATGTTCAAAATTAAAAAATCTTAAGTGTAATAAATTTTTGCTCACAGTTAATCAAAGCTTTTTCTTAAGCAGACTTTTCTTAATCTAATTTCTATAATTTCTAGGCGCATAATTACTTCAATTTTACTAAGTATTCTCTATGAGAAACTCCTTGAAATAATTTTCAATCAATTTAATAATAATAAAATATATATGTGGCATGATAAAATACTATCTAGACATTTAAATAATGAGAAGCCATCATATTGGTATGAGTTTATATTAAAGTGTCTTTGAAAAACTAGTTGAATTTGAAAAAATGTTTTTATCAGTGTCAATTATTTTGAAAAATAAAATTTACTCTACATTTTTATGATCTATAATTTAGTTTGCTGTATTTTAATTCATATTTTATATTGATTATTTTTTACACTTATAGATTCATGTATAGCTATCAAATTTCATTCAATAATTTGGAAAAAATGATATTTAATTCTTTCTAAGAAAAAAAGTAAGAGAAAGCAACTAGGGTACTCCTTATTAAGAACTTATAAATATTATTTCTATAAATATTAAAAAAAACCCTTTTTAGATTGCAATCCTTATTGTTCATCCTTAAATGTCAATAATAAGTTATTGAAATGTTATTTTTCTTCAAAAATTTCATATGAATCAAATTCTACTTACATTTAGCTGAATATATCAAGGTCAATGAAAATGTATCTACAATCTTTTTCTAGGTTTTTAAGATTCATTCAACTCCAAGAAAAAATGAATAGCCATCCACAACTCTTAAAATTAATTCAATGAATAAATATTCAAAAAATTTAAAATAGAATTCAATTTGATTGTGTTATATTTTTTTAATATATTTAGGTCCACTCTCTCACAGAAGTAATAGCCCTTTAATAATTATTAATAATTTATTATAATATAATAAAATTTTCTTAAAAATGATCTATTAGTTTCTATTTTACATACTTTTTTTTATGAATTTTTTAAAAAACATAAATTAGATATATAGAAATATCATGATATAATTCAGCTTTTGGAACTCTGAGCCTGAATTAATGACAGATGATGAAGGCTAAGTCAAGATCTACAAGGAAATTAAAATTCATATTAATTAAATATTCCTCTTCTACAAGGCAAATTTTAATACTAGAAGTAATTTTTATTGGAGATCTAAATTGATTGATAGATTCATTATTCTCAATATATCTTATTTCCTTTTATTTATTTTTTCACTTATACTTTTACAGTTATATATATGCTTCACTAAAATATAATTATATGATGAAAAATATTCAATTTTTCGAAAACAAAAAGGGACAAGTCACACTAGTGTAAAAATTTCAGTAAATTTAAGATTGAAAAATGCCACTCAATTAATTCAAGTTAGATATGAAATTAAATAATGAATGAATGAATGAAAAAAATTGATATTTAATTGTACATTAATTTATTTTTTAATTTTATTTTTACTTAAATAAAAATAAAATAATACATGGTTTTAATTTACTTATTAATAAGAAAAAACTTACTGCAAAGATCAGCTAATTTTTAATATTTGTAAAAATAATAGTAATAGTACAGATCTATTTATGATGATGGATATGATCTTTTAGGAAGGATTTTTAAGACACCACACAATATGGGGGGTGGACTTGCTAGCAATTCTGCAACCTTGGACCCAAACTCACCATAGATTGAACACACATTGAGCTATTGATAAAGGAACCATACAATCAGGGATGAAAACCACTCAGCAGAACAGTTTTAGGTGGGTGTCCAAGTAGAGTTCAGTATGGGTTCAGTATGAGTTCAGTCTGAGTTCCATCTGAGTTTCATCTGAGTTCAGTTTGAGGACTTGCTAGTAAGTCCACCCCCTATATTGTGTAGTGAGATATTTAATATTTTTGGTTTCCATTTGCAATAATTAAGCAAGTTACAAAGCTATATTTTGTTTCTAATATTTTATTATATTATATTTTATTTTGCTTATAGCAATGATAATTTTTAATTGTATTATGATTTTTCAGTTTCTACATCCACCTTTCTTGATATTTTTATTTTTTTAGGTTTTTCACTAGATTATACATAATCATCAGCCTCTTAAAAAATTTTTGTGGAAGTGTGTAAATATACCATTCTACCACTAAACTAAAGCTATACCTGTACAATACAATCACATTCTTACCTATCACTACTTTATGGTCTTTTAATTTTTTATTAACATGCATATCAGAACCTTTTTCTGTATTTAAATTTTCAATGTCTTTAGTAAAATTAAATATATAGTAATTCACTAATTTTTTTTTGTTAAATCAGTCTTCTCATTGTAGTTAGAAAGTTTTATGATAAGAAATTTACATCTTTCTCACTCATCATTTATATCTAAGTACTCAGAAATATCTATTTCAAACTCTTAAAGTTTTTTAAATGTATTGAAAAGTCTTGTAATAATTTAAATAGAAGAGCCAAGGCAAGTGAATCCACCAATTTAATAACACTTTGAAGTGAAATGATTAAGAATGTTTGCTGGCTATAGAATAGCTGTGATACCATAAGTGGCCTCCATGTCTACTTTGCAAGCTATACCAGGAAAATGAAGCTCTCCACCTTTTTGACATCTTTGATTTGAGTCATAAGATTGATGAAGAGAATTTTTTTAGTGTCTTTAGGCATAAAATGTCCAAATGTATACTTGCTATGGTCCAAGTCACATTGAGTACTATTCAAAAACCCATTTCCATTTGAGCCTGTGGTACAAGTATGATTTCCAGCAAATGGTTCCCTTTTTGATCATTATAACTTTCTCCAAACCCATGAATCCCAAGCTTTTGAAAGATTTTTACTGCTTATTGATACTTAAAATTAGATATATTTTGATAAAAAAATTTAAAGAATAACTCTATTCACTTCATGCAACAATCATACTCTTCCAAATCTAAGGGCTTAGAAGCATATTGACCTAAAAAATTAATTAAAATAATAGAAAATTAAAACTATTCATTAATAAAACTATATAGTACTTACAAATTAATAGAGACTTTTTCCTATCTAAAAACGGACCACCAACAAACATATTACAAAATACACCACCATTTTTATGAGCTTTATTTTTCAAAACTCAATATTCACAATACAAAAAGTCTTTGATTCACTGAATTGTTGCTTCAAGCATGTTTAATTGAATGAGATCTTCAATGTAAAATGTCTTCACTATCACACTTGGAATTGAGGAGAAGATTTAATGGAAAATATAACAGCTATAATTCAAAATAAAATACCATTCTGGATTAACTAAATTTTTTACAAAAATCCTAGAAGAATATTTTTCCATCTTTCCATCTGTCTCAATACTGTAATTTTCAACCATAAGTAATGAATTCTTGATGTTTTTTGCATGCTTTCTGTTTAATTTTTTTCCTCAGAAGTGATTTTTCTTCATAAAGAAACTTTGTGAAGCCTCCATCTTGTAGTGTAGTGGATAAAAAATTAATTTAATGTAAAAATAAATAAATAAAAAGTGCAAAAGAATGCAATGGTTAAATTAAGGCTTCCAAAAATAAGAATTATATTCTTAATATTAAATAAAAAATCATATCCAACATGCATGTAGTAAACATGAGTATTAGCTGAATTTAAAATATTAATCAAGTATTTTTAATTAAAGCATCATTTTATTGCTTACAAGTATATTATTCTACCATATGGATTTGGCACACAAGATTCAACTATACCCCAAACATAAACAATTAAATGTGAAGCTTAAATCCAATGCCCAATTATTATGATAAATACAGAAATAATAAATAAGTATGTGTTGATGCTTTATTGAATTTTTCTCAATATATCAATAATATATTAAACCACCAGATATCCATAATTTATAATGTTGAAAGGTATAGTTTCTTTAAACTAGAATCAAATATACCTCTACCATTAATAGAATTACAGGAAGCCAATATAATAAATTATTGATATTTAGAAAAAAAATTGATCCCATACACATTTAGATAATATGTTTTTTTATTTTATTTAATTATTTAATATATAATGATTGAGAATGATAAAAATTTTAAAAATGAAATAATGAAAAAAGATATACTTACTTGAATTTTATAAAATATCCTTTGGTAGGAGTTGATTGATTGAAAAAAGGAAAACTAATCTGTTAATTATAATTTTTAGCAATAGTTCATTGTAGAAATATAAGTATCATTTTTATTGAATGAAAAAACAAAAAAAGAGAAAGAGGAACCAATATAAATTTTGGATGCTAAGCAAAAATCAGCTTTTTGATTATACTATGAGAAGTTATAGATCAAGCTGCCAAGAGTTAAAAAAAATCATCAGTTTTATTTTTTTATTTTCTAAAGATATTAAAAAGGAGAGGAAAATACCAGCAATCCAAGTTAGTAATCTGTAAACAAGTGACTTTGGTGGCAAACCTAATGATTGAGAAAAATGGATTTCCTAAAAGTTGAACATATATTTAATGTGAAATTAATATTTTTACTTAATAAAAAAGTATAAGGGACAAACCAAAATAAAAAACTCTTAATTGAAGCAGATGGGAAGATAATTATAATAACCTGTCTCTTGTAAGTGGAAGGAGAGAAGTAGAAAATGTTCTGTGTGGATGAAAATTTACTTACAGTTATGCATATAGAAACATGCAAGTTACTGAAGCCCGTTGCATGGCATGAAGTGACTTTCATAAGGCATAAATGCAACAGGTTTTTACACAGAAATATATTGTAGAAATGATCACAAAAATTTTTCACATGCTTTTAATTAAAACTTACATATTGATTTTACAGCTTATTTCTATAGGGTTTCATGAAGTATAATTTGAGGAACCAAAGCCTTGGATAGTTGCACACAGATCCAATTAATATTTATTTTTACTTATTTTTCAAATTCAATCCACTTATCAATATCATTTTTTCACATAAGGTGGGGAAACTCACCTTCAGCTGTTATGGACACATTTTTTATCACTTATTATTTCTGTTGCCACTAAGTTGAAATTTGGCTACAAAAGAGTTAAGAACCAAGCCTATATTTCTGCAAAACATTCTGCACCCAAAATCAGTATCCTGATTGTTTATACATGTTAAAACTTGGTATATAATTATTGGCATTTAAAAATAGCCAATACCACTTTTTCTGGATTTGATTTTTTATTATGCAAATATACATTTCACACTGTCAAAAAATTAATTCCAAATGGCATGTAAATTAGTAGGGCAAATTTAAATATCTCAACTATCAAATTATTTCTTATTAATTCAAACCATCCTGGAGAACCTAGCTGGCAGTTTATTTTTTATAGTAGCAAATGTTGCTTAAAGCAACATTGGCCATTTGAATCACACCTTAAAACCTCCAAGCCAGTGTTATCTGGCTGGGAGATGAAAAACAAATATATTGCAACCAAATTATCTTGTAGCAATATTGGTTTCTGTCACCGGACGACCTACGCACAAGGTCAAGGATGTTCCTGCAAGTGAGATAAAAGGTTCAGATACTTCTTCGAAGCACAGAGGGATAGTTCAAGGAAGTGAATCGAAGATGACTCAAAGGAAGAACTACTGCTCCGAGTTATGTTCGAGAAGGATTCTAATATAATTGAATGGTAATATGAAAATTCTTAAGATCTCACGAAGGGTTAGAAACTCAACAATCAAAGATTTAGGATTTAGATATGATTATTGAGAAAATAAAGAAAGATACAATAATAATGATTTTCACTTAGAGTTTTATCACTATTAACTATAAATACGTTTTATAATCTAATTCTAAAGAATGTCGAACCAAAAACCCAGCCCTTTTTATATCCTTTGCTCCTCCTCGCATTGACCTCATACTCATCCACCATTCCGCACACCACAAACCATTTAAAATATATCCGTTACACTTGGACCCTCCTCACTAACATCCATCAACCCCCCTTAATCCTTCACTAACCATTCCGTCCATACTCACTACCCCTTAATAACCCACAGACATTTAATAAACCCTTTAATGTACTATTATATTAACTATTGCGCTGTGCGTCGCTTATTGGGAAAAAGACTAACACACACTATTAAGAGATTGACTAATTTAGATTTAGAGTTTTAGGCTAGCGCGATTGAATAGCGAGTACACAAAGAAAAGTCACAGTTGCTATGGAGAGTTGCTTTCTGCGCTTTGAGTATGGATTTGAACCCTTTAGTATTGATTTAATGAGCTACTTATGCCTCGAGTGTCACGTGGCGCATGATAGATGCCCGGGTATAAGAACGCGAGCTCTGTTGAGCGTAAAACATATTTCCCACACTAATTTCTCTTCCTATTTACTTAATTATTATTTTATTACTTTAATTCATTATGATGGATTTCCCTACACCGACTCCCATTCCACCACACCCTAAAGCGGATGGGGGTGTTTTCACACAGCAATTTTCGAAGACTTGCATGGCTTGCAAGTTGATGGAGTATTTCTGCGTGGAGAGCACGGCGACACGAGGGCCTTGCCAGAAGTGCGACTTTTGCCGATGGAGGAGAGTGGCGTGTGAAGCCTTAGCAAAGAATGCCGATATTTAAAGTCGGTTTACTAAGACGAAGTATTGGGTGATCCCTAAAACAAAAGAAGTAGTCGAGGACATCTGGGATGTGTCCATTGGGGACAATTAATCGGTGGGGGAAAATGAGGAAGAAGTTGAAGATGATGTGAACATCTGGGTGGCTAGGGCTGAGAACAAGAGGGGGGTCGTTGAGGAGGAAGAAATTCCCATCTTGAGGAAGACCCCAAAGAAACAACGAGTGGTCATTGAAGATGACGAAGAGGAAAGGGAGGTGGCAGAGAAGGTCACTCCTAGATTATTTTTGGAGCCTGACCCAATCTTCGAAGTAAGTTCACCCTTTTATAATTTATAAATTTAATTACTAATGATTCTGTTTTTAGAATTCAGACGTCATCATCGAGGCCCCTACGACAGAAGCTTCAAATGTGGAAGCAACCCTTGTTGGGCCCATTGCGGTGGAAGTGGCAGTGGAGTATAGATAACTAACTGTTACCTTGAGGGAGGAAAACAAAGAGACCCTCAATCAAGTATGGTCGAAGAAACCTCGTCAGGTTCGACGAGCAAGATATATTGAAGAATTGAGCTGTGAGAATGATAACATTGTTGATGCCGCTTCCTTTGACGTAGCCGAGGAGTTACTTGAACTTGGGGAATTGATTCCGGGAGGAGAGGGGGAGAACTTTGAGAAATGTAGAAAGGAGATAAGGGAAATTTTGGAGAAGATGAAGGGATTGGTTCGGGAGAAGATAAAAGAGAAAATTTAAAATAAAAAAAGAGAAAAGAAGAAAAAGAATGTAAAAACAATTTGTATTTAATTATTTTACTTTGTTATTTTATTTAGAATTTTATTTTTATTTTTATTTTTATTTTTTTTTATTTTATTATTTTTTTATATAAGATTTTGAGAGAAAGAAGGAAAAGACAGAAAAAAAGATTTAAATAGAATTTTGTTTTAAGATTTTGAAAGAAGAAGTTTAAATGAAGAAAAAAAAAGAAAGAATAGTTGATTGAAGGAGTTTTTTGTTTTTAAAATTCAAAAAGGAGAAAATTAAGTAAGAAGAAAGAAATAAGAAAGAAATGATTGATTGAGATAATTTAGGAAAAAAATGTTATTTAAGTTTCTTAATTGAAGATTTGAGGGATTTTAGTTATTTGAAAAAAGAAAAGAAAGAAAAGAAGAGACAAAATAAAATTTCTAAGAGGATTTTGAAGAAAGAAGTAATTTGTTTAGAAGAATTTAAAAGGGTGATTTAGAAGTAAAAGTGAAGTTCGAGAAAGATGGTCTTGTAATGTTCGTGAAGAATCTTGATAGTTCGAGGAAAATAAAATTTGAAAGAAAAAATGTATATAGAAAATTGAGAAGAATTTTTTTTTTTTTACTTTATTTGACTTTATTTTATTTTAATTTTAATTTAATTTAATTTAATTTTATTTTATTATAAAAGAAGATTGAAACATTTTGAAAAGAGAAAGAATAAAGAAGAAAACAAAAGAATTTTTTAGAAATAAAAATCTTTTAGATTTAAAAAAAAACAGGGAAAAAAAAAAGAGAGTTTTAAGGTTTTGGTTTTAAAGGGTATTTAAGATGAAAAGATTTTAGGAGTTCAGGGGCGTTAGAAACATTGATGGCTGGTTCCCAGGATGTTTTATCTGAGTCATCGAGGAAGCCTTCCCATTCCACGAGGTATTGAAGTTTCCCCTTGCGCATTCTTGAATCAAGGATACGGCTTACTTCCCACTCTAGATGGTCTTCTACTTTGACCGGTTCCGGAGGAGGTTGGTTCTTGCCCGGGTATGTTTCTCGAGCCAGTTTCAGGAGAGATACGTGAAACACAGGGTGAATGGCCCGCCATTTAGGAGGTAGCTTGAGTCGAAATGCAGTTTTAGAGACTTCAGAGTCAATTTTGAATGGCCCCAAGCGTTTTTCAGCCAATTTCTTTGATGGCCGAGTCGTTCGAATGTTCCGTGCGTCGAGCCATACTTTGTCACCTGGTTTAAAAAGAAGAGCAGTTTGTCAATGTTTGTCAGCCTGTTCCTTGTACCTTCGAACCGCTAATTCCAGTTTTGATTTAAGTTCCCCTTGGAGTCGTGATATGGTTCGAAGATAATGTTCGGCAGGATGATTAGTTCCTACATGGATTGAATTGAATTGAGGATGTCTTCCATAAACAGTTTCAAAAGGAGGTTGTTGTGTCAAAGAATGAGTCGAGTTATTATAAGCAAATTTGGCCAATGGTAGCCATGTGGTCCAATTGTCTTGTTGGTAACTGACATACATTTGAAGGTATTGTTCGAGGATTTGGTTGACCCTTTCTGTTTGCCCATTGGTTTTGGGATGATAGGCTGTGGAGAGGTTCCTCGTGATATTTAGTTGTCAACACAGTTGAGTCCAGAATGTGGATACAAACAATGAGCCTCTATCTGAAATAATATCATTAGGTAAGCCGTGTTTGGAAAATACATATTCTAGAAACAATTTTGACAGGTCTTCCTCAGTAGCAGTAGTAGTGGGTTTAATGAAAATAGACATTTTTGAGAATCTATCTACTATTACTAATATAGCATCAAAATTATTAGAAAGAGGAAGTTGAGAAATAAAATCCATTGATAAAGATTCTTAAGGTTTAGAGGGAATAGGAACTGGTTGAAGCAACCCATACTTCCGGTGACGGGGAGCCTTATTCCTATTACATTTGTAACAAGCTTTTATATAGGCCTTGATTTCCCTGGTCATACCTGGCCAGAAAAAATCCCTCGCTATTAACTGGTAGGTTTTATCAACACCAAAATGACCAGCTAATGGAGAATCATGTCGACTTTTGAAAATCCATAATTTTATCTCATTGTTGTCGGGTATGACTACTCTACCTTCGAAGACTAATAGACCTGATTCAATACTAAATCTTTTGGCCCCTTGCTTCGAGAGTATTTTGTCTTTTAACCCTAAACAATAATCGTCCTTCGACTGAGCTTCGAGGATGTTGAATAGTGGATTTTGAAACGATTGAATTTTCATCAAATTAAGTTGATGAGTCGTTAACATTGATTCGTTGAAGATTGATTTCACATTTGCTGGATTTTTGTCAGCAAATGCATCCCCACGCTCTGGGTAAACGTCGTCCTGAGGTGACAAGATATCTGGGACAATGCAGCTCTTACCTGGGCGGTAGGAAATAGAAAAGGCAAATTCAGACAGAAATTCAGCCCACCTGGCTTGACGCCTGGTTAACACTTTGGAAGAAATAAAGTATTTCAAAGCATAATGGTCTGTTAAAATTTGAAAGGACTATCTAGGCTGAGAAGAAAAGAGGGCCATTTTTAAGACAGTGAATAATAGCTAAAAGCTCTTTGTCATGAATTTCATAATTTAACTCTGCTGAAATGAGTTTGTGTGACTCAAAAGCAACAGGATGAAGCAGTTTTGTTTCGGGATTCAATTGAGAAATGACCCCTGCGATAGCATAATTGCTTGCATCTGTCTCGACTATTGTCGAAGCGGTAGGATCAAAGTGTTGAAGAATTGGAGCTGTGGTGAACACCATCTTCAATGCTTCGAATTCCTTTCGCACTGTAGAAGTAAAAACAAAAGGAATATCTTTTCTAAGAAGAGAAGTAAGATTGGAAATAGTTTTAGAGTAATCTTTAATAAATCTTCTATAGAAATTTGCAAAACCCAAAAATCCTTGGAGGGATTTAACGGATTTGGGCTCAGGCCATTCCAGGACCTTTTGAACTTTTTTGTTGTCCATGACTAAACCATCGGTGGATAATGTAAAAACCAAAAAATCAATAGATTTAAGATGGAATTTGCATTTATTATGCTTGGCGTAGAGTCCATGATCTCGAAGCCAATTTAAAACCTGTCGAACATGATGAATATGTTCATCCAGTGTCTTTGAGAAAATTTAAATATCATCTAAATAGACGACAACAAATTGTTCGACAACATCTTGAAAGAGTCATTGACAAAAGTTTGAAAAGTAGATGTTGCGTTACACAATCCAAAAGGCATAACTAAATATTCAAAACTACCAAATCTAGTGCGCATTGCAGTCAGTTGTTCATGACCTTCCGCAATGCAAATAAGATTGTAAGTGCCTCTAAGATCAATTTTAGAAAAGAAATTAGCACCATTAAAAAGGGTAAGAAGAAATGACATAGGAGGAACAGGATATGCATTCTTCTTAGTGACTGTGTTGAGCTTTCTATAGTCAACACACAACCTAAGACTACCATCCTTCTTTTTTACAAAGAGGACAGGGGAGCCGGTTGGAGATTTACTGGCTCTGATGAAACCTTTGGCTACATTCTCTGCAATGTAGTCTCAAAGAACTTGAGATTAGTCCTTCAACAAGGAATAGACAGGACCTGTCGGAGGTGCTGGGCCTATTAACTCTATCTGATGGTCGTAGGGTCGATGAGGTGGTAACTTATTGGCCTTGCGGATTGAAAAGACATCGAGGAAATCATGATAGATTTCTGGTAGAGTTGATTTAATGGCTTCAACGTCGATTTGGTCGTCCTCATAATCTTCGAGAGAATCTGTTGAGGGAAGACCAGAATTGAGAGAGCATAATTCGATTACTTCGAGGCAATTTAAATCCTCTTCGAGTGAAGTCATCCAGCTAGAAGGGTTAGCCAATTGCTCATTTAAAGAAAGATCAGATGCTTGCAAGTCATCTGGCAGAGGTTTGTCCTCTAGCAGGACATTGTCAGGAGGGTTGTTTAACTCCTTATTGACATGCATTGAAGAATTAGAAATATACTTAGTCCGTGGGGTGATCAATCCCCGTTTCCAGTCAATTTCAGGATTCCAATGCGTTAAAAAGTCATGGCCAAGAATGGTATCGTCCATCCTTGGGGCGTCCAAGAATGTTAGTTCCCACTTGAAGGGGGGAAAATTTGGAAAGTTGAAAACCCATAAAACTTTCTTACTGACCCAATATTTGGGTTCCTCTGAGTCGACCAAATAAATTGGAGTTTGATTGATATCTGTAAATGTCAGTTGTAACTTCTCAGAAAAATATGAACTGACAAAAGAATCTGAAGCTCCAGAGTCTATAAGACAACTGAAGGGGATATCCTCCTTAAAAAGAATGAATCTCAAGCAGTTTAAGGCAACTCCAGTCCTTAATGCATGGAGGTTCTGTGCACTGGGAGATATAAGATAGTTTGCTTTACACACAAGTAAACTATCTACTAGTTTTTTGGCTTCAAACTATTACCTTCTCTTTCCTTCAACTTTACACAATCTTCCAGCTTGTGCTTACCCCCACAATACATACATAACCCATTATCTGTTTGCCTCTTCCTCTCAGCTTCTTTAAGTTCCCCTTTAGGGTCCAGTACTTTACTGATATCGCCTGGGGTCAAGCTTTTCGGTCAAGGTTTGTCCTTTCCCTTAATAGGTTTGGATTGAGTCGAGGTTGATTGAGTTGTTTATGGGTGGGAAGAAGGTCCCGATTTGAAATTTACGCCTTGAGATTTCTGGCGTATCGATGATGTTGAAGTTGTCCTTGGTAAACGCCGTCAAGTTCGAGGGTTTGATCCATTAAATCTGTTAAAGTAGTCATCTTCTGACCGTGAAGATTTAACTGATCCAGAATCCTCGAAGGAAGTCCTTTTTTGAAATGATACTTAAGGGCAGCATCATTCCAACCTACTCAAGTTTGAAGCGCTCTGAAGTTTGAGATATATTCAGAGGCTTTCTCATTATCACTCATGCAAAGGAAATCTAGTTCAATTTCTGCGTTGTCAGTTTCATTAGGGTCACCGAACAATGTGAAGAGTTGGTCTTCAAAATTTTTCCAGTTATTAATAATAAGTGGGTTTCGGTTGAAGAGAGCATGAGAAGATAACGTTTGAACCATCTTGCTGCTTTTCCGGCCAGGAATGAAGAAGCATAAATAACTTTCAATTGGTCGCTATTGAAGGTTTGAGGGTCATTATTGAACAGGAGCTTGCAGGTTTGCAAGAAGGGTCGTAATCTGTCTGGATGTTCTCCATCGAATTTATCAGGATATTTCATAGAAGGAGTTTTGAATTTAGATCCCTCTGAAGACATTGAATTTGAAAGGTTCTTCATGAAATCTTCCAGAGAATTGGATGGTCCAGGTTCTGAAGGTTGACCAGAAGGGTGATTAGCAGGGGCGGATGGTGCCTTGTGCATTGTATCCTCTTCTTCTTCATCATTACTAAAGTCATCGAAATCTTGTGGGATGTCTTCTACCAATTGGACTGAATGTTGCTGTTCCCTAAGGTCAAGTGGCTCCAAGGAGTAAGTGCGGGAAACAGGCCTAGTGGCTGTTGGCCTTCCTCTGGCACGAGCTCTAGTAGTAGCGCCTGTAGGAGGAGTGCCTTGAACAGGTGCCATTTTAAGAATTTAGAGAAAACACCTGAAAAGGGAGGTAGTAGTGCAAAGAATGAGAACTACGGAGAATTAAATTATACTGTCACAGGACAACCTATGCACAAGGTCGAGGATGTTCCTGCAAGTGAGATAAAAGGTTCAGATACTTCTTCGAAGCACAGAGGGATAGTTTGAGGAAGTGATTCGAAGATGACTCAAAGGAAGAACTACTGCTCCGAGTTATGTTCGAGAAGGATTCTAATATAATTGAATGGTAATATGAAAATTCTTAAGATCTCACGAAGGGTTGGAAACTCAAAAATCAAAGATTTAGGATTTAGATATGATTATTGAGAAAATAAAGAAAGATACAATAATAATGATTTTCACTTAGAGTTTTATCACTATTAACTATAAATACGTTTTATAATTTAATTCTAAAGAGTGTCGAACCAAAAACCCAGCCCTTTTTATATCCTTTGCTCCTCCTCGCATTGAACTCATACTCATCCACCATTCCGCACACCACAAACCATTTAAAATATATCCGTTACACTTCGACCCTCCTCACTAACATCCGTCAACCCCCCTTAATCCTTCACTAACCATTCTGTCAGCCTGTATATCTCCAGGACTGAGTAAAAAGTGATTATAAGTTATGTTAAACACATGAACTATACATGGGAATAATAAATAAGAGTACACAAATAGTATACATAAGTAAAATTATGATAATACACAAAAAATGCCATTATAATACCTTATATACACGCATATATCCACCTTTTATAGGTCTTATGTACTTAATATTAAGTTGGAATATGTTAGGGTAATCTTAAGAACCTTAAGTATAAGGTTACATAATTTTTAAGTACACTTAAAGCTGTTATATTCATTGTTTTATGCAAAAAACAAGAAATGCGCTTTATTTCACTTAAAAGTTGACTATATGCGCTATAAAATTGAGAATATCAAAATTGCGCTTTGACAGATCAATTGGGCTCATTTAGAACTATTGATTTGGCTATTTAAATGCATAAAAATAACACTTTTCAAATTTGGTGTTTTTTATGCCAGAAATGGCTTCTGTGTACTGGCCACATACTGCCTGCTTTTTTCCCATGTGAATAGCTTCATTTTTAGAAAACTTAATTTTTTCACACTATAATTACCCCAAATTCTATGCCCACTGTGGGGAAACACACTAAAATAGGCGACAGGCGCTTATTTAGTGTCCTAGCTTAATTAATAATGCATTGACCTTGTTTATATGCACTAATTTCATTAACCTCACTCTTGGCACTTTATTTCATCACCACGCTTAAATTCGCCTAATTTTATTCAAGGATTTACCCGTGCAAGCGCCTGCCAAGAACTGCATGTAGTTACCCCACATCTCACACTCTTTTTTAAGTTTTTGGGTGGTTTCTCACTCAATTTTGGTTATTTTTGAATGGGAATTTCACGTAGTATAATGTCAGGATTAGCCCCATTATTTCTACAGTAAATCCCCCTTATTATTAAGCTATTATTAACCTTAAAAAAGTATCCTTTAGTCTTTAATATTATTGTTTTATATGCATATACTCTCTTTTTGTCTTTTTCTTTAATTTTGATGGATTTCCCTTATTATTACAGGATTTTGGCGGTTGTTACTCTTCTAATTATGTCATGGGTTAATGGGAATGTTTATGGGCATGTCTATTAGTTGTTTAGAGGCGTCATTAACTGTGTATTGGGTGGTACATCAAGGGAATCATTGGGGAACTCAGTGTGTATAAAAGGAGGAGGTTTTTGGGTTGTGTTTCTTCATTCTTTATCATTACAATTTAACCAATATAACCAAATCAATTACAATACATATCAATTAGTACTTTTATAAGACTTTTGAATAGTATCTGAATTTATATAATCTATTTTTCTACCAACTATAAAGATTGTAAGCCATATATAAGAATAGTGAGAATTATATTACTGAGACCTTTATATTTGATTTTATTATACACTTTAGTGGATTAAGACTACAGTATTCATATAGGACCATAAAAATCTTCTAGACAACTGACTATTCAAGCTAGTTCACATCCTTGTACTTGATCTTAGCCTGACACATTCCGTCCATACTCACTACCCCTTAATAGCCCACAGACATTTAATAAACCTTTTAATGTACTATTATATTAACTATTGTGTTGTGCGTCGCTTATTGGGAAAGAGACTAACACACACTATTGAGAGATTGACTAATTTAGATTTAGAGTTTTAGGCTAGCACAATAGAATAGCGAGTACACAAAGGAAAGTCGCAGTTGCTATGGAGGGTTGCTTTCTGCGCTTTGAGTATGGATTTGAACCCTTTATTATTGATTTAATGAGCTACTTTTGCCTCGAGTTTCACATGGCGCGTGACAGTTTCTTAAAAAAAAACTTACAGCCAGTTTAAAACTGGCTGTAAGTCATTAATATATAAAAAAGGCAATCAAAGTTTCTACATTCAACTTTGCTTGCTTTTAAACACAACATCTTGCAGGCAGTTTTGAACTGCCTGCAAGAAGTATAATTAAATATTGACCAAAGCCACTTTTAGTGGCTTTGGTCAGTTATTTTTTATTTTTTGTTAAAATCTGGAAGAAAAAAAAAATTTTATTTTCAAACCCAAGCCACTTCCTGTGGCTTGGGTTTTTTTTCACTATGCACCAAGTATGATATCCCTGATGGAAATATCTGGTCAAAGTTGGGGATATTTTAGTAAGGGACATAAGATGAGAAAAATAAATTTAAAAATAGTAAGTGCAAGAAAAATCAATTCAAGAAAATTAAGTGTGAGAAAAATCACTTTCAACCATGAGATTTTTTTTTTTTCAAAAATAATTAAAAAAAGGTGAAAAAACAAAAAATAAAGTAAAAAATGAAAAAATGAAAATAAACAATCATTTTTTTGAGAAAAAATAAAAACCAAAATTTCCCAGGGTGGAAACATATTTTTCTTACACTTATTTTTCACACATGTTTTTTTTCACATATTTTCCTTACACTTATTTTTCTCCCACATATTAGGGGGTATCAAAGTTAGAAATCTTCCATTTCAAAATACCTCTTTTTTCCACCAAATCAACCATAAATATTTTTTAAAATATGACATATTGTTCCCCCAAAACACCTTTTTATTGAGAGTTAATGTCAAGTTTGTGGCTTTCTTTTTGTGCTGTGAAATTCCTTTTAAATAAGTACAAATTTCTAACTTTGATACTCCCTATTTTTCTATCCTTATGCCTCTCCCTACAATATCCTTAACTCACACTGAATACCCCCAGGAGGGATATCTTACTTGGTGCGTAGTGAATTTTTTATGTAATTTTAAATCACTACCATCCAGGCTCCCTCTTGCTGGTAGTGTTATCTAAAATTTTAAATTTTGAAAAAAAATTAGAGGAAATATAAAATGAATATTCTTTGATATACTAAGAATTATGAGTCTTAGAGAATTGATGAAGGGATTAATGGCTCAAAAAAAAATGGGCCATTTATGATAAGGAGACTTCTAGAATAATAGATATTCTCTATGAAAATGAGATGGGATGAAGTACATTGGGGGTCTCAAACTTGATCAAATACACCACATAAAACACCACTAAAAAGTACCAAACACTCCATCAGAAAATGAAATACATCTTCCCTTTACAGGTGTATTTTGATGGTGTGTTTGACCTTAAACACACCTTATTTTGGGAAAAACAAGCCATCAAAACACTTCTCTCCTTCATCTTGATTTTTCAGCACTAGGTACAGACATGCCATCTCCTTAGATTTTTTTAATTAACTCTTAACGGCTTATTATTCAACATGTGAAAAACATGACTTCCCACCACTTAAGCAGCCCCTTCATCATACACTCACCCTTGGTACTCATAATCATTCACTAACAAACCTCTTTCAGTCCATCATCAACTAGAAATCACTGCTACTACTCTAGCCCTGGATCTATTGGTTAACTCTGATACCAACTCCAATGCTGAACTCAAGTTGGCTTACATGTGTGACATGCTGGAGAATTGCTACTTATATTCCAGAACACCTTCCATAAAACACCAACCACAATTTAACCTTGAGGGTCTTTACAACATTCCTGAAACTAACTTTAAACAGATATTTTTCACAACCTTGCCTGGATTTCTCAGTTAACTTGAATTGATAAAAGATCAATCAATTTTCAGAAATGATTCTTGTTGTCCACAAAGAGATCCTGCTATTCAAATCTGGGTTTCACTTTGTCATTTTAGTTCAAATTAAAATGGTGCCATATTATCCCATCTTGAAAACCTCTTCCGGATCAGAGATGGAAAAAAATATTTTGATTGTAAAACAATGCTTTGCATCTTTCTTATATACATCACATTCTTCTACTCTTGCTATTTTTTTGGATTTCAGTTGATTAAATGTTTTGTATTTAAATTATAAGTAATGTTTTTCTCTATATCTACATGACTTAAATACATTCTGGATTTCTATTAATAATTTGATAAAAGATGGTTTTCAAGAGCTTCATTAACCAACCATTATGCACAAGATACCTAAATTCACAAATTTTTATTTTTCTAAATCTAGAAATTTGGCAATACCCTCCCCTGCATTTAACTATATTAGGGGGTGGGGATTGCCATTTTTTTCATGCCAAAAACCACCTTCCAATGATTTCATATTTGACCAAAGCCAAATTAATAATATGAGAAGCATTGTATTTAGAATTCATCCATTCAATACAAATAAATGATTAAATGAACACATTTATACAGCAGCAAGGCTCAATTGCACAAATATTATACTTGATTGATTATCTTTAATAATTGATAATTTAAAAATTTATGAAATAAAAAAAAAGGAATTTCTTCTAATTACCATATTTAAAACCCCTCTTCAAAGATTTACTAGAAATCAAACCTTCACCCCTTTCTTTACTTACCTGGTTTATCAGACTATGATTGATCTGGAATGAAAAACCAAAATGAGTAAGAATTTTGAAAGATTCTTAAACAATGAGTAAACTCTTTACAAGATTCCAAACAAGGAGTTTCCTTGATATTTTGATTATTATCTCTTGGATTTTTGATTGTTGATTATCCTTAGAAGATATCCAAATAGATTTGATGATACCATTTCCTGAAAAAAATCTAAAAAATCAACAAATCAGGGGGGAAAATGATTTATAAAGAAGAAAAATTGAGGAAGTAAATGATAATTTTTTTTGGAATTTACATACCTTAGGAGTGGTGCAATGAAAAGTATCAGAAAAATATGCATATTATGGAATTTCAAAATTCAAAAATGTAAATTAATTTACATAAAAAGACTCAACTTTAAAATTTGATATCTCAGAAATTTCTGAGCCAATATTGATTCTGCTTTCTGGAAATGAAATTCATGTCTCTAGAGAACCTGTAATCTAAATAATCTGAGATTTGAATGAGTCGAAATTCAGCAAATGTTAATATTCATCCTCATGAAAAAAAATCACAAAATAGGAAGAACTCATCCAAAACAGATATTAAGCTGATAAAGTCAGAGCTAAACGCCTGAAGTATGATTTGAAATAGATTTCATAAGCCCTATGTGCATATTATGCAACATTGAACTTAAGAAATGTAAATTAGTCTATGAAGAAGGACTCAACTATGGAAGCATATATCTCAGAAATCACTTGACCAAATTCAACACTTTTTTCTAGAAATAAAAGCCATGCTTCTGAAGAGTCTTCACATATAAGGATATATCATTTAAATAACCCTAACCCTATTTCTGACTTTTTTTTTGACTTAAAATAAAATGATAAAAGGGTTATAAAAATTAAAGCAAGGGATTATCAATTGGCTAAAAAGATCTATTTTAGCTAACTATTTTATTTATAAGTATTATATTTGTTCCAGAGTAAGACCTACTTGAGAATATTAAAAAAATGTTGATGGAAGTTTGAGCCAAGTGGATGTTAAATATCTCAACAACCAGTAAGCCAAACCAGATGTTTCTTGGTGGACATGAGAGCCAGGCTTCTGAAGAACCTTCTTAAAAAGAAAATGTGATTTGAGAAAACAAAGATAGAAATAGAGACAATTAAAAACACAAATTAAGTTAAAGAACATCAGTTAAAATTGAAAAAAAGATGGTGGGATAATGACTTACCTGATGAGATTTCTTCAAAGATGTAAAAGGACCAGATAGAAGTTCAGGAAGTAATGGATAAAAGAAATAGAAGAAGAGTTAATGAAGTAAGAGAAGATGAATAAAAGGATATGAGTGATCATTGAAAAACAGAAAGAATGAAAAATCATGCAATTTCTGAAAATATGCAAATTCATGTTGAGATGATGAACCAAAATGAATAAGGAAGGGAAAAAATATGATTTCAGTAAAAATTCAAAATTAAAGTCAATATTCAAAAATAAAATAAAAAAACCAAGTGGAAAGTAAATGAAGATTGATCATTTTGAGATGATGAAAAAATAATTTAAAAGGGTTGTGTTGGGAATTTTGTAGTGTGATTAGCATTATGACTGAGTTTTGAGGATAGAAACTTGATCAGGAATTGTTGATAAAGAAAGGAATGAAAAGTGAAAAACTTACTGGGGAATGGTGTGTAAAAATTTATATCAAAAAATTTGGAGGGGAACGATGTGATGTGTGGTAAATTAGGAGAATCTTTATATTGGTGGGCTGAGCTGTGGTTAGAAAATTTGCACTAAAGTAGGATGTATTTGCCCCCATTTTTGAGATTTCAGGTGCCAAATCAGCCATGTTTCCGGGTGTGTTTATGAGGCAGTTTTCAAATGAAATCTTCCAGGCATTTTTGTTCAAGTGTGAGACCCCCTTTCAAAAAGTAGATGGGTAGAGAGGAGGAAAAGATCCCTAAGAAGATGAATAAAATATTACTTTCAAAATTTTTTACAGATAAATTTTAAATTTAAATAAAGTTTTTAAATATTTTTGTCATTATATTGGTTTCTACTTTTAGATGCAGTTACTATTTCACATGTACTAATACCAAAACTTGTGGAAGTGATTTATATAAGCATTAAATATTTAAATAAGAAAAGTTTCATATTAATTTCCATATAAACTTTCAAGTTATAAACTTTAAGGACTATTTTTATTTTTATTTAAATATAAATATTTTTTTAATTGAGTAGCTAAAGATTTTATTTTCAATAGCCTGTAGGTCTTATATTTTAGGTAAAATATAAAAAATTATAAAAAAGTTATTTTTACAAAGACTTAATATAATTGAAGTGAGAAGTGACTATATTCTTTTTGAAATTTGAAAATAAGAATGGAATTAGTTATCTCAATCCCTATAGTTATTAATATTTGTGATCAAAAATTTTTCTAAATTTATCTATTGTTGCAATTATGTAGTTAAAAATATCATTACTGTAATTTAAATTTACTTTCATAATTTTATGGTTTATCTTTTGGATGCAAAGTAGTGCTTAGGTATGTTAAATAATAATTTTTCATCCTCTAAATTGATAATCATATTGGATATTCAAAAGCTTATGTTGGATAAATATGTGCTCAATGTGTGCTCAATGAAGGATAAAATCATAGTTATAGTTGATCAACTTATGCATAGCTTGAGATCAATTAAGGTTCATTTTTGGACCAATCTGATTATAAATTTAAATCTAACTCTAATTTACTTATGTTTCCAAAGTATTCATAAAACTGGCATAATGAAGTGGCACTCTATAGTTCAGGAGAGGGAATTTCTAAAAGTTCACCCCTAGATTTCCCATGGTGTATTGAGGTTTAAAAATATATCAATTGAATATGACCAGTGGATTCCTGAAAATGAAACCTCTGATCTTAAAAAACTCTTGAAATATTTTAAACCAAAATAATACTGGAAAATAATGTTTATGTAATATTCAAATGTTTAAAATATTTTCTCTATCCACTCCTTACTTATTAATTTAAACGTCTTAGCATTTTTTCATTGTTTTATGGGTGAGGGAGTGTCAGCCTAGGTATCCCCAGGACTGAGTATCTCTTGTGTTTAAAATAAGATAAAATTAATTGAAATAAGCTTATAAGTTAATATTATGGTTGTAATACTTATATATATGGTTATTATGTTTATATATATATATATTACACTATTAAATGACTTATATAAGTTTAAATAGCTTAACCATAGCACCATAATAGTTATTGAGGTGTTAAAGTAGTGATAATATACTTACCTTAAGTCATACTAATTAGTTATAGACATACATAAGCTTATATGTATACATAAGCCTCATATTCAGTGAAATATGCAGTTATATTATGTATATATAGGTTTATATGTGGATTTAACCTGTTAAATTGCCTATAATCTTTATATTTCTTCTTTTTTTAGTTCATATGGATGTATTCAATGGAATCACCATGCCTACACAAACATGTACACCTTTTTCAGGCACATATATCCAGTTTGGACAACTTAATCTGTTTCCTTTAATGGATTTTCATGGATATATGTGTTGTGATATGATTACTGGGTTAATATGGATTCTTGGGGATGTTATTGGGGGCTTGGAAAGTTGATTTAGTTCTTTATATTCTTTGGGCTTCATTTTATTCTCTTTGGATGAATTTTTACCTGTTTCTCTAAGGTATCTTCTTTTATCTGTTTTCTCTGTTTATAGTATGAGTGTATGACATCATTAATTGTGATAGGGGGTCCTTACTGGAGGTTTGGGTGTTGAAACTTCTTGAATTTAACACCATGGGAAGGTGATGAGACCTCACAGTGCTGTAATTTCCAGGGATGGAAATGACATCATCTAGATTGAAGGTCTATGCACTCCAGTGGATTTTGGTATAAGTGTGGGAAGATTTGATGGGTTATTGAACATCTTTTACTTAATAAAAAAAAAATAAACATTTTTAAACAATTATTAGCATATAAAATTATTTTTTAAAGACCTTATAAATTGATTTTATCTTTATATTAGCCTATTTTCTACCACTAGTCCACACCAATAAAAATATTGTGAGTCAAAATTGAGTATAACTGTTTTATTATTCTTTCCCTGAGGTTTAATCCAGAAATAATTTAATATTGAGTAGTAGGACCATTAATATTTACAATTAAATCATGCCTAAATACTAGCAGACACTGACACTACTACTAGAGCCTGCACCAGAGATAGGCCACCATCATTGAAACCTATTTCCAGTACTCACTCTCTTAAACCTCTCAAATTAAGGGAAATGCAAAATTCAATTAAATATGTAAAGGAAATCTCTCAGGATTTTTAAGATTCTAGCGAGGAAGAAGAAGGCAAGGATACAACGCACAAGTTAACATCAGCCCCAGCTACCAACACTTTTGGCTAAAACTCTGAACCTGGTCCATCTCCTTCATTGGAAGATTTCATGTAATTATTAGTGAAACAAAATATTAATCCTTCTCTTTGGAGAGCTCTAAACTTAAAACTCCCTTGATGAATTCCCTGGATAAGTTCAATGGAGAAAATCCTGACAGATTGTGACCTTTTTTGAAAACCTGAAAATTATTGTTCCACAATGACACTAAAACGTTCAATACAGATCACTCCAAGGTAATTAATGCCTCTTCATTCTTATCTGTGAAAGCATCACAATGTTTCAAGCCATACTTTCTCATTCTTTCTTCAAAGGAAACCCATTTTCTAATCAATGATTAGGAAAAATTGGAATATCAACTCTTTACATTAATTGGTTACCTTAATGAAAATAATAACAATAAAACTGAAATACATTTCCTTTGCATGAACAATAATAGTAAAGCTTTTAATTCACCATGGGAAATCTGGGGGTGAACTGCTAGCAGTTCCCTCTATTTGAAACTATCAGGAATTTGTCAGGAAACTGTTGGGAAACCATCCTGAAACTGTCGTAAATATGTTTTTAAATCTGATGAAAAAGCATTGAAAAAATAAACTGTCACAGATTGAATCCAGAACAATCCCTCCTTGAGCAGAGCTTAGGAACCACATTGAACATCAGTTAATCTCAGGTTTGGCAAAAGGTTGAACAACATCACTTAGCATACCTTAATATTCAAATATAAAACTTGAATATATGTTGCGTTATGGTAAGGTAAACTCTTACAGTCGCCTTTCTGTAAGCAGAATCTGGAGGAGATATGTGGATTTAGCTGAAAACCCCATCCTTCCAATAAAAATAACAAAATGGGAATTCTAAATCACTAAGCTAACCAATCTACTTGAATCTGATTGATAAAAAAATAATGAAACTCTAAAATAATTAACGCTTATTGAGATCGAGATAAAAGTGGCTGTTGATAAAGAAATACTGAATACAACAATTAAGGTGTACCAGTGAAAGATCTGAAAAGATTGACTTTTATGTTTTTTTAATATTTTTAATTTTTATGAGACAGCAATAATCAAGTCCCAGTGATGAAGACCTTTCTAAAGATACCCTGTATGAAGTGTTATTTAAACTGTTGAATTGTATTTCTAAGATGTTATGTAAAAATAATAATGTTATAAGGGTATTACAAGTTATTTTAATTTGTTGAGTAATAAAAAAATGAAACCGTGGTGGTCAATGATTAAGCTGTATGATGTGTCCCCCTCTCAATTTCGAGTTTGAGAAGCGCTTAAGTATTCCTAGTCACGTGCCTAAGTTTTCCCCTCCAGAGCTCTTCCAGAGTCAATCCGGAGCCCGTACGGAGTCAAAGGGGAGTCCGTACGGAGTCCTTCCGGACTTCCGGACTCAATTAGAACCTTAAAACTATAATAAAAAATCTAGAAAAATTACACATAATAGAGCTACTTCCCTTTTACATACCAAACTAATTTTCGTAGTCTGCGCAGCTCTAATTACCCCGTGAAAATTTATCAAAGTTAAGTAATTTTTGAAAATGTAAATATTTCTATAAAACTTTAAAATTCATTTAAAAATATAAGAAAAATAGTAAAAATTCTGGGAAAATTTCCCAAGGTTCTTGAGTGACTCGACTTGATACTTATAAATTTTCAGACCGTAAAAATAAGTTTTCTCCGTAAAATAATTGTATTTGTGTAGGCATTCGCTTGTGACCAATTTATTCATATTTTAAACTCCAATAAATTAAATAAAACCCTTTTATAAAAAATAATAACGCCAATATTGCACGCCGTAATAACTCCATTTACATATTTAGGTGCCGTACTAAACTTTAGGCTACCACATCCTCCCTCCAATCGAGAATGTCCCCATTCTTAAAACTTTGCATAAGTGGTCGAACACAATATTCATCTTTAACCTTCAACCACCATCTTCTTTAATCAACTATAAAATTCATCTTCATCAATATGTCTTCCAAAGAACTTGTCGCTCCATGTGAACTCTGCGCTCGATACCAGGTACCTTGTTTAATGTCCAACCCTAATCTTCCTCGCAGAACAGCTTGCGACTTATGCCGTGTGAAAAAAGTCAAATGCAACCGGCCAATAGTTCCTTCTAAAACAAACGTATATTTAGTACCAGCAGCTCTCCCTGATCCCTCAACTTCTAAAAAGCGATCCAAAATTCCTGTCTTCTTAAAACGAATAAGATCAAAAACAGCTTCAAAAGTTCAATCTTCATCAACGGATCCCGGCCTAATTTTGCCTTCACAAGATCCTAATCCTATAACGCCAGTACCCCCAACTAACTTTGCTGAGACTATGTTTCCTGGCTCTAAATGTAAGACCCTATTTATCTTACTAAAAAAAAACTTTTAATCAAAATTGACTAAACCTATGACTTAATAACATATTTGAACTTCTAGCTGTCGAAATAACCAACACTGATGATGTTGGTAGAGTGAAGACGGACTATATCAATCATTACCCAAATTTTCATTGCTATCTTTTTCTTGACTTTACTAATGAGTTGAAACAAAAAATGCTGGCCTATTTTCAAGAAACTCCAGCTAAAAACCATGAAGACCTCATGAAAAGAAGAATTTTAATGCAAAGCTTTGATAATGATGTTGAACAATTTCAAAGAAATTATCTTTTCTAACAGTATAACTTGATAAAATTTTGTTTTTGCTTGGTCTTCTTAAACTTTCAACATAAATGATGTTTTCTTTCTTCTCTGGCTTGATATAACATAAAATAAAATAATATAAATCTTGTGATGATTCCACTACTGAGAGCAAGGTTTGAATCCCTTCAGACTCCCATATACCAGTCTTCCTTCTTGTCACAGCATTGAGAGAGTGGATCTTCCTATGAGCCGAATACTCCTGATTCCAACCTCATAGGGCCCCCCACTGAGCCGAATTCTATGATTCCAATCTCGCCATAAGGTCCTCCAAGCTTCAAACCAAAAATGGCCTAACACCAAGGCACTAAAAAAAATCATTCCCTAAAATCCAACTACCATCCTAACTTCTGATTCCTTCATCACAATTTTAAAACTTTGCTATACAGCAAACCCATAAAATACTTTTGCCAGGCTTCCAATAATAATATTAACTTTAGACCATGTTAAAGCGCCACAAATTTTACCTAATTAACCATTATGCTTTCTTTAGCATCATCACCACCTAAAGTTTTAACCTCCTAAAGCTATCAGCACCCAATTCCAGAAATAATTGAATAACCAGTTTAGAGTCTTAGTGGACAGTGATAAATTAAAAGATTGAATTGAGTTATCCAAACAAGATTGACATTCCAGTTTAAAGTCTTGGTAGACCAAACATATAATTGATTGCCAGTTTATGGTCTTGGTGGACCAAAGATCGTTTAAGTGCATAAATATCTTGATATATTCCTAAGTAAGGCCTAGGCTTGACCAAAGATTGAATAAATTTGATAATCCAGTTTAATGTCATAGTGGACCAAACATTTGATCGACAAGTAATCCAGTATAAGGCCATAGTGGTCCAACGAATGTTGAATTATCCTGCAGATATTAATTTTCTAGTTTAAAGTCATAGTGGACTAAACAATGAATGAACTACCAGTTTAAAGTCATGGTGGACCAAACATTTAATCGATAAGAAATCCAGTTTAAGGTCATGGTGGACCCAACACTTGATAATAGTCCAGTTTAAGGTCTTGGTGGACCTAACATTTGATAACACTCCAGTTTAAGGTCTTGGTGGACCTAACAAATCCAATAAAAAAATTTTAACGATAGTCTTGAAAATTAGCCAGTTTAAAGTCTTGGAGGACTAACAGCTCCAAAATTTGTATAAAACCTTAAGGAAAGTCTTGAACAGTAGCCAGTTTAAAGTCTTGGAGGACTAACAGCTCCAAAATTCATATAAAAAAAACTTAAAGAACGTCTTGAACAGTAGCCAGTTTAAAGTCTTGGAGGACTAACAGCTCCAAAATTCGTATAAAAAAAACTTAAAGAACGTCTTGAACAGTAGCCAGTTTAAAGTCTTGGAGGACTAACAGATGTCTTGAAGTAAAATCCCATAGGTATTGAGTTTCCCTAGACCCTGTTTCCTGTCTAAACTAAATCAATAAAACTAAAAAGAATGAAAACTAAAAAAAATAAAACTGAGAAATATAATAATTTTTATTTAATTAATTAATTTTTTTTATTTTATTATTTTTTTTTTATTTATTTTATTATTTTATTTTTATTTATTTATTTTATTTTATTTTATTTTTATTATTTTTTTTTTTTTATTTTTTATTTTTTATTATTTTTTTTTTTTTTTTATTTTTATTTTATTTTTTTATTTAATTTTAATTTTAATTTTGTTTTTAATTTAAAATAAAAGATTTTAGAAAAGATAGTTTTTGAAATAAAAGTTAAAATATAATTTTTGAAGAAAGATAAAAGAATGTGAAAAGAAAGATAAAAAAAGTACTAAAATAAAATTTTAAAATAAAATTTTAAAAGATGCCCCCCGGCCATTTGATGAGCCGTACCCTCGACATCATACCCACATCCAAGTGCAACTTGATGTGGTTACACAATTTTAAGAAATTGAAAAGAAAGAAAATAAATGAAAGTTTTTAGAAGATAATTTTTATAATGATGATCACTGGGTGGGCTCCCTCCAATTTATAAAAATGATTAGAGACCACCAGTGAGCATCACCTTTACAATAATTCATAATATATATTTAAAGAAAAGAAATCACAATCTAACATAAAAAAAATCAAAAACAAAATAAGAAAATCTTGAATCCGGCGTTGAGAGCAGTGTCTCTTGATTCGTTCCAGTTTATAGTCTTAGTGGACTTCCTAAAATTAAAAGACAAAGCCAGGATTCAACTAGAAACAGGGAAAATTTTGGAAACGAACATTATGGGGTAATTGTGTATAGAGCAGCCAGCCCATCAATTACCCCCACACTTGTTAATATTTAATTAAGAAGGTTCCCCTGTGAACACTTCTTCCAATAAATTTTAAAATTTTTCCAACACTATCTTCACCCATATTTTAAGAATTTTTAATTTTGAAAATTTTCAATGAAGGTTTTCTCGCATTTCGTTATGTTTCATCACAGTTTCGTCGCCCATATGCAGTGTAATGATAGTAAAGTATTTTTTTTTGATAAAAATAAGAAGATAGTTTATACTCGTTGCGGAGGAATCCATAAAATTTCGTAGATATCATAGTTTATCCTCGTTGCGGAGGTATAAATTTAATAAAAGTCATTAAAATTGTAGTTTATTCTCATTTCGGAGTTGATAAAATTTAAGAAATTTCATAGTTTATCCTCATTGTGGAGGAAGACTTCGGCACTCCTGGTGCCTCTAGGATAGAACCGTTTCACTTGATCGGCCGCTACCCTCTTCTTTAATACTACTCCATCCAACTCTTCTAGCACATATGAACCGCCGGAAACTTGCTCCTTGATTTTATACGGTCCATTCCACCTATCTGCAAACATCTTTCCCCACTGACTTTCCAAACTCCTATTATACACCAGGACCATATCTCCTGGGTTCAAAGGTTTCCTTAATCGATGTGCCAACCGCTCATCCCAATATCTAACTTATTGATTTCGGATCTTCATCATCCGCGAATATGCCTTTTCTAAATATTCTTCTTTCTTTTCTAGCTGCATCATTCTTGCACACAATAATTCTTCAGTAGTTTTGACCGTGTCCCAGTCAACTCCAAGATATGATTCAGCTTCTAAATCAACCGGTAAAACTGCTTTCTGTCCAAAAACAAGTTCATAAGGTGAAAATCCGGTCGTCTTTTTGGCAGTGATTCGATCAGCAAATAAAACTAAAGGTAAATAGTGCCTCCACTTTTCGGCACTTGTCCCACACATTTTAACTAAAGCATCCTTAATAACTTGATGCCCTCTTTCAACCATGCCTTCAGCTTCAGGATAATATGGGGTTGCTACCCTAACCTTTGATCCAACTTTCAATACAGCCTCTTTAAACTCTGTCCCAAATTCAGGACCTCCATCTACCGTCACCAACTTCATCACCCCATACCTATATACCCAATTATTCAAAAAGAATTCTGCCACATTTTTGGCAGTTAAATTAATAAGAGGCGCTGCCTCTACCCAACCAGATAAATCATCTCTGGCCACAATTAAATATTTATACCGTCCCTCTTTTATATGAACGGCATCTAAACTAACTCTTCCAAAGAGCGTATATTCACCGGTCGCGCGTCCAGGTTCTTTTGGCCTTAAATAACTTCGTCTTTGACATTCTTCGCATGACTGAACCCACTGTTTAACAGCCATCTTCATGCCAGGCCACCAAAATCGATCAGAAATTCTTCTAAATGTTTCTCCAACGCCTCTATGCCCGAGATCTTCTTGCAGTGATTTCAAAACTAATTCTTGCCCCTTCTGTTGAGTTATAACTACTTGAGGATTTGGATACCTCCTCCTCATTAAACATCGACCAGATAGGTAAAACGTAGATGACTTCCTCTTGATAGCCACCCATTCATTGTCTTCACAATCTTCTGGCCTCTCTAAAGTCAACAAATATTTGACTAACAAAAAATAAAAACCAGTCTGACCCCAGACTTCATCTTGAAAATCGATTAATATAACATCAATAGGGACTTCTCTATCACCAATATCACCTGCACATGAATGAGCCAATAATCGTTGACCCCTAAATAAATCTTTAATCGAGCTATGTCGACGTTTTTCTTCTGAACCTTTGGATCCTTCGAAAACCGTATTTGAAAATACCTCTTTCTCTTTATCCACCTTTTTATTTAAGTTCTCTAATTCTCCAACATATACACCATTCCTTAATTTACTACTATCCCACACTACCAATCCATTTTCCTCTACATACACCACATCTTCTTCTACCTCCTCTCTGCCGAATTTATCTACACCTTTTCCAACACCTTTATTAACATAAAAACTATTTTCCAGTTTATCCTCTTGGTGGAGGTCATCATCATCATAATCTAAACACAATAGTCCTGCCAGTTTAACCTCATGGGGGAGGTATGGAAAGTCTTCAGCTCCTTTAGTGCTGGCTTTGATAATAGGTATATCTTCATCGAACTCTTCTGAGTCTGAATCTTCTTCAGTGGGTGGTCTCCTTGATAAACCATCTGACATAGTAAAAGTTTTGCCAGGCTTATGAACTAAATCAAACGAAAAATGTTGAATAAAAGCTACCCATCTCGTCATGGGTGCGTTCGGTAAACTTGGGGAATTAATCATCTGGATTAACGATTTTGCATCCACTTGCAACTCAAAATGTTGCCCCCACAAAATATGCTGAAGTTTCTTCAGTATTTTTGCCACACCACATAATTCCAATTTTGGTTGAGAATATCTTGATTCAACCTCAGTAAATACTACAGATTCATACCTAACTGGCCTGATGTAACCAGCTTTATCCATCTGAGACAAAACCGCCCCAGCTGCAACCTGACTTGAATCAACTGCTAAATAAATTCTACCAGCATCTTTTCCATAATCTAACTTGTGCAGGACTAAATCCTTCCCCACAACCTCCTTTAACTTCACAAACGCCTTTTCACACTCTTCATCCCACTCCCAGTCTGCATCCTTTCTCGTTAACCGTCTCAATGGAGCTGCCAATGAAGAAAAGTCCTTGATAAACATTCTAACATATACGCAAACGCCTAAAAACCCTCTAACTTCGGTCGTATTCTTGGGTCTTGGCCAGGACTGAATTTTGTTAACTTTCTTCTTGGACATAATCCTACCCTCTCTACATACCACATGGCCTAATATTTCTAAGGCTGGCACACAACAGGAAAATTTTGAACCTGAAATAGTTAAACCAGCCTCTTCAATTCGAAACAAGATTCTTTCAAAAGTAATTGCAAACTCCCAAATGAATTTGCGTATCCCGGGATTCTCTTCCAACACCTGGTTATCATAGTCGGTTGTTGGTCCCTTAATTCCTCCATCATCTATAAAGATTCCAGCATATTGTGGAATTTCATCTTGAAGGATCCAAGCCATCTGAGCTTGATAAACTGCAACCGAATTTGTTGCTCCTTGAGGTAATCTTGTTAACTGTAAACGTCCAAGTGGCGTATCGAATGTAGTGAGAGGCCTTGAGTCCGGATGTAACTCTCTCTCATCATATCCACCCATAATATCTCCTAAACCATAACACACTCTCCCTGCAAACGCTTCAACAAACTCCTCAGCACTAGGTGGTATTCCAGCATCCTTTATTGTAACCCTATTTAATTCCCTAAGATCATGAACAACTCTAAGCTTGCCATTCGGTTTCTTGATACAAAATACCGGACTAGAATAACTTGACATTGATTGCTCATAAAGTCCAGTGCGTATCCGTTCTCTGACAACTTCAATATAGGCTTCTTTTAATGCAGCCGGAATAGGAATCGGTTTCTGCTGCCACGGTTCATGACATACCACAGGAATCTTGTAAGGCTCCCCATAGGAATGCTTCAACACACCCCTCTCCTCTTCTACAAAAGCAATGGCCTTCTCTCGCTTGACCATCACATCCAACAACAACTTCTTCTCTTCTCCAGACAACCAACCATCAGGTCCAAAATTAACAACACCCAGTCTCTCAAAAGTGATTCTTGACGTCTCAGAAAATTCAGGCGGATTCTTTACCAAGGGACTTTCATAAGGATCTCTTGATAACCTTGGTCTTCTCAAAGGTGGATTTAATTCAGCAGGTAGCGGTTCATTAATAGGTCGAACTTTATTTGCTACCTTCTTATATTTGGCTGCGTCCACATCTAAATTAACTTGAGGTAAAACATTTTCTTTTGTATCGCCATTAAAACTTTCATCAAATGAATCTTCTTCATTGCCAGAATCAGAATAAGAAAAATTAGAAAAATATTTTATTTCATTTTTAAATTTTACCCTTTTCTCCTTTCCCTCGTCTAATTTATAAACAGATTTTCCAACACCTTTTCTTCCCTTATCCAACAGTAAATCACCCGTAAAGAAAGTTGGCAGTTTAACCTCTTGCTGGAGAAACGGAATTGAATTTTCACAAAAATTATTTTTTTGTGTTTTAATTATACCGAGATTTTTTATTTGATTTTGATGAGATTTTCGCAGTTTACCCTCTTGCTGGAGGTCCGTGATAGAAGGAGATAATTGCAGTTTAACCTCTTGCTGGAGGCCCCGAATAACATTTTCACATAAGTTATTTTTTGTGTTTTACTTATACTGAGATTTTTTATTGGGTTTTGATGAGATTTTTGCAGTTTACCCTCTTGCTGGAGGTCCATAAACATACCCTTCCAATTTTTATCCAACCTAATTTGGCCCATTTTGCCTTTTTCACCGTTTTTAAATTTAATAGAAAAACCGGGTAAATCCAATAAACATATAGAAAAGCCCAAAACGTATTTGCACTCCAAAGTATTATTAACAGAAAATAATTGAGAATCCACTTGAATTATCTCCAAGTGAGCTGACCTATTGCAATCCGGGATCTCATCCTGAGGAGAGATTACAACATTAGAGTGATCAGCCCCTGCTACCCCAAAAAATGAGGGCATTCATCCCTTTCCATCAAACATAATTCACCAGAAGACGTCCGTTTTATATGCCGCTTCTTGGTGCAAACACAACACTGGCACAGAGTAGTAATCCCTGGCCGTGTTTCCCAACCTTCATCTCCAGGAGGCGCTAACCGCATATGTAACCTCCGCATATCTTCACCAGTGATCTCCAAACTAATCCCCATGCCAGCTTGATACCCTATCCTGGCCTCAAAATCCATCAAAAAAGGACCACCAAGAACAGTTTTTACTGCTCCTCTGGCCACATAAAAGTGAACCTTACCAACAGATCCACCAATTCCTAAACTGACATGCTCAGCTGTACCCATTAGCTCTGTTGCATGCCCTCCAATACCTCTGAGGTTTCCCCCAGTTCCACTTTTAATTGGCAAGCCTATACTCGTCGCTTGCTCCAATGAAATTAAATTAATTTGAGACCCTGAATCGACCAAGGCCTTTACTTCTTTACCATTTAGAGTTACCACCAGGTAACCCAGGGGAGCGGAAAAATGTGTATCTACATCTTCACCAAACTTTTCAGCATTTTCACAAAAATATTCCACCTCTCCAGTGGAAACCCGACGCCTCGTCAAATGCTTCTTTTGCTTTTCAGCAAGCGCCGGACTAATCGTAAATAACTCCCCCAAAGATAAGGGAATCTGAAGTCGATTCACCCTATTCAAAACTGCGTCCATCGCATTAGCTTGACCGGAAACTACTGGCCGCTCATACTGGACCTTTGATTTAACAACCTTGGCCCTGGGTACCTCTTGAGGTCCAACCGAGCCATCTTCACCCCCCATTATAACATCTTCACTTTCTATAACCCTAACTCTGTCACCAGCTTCTTGCACTAATCCTGATCCATCGCTAGTCCTTCTTACACCCTCCATTGGGATGGGACCGCTAAAACTTGGTCTGGGTAGAGACGCCAACGGTACGTCCTCCTCAGAATCCGAATCATCCTCTGGCATAGGCTCACCATTTAAATCAAACTTGCCATAACTAGGGGGCCCCATATCAGCAATCCCCTTCTGCATTTTATATAATTCGTCCTTAGAGTAAGGGTTCAATTTGTTGGCGGCAGTTTGAGCACTAGAAATCTTGTCCTTAGAGTAAGGGTTCACTTTGTTATTGGCCTTGCCAGGATTAGCCCTCAATTGGCTCTGAATGCTACTTTTTGCCTTAGTAGCGGCTGCTCTTCTAGCAGCATTAACATCGTATTCACCAGCCATACAGCTACCCTCCACCTGGGCAACCGTCGCCAGCTCTAAACCACCAAAAGAAGTAGAAAATGTGGCTTTACTGACCTCTTTCTCCTTGCCCTTGTCAGCTTTACCACCATTACCATTACCATTTTTGCCACTCTTGGCATTAACATCTTCATCCGTCACCTCTTCAAATCTGGCTCTCCTTTCAGCCGTTAAACTTCTTCTGACCAAATCAGAAGGAGACTGTCCATCACTGGGCTTGATGAACGATCCATCAGGAAATTTATAAACTTTACCATCAAATAAAACTCGCCCAGCATCCATATCCTTATCAAGAGCAAAACAAACTGTTGCTCTGTGCCCTCTCCTATTACAATAGGAGCACACCTTTGGCTCATCATAGCCACCTCTATAATTACTACCACCATTCCCACCATTTCTCCCATTGCCTGGGAAGCGGTTACCGTTGTTATTGCCATTATAATTTCGACGTTCATAACCTCTAGACTGATAAGAAGTCGACGTCAACGAAGAGGCGATTGGGGCCTTATTGGCCTTCTGGGTTTCTTGAACAAATATTTTTAATTGTTTAGTTAAGTCGGCCAGGTGATTGACCATCTTATTATCCACATTACCCTCAACTTTAGCAGCAGGTAATCCCACTTGAGCCTTCTTGGCCTCCTGGGCTTTGACCATAATATCGTTATTTTGGGCCAAAACTTTGCTAACCTTGCTAACATATTGAGTGCATGACTCTTGATATTTGTCCAACGCCAATAACTTTAGATGGGCTTGAATGTTGTCCTTGATAACCTCCAGAGCCGGCAGTTTCTGCTCACCATTAGGCAGTTCCTTCATCAAATCTTTTCTTGAAAGATCCTTAAAGACGTCCATACGAATATCCCTGCTGCATGCTGACCAAAACAAATCTTTTGCTTGGTTCTCATGCACTAACTCGTCCACCAGTATGAGATATTCCACCACTTCATCAAACTGAACACAGAGCTTTTTGAAGTCAGCCATAGAAGAAACACCACCTTTTTCTTGCCAGTCTCCAACAATTTTATTGAGGTCCATCATAGTAAACCTAACACCCCATCTATCAATCATAGCTTTAGAAAGCTTTACCCAATCCTTGTCTTTGAATGCCTGCATAGCAATAACCTCTTTTTCCACCTCCCTATCGGCAATAAAAAATCTAACTTGCTTCACCATATCCACATGAGAAGCACCATCAACAGCAGCAGCAGCTTCATACCTGCTAATGAACCATTTAACCTCCTCCCCATCAAACTTTGGGCCATCCCAAGAAACAATTCTAACTGAGGGAGTAAGAGGGTTAGAAGATCCAGAAGAAACAGCAGAAGAAGACATCCCAATAAGTAAAGAAAAGCGTTAACAATCGATATAATAACAAGCCTCTTGCAGGCCAATAACAAAAATCCAATTAGAGTTCCAGAAAATAAGCCTCTTGCAGGCTAATAACGTTCTTGATCCAAGTAAGTCTTTAAAGAAAGCTAGAGAAATCGAACCCCATATTGGGCGCCAACTATGGTAAGGTAAACTCTTACAGTCGCCTTGCTGTAAGCAGAATCCGGAGTAGATATGTGGATTTAGCTGAAAACCCCGTCCTTCCAATAAAAATAACAAAATGGGAATTCTAAATCACTAAGCTAACCAATCTACTTGAATCTGATTGATAAAAAAATAATGAAACTCTAAAATAATTAACGCTTATTGAGATCGAGATAAAAGTGGCTGTTGATAAAGAAATACTGAATACAACAATTAAGGTGTACCAGTGAAAGATCTGAAAAGATTGACTTTTATGTTTTTATAATATTTTTAATTTTTATGAGACAGCAATAATCAAGTCCCAGTGATGAAGACCTTTCTAAAGATACCCTGTATGAAGTGTTATTTAAACTGTTGAATTGTATTTCTAAGATGTTATGTAAAAATAATAATGTTATAAGGGTATTACAAGTTATTTTAATTTGTTGAGTAATAAAAAAATGAAACCGTGGTGGTCAATGATTAAGCTGTATGATGTGTCCCCCTCTCAATTTCGAGTTTGAGAAGCGCTTAAGTATTCCTAGTCACGTGCCTAAGTTTTCCCCTCCAGAGCTCTTCCAGAGTCAATCCGGAGCCCGTACGGAGTCCATACGGAGCCGGAACGGAGTCCGTACGGAGTCCGTACGGAGTCGAAACGGAGTCCGTCCGGACTTCCGGACTCAATTAGAACCTTAAAACTATAATAAAAAATCTAGAAAAATTACACATAATAGAGCTACTTCCCCTTTACATACCA
Source organism: Hemileia vastatrix (assembly GCA_030280995.1). Lineage (NCBI taxonomy): Eukaryota > Fungi > Basidiomycota > Pucciniomycetes > Pucciniales > Zaghouaniaceae > Hemileia > Hemileia vastatrix. Next base: position 44,369,245 of record JASXTE010000001.1, read on the forward strand.
AACTAATTTTCGTAGTCTTCGCAGCTCTAATTACCCCGTGAAAATTTATCAAAATTAAGTAATTTTTGAAAACGTAAATATTTCTATAAAACTTTAAAATTCATTTAAAAATATAAGAAAAATAGTAAAAATTCTGGGAAAATTTCCCAAGGTTCTTGAGTGACTCGACTTGATACTTATAAATTTTCAGACCGTAAAAATAAGTTTTCTCCGTAAAATAATTGTATTTGTGTAGGCATTTGCTCGTGACCAATTTCTTCATATTTTAAACTCCAATAAATTAAATAAAACCCTTTTATAAAAAATAATAACGCCAATCTTGCACGCCGTAATAACTCCATTTACATATTTAGGTGCCGTACTAAACTTTAGGCTACCACAGCGTGTATTATATAGATGCATATGCATTTGAATTTGCTTGGTGGATACTTAGTGCATGTTAAAAATTGATGTGAAATGCCTATCTAAAGTGTATGAATAATGACTATGAAGAATAAATATGCATAAAAAATATGCATAAAAATATGCATAAAAAATATGCATATTGAATATACATAAAAATATGCATATTGAATATGCATTAAAAATATGCATATTGAATATGCAAAAAAAAGGTGCATATATGTATATGAATAAAATATATTAATATGCACATAAATATGTATAATGAATATGCATGTGCATATGCATAAATATGCATAATGATTGAAAAATACAAAAAAATGATGCTTAACGAGTATATTTTATGCATAAATAGAAATATGCAATATGAATTCATATTGCATACAGATAACACTGGCAAACCATTTTGACCAAAACTCATACTAAATTTTCATTCTGGACTAAAGGTGTGAGGGAAGGAAGAAAAACAGTCCGACATTAGAAAAATGCTACATGCACTCATTGTGTAGCAGAGCAAATGAGAAGTTCTGAATTATGGTTGGTGCCCATAATTTAGTATGATATCATAATTTTATTTAATTGTTTTCAATATTGAAAATACTTTAGGTTGGTTGGTATGGATCTAGCTGTGCCAGGGTCTAATCTAATTATTTTAACAATTTCTTAATAATTAATGGGTTTTGATACAAAAACAGGTTGTATTTTTTGTGGGATATTGGATATGATAAGGTCTTTTGTAAAAAAAACTTATATTGTTCAAAAATATTCCTGAATCAGATGTGGGATAATCACTACAAAAAATTTTAGTACTGTGGGCAATAAAATATATGCACAAGCAGTAAAGAAAGGACTGAGTGAACCCTTTTTGTGCAGTGGGAATCATTAGAGTGGAATTGTGGATGAAAAATATAATTCATTATTACCATTTTATTTAATCAAAAAATTTATAATATTAAAAAGAACTATTGATTAATTGGTATTTGACCTTTGTGCCTCACTCATATTTATCATTCGATTGATTTTTTGTCACCATTATGTTATTAATATTATAAGTATAGCAAAAACTCGTGTGCCCAACGCATACCGGGTGATGTTACACCTTTTATAATATTATTAAATAAAGGTAAAAAAATATGAAAATGATTTGTTTTACAAAAAATAAATTGATAAACAAAAGCAATATGAGGGATAAAAAGGTAAAATTAAAGAAGCAAATATGAAATAAAAAATTAAAATAAAATTACTGCCATCAAGAGCAAGTAGACACGTTGGGGTGAATGCTCACCAGTGGCACTAAACTTGGACTATAATTGCTTTTTTGAAAAACAAAAAAGTGCCAATGTGAGGTTTAACAAAACTTCAGCAGAACCATTTAGCCATATCAATCAACTTCTAGTGCAATGATTAAAAGAGAATCAATCACACCAGACTGCATGTGACCAAAAGTGTCCAGCACAAGTTTGGCCGAGCTTGTGCTGGACACATTTATGACGGAGAGTAGCTAGGGTAGAATTTTTCTTCAGTTAATCTGGTATTTCTTATAAACATGTCCATTGGTACTTGATCTTTGTGCCTCACTCATATATATCATTTGATTAATTTATTGACACCATTATATTATTAATATTATAAGTATAGAAAAAACTCATGTGCCAAATGCATACCAGGTGATGTTACACCTTTTAAAATATTATGAAATAAAAGTAAAAAAATATGAAAATGATTAGCTTTACAATAATTTAAATAGATATTAAAAAAAAAGAGAAATAAAAAAGTAAAATTAATCTCAAAGAGATCAATTATGAAAAACAAAATACTAGTAAAATTCTTGCTCTCAAGAGCCAGTAGAAGTGTTGAAACAAGTGGGAGCCATCAGGGCTAAATTTTAATAAGTGACCTTTTTTTATAAAGATAAAAAAATTATACACCTGAGGTTGGGAAGAACGACAGGTGGATGATTCAGCTAAACAAAACTACTTGTAGTGAAGGTTAATAAAAAAATGTTTTTTTGTTGCCATAGAGAGAATTGATACCATCAGACTGCACATAAACAAAGGTGTCCAGCACAAGTTTGGCCAAACTTGTGCTGGACACTTTTATGATGGAGAGTAGCTTGGGTGGAAATTTTCTTCAGCTCCTTCATCTTGTATTTCTCATAAACATGTCTACTTGTATTTGATCAGTCTTTATCTTTCATATTTATCATCCAATTAATATTTTATCACCATTATATTATTAATGTTATTAGTATAGCAAAAACTTGTGTGCCAAATGCATACCATGTGAGGTTATACCTTCAATAATTTTTTAAAATAGACATATATAAATATGGAAAGGATTAGTTTTACAAAAATTAAATAGAAATTAAAAAGTAAAAAGCGGAATAAAAGAGCAAAATTAAAGTCAAAGAGTTCAAATATGAAAAAAATACTAGTAAAATTCCTGCTATCAAGAGCCAGTAGAGGTGTTAAAGCAAATGGGAGCCATCAGGGCTTAATTGTAATAAGTGACCTTTTCTTTTAAGATAAAAATTTATACACCTAATATTGGGCAGAACAGCAGATGGATGATTCAACTAAACCAAACTACTTCTAGTGAAATTTGATAAAAAAAATTTTTTGTTGCCATACAGAGAATTGATCCCATCTGACTGCACATGACCAAAAGTGTCCAGCACAAGTTTGGCTGAACTTGTGCTGGACACTTCTATGATGGAGAGTGGCTGGGTTAGAATTTTTCTTCAGTTCATCTGGTATTTCTTACAAACATGTCTACTGGTATTTTGTCTTTGTGCCTCACTCATACATATTGTTTGATTAATTTTTTGTCTTAATTATATTATTAATTATATAAGTATAGCAAAAAATCAGGTGCCAAATGCATACTGAGTGATGTTACAACTTTTATAATATTATTAAATAAATGTATAAAAATATTAAAATAATTTATTTTCAAAATTATTAATTGATATCCAAAAGCAATATGAGGAATAAAAAATTAAGTTAAAGGGATCAAATATGAAAAAAGAAATCCAAGTATTATTCCTAATATCAAAGGCCAGTAGAGATGTTGAAGCAAATGAGAGCCATCAGGGATAAATTGTACTAAATTGACTGTTTTTTAAAGATAAAAAATTGTGTACCTGTGGTTTGGATGAGCTCTAGGTGGATAATTCAGCTATATCAAACTACTTCTAGGGATTTTTCTTATCAAATAACTTTTTTCATTGCCATAGAGAGAATTGATCCCATCTGACTGCACCTGACCAAAAGTGTCCAGCACAAGTTTGGCCGAACTTGTTCTGGACACTTTTATGATGGAGAGTAGCTAGGGTGCAGGTCTTCTTAAGTGCAACTGTTATTTTTTTAAAACATGTCAACTGGTATTTTATCTTTCTGTGTTATTCATATTTTATTATCTGATTAATTTTTTGTCATTAGAATATTATTAATTTTATTAGTATAGAAAAAACTTGTGCGCCAAAGGCATGTCATGATATATTACACCTTTTATAATATTATTAAAAAATGTTAAAAAAATATGAAAATGATTTTTTTTCCAAAATTATAAATTAATATCCAAATGTAACGTGAGTGATAAAAAAGTCAAGTAAAAGAGATCAAATATGAAAAAGAAAGATTCAATGAAAATTCCTGCCTTCAAGAGCCAGTAGAGGTGTTGAAACAAATGAATGCCATCAGGGCTAAATTTGATAAAATTTAATTTTTTTTAAGATAAAAAATTTTTCACCTGAAGTTTGGAAAAACTCAAGGTGGATAATTCAGCCATACCAAACTATTTCTAATGTAATTATTTAGCATTTTTTTAATTTAATTTCCACAGAGAGAATTGATCCCATCTGACTGCACCTGAACAAAATTGTCCAGCACAAGTTCGGCCAAACTTGTGCTGGACACTTTTATGATGGAGAGTAGCTAGGGTGGAAGTGTTTCTCAGTACATCAGTTTTTTGTTTTTCACATTTCTATTGGTTTTTTAATTTTTTTTATCATTCATATTTATCTTATAATTAATTTTTTATCACCATATATATTATTAATGTTTCCAGTATAGCAAAAACCTGCATGCCAAATTCAAAATTGGTGATGTTACACCTTTAATAATATTATTATATAAAGTTAAAAAAATATGAATATGTTTAGTTTTTAAAAAAATAAATTGATATTTAAAATTAAAAAGAGTAATAGAAAAGTAAAATGAAAATAAATGGGATCAAATACAAAATATAAAATACAAGTAAAGTTTTACTATCAAGAGCCAGAAGTGGTGTTGGGACAGTTGGGGATCCCTAGGTCAGGACTTGGTCTAAACTTAGTTTTATTTATAGATAACAAATTTTGACCTGAGGTTTGGACAGACTTCCAGGGGACAATTTTACAATATTAAACATTATTTACTTCAATAATTGAGTGAAATATCATTTTTATTTCCATAGAGAGAATTTATCTCATATGACTTCATGCATCCAAAAGTGTCCAGCACAAGTTTGGCCAAACTTGTGCTGGACACTTTTATAATTGAGAGTAGGCATACAGCAAATCTTCTTAAACTCAAAAGGGATTTCTTATAAACATTTCCTCTGGTATGTGATCTTTCTGTGTCATTTAAATTTACCATTTGATTAATTTTTTGTCATCATTATATTATTAACGTTATTACTATAGTAATAACTTGTGTGAAAAATGCATACCAGGTGATTTTACACCTTTAATCATATATTATTAAATAAAGGTATCAGAGTATGAAATTTATTTATTTTAAAAAATTAAAAATTGATATCCAAAGCAATATGAGCAATAAAAAAGTAAAATAAAAGGGATAAAATAAGAAAAAAAATATAAGGAAAATTCCCACTATCAATAACAAGTAGAGGTGTTAGATCAAATGTGCACCACCAGGGCTAAACTTGGACTATATTTTCTTTTTTTTAAACCAAAGAAAGTGTCATGATGAGTTTTGAAAAATCATCAGGAGGAAATTTGGGCAATATCAAACTACTTTTTGTGCAATGATTGAGCAAAATGTCATTTTAATTTCCATAGAGTAAATTTATCCCATCTGACTGCATGCAACCAAAAGTGTCCAGCACAAGTTCGGCCAAACTTATGCCGGACACTTTTATGATGGTGAGTATCTAGGGTGCAGGTCTTCTTCAGTTCATCAGGTATTCCTTATAAACAAATCCACTTGTATATGATCTTTCTGTTTCATTCATATTTATCATTTGATTCATTGTTTTTCACCATTATAGTATTAATGTTATTAGTATTGAAAAAAATTATAAGCCAAATGCATACTGGGAGATGCTACATCTTTAATAATCTTATTAAATAAAAGTAAAAAAAATATGAAAAGTGTTAGTTTTACAATAAATAAATTGATATTTGAAAGCAAAAAGAGGAATAAAAAAGTAAAATAAAAGTGATCAAATATGAAATTAAACATTCAAATAAAATTTCTGCCATCAAGGAAAATTTGAGCTTTCAGACTAAAATTGCACCATCAGTTCTAGATTTGGAATATATTTTCATTTTTTTTTAATTAATAAAAGTGTCCACCTGAGGTTTTCAAAAAAATCAGGAGGATAGTATAGCAGTATAAAACTACTTCTTGTGCAATGATTGAGCAAAATTTCATTTTAACTTCCAATGAGTAAATTTATCCCATCTGACTGCATGCAACCAAAGGTGTCCAGAACAAGCTCAGCTGAACTTGTGCTGGAAACTTTTATGATGGAGAGTAGCTAGGGTGCAAGTCTTCTTCAGTTAATCTTATATTCATTTTAAAAATGTCTATGGGTATTTGATCTTTCTGTGTCATCCATATTTATTATTTGATTATTTTTAGTCACCATTATATTATTAATGTTTTTAGTATAGAGAAAACATGTGTACTGAATGTACACTGTGTGATTTTACAACTTTAATAATATTATATAATAAATGTAAAAAAATGTGAAAGTTATCAGTTTTACCAAAATAAAATTGATATTTAAAAGCTAAAGGATAAATAAAAGGGTAAAATTAAAATTAAAGAGATCAAACATGAAATAAAGATATTAAGTATAATTTCTGCTATCATGAGCCAGTAGAGGCTTCAGAAAAAATGGGCACCATCATAGATTAATATGGATCAAATTTACTTTTTACCAAAGTAAAAAATTGTCTACCTTAGGTTTGGACAAACTTCCTGGGGACAATTTGTCCATATAAAACTACTTTCAGTGAAATGATGGAGTTATCATTCAGTCTCATTTCCATAAAAAGAATTGATTGCATCTGACGGCATGCAACAAAAAGTGTCCAGCACAAAGTTGGCCAAACTTGTGCTGGACACTTTTATCATGGAGAGTAGCCAGGGTGCAAGTCATTTTAAATCATCTGGAATTTCTTATAAACATGTCCACTGTTATAAAATCTTTGTGCCTCACTCATATTTATCAATTGATTAATTTTTTGTCACCATTATATTATTAATATTATCAGTATAGCAAAAACTTGTGTGCCAAATGAATACTGGGTGATGTTACACCTTTTATAATATTATTAAATAAAGGTAAAAAAATTTGAAAATGATTTATTTTACATAAAATAAACTTCTATCCAAAATCAATATGAGAGGAATAAATTAAATAAAAGAAATCAAAGATGAAAATTAAAATCCAAGTTGAATTCCTGCCATAAACAGAAAAAAGAGATGTTGAATCAAATTAGCACAATCAAGGCGAAACTTGCACTAAATTTTCTTTTTGTAACAATAAAAAAAAATCCACTTGAGCTTTACCAAAACTTCAGCATGAAAATTTTTCCATATCAAACTACTTCTAGTGTAATTTTATATCAAAAATTTATCTTCATTTCAATAGAGAGAATTTCTCCCATCTGACTGCACCTGACCATAAGTTTCCAGCACAAGTTTGGCCGAACTTGTGCTGGACACTTTTATGATGGAGAGTAGCTAGGGTAGAATTTTTCTTCAGTTCATCTAGTATTTCTTACAAACATGTCTGCTGGTATTTTATCTTTGTTCCTCACTCATAAATATCATTTGATTAATTTTTGGTCGCCATTATATTATTAATTTTATAAGTATAGAAAAAACTCATGTGCCAAATGCATACCAGGTGATTTTATGCCATTTATAATATTATTAATTAAATTTATAAAAATATGAAAATTGTTTATTTTAAAAATTATTAATTGATATCCAAAAGCAATATTAGGAATAAAAAATTAAGTTAAAGGGATCAAATATGAAAAAAGAAATCCAAGTAATATTCCTACTATCAAAGGCCAGTAGAGGTGTTGAAGCAAATGAGAGCCATCAGGGAGAAATTGTACTAAATTGACTTTTTTTTTAAGATAAAAAATTGTGCACCTGTGGTTTGGATGAAATCTAGGTAGAAAATTTGGCTATGTAAAACTACTTCTAGTGAAGTTTTTTATCAAATAATTTTTTTCATTTCCATAGCGAGAATTGATCTCATATGACTGCACCTGACCAAAAGTGTCCAGCACAAGTTTGGCCAAACTTGTGCTGGACACTTTTTCTGATGGTGAGTATCTAGGGTTCAGCTCTTCTTCAGTGCAACTGGTATTTTTTTAAAACATATCCACTGGTATTTGATCTTTCTGTTTTATTAATATTTTATCATTTGATCAATTTTTTGTCACCAGTATATTATTATTTTTATTAGTATAGCAAAAAAACATGTGCCAAATGCTTACAGGGTGATGTTAAACCTTTAATAATTTTATGAAATACAGGTAAAAAGTTATGAAAATGATTTGTTTTACATAAAACTAATTGATATCTAAAAGAAAAAAAGGGATAAAAAGAAATAGGTTGAATAAAAGGGATTTTATATGAAATTAAAAATTCAAGCTAAATGCCTACTTTCAAGGCTCAGAAGAGGTGTTGGATAAAATGGGCATCATCAGGAATAAAATTGTACTTAATTTGATTTTTTGAAAAACTAAATGAACTTTTCAGCTGATTTTTTTCCAATATTTAGTTGGACACTTTGTCTATATCAAATTACTTCTAGTACCATGATTGACCAAATTAAATCCTCATTTCCATATGCAGAATTGATCCCATATGGCTGGACCAGGCCAAAGGTGTCAACCACAAGTTTGAGAATTCTTCTGGTGGACACTTTTATGATGGAAAGTAGTAGGGTGCAAGTCTTCTTTAGTTAATCTAGTATTCCTCATAAACATTTCCAACTTATTTTTGGCCAAAAATCAGGTGGAAAGTTTGTCCATATCAAATTACTTCTAATGCCATGATTGACTAAAAATTGATTCTCATTGCCATATAGAGAGTTGGTCCCATATGACTGGATCTAGCAAAAGTGTCACCACAGTTTTTGATAAACTTAAGTTTGAAAATTTTATGATGGAAATTAATTGAAAGTCTTCTTCATTTCATCAAGTAATCCTCATAAAAATTTCCACCTGTATTTTGGCCAAACTTCAGGTGGACACTTTGGCCATATTAAATTAATTCTAGTTCCATGTTGATAAAAAACTGATACTTATTGCCATGTATAGATATTAAACCCATCAGACTGTGCCTTTCCAAAAGTGTCTACCTGAATTATGGCTAAACCTCAATTGGACACTTTTATGATGCAGAGTAGCTAGGGTAAAAGTATTCTTCAGTTAATTTGGTATTCATAATAAATTTATCCTCCTGAAGTTTAGCCTAACTTCAGGTGGACAATTTCGGAAAGCACCAGTTAGTCACTATCCATCAAAAAAGTTTTCACCAAAATTTTGGCTAAACTTGTTGTGGACCCCTTTGATCAGCCACAGTCAGATGAGATCAACTCTTTAGATGGAAATGAGGATGATGTTTTGGTCAATCATGGAAATAGAAGTAGTTTGATGTGGCCAAATTACCCCCCTGAAGGTCAGAAAAACCTTACAAGACACGTTTTAGCAAGGAGTAACTGAGAAAAATCCATTTATCAGAAGTAAAATCTTTTAGTGGATAGATGCCAAGGTTTCAAACTTGTGTATTATGGTCAGTATTAATTTTGAAAGTGTCTGTCCAAGCAATTTCATTGCCCATCATGACACATTTTGTTTTAAATGTTTCAAACTGTGTGCTACAGTATTAAGGTGTCACATAGTATAATTAAGTTCTATTAAGTGCCCTCCTATGATGCCTAAATTTATAATTTAATATCTTACATAATAATTTTTTTTATATAAATTCATCAATATTTTATTTTATTATCAAATTTAATAGAGCAAGTATCCTTAATTATTATATATGCATAAGCTTTGGTTAGATCAATTTGTGCTCAATTTGTGCTCAACAGAGGACCAAAATCAAGTTCTGGAGGATCAACTTGTGCATAATTTGGAATCAGTTGATATTCTGTCTATAATCAATCTGAGAATAAATGTAAATCTAACTCTAATTTACTTATGTTTATAAAGTATTCATAAACCTGGCATAATTAAGGGACACTCTAAATTTCAAGAGAGGGGATCGCTAGCAATTCACCCCTATATTTTGCGTGGTGAATATATCTCAAACTTCACAGCTCCACAGAATTGATTAGGCTGGAATCATGCAGCCCTAAAGTATTGTTTTAAAAAGAGACTTCTTTTGAGGATACTTGACCAATTAAATCTTCATGGTCAAAAAATGGCAATTTTAACAGATCTAATGGATAGGACCATCAAAATTGATGACATTCAACAAGGTCATCTTCAACAATGGTGTAATGCCAATAAATCTCATAGTTTAAATTTCAAATCTGGAAGTTCTCTGATTCATCCTTGACCCACTCAATCTTCATATAAAACCAAACCCAATAAAAAGGGTAAAGAAAAAGCTTGATCCAAAGGCTCAACCTCAGGAAATATAAGGAAGGTATTGGATTCAAAAGAGGAATTAAAGTAAGCTTAAAGGAAAATAATAGAAGATAATGTGTTGTTTATGTATTGTGGGGGTAAACATAAGTTGGATGAATGTGCTAAATTAAAGGATACAGATGGTAACAGTTCCAAGTCAAAAAACTAGTCAATATTCTACTTGTGTGCAAAGAAACATATTATATAACTCCCAGTTCAGAGTATCTCCATGTCCTAAGTACTGGAGTTGCCCTTAACTATTTTAGACTAATTCTTTATAAGGAGGATAATCCCTTCAGTTGTCTTATTGACTCTGGAGCTTCAATTTTCATTTATCAATTTACATTTTTCGAAAAAACTTAAACTGAAATTTGTAATAATTGACCAATTTCCAATTTATTTCCTTGAATAAAAGGAACCCAAATACTGGGTTAGTAAGAAAGATTTATGGGTTTTTAACCTTCTAAATTTTCCCTCCTTAAAGTGGGAATTTACAGTCTTGGATGCCCCAAGGAAGGATGATACCATTCTTGGCCATGACTTCTTACAGTATTGGAATCCCAAAATTGATTGTTCACAGGGATTGATCACCCATCATTCCAAATATATTTCTGATTCATCAATTCAGGTAAATAGAGAGTTAAACAACTAGCCTGAAAAATTCCTGCCAAGGACACTTCTCCTCAAGATGTATTGCAAGCATCTGATCATTCTTTAAATGAGCACTAGGCTAATCATTCTAACTTGACTACTTTACTTGAAGATTATTTCAATAGGCTAGAAGTAATTGATTTTTTCTCTCTAAATACAGGTCTACCTTTGACAGATTTCTTTGAAGATGAAGAGGATGACCAAATCAATATTGAAGCCATTAAATCAATTCTACCTGAAGTTTATCATGACTTCATTGATGTTTTTTCAATATGTAAGGCCAAAAAAATACCATTTCATTGACCATATTACCATAAAAAAGAGTTAATAGTTCATGTCTATTCTTTGTCAAAGGACAAATATCAAGTTCATTGAAACTACATTGTAGAGAATGTAGGAAAGGGTTATATTTGAGCTAGTAAATATCCAAAAGGCTTTCCAGTTCTTTTTGTTAAGAAAAAAGATGGAAGGCTTAGGTTATATGTTTATTATAGAAAACTCAGCACAGTGACTAATAAGACATCATATCTAGCCCCTCCTATGTCATTACTTCTTACTTTGTTTAATGGTGATAATTTCATTTTTAAAATTGATCTCAGAGGTTCTTAAAGTCTTATATTTATTGCAGAAGGTCATGAGCCTTTAAATACAATGTGTAAAATATTTGGTAGTTTTGAATATTTAGTAATTCTGTTTGACTTGTGTGATGCACAAATGACTTTTAAAACTTTTTTTATGATATTTTCCAAGATATTGTCAAACAGTTTGTTGTTTTCTACCTAGATGAAATTTTAATCTTTTCATATAACATATCCAACATGTCTAAATGGTTCTCATTTGACTTCAAACACATGGACTGTAAATGGGTATTTTGGTCTAGAAGGTTCAATTGGAGGTCAAACGGGGCATTTAAGTGAAATATTGGACTTTCAAAATCAAGGTACATAGTTTTATTTCTTTTTATTTATTTACTCAATTTATAAGAGGTAAGGGTTTAAAATATTATTATGATTTATATTTTAGAATTACATTAATGTAAATACTAAACTTATAAAAAATAGTAATAAGTATTGTATCTAATAGATATGTTATAAAAATGGTAAGTAAAAAGAATGAGTTTAAAAAGTACAAAAGCAGAGGGCCTTTTATAGGCAAAAGGTGAGAGATAAAACACAGAGTTAAAAAAATCCAATAAGAGAGTGTGAGAGAAAAAACTTAGTGAAAAGAGAGTATGTGAATATAACAAAGATATACTAAAATGATGTGTCAATGAAAGGTGTCATATTTATTTGATATAAATCTTGAGTTCCCTTAGATTGTCACACTTAGTATAGAACATTTTATTTAAAATGTTATTTTAACTGAATTTTAAACTTCTTAATAAAGAAATTTGAATTTTTTAAATTTTTAATATTTCAATAATATTTTTATTACCTTTTCAACTTTATTATTGAGCACAGTGTTAGTGAGTAAAAATATACAGGACATTTATTAATTTTTATTCGTTACTAAATTTACTTATTGTACTTATCTAGTTAATTGTAAGTAATACATAAGTAAATAAAAGATAATTAATTATTAATAAGAATTAAAAAAAGGTGTGGCTTCATTTCAGTAAGATAATTAATTATTTTACTGGATAAGTCTAGTAGTCTGGCTTAAACTCCCTCACTCTAAAAAAACAATAAAAAACTGCTATGATTTTTTTATACTTCTTTAGTAGAGTAGGAAGATTAGATATTTCCTTCCCAGGTATCATAGAAACATATTCAGATGATTTATTCTTGAATCTCAATAAATATCCTGTACCTTTTTCAGCAGTGACTATTCTGTCATTCAGAATCTTATCAATTTCTTCTGTCTCAGTGATTTCATTAGGGGTTTTCTTTGGTTTTCCCCTCCTTTTTGGAAATAAATCACTATGGGATGTGTAAGGTTTCAAAAGAGATATTGGAAAAACTGGATGTTTTCTGTCATATGGAGAATACAAAATAACTTCAACAGAATTATTTCCAATCATTCTTCTGACAACAATTGGACCAACAAATGGTTCTTTCAATTTTTTATTACCTTGTAAATTGAAGTTGACTGTATAAATAAGCACTTCATCACCCTTTTTAAAAGTGTATTCTTTATGGGATTCTTCCCATCTCTTCTTCTCATATTCAAAGGATTTTTCAATACATTTTTGAGAATGACTTCTGCAAAGTTGTTGCATTCGAAGAAATAATTTTACACCAGGATGTAAATCCAATTTAGGTATTTTATTATTGAGAATTTGGGCAGGAGTATTTGTAACATATCCAAGCCAGAGCTCAAAAGGCTTTCTTTGAGTAACAGAATGAACAGTGCTATTATAAGCGAATTCCAACCCAGGAAGTAAGGTAACCCAATCATGAGTGAATATGTCATTGTCTTTATACTCAAGGCCAAAGGCACAATACCTTCTTATCATGTCCTCTAAAGTCTGAATCATTTTTTCAGCTAATTCATTAGTCTGAGGGTGATGGGCAGGAGATAGTTTCAGATCAAAACCACAAACATCCATCAGAGACATCCAAAATTCAGAAGTAAATTTAGGGTCTCTTTCAAAGATTATGGCTTTAGGAAAACCAGCAGTATTAAGCATATGAGGCCACCATAAGAAAGCTAATTCCTTAGTGGAAACATCCTTGAAAGTAGGGATAAATTTACACATTTTGGTGAATCTGTCCACAATAACCCAACAAGAGTTATAACTGTCTTTTCAAGCAATGGGTAATTCTGTTACAAAATCCATGTTTATTATCTGCCATGGTGCATCAGGAGGTTCAATATGTTGCATTAATACAACTCTCTTACCAGTCAATCTTTTTGATTTTTGGCAAGAATCACAAGATTCAACATATAAATTGGTGTGTTCAGACATATTAACCCACCAAGCAGTGTTTTTAATTCTGATAATTGTTTTTTCATGATCAAAATGTCCATCTAATATGTCATCATGACAAATTTTCAAGATGATTTCTTTCATAGATGGAGGAATAACAATGACATTACTCAACTTTCTTCTATAATATAGATATCCTTCATCAATTGAAAATTTACCTTTTTCCAAAGCCTTTTGGTACTTTGGTGGAAGGGTTTTAATTAATGCTTGCATTGAAGCATTCTTTGGATCATTTAATATGGTGCATTACTTTTTTAAGTCAGTGTCCTTATCATATGAATCCAGAACAAGCTGTAATAGCTCTTCCTCCATATCAACCACATATATCCCATGAATATGAATAATTTCATCCTCAGGATCATAAGCAGGATTTAAGTCATCATTTTGTAAAGGTAACCTTGATAACATATCCACATTTGAGTGAACAATACCCACCCTATGAATAATTGTAATTCTCCCTCTGTATTCCTGAACAGCTAACTGCAATCTGAACATATGTCTGTTAGGTGTTTTTCAAATTTAAAAGGGATTTAACTGCACTGAAGTCAGTTACAAGTTCAAATTTCTAGTCATCTAGGTAATAATGTAGCTTTTCTAGAGCCCACACTATGGCTAAACATTCAATCTGAGTGGCACCATATTTCAATTCACTATTTCTCAAGGTTCTTGAAATATAACAAATTACTACTTCTGATAATTTATCATTCATAACTTGTTTTTGATGGAGGGCGGCACCAAGACCAATAAAACTGGAATAAGTGTACAAAACAAATGGTTGATTAAATTCAGGTAAAGCAAGAATAGGTGCTGACATCAAACAGTGTTTCATAGAGTCATAAGCTCTCTGTCTTTCACTATTCCAGACAAAAGCAACATCCTTTCTTGTCAATTGGGTAAGGGGTAAAGCTATGACTTGGTAATTTCTAATATACTGTCTATAGTATCCACACATTCCCAAAAAACTCTGGAGCTCTCTAACTGTGGTAGGAGCCTTCACCTGTTGTATGGCTGCCACTTTTTTTTGGTCAACACATATCTGTAACCCTGAAACAACATGACCAAGTACTTTTAAAAAATTAAAACCAAATTTACATTTCTTCAAGGCAAGTGTCATATTTATTTCATCCATTTTGTGGAACACTTTACACAGGTGGTTAAGATGGTCCCCAAATGTTTTTGAGAATATAGTGATATCATCAATATAAACCATCAGCCATCCTTCAATTATCTCTTAATGGAATGTGTTATCCATAACTTTAGAAAAACTGAAGGGGCATTTTTAAGGTCAAATGGCATCCTAACATACTTATGAATACCCATATGAGTAGCAATCATCAGAAAATTCTGGGAATTCTCCTCAACAGGTACCTTGTGATATCCCTTGTTACCATCCAGACAGCTGATATATTTAGCACCTTGTAAGGTAGCATGTATAGAGCTAATTCTAGGTAAAGGGTAGATATCATCAACATTATAAGTATTTAATGCTCTATAATCACCACATAACCTGGCTTTATCTTTCTCATAAGAAATTAGGACAGGTGAGATAACACAATATTTAAGTGTTTCAACTACCTTTTCAATAATATTCATTTTTAAAGGGGTAGAGATATTGTCTTCAATATCTTTTCTCTTTGTGGGAGAAGCAGGATAAGGCTTCTTCTTTAAACTAGGTGGCATTTCAGTTAATGGAAAAGATAATGAAAGTTTCATTTCTTCTTCAACTAATCCTAGTTTATGTGACCCATGAGCAAAGGCCATAGGAAATTATTTTATCAATTTTATGATGGAATCTTTATCCTCACCTGAAATTTGTTCTCCAAAAGAAGCATTGTCAATTTCAGACATAAGGTCATGCATTTATTTTGTATATCTTCCTTTATATTGAACCACAGAATTACATGTGTTCAATTCTGGTTTTAATAATTTTTTGGGGGAGGAAATCTTAAATTTTCTCTTCTCATTCATCCCCATTGTGAAACATTGGTTTGAAGGATCCAATTTTACATCATACTTGGTTAAAATATCATTTCCTATAATAAAACAACTGCTTAAGTTATCATTTTTCATGACAACAAAATCACAAATAGCTCTTACAAAACCATGGTTATATTTAAAAAACACTGTGGCTTTGTATTTACGAATGGGGGATAAAACAGAGCCATAACCTCTCCAATTTTCAGAAATGATAGGAATAAGTTTTGATTTATACTCTTGATCCACTAAAGCAAGTTTTTTTTCAGATACTACACTTCCCCCAGCTCCAGAATCCAGAACAACTTCAATGCTGGTTCCATTGATCAAGACTGGTGCCTTGAGAGGGTCAATAACAATTGAGCTATCCACAATTTTCTTTATGATCTCAGCATCCTCAACTGTAGATAAATCATTATTATCAATATCAATAGTATTTAAAAATGAATATCTTCTTCCAGCATCTAGATTTCTTGTTGAGATTCATATGAAATATTTCTGGCACAATCACTAGAAGTATCATCCAGTGCTATTGTGTCATCAGCATGCTCCTCAGTTTTTTCAACAAGATTTATCTTCTTGTCACAAACATGGCCTTTCTTCCAAGGCTTGTTTCACTTGAAGCAAGAGTTTGTTGAATACTTTTTAGGTGCAACAGAGGCAGAAGGTTTACCAACCTTTTCCAGAGGTTTCTGTTTGTAAGTGGAGGGTTTCTCCAAACATCAAAAGTTGGATACTGGTCAAGTTTTGGCCAATTCTTTTGATTTGAAGTAGTATCCTTATTACAAGCTTTTTTCTGAGTGAGAAGGAGCTGTAAATTCTCCAATTGGGAAGTAATTTCATTGTTTAATCCTTCTGTGGATGATCCAGGTACATCATCAATTTTCTATGGAAACTCATTGATATCAACAGGTATTTCTGGCACTAATTTTACTTTGGATGTACTAGGAACAGGTAAAATTGGGGTATCCTGCTCAACAGGTTCTTTCAAACAAATGTCAGAAAACTTTTGATTATATAACAATGAATTCAATTTCTCCTCAATGGTTGTTAACCTAGTTTTTACTCTTGGAATACTAGAT
The DNA here is from genome assembly GCA_030280995.1 of Hemileia vastatrix. Classification (NCBI taxonomy): domain Eukaryota; kingdom Fungi; phylum Basidiomycota; class Pucciniomycetes; order Pucciniales; family Zaghouaniaceae; genus Hemileia; species Hemileia vastatrix. The sequence continues at coordinate 44,386,175 of JASXTE010000001.1, forward strand.
AAATTCTCCTTGATGGTTGCAAAAGATAAATGATTCTTATTTTGTAAAGATAAATAATGGTTACACAATCTTTCTAAGTTCATCTTGTGTCCCTCTAGCTCCTGGAAACAGATGGATACATTATCTTTTAATTTAGACAAATCATTCTTGATACTTTTCCATAAAGCAGATTTCTTTTCATGAGTTACTTTGTAATGAAAAAAATCATCAGAAACTCTCTGTAACTCACTCCTCAATGCTTGATAACCCTGTTCAGTTAAAAAAGTATTATATTTCTGAGTCAATTGCATGTTGTTCTTTATATGTTTTTGTTTAGCAACAATATCTCTCAAATATTCATCATTAATTTTTGCTAGATCTGGAGTGTTTCTCAATAAAGAAACGGAGTAACTTTCCAGATTCTCATAAAACTCTGGATCAAGTGTTTCATCAAAAATAGCCATATCAGGATTTATCATTGAAGTAGTAATTAAAACTAAAGGATTAGCTACATTAGAATATTGAGTGATCTGTCTGCTCTTATCAGCCTCTACTGGTCTCACAGTTTCATCTCCTCTTCCAGAACTACCTGAAGGAACTGAATCAGCAACAAGAAATGGTACTTTAGATTCAATAGAGGGGATCGCCATAGCTTGAGAAAGATCTGAATATTGTTTTTAATTTTTCTGCCTCCTTGATAAGGGTTAGGAGGTGTGGGGTTGAATTGACTGGGTCTTGAAGGACCTTCCTGAGGCATTTGAGGCTGCTTATGTTGAGACAGATAACCCCACTGGGTGTTTAACCAATCCCACTGTCACTTTGATACTTCCACATTTTCTGGTTGCTGGGGAGCCAATTTTGGAAGATCTCTGGGGGGAGGAGGTCTCCTCTTCTCTTGAATAAAGGCATCTATTTTTCTTACCTTTTCTTCTAGTGAGTCTGTTCTTTCTCTCAGTCTTAAGTTCTCTGTCCTCAGTTCCTTAATGTGGGTGGAGAGATTCTTAACTTGCTGAGGTAAAGGCATCTTTTTTATTTTGAAGCCTTTTGGAAGTCCTTCTGGGGGGTTGATGGAAGGCTTTTGTTCCTGAGCATTTTTCTCCAGTAGTATTTCAACTTCCTCCATTTCCACATCCTGATTGGTCCAATAATTGATTAATTTAGGCTAATTTTGTTGTCAAGGGAGAACTTACAGAAGTAGATTCATCATAATCAATTAAATCCAATTCCTCATCACAGCCAGAAGAAGCGCCTTGATCAGTCATATTGTAATTTTAACCTGAACTGAGGGAAGAAATATTAAGATATATTTGTTTTATTTTTGCTTTATTAAAAGAAAAATAAGAAAAAAAATTTAAAATATAAAAATTTTCAGGACAAAAATCAACTGAAATAATAATCACAATTTTATTAATTCAAAATAATTTTATATCCAGGATTAAAAGAAATCAACTGAAGTAATAAAATTAATTTTTAATTACATTTTGATAATTATCAGGATTTAAATAAACTGGAGGAATTTAATTACAAGGACTTAATGTCAACTGAAAATAATTTAATTACCAGGACTTATTTTCAACTGAAATAATTTTAATTACCAGGACTTAATTTCAACTGAAATAGTTTTAATTACAAGGACTTAATGTCAACTGAAATAATTTGATATAATTAATTTATAATATTATTAATTTACTTCCAGGAAAATTTGTCAACTGAAACAATAATATAAAATTGTAATTATCAGGACGAAAGTCAACTGAAATAATTAAAAAAAATAATATAATGAATTTAATTTTTATTACTTCTAGGACTAAGAACAATATAGTTCTATCTTTGTCAACCAGCAATATACAAATTCTAATTTACCAGACACCTCCCCCTGTAAAATGAGCAAATTAATGCCACTTACAGAGTTCTGAGTAAAAAAAAATACGTAAACTATGAAAAGTGCAAAGTGACCCACAAATAGTAATCAATAAAATTACAACAAATATATATGACTATTATCAATATATAAGTTTAATTTTTGGAGCACAGTTTGATTTCCGTTCACAGCAAAAAAATAAGTCACGTGACTGATGGCGTTTGTGCTTTTTGTTGTCCACTTGTCCCTATAGGTACCTCAATATCAATGGTCCCTTGGTCTCCGGCCTCAAGTTATCAATGCGCCATTTACAATTTGGAAAGGATCTCAACTGTTGATGAGTATTTTGGTCTAGAAGGTTCAATTGGAGGTCTAACTGGGTGTTTAAGTGGAATATTGGACTTTTAAAATCAAGGTACGTGGTTTTATTTCTTTTTATTTATTTACTCAATATATAAGAGGTAGGGGTTTAAAATATTATTATGATTTATATTTTAGAATTACAGTAATCTAAATACTAAACTTATAAAAAATAGTAACAAGCATTGTATCTAATAGATATGTTATAAAAATGGTAAGTAAAAAGAATGAGTTTAAAAAGTACAAAAGGAGAGAGCCTTTTATAGGCAAAAGGTGAGAGATAACACAGGGAGTTAACAACATCCAATCAGAGAGTGTGAGAGAAAAAACTTAGTGAAAAGAGAGTATGTGAATATAACAAAGATATACTAAAATGATGTGTTAATGAAAGGTATCATATTTATTTGATATAAATCTTGAGTTCACTTAGATTGTCACACTTAGTATAGAACATTTGATTTAAAATGTTATTTTAACTGAATTTTAAACTTCTTAATAAAGAAATCCAAATTTTTTAGATTTTTAATATTTTAATAATATTTTTATTCCCTTTTCAACTTTATTACTGAGCACATTTTTATGGAGTAAAAATATACAGGACATTTATTAATTTTTATTAATTACTAAACTTACTTATTGTACTTATCTAGTTAATTGTAAGTAATACATAAGTAAATAATAGATAATTAATTATTAATAAGAATTAAAAAAGGTGTGGCTTAATTTCAGTAAGATAATTAATTACTTTACTGGAAAATTCTAGTAGCCTGGCTGACATGGACTCTATGCCAAGAACACTAAGTTGTGAATTTTGCCTTAAATCTATTGACTTTTTGGGTTTTACATTTTCTACTGATGGTTTATTCATGGATGATAACAATTTTAAATAAGGTTTGTAATGTCCAGAGCCAACAACACTAGATTTCTAAAAAGGATTTTTGGGTTTTTCCAATTTCTATAGAAGATTTATTAAAGATTACTCTAAAACTATTACAAATCTTACTTCTCTTCCGAAAAAAGATACTCCCTCTGTCTTTACAGAAATATCATGAAAATAATTGGAAGCATTAAGAACTGTGTTCACCACAGAGAAAATTTTTCAACACATTGATCCTACAGCCTCAACAATAGTTGAGACAGATGCTAGGGATTGTGCTTTGTTGGGGGTAATATCCCAATTAAATCGTGAAACAATTTTTTTTCATCCTTTTTTTCTTAAATAAAACAAATTAATTGAAGCAGAATAAATTTATGAAATTCATGATAGAGAGTTATTAACTATTTTTCTTTGTCTTAAAAATGGCTTTCTTTTCTTTTTAGACTAAGTTGTTCTTTTTAAATCCTAACTGATTATAATGCTTTGAAATAATTTATGTCTTGCAAATACTAACTAGATGTCAGGCTAGGTGGACTGAGTTTCTATCTGAATTTTATTCTACTATTACCTACTTTCCAGACAAAAGTTGTGTGTTTCCTATATTTTATCATGTTGGGAGGACATTTATCTGCAGCAGGGGGAGGCATTTTCAGAGAATAATCCAGCAAATTTAAAATCAATTTTCAATGATTCAATGTTAAAGACTCATCAACTCAACTCAATGACAACAAAATCAATTCAAAATCCACTATCCAACATTTGAGAAACTCAATCAAAGATGATTATTTTTTGGGGATTAAAGACAATAATCTCAAATCAAGGGGCCAATAGATTTACTATAGAATTAATTCTGTTAGTCTTTGAAGTTAGAGTAGTCATACCTTACAATAAGGAAATAAAGTTATATATTTGTAATAATAGACACAATTTTCCATTAGCTGTTCATTTTGGTGCTGATAAAACTTACCAGTTACATCATGCAATATTTGGGGGGGACTTGCTAGCAAGTCCTCAACTTGAAGTCAGATGGAAATCAGATGTAACTCAGACTGAAGTAATACTGAACTTTCACTTGAAGTATCACAAAAATAATAATGGATCTATATTGAAAACATAGTGAAAGTGTGAGGATAACTGAATGGAAGCCAGAAGAAATCATTTTATGAGACTACTCAATGCACAGTATTTTTTGAAGCAACTTATTTAAATAATACTTTATTAATTTAAGTTGATCAATGAAAATTTATTGACAATATCACAATTCTTAAATACAATAGTTTTATTAAAAACTTTCAGATTACATATAAAAAAAATCATTGACTTTTTCTATTACCTACAACTGTTTTTACAGAATTGAAAACTATGTTTCAGCTAATATTTTATGGCAGTAAACTCTGTTCTTTGCCCAAAGAACAGAGTTCATCCTCCTATTTTCACACTATGTTTTCACCAATCCCCATCCCTTTCAATTCTATCAACACATGCTTGTCTTCCCTCCCCACCCCTTTTGCTACCCTCCCAGCCCCATTGTATGCCATCCTCTTTTGATCCACATTTAACCACTCCCAACATCCCCCGACCCTTTTCTTCATTTAAAATGCCTTGGAAACCCTTAATCTTCCTTTCCAACTCTTTCCAAACCTTTTCGCTACCCCATATACCCTTCCTCACCCCTCTCTACAGCCTCTTCAACCCTTGTAGCCCCATTCCTCCCCTTTACCTTGCCTCCACAATCCTTGAACCCCAGTTTCCTCCCTTTCAACTCAGTCCCACCTTTCATGAACAAATTGACATATTTCAAATTGTAGTTTCTCCATGTATTTCTGGCCAAAGAAACTTATATTATTATTTCAGATGGTATCTTGCCAGATCTATAATTTGGTGTAATTTTTTTAAAAGATTGCAAAGAAACATCTTAAATAGTTTAAAATATGTATTTTTCAGAATAATTTGGGTGTGATCTGCGCTGTATTAAAATTTCTATAAAAAAATCTTATTCTTCATATCTCAAGATTTGTTCAAAGTATTATTACCTATGCTTCATTTAATGTTCAAGTTGTATTCATATTGAGTTCACCAGAATGTCAATATTTTTTCTTGGTGGTTTCATTACTAATTCAATGTGGGCTCCAAAAGATATGAATTAGGGTTCAAGGTTGCGGACTTGCTAGAAAGTCCACCCCCTATATTGCATGGTGTTAATAGTAAGCAATTTCTTTAGTTTAGGAATGACCAGGGAAATTAAGGCCTATATTAAAGCATTTTATGAATGTAATAGGGATAAGGTACCTTGACACAGGAAGTATGGGTTTTTTCAACCACTCCCGATTCCCTCTAAACCAGGAAAATTAATTTCAATGGATTTAATTTCTCAATTACCTCCATCAGATGACTTTAATTCTGTGTTAGTCATAGTTGATAGATTTTGTAAAATGTCTATTTTTATTAAAACTACTACTAGTGCAACAGCAGAAGATTTAGCTAAATTATTTCTAGAATTTTTATTCTTTAAACATGGCTTATCCACTGATATTATTTTTGATAGAGGATCCCTTTTTTTTCTAATTTCTGGACTCAATTTGTTAAAAACTAAATATTACAAGGAATCTTTCCACCACCTATAATCCAGAAACCAATGGGAAAACTGAAAGAATTAATCAAATCCTCAAACAATATCTTTGAATGTATGTCAATTACCAACAAGACAACTGGACCACATTTTTACCATTGGCTGAATTTTCTTATAACAACTCAACACATTCTTCAGCAAAACAATCTCTTTTTAAAAAAATCTATGGACAATATCCCCTATTCAATCCAATTAATGTAGTAATTAATCAATCTGCTGAACACCAACTTTGAACAATTTCACAACTTCAAGGAAAACTTTAATCTAACCTCAAGGTGGCAAATAGCTGATATACAAAACAGGCTGACAAAAATTGACAACCTGCTCCATCTTTTAAACCAGGAAAGGAAGTATGGCTCAACACTTAAAATATATAAACCACTCCACCATCAAGTAAGCTATCTGAAAAGAGCTATGGTCCATTTGAAATCAATGCAAAAGTCTCTAAAAATTCTTTTCAAATAAAGTTACCTTTAAAATAGAAATAAAATCGTCCTGTTTTTCATGTATCTCTTCTAAAACTTTCTTTGGAAATATACCTGTGCAAGAACCAAACTCTTTCAGAACCAGTTGAAGTAGAAGATCATCTTGAGTGGGTAGTAAGCTTCATTCTAGATTCAAGAAGTCACAAGGGAAAGCTTCAATACCTTGTGGAATGGGAAGGCTACCTTTATGAATCAAATAAAACATCTTAGAAACCAGCCATCACTGTCTCAAAATCTCCTGAACTCTTTAAATCTTTTCATATAAAATACCCTAAAAAACCAAAACTTTAAATGTCAGTGTATGCTAGAAATGAATTATAATTTAAAAGTAAATATTAATGGTCCTGTTACTTATTTATAAGTTATTTAGTGATTATACCTCAGGGGAAAACTAATAAAATAGTTATGCTCAATATTAGCTTAAAATATTTGGATTGGTGTGGGCTAGTGGTGGAAAATAGGTTAATAAAATATAAGTATAGCTAATATAAAGATGATGTCAATTTATGAAGGCTTTAAAATATATTTTTATATAATAATAATAATTTTATAATGTCTTTTTGAGTTTTAGTAAGTAAGTGATGTCTAATAACCCATCAAATCCTCCCTTACTTATACCAAAATCCACTTTAGTGCAGAGAACTTCAATCCAGATGATGTCACTGCTATCCCCAGAACTTACAGCACTGTGAGGACCCATCACCTTTGCATGGCGTCCACCTCAAGAATTTTTAACACCTAGACCTCCAGTAAGGACCCTCCATCACAATTAATGATACCACAGACCCATACCATAAATAAAGAGAACAGATAAAAGTGGATACCACAAAGAAACAGTTAAAATAACTCATCCAAAGAGTATAAAATAAAATTCAAATCATATAAAGGACCCAAATCAGCTGGCAATCCCCCAATAACATCCTCAAGAATCCATATTAACCCATTAATCATATCCCAACCCATAAATCTATGAAAATTCATTAAAGGAAGCAGATTAAGTTCTCCAAACTGGATATATACACCTTAAAAAAGGGGTATGTGCTTGTGTAGGTGTGGTGAGTCCATTGAATACTTCCATATGACCTAAAATAAGCATAGAAATCAAGATTATAGGCTATTTATAGGTATAAACCTGCTTATAGACCTATATATACATAATTTGTCAGTATAGTCTAGTATATAAGTATGATATAATAGTGTTTATTTACGGTCCTACTAATTATTAAGAAATGATTCAGTGACTAAACCTCAGGGGAAGACTAATAAAATAGTTATACTCAAATAAAACTCACAATACTTGGATTTAAATGTGTGCTAGTGGTGGAAAATAGATGAATAAAATATAGTTATAGCTTATATAAAGATAATATCAATTTATAATAGCTTTATAATATATTTCTGAATGCTAATAATTGTATTGTAGTGTTTTTTTGAATTTTAGTAAGTGAATGATGATAAATAACCATCAAAATCCCTCCTTACTTATACCCAAATCCACTGGAGTGCACAGACCTTCAACCCAGATGATGTCACTGCTATCCCCGGAAATTACAGCACTGTGAGGGCCCATCACCTCCACATGGCGTCCACTTCAAGCAGATTCAACACCCAGACCTCCAGTAAGGACCCTCCATAACTATTAATGATAACACAGATCTATACCACAAATAGAAAATCCAGATAAAAGCGGATACCATAAAGAAATAGGTAAAATAAACAATCAAAAAGAGATTTAATGAAACCAAAAGCATATAAAGGAAAAAAATAAAATTTCCAAGCCCCCAATAACATCCCCAAGCATCCACATTAACACAGAAATGACCTTCCAACCCATAAATCCGTGAATAACCATCCAAGGAAGTAAATTAAGTTGTCCAAACTGAGTGTATGCGCCTGATATAGATGTCTATGCTTCTGTAGGCATTGTGAGTCCACTAATTTCGTCCAGATGACCTAAAATAAGCAGAAAAACAAATTTTATAGGCTTTTAAGCGGCTAAAACACACTTATATACCTAAATATACATAATATACTGCATATTTCACTGAATATGAGATTTATGTATACATATAAGCTTATGTATGTCAATAATTACTTCATATCACTTAAGATAAGTATATTATGACTCCATTAACACCTTAATAAGTATTATTAGGCTATGGATAAGCTATTTAAACTACTATAAGTGATATAATAGAATAATAATTATATATATATATAATATAATAATATATATTATTATTTTAAACATATTTTTAAGATATAAGCTTAATTTACTTAAGGTTATCTTATTTTAAGCATAAGAAATACTCAGTCCTAGGGATATCTAGGCTGACACTCCCTTATCCCAAAAAAAACCATAAAAAAATGTTAAGACATTTTAATTAAAAGTAAGGAGTGAAATAGAAAAATAAAAATATTTTTTATAATACATATACTGAATAAACAGTATTATTTTGATTTAAATTTTTTCAAAAGATTTTTAAGATCAGAGATTTCATTTTCTGGAATCCACTGGTCATATTCACTTGATTTATTTTTAAATCTTAATAGATACTCAACTCCCTTTTCTATAGTAAGGTGTCTCTTTTTAAGTATCTTTTCAATTTCTGCCTTTTCAACTATTTCTTCAGGTTGCTGTTTATGCCCTTCTGATCTTCTTGGAAATAGAGAAGTATCATTAGAATGGTATGTTTTTATAAGAGAAATACAAAATACTTGATGTTTTCTATCATATGGTGCATATAGAATAACCTCAACAGCATTATTACCAACCATCTTTTTAACTACAAATGGTCCAATAAATGGATCCTTCAGTTTAACATTACCATTTAAATTGAAATGTAGTGTTGAAATAAGGACTTCATCACCCTCTTTGAACATTTTTTCTTTATGGGCTTTATCCCATCTTTTCTTTTCACACTCAAACGCCTTATTTATACATTCTTGAGCATGTTTTCTGCATAATTCTTGCATCTGAAGAAAAGATTTACTACCTAGATGGACATCCAATCTATGTATTTTATTAAGAGTTTTAGCAGGGGTATTAAGTACATACCTCAACCATAAATCAAATGGCTTCTTGCCAGTGACAGAATGTACTGTACTATTGTATGCAAATTCCAAACCTGGGATAAGGGTTACCCAATCATGCGTGAATTTGTCATTGTCTTTAAAATTAAGACCAAAAGCACAATATCTTCTTATTATATCTTCTAAAGTTTGTATCATTCTTTCTGCTAGCCCATTAGTTTGTGGATGGTGTGCTGTAGAAAGTTTTAATTGACACCCTGAAACATCCATAAGTGATGTCCAGAACTCAGAAGTAAATTTAGGATCTCTGTCAGAAACTATTGCTTTGGGGAAACCTGCTATATTTAACATTTGTGTCCACCATAAAAAAGCTAAGTCCTTTGCAGAAACCTCTTTGTGGGTAGGAATAAATTTACATATCTTTGTAAATCTATCTACAATTACCCAGCAGGAGTTATAACTCTTATGACCTGCTATTGGCTAACCTGTTACAAAGTCCATGTTAATAATTTCCCATGGAGCTTTTGGTTGCTCAATTTGTTGTAATAAACCAGCTCTTTTTCCTGTTAATCTTTTAGATTTTTGACAAGAATCACATGTTTCAACATATTTCTGAACATCCTCAGACATGTTAATCCACCAAGCTGTGTTTTTTACTCTGGTTAATTTTTTATGGTAGTCAAAATGACCTGCTAATATATCATCATGACATATACTTAACATTTACTCCTTCATTGAAGGGGGAATCACAATTACATTACTTAATTTTTTCCTGTAATATATAAAACCATCCTCAATGGAAAATTTTCCTTTTTCTAATGCCTCTTTATACTTATTTGATAATGTTTTTATTAAAACATTCATTGAAGCATTAGATGGATCATTTAATATTGTAGTGAGTTTACTCAAGTCAGGATCTGAAGCATAATTATCAAGAATTGATTGCATAAATTCATCCTCAATATCTACAATATAAATTCCATAAATGTTAATAATGTCTGACTCAGGAACATAAGCAGGATTATCATCATTATAAGGCAGAGGTACTCTAGATAACAGATCTACATTAGAGTGAAGGTTCCTGCTCTATGTGTAATAGTCATCCGTCCTCTGTATTTTTTTACAGCTAATTGCCATCTAAACATGTGTCTATTAGGAGTTTTCATGTTTAAGAGTGACTTAACTGCACTACAGTCAGTTATTAACTCAAATTTTTGGTCTTCAAGGTAATAATGTAGCTTCTCAAGAACCCATACTACTTCCGAACACTTAATTTGAGTAGCACCATATTTCAATTCACTACTTCTCAGAGTATGTGAAATATAGCAGATTACTACTTCTGACATTTTTCCTTCAATAAGTTGTTTTTGATGCAAAGCAGCACCCAGACCAATAAAACTTGCATCTGTATATAATACAAAAGGTAATTGGAAATCTGGTAATCCCAAGATAGGAGCTGTCATTAAACATTCTTTCAACTTATCAAAAGCCTGTTGTCTTTAATTATTCCAAATGAAAGCTTCTGATTTCTTTATCAGTGTGGTCAATGGTGCAGCAATTGATTGGTAGTTTTTTATATATTGTCAATAATAACCACACATTCCAAGAAAAGATTGTACATCCTTTACATTTTGAGGAATGCCAATATTCTTTATTGCAGCCACTTTATTTTGGTCTACACATATTTGTAAGCCAGATACAATATGACCAAGCACTTTTAAAGATTCAAACCCAAATTTACATTTTTTCAATGCAAGGGTCATTTTTATTTCATCCATTTTCTGAAATACCTTTCTTTAAATGGACTAAGTGTTCATCATAAGTTTTAGAGAACACTATGATGTCATCAATGTATACCATTAACCATCCCTCAATCATTTCATTATGGAATGTTATATCAATTAATTTCTGAAATACTGATGGAGCATTTTTTGGTCCAAATGGCATTCTGACAAACTTATAAATTCCCATGTGTGTTGTTATCAACAAAAAGTTCTGTAAATTCTTTTCAACAGGAATTTGATGGTACCCTTTATTTCCATCTAGGCAACTTATATATTTAGCACCTTTAAGGGTAGCATGTATAGAGGCAATCCTTGGCAAGGGATAAATATCATCTACTGTAAATTTATTTAATGCTCTATAATCACTGCACAGTCTTGCTTTATCTTTCTCATATAAAATTAGCACTGGTGATATTACACAATATTTTGGTGTAGTTTCAACCTTCTCAAGAATTTTCATATTCAATAACATCTTAATATTATCCTCTGTGTCTTTCCTCTTCATTGGTGAAGCAGGGTATGGTTTCTTTTTAAGACTAGCAGGAATATTATCCATATCACAGGTTAAACTAATCTTCATTTCATGATCTTTTACAAGGCCAAGTTCATTTTACCATGTGCAAAAGCCATTGGAAATGCTTTAATTAATTCCAAAATATTATTTTTCTCAGCTTTACTTATCTGAGTGCCAAATGATGCTTTTGAAATTTCTGTTTCCAGAAGTTCCATCTCATTGGATTCTCTTCCTTTACACGGGGAATTCGTTACTGACTCAATGTGTAAGACTGTGTCAAAAGAATTTATTTTAAATTTCCTTTTACCATTCATGCCAATTGTAAAATTGTTATTAGCAGGGTCTAATTTTACACCAAATTTAGTCAGAATATCATTTCCAATGATAAAACAGTTACTACAATTAGTATTATCCATTACTACAAAGTCACAAGTTACCCTTACATAACCATGTTGGTGTTTAAAGAAAACAGCAGCTTTGTATTTACCAATGGGGTGTAGTACTGATCCAAAACCTCTAAATTTTTATTTTGAAGTGGTTCAAGCTTAGACTTATATTCACTATCAATTTTCTGTAATGTATTAGTGGAAACAACTGAACCAGAAGCTCCTGTGTCCAATACTATATTAACATTTTCACCAGAAATGATAGCTGGAACCGTGATAGGTGTCATTCTAAAGTTATCAGCTTGTATATCCTTAATGATTTCAGCATCCTCAAAATTCATTAAAGATTCATTTGAGTCCATATTTAATATTGGATTTTCAAAGATGGACAAATCATCTTCCAACATACAGACTTCATTTTCATCACTATATGAGATATTGCTGTCATAATCACTTGACTCTTTACTTTTTTCAGTTTCAGTTTCAGATTCACATTGATTTTCAACAATATTTATGTTTTTCTCACATTTGTGACCTTTTACCCAAGGTTTGTTACACTTATAACAAGTATTTTTTTCATAATTTTCAGGTACTACAGGTGCAGTAGATTTTTTCTGCTTCTCCTGAAGTGTTTTTGAATTCTGAATTTTTACAGGTTCAACATTTTTTTTATAAGTGGAATACCTTGATTCATACTTATGGTTTAATAATATTTCATTTCAAATATAAATAAAGTCAGAATATTCAGTAACATTTAATGTTCTAGCTACAACAATGTCTCTGACAGATATAGGTAATTTATATATTATCTTATCTTTCAATAAGTTAAAATCCATATGAGGCTCAATGGCTTTTAATATTTTATTTAAATTCATTAAAAATATCATAGGTTTGTCACCATTCAACAGATTATACCTAGTCTTCTCATAAAGTTTTGTTGTTGAGTAAGCCTGAATTTAGAACCTCCAAATTGTTTTTCAATAAGTTTTTTCCATTCAGCCCAAGAGTAATCTTTACCCTCACTCAATACAGCTTCAAACCATAATAAAGCAACATCCTTAAATAAAGAAATTAATTTTGATGTTATTTCTTCATCTGGTAACTTATATGAGAATTTCAAGTTGTCAATTCTTTAAATAAAATGTTGCCAATCAGAGCTGGCTTCCCCATCATAAGTTGGGTACTGATCTATCTTAGGCCAGTTTTTCTGATTGTATTTTATCTCACTAATCTTAGGTAAATTCAACACCTCATTCAATTTTGATAAATGGTCTTTTATTTCATCCTGTACGGATTTGTGACTTACATTTTCAGATTTGACACTACCACCAGATGGTTTTAATTGTGGTGGTACAGGGAAGGAATGAGATTCACTTTTGCCAATGAAAGGATTATTATTATATTTATTATACTTATGATTATCCTGGTTTATTAGTAGATTGGCAGTTTCAATCTCAACTTTAGTTAATCTTTGTAACAAATCAGAGACACTTTGATTTGTCTGGGTAAAAGATAACTTAGTTCTTGATTCAGTTTTCAATAAATTTGTTTCATACAATTTTTCTAACTCACAGAATTTGTTTCTAAAATCATTATATTTATTACTCAATGAATCATATTTAAGGGTTAGAGACAAATGTTCTTTCTCTAATTCTTTGTTACGTGTTGCTAATTGAGAAATATTTAATGTCAAGGATGAAATTGTATCACTAGTGAGCTTAACTGTCTGTTCCTCACAATCAGGTATTCTATTCCACAATGCTGAAACAATTCTATGGACAGTTGGATTATTGTTAAAATATTCCATGTCTTCCTTTTCAATTCTCTCACTCTCCTGTGAACTTCTCATCTCACTAGTAGGTGGTGGCAGCTAAGGATTAACTTTATTATCATTATAAATAGTACTTTTATTGTGGAAAAAAGACAAGTCAGGTGTATCTACTCTAAAACCTAAATTTCTTAAATCCTCCTCTATTTTCTGCACAGATTTAACATCAATAGAATTACCTATATTGTAATTATCAGTATTGTGTTCAATCTGAGAGGGTAATCTACTTACCATGGGATAGATGCCCGTCCTGATTTTTGGCGCTTTTTTCCTTTGTAAGGGTGAACTGAGGAAGTCAGATGAGGTGGTGGATCCCTGTTGCAACTGTGGCTGGTCCATTGTTGATGGAACCAGTCCGATTTCCATTTGTTTACCAGGATTTTCTCCTGGGAGTGAGTTTACCTGCCTGGTGTAGGGGGTTGCTGACTTGGCTGGCCTCCTTTTAGCTCTTCCAGTTCCTGATTCATCTGATGAAACCCTACCTTGCAATTGTTCTGCAATTGCTCTACCTCTTTGAACATGAGTTATTTGGATTGTTCCAACTTCAGAACCTGTTTGGCCAAGTGGGACAGTTGATCCTGAAGAGGAGGGGACGTCTTTTTTATAGTTATCTTTTTTAAGAGGGCGTCCTTTTCCTCTATACTCATGTTTTCTGCCTGGGGGGATTGTTGACCTTCCATGGTTATGACCTGGAAAGTTTTTGTTAGCTTTAGACCTGGTATTATAAGCAGGCTTTTCACTTACACTGTCCTGAGGAGCACTCATATTGTTAAGAATGACAATATTTCACGTCGACAGAAAGGAAAACTCTATGGAATTAGTAGACAAAAGATATTAGCAATGTTATTACTAATAAAAAAGCACTGGAGCTTACCCTGAATTTATATCTTTATTTATTTAAATAAAATATAAGAAAAATTCGAAAAAAATCTGTTAAAAATATAATAATAAGCTTAACTAGACCTTTATAAGGGTGAATAAGTAGCTTACCAAGATTTAACCAAATACCAATTTAATTTGGTGTTATATTGGTGTCCAAATACCAAGTGAAATCGGGTTTATATTGGGTACAGTTACTACTGTAAATACCTAATTTTTATAATAAAAAATTAGTACAATTATTATAAGGGTTCTTTTCCGCAATCACTGAGCTATGATTACCCACTAATATGCAACAGACCCAAATATTTGGTTATTATTAGCTATACTAAAGTAAAAATCACGTCCCAAGGCTTATACTAAATAATAATAAAAATATAAGGAAAGACCCCCAATTGTCAGTATAGTCTAGTATATAAGTATGATATAATAGTGTTTATTTATGGTCCTACTACTTATTAATAAATGATTTGGTGATTAAACCTCAGGGGAAGACTAATAAAATAGTTATACTCAAATAAAACTCACAATACTTGGATTTAAATGTGTGCTAGTGGTGGAAAATAGATGAATAAAATATAGTTATAGCTTATATAAAGATAATATCAATTTATAATGGCTTTATAATATATTTCTGAATGCTAATAATTGTATTGTAGTGTTTTTTTGAATTTTAGTAAGTGAATGATGATAAATAACCGTCAAAATCCCTCCTTACTTATACTTAAATCCACTGGAGTGCACAGACCTTCAACCCAGATGATGTCACTGCTATCCCTGGAAATTACAGAACTGTGAGGGCCCATCACCTCCACATGGCTTCCACTTCAAGCAGATTCAACACCCAGACCTCCAGTAAGGACCCTCCATCACTATTAATGATAACACAGATCTATACCACAAATAGAAAATCCAGATAAAAGCGGATACCATAAAGAAATAGGTAAAATAAACAATCAAAAAGAGATTTAATGAAACCAAAAGCATATATAGGAAACAAATAAAATTCTAAAGCCCCCAATAACATCCCCAAGCATCCACATTAACCCAGAAATGACCTTTCAACCCATTAATCCGTGAATAACCATCCAAGGAAGTAAATTAAGTTGTCCAAACTGAGTGTATGCGCCTGATATAGATTTCTATGCATCTTTAGGTGTTGTGAGTCCACTAATTTCGTCCAGATGACCTAAAATAAGCAGAAAAACAAAGGTTATAGGGTATTAAGGGGCTAAAACCCACTTATATACCTAAATATACATAATATACTGCATATTTCACTGAATATGAAATTTATGTATACATATAAGCTTATGTATGTCAATAATTACTTCATATCACTTAAGATAAGTGTATTATGACTCCATCAACACCTTAATAAGTATTATTAGGCTCTGGATAAGCTATTTAAACTACTATAAGTTATATAATAGAATAATAATTATATATATATATAATATAATAATATATATTATTATTTTAACCTCATTTTTAAAATATAAGCTTAATTTACTTAAGGTTATCTTATTTTAAGCATAAGAAATACTCAGTACTAGGGATATCTAGGCTTACATAATTAAACTACATATTTCACTGAATATGAGGTTTATGCATGCATATAAACTTATAAATGTCTATAATTATCTAATATCACTTAAGATATGTATATTATGAATCCATTAGGACCTTAATAAGTATTTAGGGACTATGGATAGGCTATTTAAACTTATATAAGTCATTTAATAGTGTAATAAATATATATAAGCATAATAACCATATATATAAGTATTATAATAAAATTTTTTACTTATAATATTAATGCAATTAAGGTTATCTTATTATAAACATAAGAAATACTCAGTTCTGGGAATACCTAGGCTGACTCTTCCTCACCCATAAGAAAACAATAAAAAAATGTTAAGACATTTTATTTAATAACTAAGGAGTGGTTAGAAAAAATAATTTCAAAATTTCTATATTACATATACTGTATTCTACAGCATTGTTTGGGTTTAAATTTTTTCAAGAGTTTTTTAAAATCAGATATTTCATTTAAGAACTCACTGATCACATTCACTTGATTTATTTATATACCTTAGTAGATAATCAACTCCATTTTCTATAGTAAGGTGTCTCTTTTTTTCAGGCTAAGATCAATTAAAATGATGTGAAACTAGCTTGATAAGTCTTTGTCTAGAAGATTTTAATGGTCCTATATGAATACTGTAGTATAAATCCAACAAATAGTAAAATATAATTCAGAATAAATGTCTCAGTAATATAATTCTCACTATTTTTATATGTGGCTTACAATCTTTTTAGTTGGTAGAAAAATAGATTTTAATAATTCAGATACTACTCAAAAGTCTTATAAAAGTACTAATTGATTTGTATTGTAATTGATTTAGTTATATGGGGTAAATTGTAAATGATAAAGAATGTAGAAACAAAACCCAAAAACCTCCTCCTTTTATACACACTGAGTTCCCCAATAAATCCCTTGATATACCATCCAATACACAGTTAATGACGCCTCAAATCCACTAATAGACCTACCCATCAACATCCCTAGTGATCCATGAAATAACTAGACAAGTAACAACCACCAAAATCCTGTAATAATAAGGGAAATCCATCAAAATTAAAGAAAAAGACAAAAAGAGAGTACATGCGTATAAAAAAATAATATAAAAGACTAAAGGAGACTTTTTAAGTTTAATAATAGCTTAATAATAAGGGGGATTTACTGTAGAAATGGAGGGGCTAATCCTGACATTATACTACGTGAAATTCCCATCCAAAAATAACCAAAATTGACTGAGAAACCACCAAAAAACTTAAAAAAGAGCGTGAGATGTGGGGTAACTACATGCAGTCCTTGGCAGGCGCTTTCATGGGTGAATCCTTGACTAAAATTAGGCGAATTTAAGTGTGGTGATGAAATAAGATGCCAAGAATGAGGTTATTAATGAAATTAGTGCATATAAACAAGGTCAATGCACTATTAATTAAGCTAGGACACTAAATAAGCGCCTGTCGCCTATTTTAGTGTGTTTCCCCACAGTGGGCATAGAATGTGGGGTAATTATAGTTTGAAAAATCTAACTTTGCTAAAAATGAAGCTATTCACACGGGAAAAAAGCAGGCAGTATGTAGCCAGTACACAGAAGCCATTTCAGGCATAAAAACACCTAATTTGAAAAGTGCTATTTTTATGCATTTAAATAGGCAAATCAATAGTCGTAAATGAGCCCAATCGATCTGTCAAAGCGCATTTTTGATATTCTCAATTTTATAGCGCATATAGTCAACTTTTAAGTGAAATAAAGCGAATTTCTTGTTTTTTGCGTAAAACAATGAATATAACAGCTTTAAGTGTACTTAAAAATTATGTAGCCTTATACTTAAGGATCTCAAGATTACCCTAACATATTTCAACTTAATATTAAGTACATAAGACCTATAGAAGGTGGATATATGTGTGTATATAAGGTGTTATAATGGCATTTTTTGTGTATTATCATAATTTTACTTATGTATACTGTTTGTGTACTCTCATTTATTGTTCCCATGTATAGTTCATGTGTTTAACATAACTTATAAGCACTTTTTACTCAGTCCTGGGGATATACAGGCTGACACTTTTCAATTGTATTTTCAATTTTTACTTTTTCAGCTATTTTCTCAGGTTGTTGTTTATGCCTTTCTGATCTTCTTTTAAATATACCAGTGTCATTAGAATGGTATGGTTTTATAAGAGAAATAGTTAATGCTGTATGTTTTCTATCATATGGTGCATATAATATAACTTCAACAGCATTGTTCCCAACCATATTGTTTACTAAAAATGGTTAAATGAATGGATCTTTCAATTTAACATTACCATTTAAATTAAAATGTCATTTAGAAAAAAGGACTTCATCTCTCTCTTTGAAAATATTCTGTTTTTGAGCTTCATCCCATATTTTTTTCTCATACTCAAATGATTGTTTTTACATTCTTGAGCATGCTTTCTGCATAATTTTTTCATTTGAAGAAATGATTTTGTACTTGGATGGATATCCAATCTTGGTAATTTATTAAAAGTTTGAGCATGGTTACTAGGTACATAACTCAACCATAACTCAAATGGCTTTTTGTCAGTTACAGAATGTACTGTACTATTGTATGCAAATTCTAAGGCTGAGATAAGGGTTTCTCAATCATGAATGAATTTTTTATTGTCTTTAAAGTCAAAACCAAAAGCACAATATCTTCTTATCATATCTTCCAAGGTTTTTATCATTCTTTCTGATATCCAATCAGTTTGTGGATTTTGTTCTGTAGAAAGTTTTAATTGAGAACCTGAAACATCCATAAGTGATGTCCAGAACTCAGAAGTAAATTTTGGATCTCTGTCTGAAACTACTGCTTTGTTGAATCCTGCTATATTTGAAATTTGTGTCCACTATAATAAATCTAAGTCCTTTGCAGAAACCTCTTTATGGGTAGGAATAAATTTACACATTTTTATAAATCTATCTACAATTACCCAGCAGGAGTTATAACTCTTATTCCCTGCTGTTGGCAAACCTTTTACAAACTCCATGTTAATTTATTCCCAAGGAGATTATGGTTGCTCAATTTTTTGTAAAAAACCAGCTCTTTTTCCAGTAAATCTTTTAGATTTTTGGTAAGAATCACATGTCTCAATATATTTTTTAACATCATCAGAAATTTCAATCTAACAAGCTGTAATTTTTACTCTGTTTAATGTTTTTATGGAAGTCAAAATGACCTGCTAATATATCATCATGACATATACTTAACATTAACTCCTTCATTGAAGGGGGATTTACTATTACATTACTTAATTTTTTTCTATAATATATAAAACCATCTTCAATGGAAAATATACCTTTTTCTAATGCTTCCCTATATTTTTGTGGAAATTTTATTAGTAAAACACTCATTGAAGTACCAGATGGATCATTTAATACTGTAGTAAGTATACTCAAGTCAGGATCTGAAGTATAATAATCAAGAATTAATTGCATAAATTCACCCTCAAGATCTACTATATTAATGCCATAAACTTTAATAATCTCTGTTTCAGGAACAAATTCTGGATTATCATCATTATTAGGTAGAGATACTCTAGATAACATATCTACATTAGAGTGTAAAGCTCCTGCTTTATGTGTAATAGTCACCCTTCCTCTGTATTCTTTTACAGCCAATTTCCATCTAAACATATGCCTATTAGGAGTTTTCATGTTTAAGAGTGACTTAACTACACTAGAGTCAGTTTTTAATTCAAATTTTTGGTCTTCAAGGTAATAATGTAGCTTCTAAAGAGCCCATACTACTTCAGAACACTCAATTTGAGTAGCACCATACTTAAATTCAATACTTCTTAGATTATTATGAAATATAGAAAATTACTACTTCAAACATTTTTCATTCAATAAGTGGTTTTTGATGAAAAGCAGCACCCAAACCAATAATGCTTGCATCATTATACAAGACAAATGGTCATTGGAAATCTTCTAATTTTAAGATGGGAGATGTCATCAAATATTCTAACAGTTTTTCAAAAGCCTGTTTTTTTCAATGTTTTAAATGAAAGATTTTGATTTATTTTTCAGAGTGGTCAATGGTGCAGCAATTGATTGGTAGTTCTTTATATATTTTCTATAATAAACACACATACCAAGAAAAGATTGTACATACTTTACATTTTGAGGGATTCCAATATTCTTTATTGCAGCCACCTTAGTTTAGTCAACACATATTTGTAAGCCAGATACAATGTGACCAAGCACTTTTAAAGACTCAACCCCAAATTTACATTTTTTCAATGCAAGGGTCATTTTTATTTCGTCTATCTTCTGAAATAAAATCTTCTATATGTTATATAGAACACTAATATTTCTGTTTCCAGTATTATCCATCTCTCTGGTTTCTTTTCCTTTTTAAGGAATATCAATCACTCACTCAATGTGTAAGACTGTGTTAAAGGAATTTATTTTAAGTTTCCTTTTAAAATTCATTCCAATTGTAAAATTATTACTAGAAGGGTATAATTTCATACCAAACTTTATCAAAATGTCATTACCAATGATAAAACAGCTACTACAGTTAGTATTATACATTACTACAAAGTCACAAGTTACTCTAACATAACCATGATGATGTTTAAAGAAAAAATCAGCTTTTTATCTACTAATGGGGTGTAGTACTAATCCAAAACCTCTCCAATTTCTACTTTGAAAGGGTCAAGCTTTGACTTTATATCACTATCAATTTTCTGTAATCTATATGCAGAAACAACAGAACAATAAGCCCCTGCATCCAATACTATATTTATAGTTTCTGCAGAAATTATTGCTGGAACCATGTTAGGTTTCATTCTTAAGTTTTCAGCTTGTATATCCTTAGTAATTTAAAAATCTCCAAAATTAATTAATGATACATTTTAGGCCATACTTAATATTGGATTTTCAAAGATTTACAAATTATCTTCCAACATACAGACCTCATTTTCATCACTATATGAGATATTACTGTAATAATCACTAAGAGCTTTACTTTTTTCTGTTTCATTTTCAGATTCATGCTTATGTTCAAAAATATTTATATTTTTCTCACATTTGTGACCTTCAACCCAAGGTTTATTACACTTATAACAATTATTTATCTCATACTTTTTAGTTACTACAGGTGCAGTAGGTTTTTTCTGCTTTTCTTGCAGTGGTTTTGAATTCTGATTTTTCACAGGTTCATTATTTCTTATAAGTGGTTTACCTTGCCTTATACTTATTGTCAGTATAGTCTAGTATATAAGTATGATATAATAGTGTTATTTTATGGTCCTACTACTTATTAATAAATGATTTAGTGATTAATCCTCAGGGGAAGACTAATAGAATAGTTATACTCAAATAAAACTCACAATACTTGGATTTAAATGCGTGCTAGTGGTGGAAAATAGAAGAATAAAATATAGTTATAGCTTTTATAAAGATAATATCAATTTATAAGGGCTTTATAATATATTTCTGAATACTAATAATTGTATTGTAGTGTTTGTTTGAAGTGTAGTAATTGAATGATGATAATAAACCGTCAAAATCCCTCCTTACTTATACCCAAATCCACTGGAGTGCACAGACCTTCAATCCATATGATGTCACTGCTATCCCCAGCAATTACAGCACTGTGAGGGCTCATTACCTCCCCATGGCGTCCACTTCAAGCAGTTTCAACACCCAGACCTCCAGTAAGGACCCTCCATCACTATTAATAATAACACAGAGTCATACCATAAATAGAAAACCCAGATAAAAGCGGATACCATAAAGAAACAGGTAAAATAAATAATCAAAAAGAGATTTAATGAAACTAAAAGCATATAAAGGAAACAAATAAAATGTCCAAGCCCCCAATAACATCCCCAAGCATCCACATAAACCCAGAAACATCCTTCCAACCCATAAATCCGTGAATAACCATCCAAGGAAGTAATTTTAGTTGTCCAAACTGGGTGTATGCGCCTGATATAGGTGTCTATGCTTCTTCAGGCATTGTGAGTCCACTGATTTCGTCCATATGACCTAAAATAAGCAGAAAAACAAAGGTTATAGGCTATTAAGGGGCTAAAACCCACTTATATACCTAAATATACATAATATACTGCATATTTCACTGAATATGAGATTTATGTATACATATAAGCTTATGTATGTCAATAATTACTTCCTATCACTTAAGATAAGTATATTATGTCTCCATTAACACCTTAATAAGTACTATCAGGCCATGGATAAGCTATTTAAACTATTATAAATTATATAATAGAATAATAATTATATATATATATAATAAAATAATATATATTATAATTTTAACCTTATTTTTAAGATATAAGCTTAACCTAGTTAAGGTTATCTTATTTTAAGCATAAGAAATACTTAGTCCTAAGGATATTTAGGCTGACACTCCCTCACCCCAAAAAAACAATAAAAAAATGTTAAGACATTTTAATTAATCTTAAGGAATGAAATAATAAAATAAAAAAAATTAATTTCTATAATACATATACTGAATGAACAGTATTATTTAGATTTAAATTTTTTCAAGAGATTTTTAAGATCAGAGATTTCATTTTCTGGAATCCACTGGTCATATTCACTTGATTTATTTTTAAATCTTAATAGATACTCAACTCCCTTTTCTTTAGTAAGGTGTCTCTTTTTAAGTATCTTTTCAATTTCTGCTTTTTCCACTATTTCTTCAGGTTGCTGTTTATGCCTTCCTGATCTCCTTGGAAATAGAGCAGTATCATTAGAATGGTATGGTTTTATAAGAGAAATAGGAAATACTGGATGTTTTCTATCATACGGTGCATATAGAATAACCTCAACAGCATTATTACCAACCATCTTTTTAACTACAAATGGTCCAATGAATGGATCCTTCAATTTAACATTACCATTTAAATTGAAATGTAGCGTTGAAATAAGGACTTCATCACCCTCTTTGAACATTTATTCTTTATGGGCTTTATCCCATCTTTTCTTTTCATACTCAAAAGCCTTATTTATACATTCTTGAGCATGTTTTCTGCATAGTTCCTGCATCTGAAGAAAAGATTTAGTACCTGGATGAATATCCAATCTAGGTAACTTATTAAGAGTTTTAGCAGGGGTATTAGGTACATAACCCAACCATAACTCAAATGGCTTTTTTCCAGTGACAGAATGTACTGTACTATTATATGCAAATTCTAAACCTGGGATAAGGGTTACCCAATCATGCGTGAATTTGTCATTGTCTTTAAAATTAAGACCAAAAGCACAGTATCTTCTTATCATATCTTCTAAGGTTTGTATCATTCTTTCTGCTAGCCCATCAGTTGGTGGATGGTGTGCTGTAGAAAGTTTTAATTGACATCCTGAAACATCAATAAGTGACGTCCAGAACTCAGAAGTAAAATTAGGATCTCTTTCAGAAACTATTGCTTTGGGGAAACCTGCTGTATTTAACATTTGTGTCCACCATAAAAAAGCTAAGTCCTTTGCAGAAACCTCTTTGTGGGTAGGAATAAATTTACACATCTTTGTAAATCTATCTACAATTACCCAGCAGGAGTTATAACTTATATGCCCTGCTATTGGCAAACCTGTTACAAAGTCCATGTTAATAATTTCCCATGGAGCTTTTGGTTGCTCAATTTGTTGTAATAAACCAGCTCTCTCTCCCCCTGTTAATCTTTTAGATTTTTGACAAGAATCAAATGTTTCAACATATTTCTGAACATCCTCAGACATGTTAATCCACCAAGCTGTGTTTTTTACTCTGGTTAATGTTTTATGGTAGTCAAAATGACCTGCTAATATATCATCATGACATATACTTAACATTAACTCCTTCATTGAAGGGGGAATCACAATTACATTACTTAATTTTTTCCTGTAATATATAAAACCATCCTCAATGGAAAATTTTCCTTTCTCTAATGCCTCTTTATACTTATTTGGTAATGTTTTTATTAAAACATTCATTGAAGCATTAGATGGATCATTTAATATTGTAGTTAATTTACTTAAGTCTGGATCTGAATTATAATTATCAAGAATTGATTGCATAAATTCATCCTCAAGATCTACAATATAAATGCCATAAATGTTAATAATCTCTGACTCAGGAACATAAGCAGGATTATCATCATTATTAGGCAGAGGTACTCTAGATAACAGATCTACATTAGAGTGCAAGGTTCCTGCTCTATGTGTAATAGTCATCTGGCCTCTGTACTCTTGTACAGCTAATTTCCATCTAAACATGTGTCTATTAGGAGTTTTCATGTTTAAGAGTGACTTAACTGCACTACAGTCAGTTATTAACTCAAATTTTTGGTCTTCAAGGTAATAATGTAGCTTTTCAAGAGCCCATACTACTGCCAAACATTCAAGTTGAGTAGCACCATATTTCAATTCACCACTTCTCAGAGTACGTGAAATATAGCAGATTACTACTTCTGACATTTTACCTTCAATAAGTTGTTTTTGATGTAAAGCAGCACCCAGTCCAATAAAACTTGCATCTGTATATAATACAAAAGGTAATTGGAAATCTGGTAATCGCAAGATAGGAGCTTTCATTAAACATTCCTTCAACTTATTGAAAGCTTGTTGTCTTTCATTATTCCAAATGAAAGCTTCTGATTTCTTTATCAGTGTGGTCAGTGGTGCAGCAATTGATTGGTAGTTTTTTATATATTGTCTATAATAACCACACATTCCAAGAAAAGATTGTACATCCTTCACATTTTGAGGAATGCCAATATTTTTTATTTCAGCCACTTTATTTTGGTCTACACATATTTGTAAGCCAGATACAATATGACCAAGCACTTTTAAAGATTCAAACCCAAATTTACATTTTTTCAATGCAAGGGTCATTTTTATTTCATCCATTTTCTGAAATACTTTCCTTAAATGGATTAAGTGTTCATCAAAAGATTTAGAGAACACTATGATGTCATCAATGTATACCATTAACCATCCTTCAATCATTTCATTATGGAATGTTATATCCATTAACTTCTGAAATACTGATGGAGCATTTTTTGGTCCAAATGGCATTCTGACATACTTATAAATTCTCATGTGTGTTGTTATCAACAAAAAGTTCTGTAAATTCTTTTCAACAGGAATTTGATGGTACCCTTTATTTCCATCTAGGCAACTTATATATTTAGCACCTTTAAGGGTAGCATGTATAGAGGCAATCCTTGGCAAGGGATAAATATCATCTACTGTAAATTTATTTAATGCTCTATAATCACTGCACAGTCTTGCTTTATCTTTCTCATATAAAATTAGCACTGGTGATATTACACAATATTTTGGTGTAGTTTCAACCTTCTCAAGAATTTTCATATTCAATAACATCTTAATATTATCCTCTGTGTCTTTCCTCTTCATTGGTGAAGCAGGGTATGGTTTCTTTTTAAGACTAGCAGGAATATTATCCATATCACAGGTTAAACTAATCTTCATTTCATGATCTTTTACAAGGCCAAGTTCATTTTACCATGTGCAAAAGCCATTGGAAATGCTTTAATTAATTCCAAAATATTATTTTTCTCAGCTTTACTTATCTGAGTGCCAAATGATGCTTTTGAAATTTCTGTTTCCAGAAGTTCCATCTCATTGGATTCTCTTCCTTTACACGGGGAATTCGTTACTGACTCAATGTGTAAGACTGTGTCAAAAGAATTTATTTTAAATTTCCTTTTACCATTCATGCCAATTGTAAAATTGTTATTAGCAGGGTCTAATTTTACACCAAATTTAGTCAGAATATCATTTCCAATGATAAAACAGTTACTACAATTAGTATTATCCATTACTACAAAGTCACAAGTTACCCTTACATAACCATGTTGGTGTTTAAAGAAAACAGCAGCTTTGTATTTACCAATGGGGTGTAGTACTGATCCAAAACCTCTAAATTTTTATTTTGAAGTGGTTCAAGCTTAAACTTATATTCACTATCAATTTTCTGTAATGTATTAGTGGAAACAACTGAACCAGCAGCTCCTGTGTCCAATACTATATTAACATTTTCACCAGAAATGATAGCTGGAACCGTGATAGGTGTCATTCTAAAGTTATCAGCTTGTATATCCTTAATGATTTCAGCATCCTCAAAATTCATTAAAGATTCATTTGAGTCCATATTTAATATTGGATTTTCAAAGATGGACAAATCATCTTCCAACGTACAGACTTCATTTTCATCACTATATGAGATATTGCTGTCATAATCACTTGATTCTTTACTTTTTTCAGTTTCAGTTTCAGATTCACGTTGATTTTCAACAATATTTATGTTTTTCTCACATTTGTGACCTTTTACCCAAGGTTTGTTACACTTATAACAAGTATTTGTTTCATACTTTTTAGGTACTACAGGTGCAGTAGGTTTTTTCTGCTTCTCCTGAAGTGTTTTTGAATTCTGAGTTTTTACAGGTTCAACATTTTGCTTATAAGTGGAATACCTTGATTCATACTTATGGTTTAATAATATTTTTTAGCAAATATTAATAAAGTCAGAATATTCAGTAACATTTAATGTTCTAGCTACAACAATGTCTCTGACAGATATAGGTAATTTATATATTATCTTATCTTTCAATAAGTTAAAATCCATATGAGGCTCAAAGGCGTTTAATATTTTGTTTAAATTCATTAAAAATACCATTGGTTTGTCACCATTCAACGGATTATACCTATTCTTCTCATACAGTCTTTGCTGAGTAAGCCTGAATTTAGAACCTCCAAATTGTTTTTCAATAAGTTGTTTCCATTCAGCCCAAGAGTAATCTTTACCCTCACTCAATACAGCTTCAAACCATAATAAAGCAACATCCTTAAATAAAGAAATTAATTTTGATGTTATTTCTTCATCTGGTAACTTATATGAGAATTTCAAGTTGTCAATTCTTTAAATAAAATGTTGCCAATCAGAGCTGGCTTCCCCATCATAAGTTGGGTACTGATCTATCTTAGGCCAGTTTTTCTGATTGTATTTTATCTCACTAATCTTAGGTAAATTCAACAACTCATTCACTTTTGATAAATGGTCTTGTATTTCTTCCTGCACGGATTTGTGACTTACATTTTCATATTTGACACTACCACCAGATGGTTTTAATTGTGGTGGTACAGGGAAGGAATGAGATTCACTTTTGCCAATGAAAGGATTATTATTATATTGATTATACTTATGATTATCGTGGTTCATTAGTAGATTGGCAGTTTCAATCTCAACTTTAGTTAATCTTTGTAGAATTTCAGAGACACTTTGATTTGTCTGGGCAAAAGATAACTTTGTTCTTGATTCAGTCTTTAATAAGTGTGTTTCATATAATTTTTCTAACTCACAAAATTTGTTTGAAATTATTACTCAATGAATCATATTTAAGAGTTAGAGACAAATGTTCCTTCTCTAATTCTTTATTACGTGTTGCTAATTGAGAAATGTTCAATGTCAAGGATGAAATTGTATCACTAGTGAGTTTAACTGTCTGTTCCTCACAATCAGTCATTCTATTCCACAATGCTGAAACAATTCTATGGACAGTTGGATTATTGTTAAAATATTCCATGTCCTCCTTTTCAATTCTCTCACTCTCCTGTGAACTTCTCATCTCACTAGTAGGTGGTTGCAACTGAGGATTAACTGTATTATCATTGTATATAGTACTGTTATTATGGACAAAAGACAAGTCAGGTGTATCTACTCTAAAACCTAAATTTCTTAAATCCTCTATTTTTTGTACAGATTTAACATCAATAGAATTACCTATATTGTAATTATCAGTATTATGTCTAATCTGAGAGGGTAAGTTACTTACCAAGGGATGGTTGCCAGTCCTTATTTTTTGGCGCTTTTTTCCCTTGTAAGGGTGAGCTGAGGAAGTCAGATGAGGGGGTGGATCCCTGTTGCAACTGTGACTTGTCCACTGTTGGTGAAACCAGTCCCATTTCCATTTGTCTACCAGGATTTTCTCCTGGGAGTGAGTGGACCCTCCTTGGGTAGGGGGTTGCTGATCTGATTGACTGGGCTGGCCTCCCTTTAATTCTGCAATTGCCTGATTCATCTGCTGAAACCCTACCTTGCAATTGTTTTGCAACTGCTCTACTTCTTTGAACATGAGAGATTTTGATTCCTCCAACTTCAGAACCTGTTTGGCCAGGTGGGACAGTTGATCCTGAAGAGGAGGGGACGTCTTTTTTATAGTTATCTTTTTTAAGAGGGCGTCCTTTTCCTCTATACTCATGCTTTCTGGCTGGGGGTACTGTTGTCCCTCCATGGTGATGTCCTGGAAAGTTTTTGTTAGCTTTAGACCTGGTATTATAAGCAGGCTGTTCACTTACACTATCCTGGGGAGCACTCATATTGTTCAGAATAACAATATTTTACGTCTACAAAAGGAAAAAACTCTATGGAATTAGTAGACAAAAGATATTAGCAATTATATTACTAATAAAAAAGCAATGGAGCTTACCCTGAATTTATATCTTTATTTATTTAAATAAAATATAAGAAAAATTCAAAAAAAATCTGTTAAAAATATAATAATAAGTTTAACTAGACCTCTATAAAGGTGAATAATTAGCTTACCAAGCTTTAGCCAAATACCAATTTAATTGGGTGTTATATTGGTGTCCAAATACCAAGTGAAATTGGGTTTATATTGGGTACAGTTACTACTGTAAATATCTAATTTTTATGATAAAAAATTAGTACAATTATTATAAGGGCTCTTTTCCGCAATCAATGAGTTATGATGACCCACTAATATGCAGCAGACCCAAATATTTGGTTAATTTTGAGCGGTACTAAGATAAAAATCACGTCCCAAGGCTTATACTAAATAATAAGTAAAATATAAGGAAAGACCCCCAACTGTCAGTATAGTCTAGTATATAAGTATGGTATAATAGTGTTATTTTATGGTCCTACTACTTATTAATGAATGATTTAGTGATTAAACCTCAGGGGAAGACTAATAGAATAGTTATAATCAAATAAAACTCACAATACTTGGATTTAAATGCATGCTAGTGGTGGAAAATAGAAGAATAAAATATAGTTATAGCTTTTATAAAGATAATATCAATTTATAAGGGCTTTATAATATATTTCTGAATACTAATAATTGTATTGTAGTGTTTGTTTGAAGTGTAGTAATTGAATGATGATAATAAACCGTCAAAATCCCTCCTTACTTATACCCAAATCCACTGGAGTGCACAAACCTTCAATCCAGATGATGTCACTGCTATCCCCGGCAATTAAAGCACTGTGAGGGCTCATCACCTCCCCATGGCGTCCACTTCAAGCAGTTTCAACACCCAGACCTCCAGTAAGGACCCTCCATCACTATTAATAATAACACAGAGTCATACCATAAATAGAAAACCCAGATAAAAGCGGATACCATAAAGAAACAGGTAAAATAAATAATCAAAAAGAGATTTAATGAAACTAAAAGCATATAAAGGAAACAAATAAAATTTCCAAGCCCCCAATAACATCCCCAAGCATCCACATAAACCCAGAAACATCCTTCCAACCCATAAATCCGTGAATAACCATCCAAGGAAGTAATTTTAGTTGTCCAAACTGGGTGTATGCGCCTGATATAGGTGTCTATGCTTCTGTAGGCGTTGTGAGTCCACTGATTTCGTCCATATGACCTAAAATAAGCAGAAAAACAAATGTTATAGGCTATTAAGGGGCTAAAACCCACTTATATACCTAAATATACATAATATACTGCATATTTCACTGAATATGAGATTTATGTATACATATAAGCTTATGTATGTCAATAATTACTTCATATCACTTAAGATAAGTATATTATGACTCCATTAACACCTTAATAAGTATTATCAGGCCATGGATAAGCTATTTAAACTATTATAAATTATATAATAGAATAATAATTATATATATATATAATAAAATAATATATATTATAATTTTAACCTTATTTTTAAGATATAAGCTTAACCTAGTTAAGGTTATCTTATTTTAAGCATAAGAAATACTTAGTCCTAAGGATATTTAGGCTGACACTTATCCTTCAAAAGTATTTCATTACAAAAATTAATAAATTAATAGTATACATTAACCATTATTTTTATAGTTACAACAATGTCTCTTATAGATATATGTAATTTATATATTATTTTATCTTTCCATAAGTTAAAATTCATATTTGATTCAATGGCTTTTAATATTCTCTTTAAATTCATTAAAAATACAATAGGTTTGTCACCATTCAATGGATTATACCTTAATTTCTCATATAAAAGTTACTAAGTTAGTGTCAGCCTAGGTATCCCCAGTACTGAGTATTTCTTATGTTTAAAATAAGATAAACTTACTTAAATTAAGCTTATAAGTTAAAATTAAGGTTATTATACTTATATATATGGTTATAATTCATATATAAATAATTATTACACTATTATATGACTTATAGTAGTTTAAATAGTTTATCCATAGCCCCACAATACTTATTAAGACTCTAATCAAGTCATAATATACTTATCCTAAGCTATATTAACTAATTATAGACATTTATAAGTTTATATGTATACATGAACTTCATATTCAGTGAAATATGTAGTTATATTATGTATATTTAGTTCTATAAGTGGGTTTTAACCTCTTAATAGCCTATAAACTTTTTTTCTGCTTTTTTTAGTTCATATGGACCTATTCAGTGGACTCAAAATTCCTACAAAAGCATATAAACTTTTTTCAGGCACATATATCCAATTTGGACAACTTAATCTGATTCCTTTGATGGATTTTCATGGATGTATGGGTTGAAATATGATTACTGGGTTAATATGGATTCTTGGGGATGTTATTGGGGGCCTGGACAGTTAATTTGGTTCCTTTACATGCTTTAGGTTTCATTATATACTCTTTGGATGAGTTATTTTACCTGTTTCTTTATGGTTTCTGCTTTTATCTGTTTATTCTATTTATGGTATGGGTCTGTGGTATCATTAATTGTGATGGATGGTCCTTACAGAGGTCTGGGTGTTAAAATTACTTGAAGTGGATGCTATGGGGAGGTGATGGGCCCTCAAAGTGCTGTAATCTCCAGGGATAGCAGTGACATCATCTGGATTGAAGGTATGTGCACTGCGGTAGATTTTGGTATAAGTAAGTTAGGATTTGTTGGGTTATTAGACATAACTTAATTACTAAAATTCAAATAAACACTATAAAACAAGTATTATCATATATAAATATATTTTAAAGCATTAATAAACTTATATTATCTTTATATAAACTATAAATATATTTTATTTATCTATCACCACGCAATATTTGGGGGGGACTTGCTAGCAAGTCCTCAACTTGAATTCAGATGGAATTCAGACTGAACTCAGACTGAACTTTACTTTGAACTCATCTTGGGCTCTTAACCAAACATGGATGAATCTGTGCTTGAGTAATAGTGAAAGTTTAATAAATAATTTATAGAAATAATAACAAGGGAAGATTAATAATCTGATCCATTCACAGAATTTTTTTCACAAAACTCATTTTCATTTTCATTTTGAATTTCACCTGATCACTTAAAAGACTGAAAATTATACTATTTATTTCAAAAACATCACTTTTAACCTCTCTAATTATTTTATTCTATTTTTTTTGAAAAAATATAAAATAATATCAGTGGTTCTCTTTAATGATAACTCCTTTTAACCAAGAATTTGAAGCTTTTATTTTTTAATTTAAACCATATTACCTGATATTTTTTTTTTGTATTTTTATTATTTCTTATTATGCAATATAATTATTTTAAACTCAATGGAATTATTTAATAAAAATATTGAACCATAAAAATTCTCAAGTTTCTATTCTAGAATACTGTGAAAAGACTCATAATTAAGAAAAATAAAAGATAGAAATATGTTTTCATAATTTCTGTTTCAATGAAGTTCTCTAATATCTTCTTTACACTTAGCACTAATAATTGATAAATTGTTTAATTATATGTCTAGAAAGAAGTATAATTCTTATACAAGTGAATTTTAATCCAGTTTTTTCCATTTTTGTATGCAAGAAGATGATTAAAATTAAAAGGAAATATCTTTTTGCTCTTTTTTTTTCTATCGAATATTCAACTACTAAGAATTTTCACAATATTAATTTATTCAATGTAATACACATATGATTTTCTGGAACTCTTCATGATGTATTTCATCAAAATTCAATGTAAATATGGTTATTTGGTAGAGTAATCTCATGAGTTGAAATAATTAATCACTACTTAGTGAATTTTTCATATGAAAGACTGAAATTCAAGCTAGATGTAAAAATTTAAAGATAATTAAAACAAAGTAGTATAAATTTATTTAAACTTTAATTTTAGTACTTGATTTTGCTTCAATGCTGTATTGTGGGATAATTTCAGTGTCAACCTGGGAATAAGCACCATATAATTTGAAAAGTGATCTCATGTTAAAAAATGTGCTTCAGGTAGATATTTTGATTGTATTATTGTTCAAGAACTGAATTAAATAGGTAAAAGTGGTAATTTTTCATAATTCTATCAGTTTCAAATTAAAAAACTATTATATGATATTCATTTTGTAAAAAAGACACAATAGGTAATTTAGATTATACCCATGTAGAAAAGCAGCTGTAAAGGCAATCATCTTTTTATTAAAAATAATATTATTCCATGTTTTAAATGAAAAGAAAAAATATTTCAATTCTATGGTTTTGAAAAATAAATTAAATGAAACATTTCAGGTACGCTTTTTTAGTCATTAGAATCAAAGTTTTGATAGGAGTAATTCACAACTGAACACTTACACGCAATTGTAAAATTATATATATGGGTTCAAGATTTATCAATGATTTATTGGAATTATGATATTTATGCTGATTGGTAGATCTTATATGATGTTTCTATTCAGTTTCTAAGTGTATGAAAAACAATCCCTTTGATATTTTTTTTAAACAGAAGAATTTAAAAATTTTCTTGAAATTGGCCTTATCACAAAGCAATACTGGAATGGTTATATTGTTATAAAAATTAATTTAAATAGCAATATTTCAAATCTTCATAACAGATTTTAAACTAAACATAAATATTAAAATTTGACTTTTTATAAAAATATATATTGATTTAAAAGATATTTACTTATTTTTTTTTTACAAAATGACCAATTTTATCCTGTGAGGCTTCCATTCAACTTAAATGTGTAAGTCTAAAAAATTAATATGATGCTCTGAATACTCTATATAATGTGTACCTAAGGCAAAAATAATGTTTTTTGAAGTACTTTAAATCTAAGCAGAAGAGCTGATATCTTTTTTATGTAATATAGTTGTATAAAATTGATTTTTAGGTAGTTTCGTAATACGTAATATGGAAAGAAATCATATCATAATAATATATAATCAACTTAAAACTTTTTTTAATATAATATTATCTAAAAATAATTCTTAATATGTACTTATTTTTAGAACTTCAAAGTGTTTAATAAAAATATTTTGATATAAAAATATAATTATTTTTATATTTAAAAGTAATTAATAAAACTTCTAAAAAAGTATAAATTTTTTCATGGCTTAAATTATTATGAACCACACTTGGAAACAAGATTGCATTGAGAGTTCAATCTAAGTTCCACCAAAAACATGATAAATAATTTTTTTGAAAATGTATATAGTCATTGAAATGAAAAAAAATTAGTAAAAGAAAGGACTCAGATATTTTATTCTGTTACTGAATAGATTATCATAAATATATTGAGGTAGATAACTTATTGAAGTTTTTTAAATTTGCAGTTATTACAGTCAATTATCCAGTTATATATAGCAATCACAAAACAAGAAATAAGCGTAAATGGTTATATATGTGGATAAATCTTTTCCTCAACCTTTACCCTAATTATTTAATTTAATTCAAAGCTATTTTTAATCTAACCAACATATTTTACTATTACATTTAAAAATAAATACAATAAACTCAAAAAATACATAAGTTCAATAGTTTAAAATTTCTTTAAATGTTTTATTCTAGTTTTTAACTTTTTGCTACAATTTTCCTATTATATTATTTATTTATATCATGTATATTTATCAAAAGAATTCTGTGAATTATTGTGTAAAAAAGCAAAATAGTATTTCATTATCAATTATTTTACTATATTACTTTCTTAGTCTTAAAGTGCATTGTAAATCAAAAATATAAAATAAAGACGTATAAACTATAGGTTTAAGTTAAAAAATATCAATAAAAAATAATTATCAATCATTTTCCATATCGGCAGAATAGAGCTGTAGATTGAGGGGGTGAACTCTGATGTTCGCCCGAAGAACAAAGTTCACACTCCATTTTTCACTACCTCAATGGACAACCTCTCAATCTCTCCACACAAATTTTTCTGCTTTTTCATTTCTGTTAATTCTATTACCACTCACCACCCTTTTATTGCCCTCCTGATACATTTGCTACACCCTTTAAGCTTCAAAATCTATGTTTAAGCCCTCCTCACTACTCCCCTCCACTCTATTTTCACTTTTAACACAACTACACCCCTTTTGCAACCTCTCGCTCACCTCCCATTCCCCTCACTCACCCCACTCACCTCCATTAGCCCTCACCAGCCTTTCTCTCACATTCTAAAACTATTACTCACCTCCCCAGTTTATTGTCCACATCCCCCAGCTCTCGCTTACCTCCCCTAGCCCTTTCTCACCTTCACAATCTTTCCAGCCCTTCACTCACCTCTTCCAGCCTCCCCCAGTCCCTTACTTTGGCTGGAGATGTGAGCGAGGTGCTGTAAAGACTAAGGAAGGCTGGGAGAAGTGAGTGAGAGGCTTTTATTACCTCCCACAGACTTTCAAAGCCCCTCGCTCACCTCCCCCAGCTTCCCAAGTCCCTTAATTTGGCTGGAGATGTGAACGAGGTGCTGTAAAGACTAAGTAGGGCTGTGAGTAGTAGGTGAGAGGCTTTTATCAACTCTCCTAGCCCTTTAAGGACCCTTGCTCACCTTTTCCAGCCTTCCCGAAGTGGGTTAGGGGATTTTATAACCTCTCCCAGCCCTGTAAAGCCCCTCTCTCACCTTCCCCAGCCTTCCCCAGTTCCTTTATTTTTCTGGGGGAGGTGAGCGATGAGATTGAAGAGGTGAAAAAAGTGTTGGGGAGGCATGCAAGGGCTTGGGAAGTAGCCAACTTTTTATAAACTTGAGAATAATTAATATGTATAAATTAGAAATAACAAGGAATAAAATTTTGAGGAATTATAACCCATTCCAAGTGGTAAATAATGTAACTAAATACATATTTAAGAATTTGAGTTGCTTGTGTTTACTAAAAAAATGTGGCCAATCGTTGAAAAAGGAAGATTTTTGTAGGGAAGAAACATGAAAAATGAAAAAAATACAAAGTAAAATAAAACTAAATAATGACAGTGGGCTGGGAAAGGTGAGTGAGGGTCTGGGGGAGGTGTGAGAAATGAAGAGAAGAGAAGGGAGAGGGGGGGAAGGAGAGGAGAGTTGTTTTCTCACTGTGAAGGAAAGGAATAGGGAAAATGGGTAAGTAGATGGCAAGTTTAGAAATGAGATAAGGGGGTAGGATAGGAAGTCAGATTGAGGATAAGGGAGAATCAGGGGAGGGAGGCATCAGATGGAAGTCCCACTTGTAATTCTACCAGGAATCAATTCAGGAAGCAAAAAAAAGCACTAGACATCTAGTGCACACTTTTTTCCTGCTGTGAATATTTTTTGAACTATTAATCAACTGTGGTTCAATGAAGGTTCAAATCAGTTTCAAGGTGTTTTCAAAGTAAATTCAATATTTCTTTATGATTGTTTCATCACCACCTCAATGTGTGCTGAAAAAGATATGAATTAGGGTTCAAGGTTGCGGACTTGCTAGCAAGTCCGCCCCCCATATTGTGTGGTGTATTTTCCACCAGCACACATAGTTTACATTGAGAATAACTATTTTGTTAGTCTTCCCCTGAGGTTTAATCACTAAATCTTTTATAAATAAGTAGTAGAACCATTAATATTTGCTATTAAATCATTTTTAGATACTAGCATTCACTGAAAGTTAGTCTGAATTTAGAACCTCCAAATTGTTTTTCAATAAGGTGTTTCCATTTAGCCCAAGATGAATCTCTACCCTCATTTAATACAGCTTGAAACCATAATAAAGAAACATCCTTAAATAATGAAATTAGTTTTGATGTTATTTATTCATCTTGTAACTTATATGAGAATTTTAAATTGTCAATTCTTTGAATAAAATTTTGCTAATCAGAGTTGGCTTCCCCATCATAATATGGGTACTGGTCAATTTTTTGCCAATTTTTTTGTTTGGATTTAATCTCACTAATCCTGGGAAATTAAATAACTAAATTACCTTAGATAAATGGTCTTTTATCTCCTCTTTTACTGATTTTTGAATCACATTTGTTCTTTCAGATTTGACACTTCCACCAGATGTTTTTATTTTTGGTGGCACTGGGAATGATTGATATTTATTTTTGCAAGTGAAAGGATTATCATTATACCGTGTATACTTATGATTATCCTGATTCATTAGTAGATTGGCAGTTTCAATCTCAAACTTACTTAATCTTTGTAACAAATCAGAGACATTTTGATATGTTTGTGCAAAATAAAACTTTGTTCTTGATTCATACTTTAATAAATGTGCTTCATAAAATTTTTCTAACTAACAGAATTTGTTTGAGAGGTCACTATATTTATTACTTAAGGAATCATATTTACAAGTTAGAGCCAAAATTTCTTTCTATAATGCGTTATTTCTTGTTTCCAGTCAAGAAATATTCAAGGTTAAGGACCAAATTGTTTCCATTGTGAGCTTAATTTCTTGTTCCTCACATTAAGTCATTCTCTATAATAATGCTGAAGCAATCCTATGGACAGTTGGATTCTTATTAAAATACTCAACATCTTCCTTCTCACATTCCTCACTATTTTGTGAAGCTCTCAACTCACTGATAAGTGGTGGAAACTGAGGTTTAACTTTATTATTATTATAAATATTAATATTGTTATTGACAAAAGATAAATTGGATGCACCTACATTAAAAATTTATTGTCTCAAGTCCTCCACACTTTTCTGGACAGATTTAACATCAATTAAATTATCTGCATTGTAATAATCAGTAGTTTTTACAATCTGAGAAGGCAATCTGCATAATAAGGGATAGGAGTAATCTCTGTTTTTTGGTGTGTTTTCTTTGGCTTGTAAGAGTGAGTTGTAATGGTCCGATGAGGGGCTGGATCCCTGTTTCAGTTGTGACTGGCTCACTGTTGGTGAAACCAATCCCGTTTCCATTTCTCTACCAAGATCTTGTCCTGAGACTTACCTCATACTCCTTGGGCAGGGGGTGGCTTTTTCACCTGTACTCCCTTCAGCTCTGCTAGAGTTTGGTTTACTTGCTGGAATCCTATCCTGCAGTTGTTTTCCACTTCTTCCACCTCTTTTATGATAGAAGATTTTGACTCCTTCAGCTTTAGAACTTTATTTGTTAAGTGGGAAAGTTGATCCTGAAGAGGAGGTAATTTCTTCTTTATAGTTATCTTTTTTAGGAGGGTGTCATTTTCTTCTATGCTCATTTTGTCTGGCTGGGGGTGAGACTGTCCTTCCATGGTGATGTCCTGGTACATTATTTTTAGCATTAGACCTGGTATTAAAAAAAGTTTTTTAACTTAAATTGACCTGTGGAGCACTCACCATTTCTAAAATAACTATTTTTTATTCCTAAGAAAGGAAAACCCTGTATGGTAATTAGTGGATAAAAGATAAAAGTAATATAAATACTAATATAAGCACAGGAGCTTACCCTGAAATTATTTTATCATTTATTTAAATATAATATAATAAAAATCCATAAAAATCTATTAAAAATTAAATAATAAATCTAACTAGACTCTAATAAGGGAAATAATTATCTTACCAAGATTTAACAAAATACTAATTTAATTGGGTGTTATATTAGTGACCTAATACCAAGTGAAATTGGGTTTATATTAAGTACAGTTACTACTGTAAATACCTAATTTTTGTTTTAAAAAATTAGTAAAACTCTTATAAGGGTTCTTTTCCCCAATCACTGAATTATGATAAGCCACTAATTTGCTTCAGACCCAAATAGTTGTTTTACATGGGCTATACTATAGTAAAAATCATGTCCTAAGCTTACACTAAATAATAAGTATTAATTAAGGAAAGACCCCCAATTTTCAGTGTATGCTAGTATTTAAGTATGATTTAATAGTAAATATTAATTGTCCTATTAATTATTTATAGATTATTTAGTGATTAAATCTCAGATGAAGACTAATAAAATAGTTGTGCTCAATATTAACTCACAATATTTGGATTGGTGCAGGCGAGTGGTGGAAAATAGGTTAATAAAATATTTATATAGTTAATATAAAGATAATATCAATTTATGAAGGCTTTAAAATATATTTTTATATAATACTAATTGTTTTATAATCTATTTTTGAGTTTTAGTAAGTAAGTGATGTCCAATAACCCATCAAATCCTCCCTTACTTATACCAAAATCCACTGGCGTGCAGAGACCTTCAATCCAGATGATGTCTGTCAAGGTCCGCTTTTACGTCTAGAAGATTTTCAAGGTAGTTCAAGGACGGCAAAAGTGGATTTAAAGGACTCAAGATAATGTACGTATTTCTTTTATAGTTTTAAAGATTTAATACTCAATGATAAGAGGTAAGGGTTTAGTTAATATTATAATTATTGGGTTTAGAACTATGAGATTGTAAGTACTAAAGAAAGTAATAAATTGTAATAAATGTTTAATGGTAGTACTGGTTTGTAATTATGTAAGTAAAAAGGAATGTTTTGAAAAGTACAAAAAGAAAGGGACTTTATAGGCAAAGATGTGAGAAATAAAGACACAGAGTTAACACCACCTGATACAAAGGTGTGGGAAAAAGAAGCTAAATAAAGAGTGTATATGAAATAAAAAAATATACGAAATAGTGCATTAATAAAAGATATCACTTTATTTGAAATAAAAATTTTAATCCCTTGGTCCGTCAAATTTAGTACAAAAACATTTGATTTAAAATGTTGATTCAACAAAATTTAAATTAAGGAATTTGAAAAGTTTTTTTTCTTTTTATAATTTTATATTTTTAATACTATTTTTATTCCCTCTCATCTGTATTATTGAGAACGGTGTTAGGGGAAAAAAATGTCTGTGACAGTTAATTATTCTTATTAACTATTTACATTACTTATTGTACTTAGCTAGTTAGTTGTAAGTAATACATAAGTATTTTTTAAATAATTAATTATTAATAAGGATTAAAAGGCGTGGCTTCATCTCAGTAAGATAATTAAGTATTTTACTGGGTAAGTCTAGTAGCCTGGCTGACACTCCCTCACTCTAAAAAAACAATAAAAAAAATGCTATTATTTTTTCTTTTTATATTTCTTTAGCAGAGTAGAAAGATTATATATTTCCTTCACAGGTATCCAAGAATCATATTCAGATGATTTATTCTTGAATCTCAATAAGTGTTCTTTACCTTTTTCAGCCGTAACTATTCTGTAATTTAGAATCTTATCAATTTCTGCTGTCTCAGTGATTTCATTAGGGGTCTTTTTTGGGTCTTCCCCTCCTTTTGGGAAACAAATTACTATTGGATGTATAAGGTTTTAAAAGAGATATTGGAAAAACAGGATGTTTTTTGTCATATGGAGAAGTCAAAATAACTTCAACTGCATTATCACCAACCATTCTTCTTACAACAAATGGACCGAAAAATGGGTCTTTCAATTTGTTATTACCTTGTAAATTGAAGTGGACTGTAGAAATCAACACCTCATCACCCTTCTTAAAAGTGTATTCTTTATGGGATTTGTCCCATCTCTTCTTCTCATATTCAAATGATTTCTCAATACATTTTTGAGCATGACTTCTGCAAAGTTGTTGCATTTGAAGAAAAGATTTTACACCAGGATGTAAATCCAATTTAGGTATTTTATTATTGAGAATTCGGGCAGGAGTATTTGGAACATATCCAAGCCAGAGCTCAAAAGGCTTTCTTTGAGTAACAGAATGAACAGTGCTATTATAAGCAAATTCCAACCCAGGAAGTAAGGTAACCCAAGCATCAGTGAATCTGTTATTGTCTTTATACTCAAGGCCAAAGGCACAGTACCTTCTTATCATGTCCTCTAGTTTCTGAATCATTCTTTCAGCTAGTCCATCAGTCTGAGGGTGATGGGCAGTAGATAGTTTCAGATCACAACCACAAACATCCATCAGAGACATCCAAAATTCAAAAGTAAATTTAGGGTCTCTTTCAGAGATTATGGCTTTAGAAAAACCAGCAGTATTAAACATATGAGACCACCATAAGAAAGCTAATTCCTTAGTGGAAACATCCTTGTGAG
Organism: Hemileia vastatrix; assembly: GCA_030280995.1. NCBI lineage: Eukaryota > Fungi > Basidiomycota > Pucciniomycetes > Pucciniales > Zaghouaniaceae > Hemileia > Hemileia vastatrix. The sequence continues at coordinate 44,426,811 of JASXTE010000001.1, forward strand.
TAGAGATAAATTTACACATTTTGGTGAATCTTTCCACAATAACCTAACAAGAGTTATAACTGTCTTTTCCAGCAATAGGTAATCCTGTTACAAAGTCCATGTTTATTGTTTGCCATGGTGCATCAGGAGGCTCAATATGTTGCATGAATCCAGCTCTTTTACAAGTCAATCTTTTTGATTTTTGGAAAGAACCACAAGATTCAACATATAATTTTGTGTCTTCAGACATATTAACCCACCAAGTGGTGTTTTTAATTCTGATCATTGTTTTTTCAAGATCAAAATGTCCAGCTAATATGTCATCATGACAAATTTTCAAGATGATTTCTTTCATAGATGGAGGAATAACAATGACATTACTCAACTTTCTTCTATAATATAGATATCCTTCATCAATTGAAAATTTACTGTTTTTCAATGCTTTTTGGTACTTTGGTGGAAGTTTTTTAATTAATGCTTGTATTGAAGCATTCTTTGGATCATTTAATATGGTGAATAACTTTTTTAAGTCAGTGTCCTTATCATATGAATCCCGAATAAACTGAAATAGCTCTTCCTCCATATCAACCACATATATTCCATGATTATGAATAATTTCATCCTCAGAATCATAAGTAGGATTAGAGTCATCATTTGGTAAAGGTAACCTTGATAACATATCCACATTTGAGTGAACAATACCAGCCCTATGAATAATTGTCATTCTCCCTCTGTACTCTTGAACAGCTAACTGCCATCTGAACATATGTCTGTTAGGTGTTTTCAAGCTTAAAAGGGATTTAACTGCACTGCAGTCAGTGAAAAGTTCAAATTTCTGGTCATCTAGGTAATAATGTAGCTTTTCTAGAGCTTACACTACAGCTAAACATTCCAACTGAGTAGCACCATATTTCAATTCACTATTTCTCAAGGTTCTTGAAATATAACAAATTACTACTTCTGATACTTTATCATTCATCACTGGTTTTTGATTGAGGGCAGCACCCAGACCAATAAAACTGGCATCAGTATATAAAACAAACGGCTGATTAAAATCAGGTAAAGAAAGAATAGGTGCTGACATCAAACAGTGTTTCATAGTGTTAAAAGCTCTTTGTCTTTCACTATTCCAGACAAAAGCAACATCCTTTCTAGTTAATTGGGTAAGGGGTAAAGCTATGACTTGGTAATTTTTAATATACTGTCTATAGTATCCACACATTCTCAAAAAACTCTGTAGCTCTCTAACTGTATTAGGAGCCTTCACCTGTTGTATGGCTACCACTTTGTTTTGGTCAACACATATCTGTAAGCCTGAAACAACATGACCAAGAACTTTTTAAGAATGGAAACCAAATTTACATTTCTCCAAAGCAAGTTTCATATTTATCTCATCCATTTTGTGGAACACTTTACACAGGTGGTTAAGATGGTCCCCAAATGTTTTTGAGAATATAATGATATCATCAATATAAACCATCAGCCATCCTTCAATTATCTCCTGATGGAATGTGTTATCCATGACTTTTTGAAAAACTGAAGGGGTATTTTTAGGGCCAGATGGCATCCTAACATACTTATAAATACCCATATGAGTAGCAATCATCAGAAAATTCTGAGAATTTTTCTCAACAGGTACCTGATGATATCCTTTATTATCATCCAAGCAGCTGATATATTTAGCACCCTGTAAGGTAGCATGTATAGAGCTAATTCTAGGCAAAGGATAGATATCATCAACAGTATAAGTATTTAGTGCTCTATAATCACCACATAACCTGGCTTTATCTTTCTCATAAGAAATTAGGACAGGTGAGATAACACAATATATAAGTGTTTCAACTACCTTTTCAATAATATTCATTTTTAAAGGGGTAGAGATATTGTCTTCAATATCTTTTCTCTTTGTGGGAGAAGCAGGATAAGGCTTCATCTTTAAACTAGGTGGTATATCAGTTAATGGACAAGACAATGAGAGTTTCATTTCTTCTTCAACTAATCCCAGCTCATGTGACCCATGAGCAAAGGCCACAAGAAAAGACTTTATCAAGTTAATGATGGAATATTTATCCTCACCAGAAAGTTTTTCTCCAAAAGAGGCATTGTCAATTTCACACATAAGGGCATGCATTTCTTTTGTAGGTCTTCTTTTATATTGAGACACAGAATTACATGTGTTCAATTCTGGTTTTAATAATTTTTTGGGGGAGGAAAACTTAAATTTCCTCTTCCCATTTATTCCCATTGTGAAGCATTGGTTTGAAGGATCTAATTTTATGCCATATTTGGCTAAAATGTCATTTCCTATGATAAACCAACTGCTTAAAGTATCATTTTTCATGACAACAAAATCACAAATAGCTCTTACAAAACCATGGTTATATTTAAAAAATACTATGGCCTTGTATTTACCAATGGGGGACAAGACAGAGCCATAACCTCTCCAATTTTCAGAAATGATAGGAATAAGTTTTGATTTATACTCTTGGTCCACTGAAGCAAGTGCTTTTTCAGATACTACACTTCCTCCAGCTACAGAATCCATAACAACTTCCATGCTGGTTCCATTGATCAAGACTGGTGCTTTAAGAGGGGCAATTACAATTGAGCTATCATCAATGTTCCTTATGATCTCAGCATACTCAACTGTAGATAAATCATTATTATCAATATCAATAGTAGTAAATAATGAATATCTTCTTGCAGCATCAAGATTTCTTGTTGAGATTCATATGAAATATTGCTGGCACAATCACTTGAAGTATCATCCAGTTCTATTGTGTCATCAGCCTTCTCCTAAGTTTTTTCAACAAGATTTATCCTCTTGTCACAAGCATGGCCTTTCTGCCAAGGCTTCTTGCACTTGAAGCAAGTGTTTGTTGCATACTTTTTTGGTGCAACAGGGGCAGAAGGTTTACCAACCTTTTTCAGAGGTTTCTGTTGGTAAGTGGAGGATTTCTCCAAAGGGGTCCTAGGAATGAATCTTCTGGAATCATACTTGTTGTTTAGAAGGATCTCATTGCAAGTATTAATGAAAGAAGAGGGTTCTCTGGAGAACTCAGTCCTAGCCAATATCAAGTTTCTCAGAGACATTGGTAATCTATAAAGGATCCTGTCCTTCCATAACTCAAACTCCATATTTGGGTCCATAGCTCTTAAGATTTTTACAAGTTTCATTAAGAACTCAATAGGTTTATCAGTGGAAGAGCTATATTTAGTTTCCTCATACTGTCTTTGTTGAGCCATTCTAAACTTGGAGCCACAAAATTGTGCTTTAATCAATTTTTTCCAATCTTCCCATGAGTTGTCATTTCTGTCCAGGAGAACAGATTCATACCACATTAGGGCAACATTGGTAAACAAAGAAATTAACTTAGACACAATTTCCTCATCTGGGAGTTTGTAAGAATTTTTTAAGTTATTAATTCTGCAAATAAATTGCTTCCAATCAGAAGAAGAATCACCATCAAATGTTGGTTACTGGTCAAGTTTTGGACAATTCTTTTGATTTGAAGGAGTCTCTTTGGTACCAGCTTGTTTCTGAGTAAGGAGCAGCTGTAACTTCTCTAGTTGTGCAGTAATCTCATTGTTTAATCCTTCTGTTGAAGATCCTGGTGCATCATCAATTTTTGATGGAAACTCAGGGGTATCAACATGTATTTCTGGAACTAATTTACCTTTAGATGAACTAGCCACAGGTAACTTTGGAGCATCCTGTACTATTTGTTCCTTTAAAGAATTCTCAGAATATTTTTTATCATTAATTAATGAGTTCAATTTCTCCTCAATGGTTGTTAGTCTGGTTTTGACTCTTGGAAGACTAGATAAACTCTCATTGATTGTTGAAAAAGATAACTGATTTTTATTTTGAAAAGATGAAAAATGGTCATTCAATCTTTTCATATTCATTTTGTCTATCTCCACCTCCTGGAAACAGGCAGATACAGTATCTTTCATTTTAGACAAATCATTTTTGATATTTTGCCATAAAGCAACTTTCTTTTCATGGGTTGCCTTGTAATGAAACAATCCCTCAGAAATTCTCTGTGATTCACTCCTTAATGCTTGATAACCCTGTTCAGTTAACAAACTATTATATTTCTGAGTTAGTTGCATGTTGTTTATTGTATGATTTTGTTTAGCAATAATATCCCTCAAATATTCATCATTAACGTTGGCTACATCTGGAGTATTTTTCAAGAAGGAAACAGAGTAACTTTCCAGCATCTCATAAAACTCAGGTCCAAGCGTTTCATAAATAATAGCCATATCAGGATTTATCATTGAAGTAGCATTTAAAACTAAAGGATTAGATACATTTAAAATTTGAGCAACTTGTCTACTGTTCTCAGCCTCTACAGGTCTTACAGTCTCATCTCCTCTTCCAGAATCACTTGAGGGAACTGAATTAGTTAAGTTACAAGAAATGGTACTTGTGAATCAATAGAGGTACTTACCAAGGTTTGCTGGGTAAGATCATATTTTTTTTTCTTCTTTTTCCTCCTTGATAGTGGTGAGGAGGTGTGGGGTTTACTTGGCTGTTTCTTGATGGACCTGCTTGGGACATCTGATGATTTTGAGACAGGTAATCCCACTGAGTGTTCAGCCAATCCCACTTCCACTTGGACACTTCCACTTTCTCTGGCTGCTGGGGAGCCAATTGATGAAGATCCCTGGGGGGAGGAGGTCTCCTCTTCTCTTGAAGAAAAGCATCTATTTTTCTTACCTTTTCCTCTAGAGCATCTACTCTTGACTTCAATCTCAAGTTTTCTGTCCTTAATTCTTTTATGTGTGTTGAAAGGCTCTTTACTTGTTGAGGTAGTGGCATCTTTTTTATTTTGAAGCCTTTTGTTGTTTCTACCAGAATTTCCACTTCCTCCATTTCTACATCCTGATTGTGGAAATGATTGATTAATTTGAGATAATTTACTAGTTAAATGAGAACTCACAGAAGTAGCCTCATTATAATCAATAAATCCAATTCCTCTTCACGTGCAGCAGAGACACCTTGATCAGTCATTTCTAATTTTTACTTCAATGAGAGAGGGAGACAATAAGATGAATTAGTTTGTATTTTTACTTTTATTTAAAAGAAAAATAATAAAATAAAATTTTCCAGGATAAAATCAACTAAAATAATAATCAAAGTATTAATTCAAAACAATTTAAAACCAGGATATAATAATCAACTGAAGAATTAAATTTAATTTTCTTATTAACAATTTTATGATAATTATTATCAGGATTTTGAATCAACTGAGAATTTAATAATTAACAGGACTTAATTTCTACTGAAATATTAAATATGAATTTAAAAAAAAAATTATTGTCAGGATGATTTTTCAACTGGAACAAATAAAATTTAAATATATATCAGGACAAGAGTCAACTGAAAATTTTAATGAATAATTTTTTTAAAATATATTTATTACCTCTATGACTAAAAACACAATTTCTCTATCTTTGTCAACTAGGAAAAATAAAATAAAAAATAATAAAAATTTAATTCCAATTTACTAGACACCTCCCCCTGTTAAATGAGCAAATTAATGCCACTTACAGAGTGCTGAGTAAAAGTACATACGTAGAGTATGAAGAGTGCAAAGTGACCCATAAATAGTAATCAATTATTACCACGAATTGTATAACTATTAGTTAGTATATACGCTTAAGTTTTGGAGTGCAGTTCAATTCCTGTTTGCAACAAAAATTAAGTCACGTGATGTATGACGTTGGAGACAATCCTATAGTACTAGCTATAGGCCTTGACCAAGGGAGTTGGAGAAAAACCAGAGAGAAAATCCCCTGTCCCTTTAGAAAAATAAGTGAGATTAACCTGTTGCAGAAAATTGGAGATCTGTTTGCTAGACCCTCTAATTAAACACTCTTGACCTCTTTAAAAGTGAAGATAATAGTCCCAGACAGACTACCAGAAAGAGTTGAAATGAACAGTACTATATTCCAACAAAACACAAGCCAATGAGACAGTGAGGAACAGAGAGGCGATGAGTAAAGAGATAAGATTCTTTCCCTAAAAATCTTCCCACACACGCATCATACAGCCAGTGCACAGACCACCCTGACCAATTCCCCAGCCAAAATCCAGCTTTCCCAGCCTTTTTCATGCATAAAAGTGCATTTTAGCGCCTCCCCAGTGCCCAGGAGGCCAGGCCACTTGGAGGCGGCTCCGCTTAAGGGCGGGAAGGCCGCTTCTAGGCCCTAAAACACCCATACAACCCATAAAAACCCTAAAAAACCCTAAAAACCCATAACTTCACTAATAAACAAGATAAACACACATAAGACATACCAAAATGAAATGAAAATTAAGGAAGATAAGCTGAGACATAATAAGTGACCCTAGCTTAAGCCTACATAAGCACCACTAAGAAATAAACATCTGATAAATACCAATAACAACACCATAACTACCCTATAAAGCAAGGTAACCACCCATAAGGGATACCAAAATGAAGAGAAAAGAAAGGACATTAAGCTGAGACATAATAAGTGACCCTAGCTTAAGCCTCCATAAACACTACTAAATATCACCTAAAGATGAAAAAAACCACTAATAACACCATAACCCCAATAACACCCTACATACCAAATACCTCCAAATATGCACTCCAAAGGCCTATTCAGGTTTGGATCACCACATCCTCCCTCCAATCATGAATGTCCTCATTCTTCCTTCGCCAACAACCATTTTAATACACCTCTTCAGAATCTTTACAAACAGCCCATTTCTCTCTTCCACCAGATCTTATTCCATCCTAAGTGAACTTCTGAACCAGCCATCCAAGCTTCTTCTTTAAAACTTCTCTTGCACCATGCCTTTAAATTAAATCTATCTCTTTGAAAAGAATCTCTTTCTTCTGTTCCTGAATTCCAACTCTGGCTGTACCAGCCTCCAACAATGAAAAGTGATATCCAGTTGACAAGTCTTCCCGACTATAACCTTTTACCAGCATAAAAATTACCTCATTTTATAGTCTTGGGGGACTCACAACCCTCAGTTTAAAGTCTTGGGGGACTAAAAGCCCTCAGTTTAAAGTCTTGGGGGACTAACAGCCCTCAGTTTATTGTCTTGGGGGACTTTAAAAATCCTCAGTTTATAGTCTTGGGGGACTGAAAAAACCTGAATCACAGAACCCAGAACCAGAGATCAACCAGAAAAAGATTTAGAGAAGTAACTAACTTTCTGGGGTAACTGTATATAGAGCTTCCAGCCCATCAGTCACCCCCAAACTTGCCTTTACAAAATTCAGAAGTTCCCCCTTGGATCCTTCTGCCTTTAAACTTCCACATCACACTGCCTCCCATTCCTCAGTTTATAGTCTTGGGGGACTTAACATCAACAATCCTCAGTTTAAAGTCTTGGGGGACTAACACAGTGTTCAGTTTAGAGTCTTGAGGGACTAATTCTTGACAAAATCTTGAAACCAGCCAGTTTAAAGTCTTGGAGGACTACTAGATCGACAGTAGTAAAATTAAATTCTTGAATAAATCTTTAAAAAAACCTGCCAGTTTTAAGTCTTGGAGGGCTAACAGAATTTTCAGTTTAAGTCTTGATGGACATCAAAAAATATTGACCCCAAAATTAAAAGATCAGTTTAAAGTCTTGAAGGACTTTCCAAAAAAAAAAAATCTTGAAGATATATCCCATAAATCCCCAAACCAAAACCATCAAAGCCAAAACATTTAACCTCCTTTAACAAATAAAACAAAATAAAATGCTATCCCCCAGCCAATTGATGAGCTGATCCCCTGATACCTTACCCACATCCAAGTGCACCTTGATGTGGTCACACCTAAAAAAAAATTTTTTTTTTTATTTTGACTCCTCCTCTTCTACCAAAAACATTGCCAGAGCCCTATCTTGAGCCTTTGAACAAACATAGCCTCCATAAAAAAAATTAAAGAAAAAAAAGAGAAAAAAAGAAAATAATCTTGAATACACCACTTTCACATCCAACACCGTAGAACCACATAGCAAAGCCAGCTCCAGGTCAACAGAAGAGATCACTGGGTGGGCTCCCTCCAATAAGTAAAAATGATTGGAGACCACCAGTGATCCACCACCAATCCAAAAGCACCAAAAGACATCCAAGGCAATCCAGTTTAAAGTCATAGAGGACTAAAAACCTGAATCACAAAAAAACAACACTAGAATTCAACTAGAAAAAAACCAAAAGCTTGAAACAGACATTCTGGGGTAACTGTTCAACAGAGCAGCCAGCTCATCAGTTACCCCCACACTTGCCAAAGTAAAATCTAGAAGCCCCCCCTGGGTACCTTCTAACAAAAACACAACATCCAACAAAATTAAACAAAACCAATAAACATGAGGGGTCCAGCACTTGAAGACCAAAAGAATTTCCAGTTTAAAGTCATGGTGGACTAAAAACCTGTTAAAGAAAAAAAACCAATACTAGAATTCAACAAAATTAAGAGAAGGGGTTGGAAACAGACAATCTGGGGTAACTGTTGATAGAGCAGCCAGCCCATCAGTCACCCCCACACTTGCCAAAATAAAATCTAGAAGCCCCACCCCTGGGTACCTTCTAACAAAAAGAATTTTCCAACACAAATCTTATCCCATAAAAAACCAAAACCATAAAAAAACCATTAAAATTGTTTAAAGCCAAAAAAATCCAATTTAGAAATAAAATTTTGCAGTTTAACCTCATGCTGGAGGTGAAATAAAACCAATAATCTTCATTTTTATCATCATTTTATTTTAAATAAAATATCCATCTTCACTTGAATTTTTTTTTTCTTCCATCTTCATTATACTAAGATTTTTTTTTTTTTTCATTACAGGCGGGCCGCCCGACGTCGGAGGTGCCGCCTGAAGCAGCCCAGCCTTCCTTTTTTATATAGGGACTTGAACCAGAGAGACTGAAATGAATTGGACAAAACAAAAAAAATCCTGACCAAATACATATAGGCCAAATTAAGCAAAACCAAAATAAATTAAGTAGTTTATCCTCATTTCGGAGGAATCAGATTCTTGAAATCCTAAGGTTGAAACCAATAAGTTTGCCCCTAGGGCTTGAACCCCCTAAGCTCCTCTTCCAATTCTGATATCCCAATATCAGACCTCCAAACAAATCGTCCATCATCCTCCATACACTGAGTCTACCATAGTTCACATTACCAGAATCCATAAATGCTCCACCCTGTGAAACATCTGGAACCTCCACCACATCTTTAAAATCAACCTCCATACCAGTGACATCGAAAACATCACAATTTTCCCTTTTCCTACAGGAATCTTGCTTAGAATCTCCAAAATCCTCCAGAATAACATCCATAACATCAAAATAAAAATCCTCCTCCAAGCAGAGACCTTCTGATCTTGAGGGAACCACCAGAAAATAATCTTCCTCTATTAGAAAAAGATCCAAGACAGAATCTTTCTGTCCATCCAAAAATTCAACTGATACATCCTCCTCCAATAAGCCATTATCTGAACTTGAGAAAGAAAAATAATCATCCCTCAACAACCATTCATCCACCACAGATTCCTTCTCAATATCCCGAAATCGATCTTCATGAGCAGAGAAGTCCTCCTTCCCACATAATTCACCCAAACTTGAGGAAATACACTGATCCTCCAGTGTGTACATTTCCAAAACATCCAGTGCAGTACATTCCTGAGATCCCATGGCATCCTTTGGAAAAGAAAAATCAGTTTCACAAACATCATCAGACACTACGCAATATAGGGGGTGGACTTGCTAGCAAGTCCCCAACCTGAACTCAGACTGAACTCAGATGGAACTCAGACTGAACTCATACTGAACTCATACTGAACTCTACTTGAAGACCCACAAAAACTGTTATGCTGAGTGGTGTTCATCCCTGATTGTATGGTTCCTTTGTCAATAGCTCAATGTGTGTTCAATCTGTGGTGAATTTGAGTCCAAGGTTGCGGACTTGCTAACAAGTCTGCCCCCCGTATTGCGCGGTGAGAGTCCCCATCTTCCAAAATTGATGGCTCCAACACCTTTCCAGAAACTGAATTTTCCACCACAGTCTCCTGAACCTCTCCATCCAACAGGATTTCCTCTCCAGATTCCACATCCCTATCCATCATACCATCCAAATATCCCAAAATAACCTCCTTCAGAATAACCATACCAGGAATCCTATTTTCCCCATTTGGAAGAGTCTTCATCAAGTCAGCCTTGAAAAGAATCTCCAAAACCTCCACCTTTACATTCCTACCCATGGCACTCCAAAATACATACTTGGCCCCATCTTCATGTGGTAATATATCATTATATACCAGATAATTTAGATCCTCCCCAAACTCCTCCATAAATTCCCCATACTGAGAAAAAGAGGTTACACCACATTTTAATTCCCACTTCCTAGCAATCCCATGAAGATCCACCATTGAGAAAGTAGTAGGCCACCTTTTAACCATTTCAATCTTCAACTTTCCCCAGCCCTGATTCCTATATCCTGCCATACCAGAAACTTCCTTCTCCACCTCCCTATTACCAATGAAAAAGATTACTTGCCTGACCATGTCCAACAGTGAGGCCCCATCAATCTCAGCAGCAACCTCAAACCTAGACAAAAACCCCTTTGCATCCTCTCCCAAAAACCGTGACCCATCCCAAGACTGAATCCTAACCATCCTAGCAACTCCCAGTTACAGCCTCCAATCTCCACCAAATATAGCCAAAGTCCCCCCCAGTAGCCTTAGAGACCTAGGAGGGACCAAATCCAACAGAAAAGAAGACCCCTAGACCAACCACAAAGAGATATAGAACCGAATCCAAAATCCACCAAAGGAGATCCACCAAAGAGAGAAGCCTAGATCAACAGAGATTCAAAAAAGCCAACAGATTCGTACCCCACGTTGGGCGCCAGAAATGTAGACAATCCTATAGTACTAGCTATAGACCTTGACCAAGGGAGTTGGAGAAAAACCAGAGAGAAAATCCCCTATCCCTTTAGAAAAATAAGTGAGATTGACCTGTTGCAGCAAATTGGAGATCTGTTTGCTAGACCCTCTAATTAAACACTCTTGACCTCTTTAAAAGTGAAGATAATAGCCCCAGACAGACTACCAGAAAGAGTTGAAATGAACAGTACTATATTCCAACAAAACACAAGCCAATGAGACAGTGAGGAACAGAGAGGCAATGAGTAAAGAGATAAGATTCTTCCCCTAAAAATCTTCCCACACACGCATCATACAGCCAGTGCACAGACCACCCTGACCGATTCCCCAGCCAAAATCCAGCTTTCCCAGCCTTTTTCATGCATAAAAGTGCATTTTAGCGCCTCCCCAGTGCCCAGGCGGCCAGGCCGCTTGGAGGCGGCTCCACTTAAGTGCGGGAAGGCCGCTTCTAGGCCCTAAAACACCCATACAACCCATAAAAACCCTAAAAAACCCTAAAAACCCATAACTTCACTAATAAACAAGATAAACACACATAAGACATACCAAAATGAAAATAAAATTAAGGACAATAAGCTGAGACCTAATAAGTGACCCTAGCTTAAGCCTACATAAGCACCACTAAGAAATAAACATCTGATAAATACCAATAACAACACCATAACTACCCTATAAAGCAAGGTAACCACCCATAAGGGATACCAAAATGAAGAGAAAAGAAAGGACATTAAGCTGAGACATAATAAGTGACCCTAGCTTAAGCCTCCATAAACACTACTAAATATCACCTAAAGATGAAAAAACCACTAATAACACCATAACCCCAATAACACCCTACATACCAAATACCTCCAAATATGCACTCCAAAGGCCTACCCAGGTTTGGATCACCACAACGTTTGTTGTTTTTGTCGTCCACTTGTCCTTATAGGTACCTCAATGGCAATGTTCCCACGGTCTCCGGTCCTCAAGATAACAATGCGCTGTCGAAGATTTGGGAAGGCCTCCGATTGTCAAGGTCCGCTTTTATGTCTAGAAGATTTTCAAGGTAGTTCAAGGATGGAAACAGATGATTTGAAGGACTCAAGATAATGTACATATTTATTTTATATTTTTAAAGATTTAATACTCAATGATAAGAGGTAAGGGTTTAGTTATTATTATAATTATTGGGTTTAGAACTACAAGATTGTAAGTACTAAAGACAGTAATAAATAGTAATAAATGTTTAATGGTAGTATTGGTTTGTAATTATGTAAGTAAAAAGGAATGTTTTGAAAATTACAAAAAGAGAGGGCCTTTATAGGCAAAGATGTGAGAAATAAAGACACAGAGTTAGCACCAACTGATACAAAGGTGTGGGAAAAAGAAACTAAATAAAGAGTGTATATGAAATAAAAAAATATACTAAATAGTGCATTAATAAAAGATATCACTTTATTTGAAATAAAAATTTAAATCTCTTGGTCCATCACATTTAGTACAAAAATATTTAATTTAAAATGTTGATTCAACAAAATTTAAATAAAGGAATTTGAAAAGTTTTTTTTTCTTTTTATATTTTTATATTTTTAATACTATTTTTATTCCCTCTCATCTGTATTATTGAGCATGGTGTTAGGGAAAAAAAATGTCTGTGACAGTTACTTATTTTTATTAATTATTTACATTACCTATTGTACTTAGCTAGTTAGTTGTAAGTAATACATAAGTATTTTGTAAATAATTAATTATTAATAAGGATTAAAAGGTGTGGCTTCATCTCAGTAAGATAATTAATTATTTTACTTGGTAAGTCTAGTAGCCTAGCTTACAATGTCACTGCCATCCCCAGAACTTACAGCACTGTGAGGAACCATCACCTTCCCATGGTGTTCACTTCAAGAAGCTTCAACACCTACACCTCCAGTAAGGACCCTCCATCACAATTAATGATACCGCAGACCCATACCATAAATAGAGAAAACAGATAAAAGTGGATACCACACAGAAACAGGTAAAATAACTCATCCAAAGAGTATAAAACAAAACCCAAAGCATATAGAGGAACCAAATCAACTTCCCAAGCCTTGATAACCATCCTCAAGCATCCATATCAACCCAGTAATCATATCCTAACCCATAAATCTGTAAAAATCCATCAAAGGAAGCAGATGAAGTTGTCCAAACTGGTTATATGCACCTGAAAAAGGTGTATATAATTGTGTAGGCATGGTGAGTCCATTTAATATGTCGATATGACCTATATTAAGCAGAAAAATAAAGCTTATAGGCTATTTAGAGGTATAAACCTGCTTATAGACCTATATATGCATAATATAGCTAGATATTTCACTGAACATGAGGTGTATGCATACATATAAACTTAATTATGTCTATAATTACTTAATATCACGTAAGATAAGTGTATTATGACTTGATTAGAGCCTTAATAAGTATTATGGGGCTATGGATAAGCTATTTAAACGTATATAAGTCATTTAAAAGTGTAGTAAATATATATATAAGTATTATAACCATAATTTTTACTTATAAGCTAAATGTAATTAAGGTTATCTTATTTTAAAAATAAGAAATACTCAGTAATAGTGATTTCTAGGCTGACAGTAAAACTAAATTTTTTTTACTTGAATTCTTTTTGAACATTTTCTTTTCTTTTCTTGTCTAAATCAAATTTTGAATTTCATATATTTTCCTTTCATTTCTCTTCTTTTCTAAAAATGTATAAATAATTAAAATAAGTTATGACTAAGATAAAAACTAAATTAAATTAAATATAAATCAATAAAATAAAATAAAACTAAAACTAAAAATGAATAAAATAAAAGAAAATAAATATATAGTAAAAATAAAATCAACTAGAATCAAAATGACTTAAACTAAAACTAAATCAAAATTTATGTTTTTCTAAATCTTATGACACCAAATAATGTTTCTTTCTTTATTTTTAATTGTTCTTTATATGTTGTACAAACTTCAATTCAATCTCAATTCAATGTTTTCCTTATCCTTTAAGACTCAAAAATTTATTTTCTTTTTCTTCTCCTACTTAAATAATTCTCAAAATTCAACATCTTCACAATATAGCTCAAAACCATCTTTTTTTTGATTATCTTCAAATCTGAAAAAAAAATTATTTGAATCAGTTTTTTCTTATCCTAAAATAATTTATTTATAAAACACATCTTCTTTCCTTTTATTTTTTTCTTAAAAACAATTTTTCTTTTTCTCTTTTTATTTTTGAACTTCTAAAATTTAAATGAAAAACTTTAAAACAAAATAGAATAAAATAATAAACTAAATGTCAATTTAAACAAAATAAAAATTTAATTTTCTTTTCTCTCAATTTCAATTTTCTTTTTTTTCATAGATAAATAAATTTCAAAAAAATAAAACTACAAATTAATCAATATTCAATATAAAACTCTATAAATTTTCCTTAGTCTCTTTCTTTTTCCCTTCTTTTTCAAAATTTTCTTCTCTATTTTCAACCAAATCAATTCCTTCATTTTATCCACCACTTTTCAAATTTCTTTCTACCATTCTCAAAAATCACTTCCTTTTCAACTGGAACCACCTCTCCAATGTCCAGTAATTCTTCAGTAACATTTTAGGAAGCTGCGTTGAAAATCCCATCAATTTTTTTCACATGATTTTTTGACAAATGTGGTTTGACAAGACTGCCCAGGCTTCTTTGAACACACCTGTTCCAACTTGACCTCCCATTTGAAGCATTGCTTGTGGGTTCAGTAAGATATACCCTTGTGGGACTAGCTTCAACTGGTGGTTCATCTGCAGCTTGAGGCTTGATAACCACTACCTCTGGTTTGATAAGTATTTTTTCATTGATTTATGCTTCCTACACAAAAGAATCAGTTAGCTACTAAAGACAAAAAAAATTAAATTTTAAAAACTACTTACTTCAAACTCAAGATCTGCTTCAATAAATAATTTTGGAATGGTGGGTTTGACTACTTTCACTGCCTCATCCTTTTCATCCTCAACAATCAATTTATGTTGCTTTTGTGGTAGAAGTAACCTTCACTACTGGATACAACACATCCTTAACCAAAATGTAAACCTGTCTCCTCCAGAGTAATTGGTCTTTTCCCTTGATTTAGACTGGCTACCCAACCAGATATCTCCTTTCTCTCCTCCTGATTTAGTACCTCCTTGGTACCATCCACCACCAAATCATTTTTGACTGGCACCTCCCAAATGTCTTCAACAATTTCCTGATCTTTAGTGATTGACCAAAACTTTTTCAAAGAAAACCATTCCTCAATGACTGTGCTCTTCTCTAATGTGTCACATACTACTCAGAACCATCAAAAAAACTCACATTTCTTGCAAGGAACTTGGGATTCAGTGCTTTCCATGCAAAACAGATCCCACCTATGCATGAGGTGCATGCTACCTTGAATTGACATATTTCTATCCAGCTGTCAGTGCAGGGATGAGGGGGAGTAGGAGTGGGACTGTTATGTCTGGTCAAAGTAAAGATATCAAATTAATTCTATTTACAAAACTCTATTTAAAAATATTTCAAGAAGAGGTAAATGATAAGATAAAGTTAATTAAGAGTTTTCAGGCACAACACAGCTTTATTTCATACCTGGGCATCTGTCACACAACACATGACACTCAAAGAAAAATTCAATCTTTTAATCCATTAATCAGTACACAAATCCATACTCAAAGCACAGAAAGAAACACCTACCTACTAACTGCTTTTTTCCTTTGTTGTCTCAATTTGAATGCACTAGAAACTGTGCCATCTAAACATCAAATCTAAGTTAGGTAATCATCTGCTTATACTTTTCAACTTTAAAAAATGTGTGATGTATTAGTGCCAGGATAAATAGTATATTTTTGATTTTGGGTTATTTTGTGTCTAAGGGTAATTAACAGTCTTTTTGTAAGGATAGGAGTAAGGTTAACGGATCTGTGGGTTATATTGAAGGGTCAGTGATAAATTGAGGATGGTTTATTAAAGGGTTCAATGCAAGATGGATTTGTCTATATAATGGGGTGTATTTGGTTCAGAATTCTTTATAATTAAATTATAATATTGTTGTGATAGTAGTTGAATTTATATAAAGCTATTATTGTCTCCTACCTTTCTTAATTATCAATTTTCTTCAAAACTATTAAAACTCCTAAATCCCTTTTGATTATTAAGTTCCAACTCTTTGTGAGATTAACTTGAATATTTAGTGTTACTATAAATTACATTATTATTCACCTTGAGCTTATCTTGAAGAAATATTAATTTATCTTTGACTTATCTTTGAATCACTCCCTTGAAGTGTTCCTCTGTGTTTTGAAGTATCCTTCAATAATCTTTACCAATCTCACCTCCCCAGAACACTCTTGACCTTTTGCATAGGTCATCTGGTGAGATAAGGACATGTTTTTGAGAAGTGTTTGGTATATTGACAGAGGCAGCATGAGTAATCAGGAAGTTTGTTACCTGCTCTGTAGCTATAAGTCTTTCATCATTTAAAAACCATTGCCTACATATCATCAAAGTTTATGGTAGATTCCAGAGCACTAGATTGTAGAATATCTCAGGTGGGGGAATTTTTAAATGTGTTTTTGGAGGGTAGTAAACATATCTTCAAAGGATGTTTGAAGAAGATCTTTTTTTAGTTCAAAATATTTGTTAATCTCAGAAGAGATATTTTCCACTCATTGTGGGAGTAGCAATTGGAGTAAGATCATCCCCAACTCATTGTAACCCATTTTAAAACCAGAGCGCTTCAAAGAGTCAAAAATTGTTTTCACTGAATCCACATGAGTCACAGGGTCAGAAAAAGTAGATGATTTTATGGCATATAGATCATTCAAGAGAGAGATACAGGATGTGTTGGTGGAAGTTTCAAATTTTGAAGACAAGACTGTATATGCATGAAAACATGTGGTCCTAAACTAAATGAAACTTTGGAGCTTTTCTTAAATTGTAAAATAGATGATGTGCCAACACATCTTGTCTTCAAAAACCTGTTTTGGAGTAAAAATTAAACTCATATTGGTCATGTATTTGAGAGATCTTACACAACATTGCATAAAAAGGCATATGATTATGTACCATGTAAGCCTATTAGAGCCATCTTTTTTCAGTATAACTGTGTGTTTTACTTGGCTCAGAATTTCATCAATTACAGCTCCACAGTCCTTCTCATTATATTTTGTGATTGGATTGTCAGGTTCAAGTCTCATAGATATGGCGTTGGTACAAGTGGATGTGAGGTGACAGATAGATTGGCAGGAGGTTGAGGAATTGAAACTAAGGAAGTTTGGAGAGTTGATGAAGCTGAGGTTATTCTATATCTGAGGTTTCAAAGAATAGGTGAGCATTGCTATCACTAGAGAATTGAGTTGGAGAAGTAGTAACAGGGGGGATTTTATGGGAGAAAGAATGGGAATGACATCTATCACATGTTGTGACTCTAGAAATATGAGGTTGGAGGTAAAGATTTCTTATTTCTCTTTGGTGTTTAGGTCTAGCCTTGAAAGGATCAGAGATGTTTAGGTCTACAGGTATGAATTAAATTCTAGCAAAATTTATGCATCAAGAATCAAATGGACATCTGAATAGACACTTTTAATGAGGGACAGACTTGGGGCACACAATCTCTCTGGGAATATACAAGAGTTAATTGCTACTAGCAAAAAAGAAGGGACAGTCAATAACTTATAGTAGTAGTGTCAGCACTTTGTCCACAGTGAACTGGTTGGATTTTATTACTCACCTATGGTAGCAGTGTCAGCACTTTTTCCGGAGTGAACCGGAGTTAGATGCATTGGCTGAAGCATAGGTTTTATACTAGGAATTCTATACACAGTGGCCTGACCAAAATTTTCACCCGGTGCATGCGTAATCAAGGTTATTGGCTTTTATTTTCTTCTTCCTAACACCACCACCATTGCTACTCACGCCTCAAGATCATACTAATATTATCATTTACCTTTCACATTTTGGTAATTTGTCCTTTCTTTCTCTTTTCTTGCCAAACTGACTCATTAATCTCTTATCCAATATTTACCTTTTTTACCGCTTTTCACACAAACTACAACAGGGTCCTCAGCTCACAAACAAAATCTCATCCATGAAATGAAGATCACAATAGTTAAACCATCTACATACTATTCCAATTAATACACAATCTGTGCTCCTGGCACAATCCAATCACATTATTCAAGCCTTGTTGCAAACACATGAACACACCTCAAAAATATAATTTTCTAATTTTATCACCCAATGACAGTTCCTAATATGTTTAATGCCTTTAAATAGGCTTGGAATGGATTTTCCGACCATATTTTGGAAACTTGATTTCATCTTTGCTTTCAAAGTTGCAAGTTGCCAGGGAAGCAAAAAGTAAAGCTACATCTTGATGATGCTTTTTTTGCTCAATTTCATCCACTTTTCACCAATCTTTTTTGCTCAATGTTCATGCCAACCCCATCCCTTCCATTAAGGGAAAGGATATACTTGTCTAATTTCTTGTTGTCGATTTCAAGAATGATGTATTTTCAAAAAATGTAATCTTTCTACAAATTGGTGTCCATCTGAGTTTATTTTTTGACAGTCCTATTCTACATGTTTGTATGAGTTATAAATGTACAAGCTCATTTCTGTAGAGTGAATATTAAGGGATTTATGAGGAAAAATAGACAGGTGGAAATTATTGTCCATCCACTGTACATATTGAATAATCACTAAGCATAAACTAAAGTACACATAACAGGAGTCTTGGTTCATTTTTTCATTTCATACAATCTCACCCAACAAGGGGCATGAAGGAGAAGGCAAAACACTTATATAAAATTATATACACATGAGAGGAAAAAACTTAGTGGAGAACCAAGGGTAACTAAAGGGACATATGATTGAGAAACAGAGAGGAGGGCTAGTGAGTTAGAGGCAAATTATTAAGAAATCTACTGGTATCAACCAAAAATTTAGCTACAGCACTAATGGCTGGTGAAGAAGAAAGAAGTGTTGAGGTAGAGAAGTACAATTTGAGTTTAGAACATTCCTTGATTAACTTAGAGCACAAAGTCAAGTGGGCTGGACAGGATAGCAGGACATGTTCCAGGGTGTCAAGGGTGCATTGAGAACATAAGCTGCATAGGGGCGAATAGGATTCTTTGAATTTGAATAGATAGTGGTTTAGCAGGGAATGACCAGATTGACATTGGGCAAAAGCTGTAGCATGAGCCCTGGGAAGAGCAGAAAGTGAGTTGAACATTTTGATTGGTTCATACTTTCCGCAGAGTCTCTTTAGAATATTGGGGGGAGGGGAGAAAGAAGGAGAGAGGGAGAGTGTGAGTGAGGATATAGATGGGGGAGGAGGGGTCAATAATTTGAAATACTCAGCAGCAGAAGACAAAGGATGGGAAGCATTGTCAAGAGAATCAACAAGCTCATTACCAAGGATACCATTATAACGTGGGCACCACTGCATGGAGATTTTTAGACTGGGTTTATGGCTTAAAATGGTTAGTGAGGTTTGCACGATGGCTTGGATAATAGAGGAATTGGGGGGGAGGAAAGAGAGGAGAGGCTCCAGATCACTGATTGATTGTCCGTAGCAATGGTAAAAGAAGGGATGAGGAAATGGAAGGGATTGGTAAGGAAAAGGCATAAACCTAGAAGGATACCTATCAATTCAGCCTTAAAGACAGAAAAGAGAGGAGAATCCCCTAGATGGGAAAGCATGGGGAAAGAGATACAGGGATTGAAGGTGGGGGAGAAAACTCCTTCTTTAGATTTTGAGCCATCAGAATAAATGAAGTGGGAGGGAAGGGGACGAGAAGACAAGGAGGACTGAATTTGGGAGAGAGATTCAGATTTTGAGGGGGCAATAATTGGAATAATAAATAAAGGGGGCCCAAGCCTTCCCTGAAGCAAGGGAGCAAGAGTCAATGTTATCAATTAGGAAGGATGGAGGGAAAAACCTAGTTGAAGCCAGGACATGAAGTGGGTGAAGATGGAGCTGAGGGGGGGAGAGTTAGACAAAGACCTGGCTAATCTAGCCATTGGGTTAGAGACAGGAATGGTGAGGATATGTGCCCAAGCTCAATGCACAGCAATGTCCAGGTGTTGCTTGCAGGAGAGAGAGGATGAGTCGTGAAGGAGAATTCAAATGGGCATAGATATAAAGCACCCAAGGGTTTGCCTAAGGGCCTTGTAGTCCACAACCTGTAACATCCTAGTAGTGCAGGTGGTTTTACTTTGGTAGTGCCAAAAAATAGCAGTGCAATTGATTCTTGAGTGAACAAAAGAACTGAGAAGGAGCTTGTACTGCTGGAGAGAAATGCTCAAGCCAGAGGAGGCAAGGCATAGGATAAATGAAGCAGATTGGAGGCTGCTGGAAACTGACTTGGTGCCTTGAGGTTTAAAAGAGAGGTTAAGATCAAGTAGGATTCCCAACCATTTGAGGACCGGAGAGGGGAGGAGGACACAATTGTCAAAGGATAGATGAGGGGGAGACTTCAGAACAGACGGTTTTTTGGTGAGCATCATCCACTTAGTCATAGCCATGTCAAAGACTGCAGCATTTGACTTGCCCCAGCTAAGGGCTTCTTTCCCAATGCAGGACAAAATCTGAGATATGACACTAGGGTCTTTGTCTGCTTCTAGATATATGACATCATCAATGTATCCAATGGACAAACACAAGGGGGAAAGAGAAGGAAGCATGAGTAAGCCTGAATTATAAATGATATACAAAAGGGGGAGAGGGGAGAGCCCTGCCAAATGGAAAATGCAAGGAGATTCATATGAAGAGAAATAAATGCTGGTCATTGGATTGGAGAGTGAGTTGGTAACTAGAATGATAAGATCCCGTGGGAGGGGAAGAGAGAGGAGAGAGTGAGAAAGACAACAAAGGTTAACAGATGGGAAAGCGCCTTTAACATCCAACGACAGCGCACCAACCACCTTACCAAGAAGCCACTGGTCCTTAGTCCAAGTGACAAAATGGAGAAGGGCATCAGAAGTGCTGCACTAAGGGTGGAGGCCGTAATGACATTCAGGGAGAAGAGAAGCTGATTCAATATAGAAGGAAAGACAGTTAGTCAGTATGGAATCAAGAAGTTTTCCCATAGTATTGAGAAGGGTGTTGGGGCAATAGGCACCAGGGAACGTATAGTCAGGTCTGCCTGGTTTTGGAATGATAATAGTTCTAGCGCGTTTACAAATGTCAGGGTAATGGCCAGTCCTGAGGCACTGCAGGAAGAGAGGGAGCAGCAGGTCAGCCACAGCCTCAGGATTGCAGTGAAGAAGAGCATTAGGGATTTTATCTGGCCCAGGGGCTCTCCCTTTTTTTGTTTTGAGTAGGGTGGAGAGGAGTTCGCTTCTTGAGATAGGGTGTAAGTGAGCAGAGGGAGAAGGCCAAGGGGGAGGGATGCTTGACAAATCACAGGGAATGAAGGCAACGGAAGTGCCTTCAAAGAGAACAGATGATTTAACAAAATTATCAGTGACTTGGTTACCATGTTCATCAGTAAGAGGGGGGTTAGATTTCTGGCTAGATGATTGTGTGAGATACTTAGCACGTTTATGTAAAGTGAGAGGGGTGAGGGAAGAGAGAAGAGAGAAAAGAGCGCCAATGTTGTTTTTTAAGAAACTTAATATTGGAGCGGAATTTTTTGTGGAGTTTTGGTTCATGGTTTCTGTGTACTAAGTTTGTGAGTTGTATTAGCGCAAAGGTAATGTTTTAGTTTTAATTAATTTGAAAAGGGAAAAAGGAGGTCAATTGATTGCTGTTGTGATGACGCAAACTATATACTAGGCTGAAGTGTTGTCGGAACCTAACACCCATCCCTTTGACAAGACCCTCACTCCAGTATATATAAAGCTATTTACAATTTGTTATAATGTTGCTATAATAATTATTAGGAATAGAAAAAAAATGTAATAATAATAAAATTATTTTTATTTTTATTATTTTTATTTGATACCTAGGTTTTTGCATCCCCTGTCATGTAACTGTTTGTTCAGTTGTTTTGTCATTATATCCACTAGTTGTTCTGATGTGGTTACCCATGATATTGTAGCTTTTCTTTTGTGTAGCTGTTCATTGACAAAAAAGAATTCCCTGTCGCTGTGTCTTGTCCTTTTATTTGAACTTTCGTTGTTTGATACCTTTATTGAAGCTTGATTATTGCATTTTAAATAGAATGGGCTGGTGAAATTAATCAAATCATTGATAAAATTCTGAATTCATAAGCCCATTCTAGTTGCGCCTCCAAGAGCCATGTATTCTGGGTGGCATGTGGAGGAAGCAACATATGGCATGCGTTTTGAGGACCAGAATATTAGGGAACCTTGCATGTTAATTATCATGCCTCCAGTTGATCTTGAAAATTCCTCACCCCAGTTTGCATCTGAGTAGACATCGAGATTGATGGAATGTGAGGTTGATAGTGGATATAAGTGTAGTTTTTTTTTGGATTTATAATGTAAATAACGGAGTAAGTGCCTCAAAGCCCTGCAGTGTTTGTCAGTGAAGCATTTTGAGTGTCTAGCCAATTGATTTACAGAGAAACTGATATCAGGACAAGTTGCTGTGGTTAGGTAAGTAAAGGAACCAATAATTGACAGATAATCTCCTGGATTAATAGCTGGGTGGTTTTGTGGGGCTGTGGAAAGGTCTATATCGGTCGGCAGTGGTTGATGATGGCATCTTCCTATTATATGATGAGTTGTTAGAATTCTATCAATCAAATTTTCTTCACTTAGTTGGAATTCTCTTTCATTCCATTATATTTTAATAACCACTATTGCATCCAGTCTATCTTTCCATTTGATGATGAGAATTTGGCTTAAATCTTTTTCAAGTTGCTTCAGAAATTCATTGTTGTTGCCAGTTACAATTACATCATCAACATGAACCCAAAGCATTGCCTTTGTGTTACTGTTCTTTGAAAAATAAACACTATTGTCATAGGATGACATTTCATAACCCAGGTTTTTGAGTTGCTGTCCAAAATGTTGCCACCAACAATGTGCTTCTTGACATGTGCCGTAAAGAGCTTTCAGTAATTTGAAGACTTTTCTATCTTTTCTTTCAAAGCCAGGTGGGTCCTTTACCCATACTTCTTTGTCTATGGGACTATGTAGGTATGCTGCTGTGATGTCAAAAGCATGGACTGGCCAGTTATACATTTCTGCAATTGTGAGAATGATTCTTTGAGCTGTAAGGGAAGCTGTTGGAGCAAAGGTGGAGGAGTAATCTATGCCTTTTACTTGTTTAAAGCCTTTTGCCATGTATCAAGCCTTCAGTTTTGTGTTTCCTGTTGATGCTTCTCTCCTTTCTGCAAAAACCCATCTAGCATCCAGTATTCTGGCTCCTTCAGGTGGTTCTTTTCTCTCCCAGACCTTCATGTTTGTTAAGTTATCTATTTCTTGTTGACAGGCATTTTTCCATTCATAACCCTTCTCAGATTGTAAGGCTTCTTTAAATGTTTTAGGTAGCTGAGTTGTAAAGTATTCACAATTAAGTTGGATGTCTTCTAACAAATGATCTTGTTCAATCATTTGCTTTTCCAGATCAAAGTTTCCTAGTATGAGATTTCTGTTGTTCAGAGTGTTTGCACTGTTCATTACAAAATTGAGGGAAATTTTTTTTTCACTTTTAGTTTTGCATTCTTTAAAGCTGTCCCACGCAGATGTTAAGATTTTCTTTTCTATTGGGTCCCAAAAAATCCAGCCTTTCATACCAGCTGGAAAACCAAAAGTGTAACATCTTCTTGCTCAGGC
The DNA here is from genome assembly GCA_030280995.1 of Hemileia vastatrix. Taxonomy (NCBI): domain Eukaryota; kingdom Fungi; phylum Basidiomycota; class Pucciniomycetes; order Pucciniales; family Zaghouaniaceae; genus Hemileia; species Hemileia vastatrix. Next base: position 44,450,489 of record JASXTE010000001.1, read on the forward strand.
ATCTAGCTTTTTTCTTTTCTCTTCAGGTATGTGTACATAAGCCACTTTGCCAATTTTTCTAAGAATATCTACTTGTGGTTTAGTGTTGAAGAGTGTTTCATAGGGCGTAGTTAAGTTCCAAATAGTGTTGGGTATTCTGTTTAAGAGATATGATGACCAGAAGGTTTTTCCAAGACGACTGTCAAATAGTATTGTTCTTCCCATTTCTGTAAGAGTACAATTAAATCTTTCATTATTTCCATTTTGTTGATGAAAATATGGTAATGATTTTTCATGTATTATTCCATTTTTTGTTATGAACATGTCCATTATTTTATTGTTGAATTCTCCTCCATTGTCTGATCTAATTATTTTAACTTTCTGATTCTTCTGTTTTTCCAATCTTGTTATGATTTTAATGACAGCATGTGTTGATTCAGATTTGTTTTTAATGATGTGACACTCACTGTACGTTGTAGCTAAATCTCTGAAGGTTAAAGCATATAAACCGCCATCAACTGATTCTTCTTCAATTGGGCCAATTAAGTCCATAGTTACTATTTCAAGCTTGTTAACATTTCTACCAGTTGATTCAAGAAAACATTGTCTTCTAATTTTACACATTTGGCAAGAGTCACATATAATATTCCTGTTAGGCAGTTTATCAGGTAATCCTTGAAACATTTTCTCTTTGCACATCCTTTGTATTTGTCTCAGACTTGCATGGCCGAGTAGGCAGTGCCAAGTGTAGAGTATTTCTTCATCTTTGTTTCTTTTTCTTAATTCAGGATACTTAGTTGGGATCTCAAGACTAAATACTGATGGTTGTATATATAAAACTTTTAATTAATTTCTTGTTTGATCAACATGTTATAATTTAGTAGTTACATTAGAAGATATATTTGAATTATCATGATGAATTGGACTATTAAATGTCCATTTCCTATTGATAAACATGGCTGACAGAATTGGAAGGCCATGATAGCTGATGAGAAAATCATTGAAGTTAACACATGAAAATTTAGCAACACTCTTGATTAGGGATGCCAGAGAGATTAGCATACCTCTAGCATCTTCACAGTAGTATACCAGTCTAATATTGATGATTTCCCAATTGAGACCATGGAAGCGTATTGTCCCTTTGCCTGTAATGAGAGGAGGGGAACCATTAGTGGCCACTTTAAAAGCTATGGGGTTTTTCAGGGGAAGAAAATCAACTAACTCATTTAGATTACTAGAAAGATGATGAGTTGCACCTGTGTCAAAAATAGGGTTCTCCAAGTACGCTTCATTATCTGAGAGTTGCATTCTAGCAAATGCTGCTGCAGATGCTTCTGGGGAGTCATCAGTGAGTTCGACTATTTGTGCTGAAACAGATTTTGCTTGAGGTGTTTGTGAGGTGTTATGACAGTTTGTTTGTTGTTGAGGATAAATTGGACAATAATAATCAATTTTCTGTTGTGTTAGCTTCTGATGGGTGGATAGATATGGTTTGGGTAGAAGATTGTTGTTAGGAACGATTGTTGGTTGTATTATAGAGGGCGCTAATGCCATTGGGTAGTGTGTGCTATAGCCGGCTTGCCTGTTTTGGAAAAAAGGATTTTAGTTGGTGCAGTTGTTGAAAGTTCTTTTAGGACAGTTGGCTTGTAGATGGCCTGATGAGTTGCAGATATAGCAGTTGCCTGGAGATTGTTGAGTAGCAGAATTAGATTCACAGACATTCTCAGTAGCAGCATTAGATTCATAGACATTCACAGAACCAGAGTCAGAGAGAGGTAGTTTAGCAGAAACAGAAGCAGAAGAATCATTTTTAGTGACAGTAGTATTAGTAGTAGTAGCATTCAGAAGTTTATCATCATTTTTAAGTCTTTCTTAAGTAGTACAGAAGATTTTGTTGAGAACTGCAACAGTAATTGAATTGTCTGACTTGCATATCTGTTCTGTTTCTTTGAGAACTTCTGTACTGAATTGTGGGTTTTCTTTAATTATACATTGGCAAAGACAGCCTAAGATATCCTTTTCACTGAGTCCTTGAGCCCATAAGCAAGAACACACATTTCGAAACTCATTCATCAATTCTATAGGATTATTGCATTCTTTAGAGTGAAGATCAATCAGTCTTTCTATAGCATTTAGTTGAGCCGCTCTAGAAACAGTGTTGAGCACACTTTTAATATGTCCAAAATCAGTTGTGCTTGGTGCGACATCAATGATTTGAGATTTCATTTCCGGCCCAACAGAATTGATCAGTATTGCTCAACCTATCCGCTCTTTGATGGAGGTTTTTGAGGCCCCTTTTCACTCTAGGAAGTTGGTTTCACCAGTGAAATCACTGATAACACCTTGGATTTCTCTATGCCACTCGCGGAAATTCGATCCGTTGTCTTTTAAGGTATGTTGCCAGTATTTTAGTAGCATCCTTGCCTTGAAAATGCTGTCCCGAATATAAGAGTCTTCTTGTATTCTGAGTAGGACACACGGATTGGGTGCATCTTCCATGTCAGAAGTTCCTTGCCTTGACAATGCTGTCCCAAACATAAGAGTCTTCTTGTATTCTGAGTAGGACACGCGGATTGGGTGCATCTTCCATGTCAGAAGTTGCATCTTCATCATTAATGTGGGATTCGTTTTTGTTTAGGGTATTGTCCTGAGGTGGTCGTTGTGGATAATTAGGTATTGGACGGGAGGTTGGCGTATCATAGTCTTGAGGAGTTGGTTGTTGATTGGACAGCATCATTGAAGTGGTAAAGAAAGAAGAGAGTAAAGAAAAAAATAAAGAGAAAGAGAAAGAAAGAAAAAAAGGAAAAGGAAAAAAAATAAAATAAAAGGAAGGGGAAAAAAGGAAGAAAAAAATAAAGTAGAGATGAAGACAAATGAAGAAAAGATAGAGTAAGAAATGGAGACAGGTAAAAGAAAAGGTATATATATATATTTATATTAGGGGGTGTCAGTTCTGGAAAATCCACACTTACAAATCCGCACTTAATTAAGTGCGGATTTCAGAAACACACTAGCCCCAATACTGGTGGATTTCAAAATGAAATAAGTCACTTATTTCACTCAAATCCGCACTTTCTTAACCAAAAGTGCTGATTTCACCATAAAGTCCTATTTCACTGATACTTGTCACTCTCATCATCATCTCTATCTTCCTCCCTCTTCTCTCTTCCATCTTCCCAATCCTCTTCTTCATCTTAATCTCATCAATCCTTTCTTATCCTTCCCTCAATTTGTAATCTACCCCCCCTCCCTCTCCCTCTCTCTCTCTCTTATCTTATCTTATCTCATCTCTCATCTCATCTCATCTCTTCTCTTCCTCTCTAGAATTCTCACTTATCCCTCATCCACAAGAATCTCCCTTCAAATATCCCAAAACATCCTCATCATACTTCCTTCCTTCAATTAAACCCTACCCAACTTTCCCTTCTGTCAATCTCTCATCAGTTTTTATTTACTTATTTTTATTTCTTACAATCTCACCCAATGTGGGGCATGAAGGAATGGACATAAATATATAAATTAGGTACAAAATTGGGGCAAAAAATCAAAGGCAAAGGAAACAATCGGGAATTTAACAGGCTCTAGATGGTATGACAACTGACACCATGTGCAAACTGTAGAGGATTTGGAAAATTCATCACCTGCAAGTTTCCACTGACATTTTGAATCCCACTTCAATACTTTTTTAGATTCATGAAAATTTCCCCTCCCATTTAAATTCATCCCTCATAAAAAGTTTTATTGCCTGCCAACTTGTCATCCCACTTACCTACAGTTTTTGGAGAGCTGAATTTCCAAAAAGTAAGGATGAATTGTGAAATCCAGGTGATGCTTCAATTGATCCCTAAGTAAGATTTTGCATCCCGGACAAATACTCCAGGTGATGAAGTTGCAAAATCCTCTGCAGTTTGCACCTGGTGTGAGTAAGAGGTATATTTTTAGGGAATCTATTAGTAATGATTAAAAAAGAGGGACCTGTTAGCAGGTGATAAAAAAATTTTCCTTGTGAAAGTCTGTACAGAAAACATTGATGCCTTTATGTCAAAAAGCTTCAAGCAGGCTAAAATTACCTCAAGAAAACGGGTACCTTTGGAGAATCTTTGCAATTATAGCTATATACTATGCTTTGGTATCAAGTATCATCATTCCTTCCCATGACGTCTTGATTGGTAGAACTTGGAGAATGCATAACTCAAGTGTCTTGGTTAATTTTGGAAATAGTATATTACAAGATTCTTACAAAAATTCAGAACACACTATTTCATATATCCGAATTTTCATTGTTCCTTCTTTTTATTAAAAAAAGTTATTTCAATGTACAAAGGCTATTTTCTTTTAAGCATTTTAGCATTTCACACATGCATTTTTTCAATATTTATAGAGTCTAAGCCAATGGAAAGAGAATTTCATTACATCTACAACAGTGAACAACCTATCACAAGTACCATGAGACATACTGATATCTTTGAATCCTCAACTGATTATCTGGGTCACAGTGGTCGACAATATGGAGAAGACTTTCATGAATTTCATCCATTTAAAACAGGACTAGGTGGAGGAATCAACTTGTTAATGACGGAACTCGATAATTTTTGTAAAGATATTCTAGAAAATCTCTCCATGCCATATAGAAATTTTAATAACTTGGCTACCATTCCTCCATACTATGAGCATGAGATTTGTAGAGAGAATAATGAAAATTATTCTACGATAAATAGAAATATTGCTTACTTCAGCACCCTTCCCCAAAAGTGTGAATATGATTTTGCAAGAGTTGCATCAACGGACTTAGTAAAGCAGGCTCCAGAGGTAGCCCTGTATGGAGTAAGATTGAATAATGAATTGTGGGATGCGGATGTAGATTGGCAGACATCAATTGTGAACTGTAATAAAATGTTGAAAATTTTAGGAAGGGGTGTGTGCCAAGGATTGATGGGTAGGTAGCGAGGAAGGTCAGTGTGTCACATGTGACAGGGATGTTTTGTGGCCAACATGTGGTTGTGAAAAAAAACGGGAAAAAAGTGCTGATTTGAGGTCATAACTGACACCCATTTTTGAAATAAGTGACTTTTTTGCAAAATTTAAGTGCTGATTTGGTTTGAAATCCGCACTTAAGTTAAGTGCGGATTTGCTAGAATTGACACCCCCTATTTATTTTTGTTTGTTCTTTTTTTTTTAATGCTTTCAGAGAGATAGAGCCACTATCTCACTTTGATGCTTGGCGAGAGCAACAACCTAATCACTTATTAATTTTTTTGGTTATAAAGGATGAAGAGATGAAAGGGGAAAGAAAGGGGAAAAAAAGCAAGAAGTGAAAAAAAAATGAGAAAAAAGATTGAGAAAAAAATGATAAACCACGAGTAAATGGAAAAAAGGGTTAGAATTTGGCAATTGATGAGATCAATTTAAGTCCAATGAAAGAAGAGAAAAAAAAGGAGAGGAGGATGGTTGACAAGACCGTTTTTAGTCAATAAAAAGGAAATTTATTTAAAGGGGAAAATAGTAGGCGCAAGAGCCCCTAACCTATTAGCGCAACAGTAATGTTTTAGTTTTAATTAATTTGAAAAAGGAAAAAGGATGTCAATTGGTTGCTGTTGTGATGATGCAAACTATATACTAGGCTGTGGCGTAGTCGGAACCTAACAAGTTGCAGCTGGACCGAGTGTTATGTCTAGTACAATAGCTTAGTGATTGTTAAGTACATAAAGTGTATATAGTCTGTGGTGCAGCTGACGCGTCTAACTCCGGTTCACTCCGGACGAAGCGCTGACACTGCTACCATAGGTGAGTAATGAAAAACTAATGGTTCACTCCGGACGAAGCGCTGACACTGCTACCATACCGAGAAAGCTTTGTGGAAATGCAAAAAAAAAATTACAACTTTTTTCCTTTCCCCACCCTCCTTTTAGGACATGATGCGAGCACGCAATGGTCCGATTTGAGTGCAATGCCAAGTTGCTTTCCAAAAATAATACTTGTAGTGCAAAATTGAATTGTACACTGTGGATATATACATACATTGGGAGGATGGGATACTGTGAATGGCTGTTTACAGGATCAATTGGTCCATTGAGTGCTTACGTTGTGTCCAAAGGGAGTACGGGGAAAGGCAAAAAGTTGTAAAAAAAAATTGCATTTTCACAAAGCTTTCTTGGTCTAGCTGTATACCAAAATGATAAGTGCCCAGCACACTTGGCAGGCCACCGTACATAGACATAGCCAAAGAAAAACATTTTCATTTTTTAATCCGCCAATAATTTAAAGGCGAATTGGAGTACTTTGATACCCCCTATTTTAACCCTCTCCAAAAGTTCAAATTAATTACCCTACCTCGCCTGTCCTTATTTAGTTCCCCTGAAACCATTCACCTGTTTCAAAACGCCTCATCTTTTGATCTACAGGCCACAACCGCCGAAACTAATATTTTACCTACCAAAGTGGCTGCAGATAGGTTTTGACTCAAGAATGTGCAGGAAAATAAGGAAAATTATTCTTAGTCATCATTTCTAAAACACAGATATAAAGCCATGATTTCCTCCAACTTCCTCAACCTCCTCTTCGATATTTGCGCTGTTGTCTAATTTTTCGCCACTCAGTTTATCTTTGAGTGCCTTAGGAATTCGCATTTGTCAAAAGTATCATATTTCTTTTATCAATCTTTTATACCATCTACTATTGTTAACATTAGAGAAATCACTTCTTAGACATCTTTGTCTTTTCGCTACGAATCGTATCACTGACTGCCGCAAAAAAATCCGTTCACTTCGAGGCATACTATTCCGGTGTTGATAACTCACATCCCGTTATTCCTGTCTATTTCGCAACGAAAGGTAAAGTGTTCACAAATTTTGTCATCAGACCTATTCCTGATCTTTCCTATATATATATATAAATGTATGTATGTCTTATAAATTCTAGAAGAGCAAAAACATGAAGACGCTATTTATAATTTTACACGCATTGCCATTTCTTGTTTATTCGAACACTGAAGAAAGTGTGTCAATACGCTCTGAAAAAGATTGTGGTGGCACTCAGGTAGGGATAGGCAAACTTGGCCCCTGGTCAGGTGAATACACCTCTGAATGTTACCCCACGATGCATCCAGGCAGTTCAGCGAGATTTGATCTAAAGGGGGAAAACATTAAAGATTGCCACGTCATAGCATTTCACGATGGTTTCTGCAAGGCCTATTGGGATGAAGGCAGTGTTGCTGAAACTGGCGCCTGTGGAAATCTCATGGAGGGAGTCTGGTCATTTAAAATTTCATGTAAGGAAACCCCACGTAATGGCGCTGGTTAATTGATAATTTCTCATTTGAGAGTAGTCCTGCTAGCATCCTATTAAGTGGAAGTTGGGGCCAAAGCTTTTGGTCCAGTCAAAAAAACGCATATCATGATAATATTTGCTTTCTCTTGGTGTCTAATTTCGATTATATACCAATGTGTTTCAACATATATAGACCCTTGTATGTGTCTATGTACCCTTATATGCCACCGTAACCTACAATGAACTTCTTTAAATGTTATTGGAAAGCCCATTATTGGTGTTACCCTTGAGCCATTCGGACCCTTCTATTCCCATTACCGCCTGAGCTCCCATCCTGATTTTGGGAACCGCAACCTTACACGGGTTATACCGATTCCATAGTTGTTCAAATTTTCAAAAGTCATGCTTTTTTATTTTTTCACATCTTCAACCTGCAATGCCTTCGTTTTGAATCCATCATATAAAACAGTTTTCAGAAGCGGCTAAAAAGACGTAGTGTCACGCTATGGATGTTAAGTTATTGATACTCTATGAGGAGAAAAGAATAATGATATATTGACGAAGCGATTTTGCTAGGGTAAAACTAGATAGAGTATTTTTCTTTCAAAAATTTTATATATACATGTTTTTTGGGGTAGTTTTTGAGACCGTGCGCTATTCTTCGAACCAACGAAGCTACTCTCACTACAGCACATGTTTGTTTCGCCATCACTACGTACCAAGTAAGATATCCCTAATGGGGATATCCATCGCGAGTTAGGGATATTTTAGGGAGGGACATAAGGTCAGAAAAATAAATGTAAGAAAAGTAACTGCAAGAAAAATAAGTGCGAGAAAAGTAAGTGTAAGAAAAATCATTTGCGACGATGAGAATTTTTTTTCCCAAAAGAAATTGTAAAAAAACAAGAAAAAATAAAAAAATGAAATAAAAAATCATTTTTTTGAAGAAAAAAAATAAAAAATTCCCATGGTTTCAAGATATTTCTCTTACACTAATTTTTCTCACATATTTTTTTTGGGAAAAGCTAGTCGGACACACCATACACAACAGACATACTCTAAATTTAGAAAGAATGCATCATACTTTTTTTATCGAGTCAAATCATGTGCTTATCATCTTAAATGTGGCTGAAAATGTCAGACACATCGTATATATGGTAGCAGTGTCAGCGCTTCGTCCGGAGTGAACCGGAGTTAGACGCGACGGCTGCACCATGGGTTTTATACTAGATACTATGTACATAACACGTAATCACTAAGTCTACCATTATCTGGTCATAACACCCCCCCTCTTAGTGATTTCCCTACAACCGTTGTGGTAGCCTAAAGTTTAGTATGGCACCTAAGTACGTAAATGGAGTTATTACGGCGTGCAAGATTGGCGTTATTATTTTTTATAAAAGGGTTTTATTTAATTGAGTTTTAAATATGAAGAAATTAGTCAAGAGCAAATGCCTACACGAAATTAATTTATATTACGGAGAAAACTTCTTTTTACGGTCTGAAAAGCTTATAAGTATCAAGTTGAGTCACTCAAGAACCTTGGGAAATTTTCCCAGAATTTTTACTATTTTTCTTATATTTTTAAATGAATTTTAAAGTTTTATAGAAATATTTTCGTTTTTAGAAAATATTTAACTTTCATGAATTTTCACAGGGTAATTAGAGCTGCGCAGACTACAAAAATTAGTTTGGTATGTAAAGGGGAAGTGGCTCTATCATGTGTAATTTTTCTAGATTTTTTATTATAGTTTTAAAGGTTCTAATTGAGTCCGCTTGGACTCCGTTTGGACTCCGCTTTGACTCCGTTCGGACTCCGTACGGACTCCGCTTCGACTCCGTACAGACTCCGTTCGGACTCCGCTTCGGCTCCGTATTGACTCTGGAAGAGCTCTGCAGGGGAAAACTTAGGCATGTGACTAGGAATACTTAAGCGTTTCTCAAACTCGAAATTGAGGGGGGACACATCATACAGCTTAATCATTAACCACCACGGTCTTATTTTTTATTACTCAACAAATTAAATAAATTTGTAATACCCTTATAACTTTAAATTTTATATATAACATCTTAGAAATACTACTCAACAATTAAAATAACACTTCATACAGGGTATCTTTAGAAAGGTCTTCATCACTGGGACTTGATTATTGCTGTCTCATAAAAATTCAAATTATTATAAAAACATAAAAGTCAATCTTTTCAGATCTTTCACTGGTACACCTTAATTGTTGTTATCAGTATTTCTTTATCAACAGACACAATCATTTAATCTCAATAAGCGTTAAATATTTTAGAGTTTCATTATTTTTTATCAATCAGATCCAAGTAGACTGGTTAGCTTAGTGATTTAGAATTCTCATTTTGTTATTTTTATTGGAAAGACGGGGTTTTCCACTAAATCCACACATCTCCTCCGGATTCTGCTTACAGCAAGGCGACTGTAAGAGTTTACCTTACCATAGTTGGCGCCCAACGTGGGGTTCGATTTCTCTAGCTTTCTTTAAAGACTTACTTGGATCAAGAACGTTCTTAGCCTGCAAGAGGCTTATTTTCTGGAACTCTATTTGGATTTTTGTTATTGGCCTGCAAGAGGCTTGTTATTTTATCGATTGTTAACGCTTTTCATTACTTATTGGGATGTCTTCTTCTGCTGTTGCTTCTGGATCTTCTAACCCTCTTACTCCCTCAGTTAGAATTGTTTCTTGGGATGGCCCAAAGTTTGATGGGGAGGAGGTTAAATGGTTCATTAGCAGGTATGAAGCTGCTGCTGCTGTTGATGGTGCTTCTCATGTGGATATGGTGAAGCAAGTTAGGTTTTTTATTGCTGATAGGGAGGTGGAAAAAGAGGTTATTGCTATGCAGGCATTTAAGGACAAGGATTGGGTTAAGCTTTCTAAAGCTATGGTTGATAGATGGGGTGTTAGGTTTACTATGATGGACCTCAATAAAATTGTTGGAGACTGGCAAGCAAAAGGTGGTGTTTCTTCTATGGCAGACTTCAAAAAGCTGTGTGTTCAGTTTGATGAAGTGGTGGAATATCTCATATTGGTGGACGAGTTAGTGCATGAGAACCAGGCAAAAGATTTGTTTTGGACAGCATGCAGCAGGGATATTCGTATGGACGTCTTGAAGGATCTTTCAAGAAAAGATTTGATGAAGGAACTGCCTAATGGTGAGCAGAAACTGCCGGCTCTGGAGGTTATCAAGGACAACATTCAAGCCCATCTAAAGTTATTGGCGTTGGACAAATATCAAGAGTCATGCACTCAATATGTTAGCAAGGTTAGCAAAGTTTTGGCCGAAAATAACGATATAATGGTCAAAGCCCAGGAGGCCAAGAAGGCTCAAATAGGATTACCTGCTGCTAAAGTTGAGGGCAATGTTGATAATAAGAGGGTCGATCATTTGGCCAATTTAACTAAACAGTTAAAAATATTTGTTCAAGAAACCCAGAAGGCCAATAAGGCCCCAATCGCTTCTTCGTCGATGTTGACTTCTTATCAGTCCAGAGGTTATGAACGTCGAAATTATAATGGCAATAACAGCGGTAACCGCTTCCCAGGCAATGGGAGAAATGGTGGGAATGGTGGTAATGGATCTAGAGGTGGCTATGATGAGCCAAAGGTGTGCTCCTATTGTAATAGGAGGGGCATAGAGCAACAGTTTGTTTTGCTCTTGATAAGGATATGGATGCTGGGCGAGTTTTATTTGATGGTAAAGTTTATAAATTTCCTGATGGTTCGTTCATCAAGCCCAGTGATGGACAGTCTCCTTCTGATTTGGTCAGAAGAAGTTTAACGGCTGAAAGGAGAGCCGGATTTGAAGAGGTGACAGATGAAGATGTTAATGCCAAGGGTGGCAAAAATGGTAATGGTAATGGTGGAAAATCTGAGAAAGGTAAAGAGAAAGAGGTCAGTAAAGCCACGTTTTCTACTTCTTTTGGAGGTTTAGAGCTGGCGACGGTTGCCCAGGTGGAGGGTAGCTGTATGGCTGGCGAATACAATGTTAATGCTGCTAGAAGAGCAGCTGCTACTAAGGCGAAAAGTAGTATTCAGAGCCAATTGAGGGCTAATCCTGGCAAGGCCAATAACAAAGTGAACCCTTACTCTAAGGACAAGAATTCTAGTGCTCAAACTGCCGCCAACAAATTGAACCCTTACTCTAAGGACAAATTATATAAAATGCAGAAGGGGATTGCTGATATGGGGCCCCCTAGTTATGGCAAGTTTGATTTAAATGGTGAGCCTATGCCAGAGGATGATTCGGATTCTGAGGAGGACGTACCATTGGCGTCTCTACCCAGACCAAGTTTTAGCGGTCCCATCCCAATGGAGGGAGTAAGAAGGACTAGCGATGGATCAGGATTAGTGCAAGAAGCTGGTGACGGAGTTAGGGTTATAGAAAGTGAAGATGTTATAATGGGGGGTGAAGATGGCTCGGTTGGACCTCAAGAGGTACCCAGGGCCAAGGTTGTTAAATCAAAGGTCCAGTATGAGCGGCCAGTAGTTTCTGGTCAAGCTAATGCAATGGACGCAGTTTTGAATAGGGTGAATCAACTGCAGATTCCCCTATCTTTGGGGGATTTATTTACGATTAGTCCGGCGCTTGCTGAAAAGCAAAAGAAGCATTTGACGAGGCGTCGGGTTTCAACTGGAGAGGTGGAATATATTTGTGAAAATGCTGAAAAGTTTGGGGAAGATGTAGATACGCATTTCTCCGCTCCCCTGGGTTACCTGGTTGTAACTCTTAACAGTAAAGAAGTAAAGGCCTTGGTCGATTCAGGGTCTCAAATTAATTTAATTTCATTAGAGCAAGCGACGAGTATAGGCTTTCCAATTAAAAGTGGAACTGGGGGAAACCTCAGAGGCATTGGAGGGCATGCAACAGAGCTGATGGGCACAGCTGAGCATGTCAGGTTAGGCATTGGTGGATCTGTTGGTAAGGTTCACTTCTATGTGGCCAGAGGAGCAGTCAAAACTGTTCTTGGTGGTTCTTTTTTGATGGATTTTGAGGCCAGGATAGGGTATCAAGCTGGCATGGGGATTAGTTTGGAGATCACTGGTGAAGATATGCGGAGGTTACATATGCAGTTAGCACCTCCTGGAGATGAAGGTTGGGAAACACGGCCAGGGATTACTACTCTGTGCCAGTGTTGTGTTTTCACCAAGAAGCGGCATATAAAACGGACGGCTTCTGGTGAATTTGGTTTGTTGGAAAGGGATGGATGCCCTCATTTTTTGGGGTAGCAGGGGCTGATCACTCTAATGTTGTAATCTCTCCTCAGGATGAGATCCCGGATTGCAATAGGTCAGCTCACTTGGAGATAATTCAAGTGGATTTTAAATTATTTTCTGTTAATATTACTTTGGAGTGCAAATACGTTATGGACTTTTCTATATGTTTATTGGATTTACCCGGTTTTTCTATTAAATTTAAAAACGGTGAAAAAGGCAAAATGGGCCAAATTAGGTTGGATAAAAATTGGAAGGGTATGTTTGATAGCCTCCAGAAAGAGGTTAAACTGCAAGTATCTCCTTCTATTTTGGACCTCCAGCAAGAGGGTAAACTGCAAAAATCACATCAAAATCCAATAAAAAATCTCAGTATAATTAAAACACAAAAAAATAATTTTTGTGAAAATTCAATTCCGGTCCTCCAGCAAGAGGTTAAACTGCCAACTTTCTTTACGGGTGATTTACTGTTGGATAAGGGAAGCAAAGGTGTTGGAAACTCTGTTTATAAATTAGACGAGGGAAAGGAGAAAAGGGTAAAATTTAAAAATGAAATAAAATATTTTTCTAATTTTTCTTTTTCCGATTCTGGCGATGAAGAAGATTCATTTGATGAAATATGTAATGGCGATACAAAAGTAAATGTTTTACCTCAAGTTTATTTAAATGTGGACGCAGCCAAATATAAGAAGGTAGCAAATAAAGTTCGACCTATTAATGAACTGCTACCTGCCGAATTAAATCCACCTTTGAGAAGACCAAGGTTATCAAGAGATCCTTATGAAAGTCCCTTGGTAAAGAATCTGCCTGAATTTTCTGAGACGTCAAGAATCACTTTTGAGAGACTGGGTGTTGTTAATTTTGGACCTGATGGTTGGTTGTCTGGAGAAGAGAAGAAGTTGTTGTTGGATGTGATGGTCAAGCGAGAGAAGGCCATTGCTTTTGTAGAAGAGGAGAGGGGGGTGTTGAAGCATTCCTATGGGGAGCCTTACAAGATTCCTGTGGTATGTCATGAACCGTGGCAGCAGAAACCGATTCCTATTACGGCTGCATTAAAAGAAGCCTATATTGAAGTTGTAAGAGAATGGATACTCACTGGACTGTATGAGCAATCAACGTCAAGTTATTCTAGTCCGGTATTTTGTATCAAGAAACCAAATGGCAGGCTTAGAGTTGTTCATGATCTTAGGGAATTAAATAGGGTTACAATAAAGGATGCTGGGATACCGCCTAGTTCTGACGAGTTTGTTGAAGCGTTTTCAGGGAGAGTGTGTTATGGATTGGAAGATATTATGGGTGGATATGATGAGAGAGAGTTACATCCGGACTCAAGGCCTCTCACTACATTCGATACACCACTTGGACGTTTACAGTTAACAAGATTACCTCAAGGAGCAACAAATTCAGTTGCAGTTTATCAAGCTCAGATGGCTTGGATCCTTCAAGATGAAATTCCACAATATGCTGGAATCTTTATAGATGATGGAGGAATTAAGGGACCAACAACCGACTATGATAACCAGGTGTTGGAAGAGAATCCCGGGATACACAAATTCATTTGGGAGTTTGAAATTAAATTAGAAAGAATCTTGTTTCGAATTGAAGAGGCTGGTTTAACTATTTCAGGTTCAAAATTTTCATGTTGTGTGCCAGCCTTAGAAATATTAGGCCATGTGGGATGAAGAGTGTGAAAAGGCGTTTGTGAAGTTGAAGGAGGTTTTAGGGAAGGATTTAGTCCTGCACAAGTTGGATTATGGAAAAGATGCTGGCAGAATTTATTTAGCAGTAGATTCAAGTCAGGTTGCAGCTGGGGCGGTTTTGTCTCAGATGGATAAAGCTGGTTACATCAGGCCAGTTAGGTATGAATCTGTAGTATTTACTGAGGTCGAATCAAGATATTCACAACCAAAATTGGAATTATGTGGTGTGGCCAAAATACTGAAGAAACTTCAGCATATTTTGTGGGGGCAACATTTTGAGTTGCAAGTGGATGCGAAATTGTTAATCCAGATGATTAATTCCCCAAGTTTACCGAACGCACCCATGACGAGATGGGTAGCTTTTATTCAACATTTTTCGTTTGATTTAGTTCATAAGCCTGGCAAGACTTTTACTATTCCAGATGGTTTATCAAGGAGACCACCCACTGAAGAAGATTCAGACTCAGAAGAGTTTGATGAAGATATACCTATTATCAAAGCAAGCACTAAAGGAGCTGAAGACTTTCCATACCTCCCCCATGAGGTTAAACTGGCAGGACTATTGTGTTTAGATTATGGTGATGATGACCTCCACCAAGAGGATAAACTGGAAAATAGTTTTTATGTTAATAAAGGTGTTGGAAAAGGTGTAGATAAATTTGGTAGAAAGGAGGTAGAAGAAGATGTGGTGTATGTAGAGGAAGATGGATTGGTAGTGTGGGATAGTAGTAAATTAAGGAATGGTGTATATGTTGGAGAATTAGAGAATTTAAATACAAAGGTGGATAAAGAGAAAGAGGTATTTTCAAATACGGTTTACGAAGGATCCAAAGGTTCAGAAGAAAAACGTCAACATAGCTCAGTCAAAGATTTATTTAGGGGTCAACGATTATTGGCTCATTCATGTGCAGGTGATACTGGTGATAGAGAAGTCCCTATTGATGTTATATTAATCAATTTTCAAGATGAAGTCTGGGGTCAGACTGGTTTTTATTTTTTGTTAGTCAAATATTTGTTGACTTTAGAGAGGCCAGAAGATTGTGAAGACAATGAATGGGTGGCTAACAAGAGGAAGTCATCTACGTTTTACCTGTCTGGTCGACGTTTAATGAGGAGAAGGTATCCAAATCCTCAAGTAGTTATAACTCAAGAAAAGGGGCAAGAATTAGTTTTGAAATCACTGCATGAAGATCTCGGGCATAGAGGTGTTGGAGAAACGTTTAGAAGAATCTCTGATTGATTTTGGTGGCCTGGCATGAAGATGGCTGTTAAACAGTGGGTTCAGTCATGCGAAGAATGTCAAAGACGAAGTTATTTAAGGCCAAAAGAACTTGGATGTGCGACCGGTGAATATACGCTCTTTGGGAGAGTTAGTTTAGATGCCGTTCATATAAAAGAGGGACGGTATAAATATTTAATTGTGGCCAGAGATGATTTATCTGGTTGGGTAGAGGCAGCGCCTCTTATTAATTTAACTGCCAAAAATGTGGCAGAATTTTTTTTGAATAGTTGGGTATATAGGTATGGGGTGATGAAGTTGGTAACGGTAGATGGAGGTCCTGAGTTTGGGACAGAGTTTAAAGAGGCCGTATTGAAAGTTGGATCAAAGGTTAGGGTAGCAACCCCATATTATCCTGAAGCTGAAGGCATGGTTGAAAGAGGGCATCAAGTTATTAAGGATGCTTTAGTTAAAATGTGTGGGACAAGTGCCGAAAAGTGGAGGCACTATTTACCTTTAGTTTTATTTGCTGATCAAATCACTGCCAAAAGGACAACCGGATTTTCACCTTATGAACTTGTTTTTGGGCAGAAAGAAGTTTTACCGGTTGATTTAGAAGCTGAATCATATCTTGGAGTTGACTGGGACACAGTCAAAACTACTGAAGAATTATTGTGTGCAAGAATGATGCAGCTAGAAAAGAGAGAAGAATATTTAGAAAAGGCATATTCGCGGATGATGAAGATCCGAAATCCATCAGTCAGATATTGGGATGAGCGGTTGGAACATCGATTAAGGAAACCTTTGAACCCAGGAGATATGGTCTTGGTGTATAATAGGAGTTTGGAAAGTCAGTGGGGAAAGATGTTTGCAGATAGGTGGAATAGACCGTATAAAATCAAGGAGCAAGTTTCCGGCGGTTCATATGTGCTAGAAGAGTTGGATGGAGTAGTATTGAAGAAGAGGGTAGCGGCCGATCAAGTGAAACGGTTCTATCCTAGAGGCGCCAGGAGTGCCAAAGTATTCATCTGCAATGAGGATAAACTATGATGTTTATAAAAATCTTATCGACCTCCGCAATGAGGATAAACTATGACATTTACAAAATTTTATGGATTCCTCCGCAATGAGGATAAACTATAATATCAATGAAATTTTATGGATACCTCCGCAACGAGGATAAACTATGATATCTATGAAATTTTATGGATCCCTCCGCAATGAGGATAAACTATGGTATTGACGAAACTATGATGAAACATAACGAAATGCGAGAAAACCTTCTTTGAAAATTTTCAAAATTTAAAATTCTTAAAATATGGGTGAAGATAGTGTTGGAAAATTTTAAAAATTTATTGGAAGAAGTGTTCACAGGGGAACCTTCTTAATTTAATATTGGCAAGTGTGGGGGTAATTGATGGGCTGGCTGCTCTATACACAATTACCCCATAATGTTCTTTTCCAAAATTTTTCCTGTTTCTAGTTGAATCCTGGCTTTGTCTTTTAATTATAGGAAGTCCACTAAGACTATAAACTGGAACGAATCAAGAGACACCGCTCTCAAGGCCGGATTCAAGATTCTTTTTATTTTATTTTGTTTTTGATTTTTTATGTTAGATTGTGATTTCTTTTCTTTAATAGGGGGTGTCAGTTCTGGCAAATCCACACTTACAAATCCGCACTTAAATAAGTGCGGATTTCCAAAACACACTAGCCCCAATACTGGTGGATTTCAAAATGAAATAAGTCACTTATTTCACTCAAATCCGCACTTTCTCAACCAAAAGTGCTGATTTCACCATCAAGTCCCATTTCACAGATTTGTCAGCATCATCCCATTCATACGCAGCACTCCGCAGCATAACACTTCATAACTCAAAACATTGTACATCACTTACATCTTAATATCATATCATATAAGAGTCATGCCTTCCTCACTTTCAAATCATGATAAATTACATAAAGCAATGACTTTCATGGCGCTTGAACTGCTCTTGGACTCTGATTCCGATTCTGATCTAGAAGAAGATTTTGTCGTTTTATCAAAAATGGCCAGGAAACGTTACCTTCTTCCCAGAAAGCCTCAAGTACTTCATACCCCCAAGTACACCATCCAAACACTTCTTAACCTATCTACACCCAGTTTTAGACAGCTGTTCAGGACTTCTCAGGAATGTTTCCTTAAATTGCTTGAGCTTATTCAGGATCATCCCATATTTCACAATAATTCTCAAAAAGAACAACGACATCCTTCAATTCAATTGGCCATCACACTATGTCGTTTGGGTTCAAATGGTAATGGAGCCGCTTTGAAGCGTTTAGAAAATGTCTTTGATTTAGGGTATGGTTCAGTTAACACTTATACCAAACGATGTATCACTGCCATCAACTCCTTGGAATCTCAACTTCTCACCTGGCCAACAAAAGAAGAGCGACTTGAATCATCTCAGGTTATGCAAGCAGAGGGCTTTCCAGGATGTATTGGTTTTGTTGATGGTACTACTATTCCTTTGAGCCAGAAACCTGCTCAAGGTGGAAACAATTACTTTGACCGTAAAAAGAGGTAGATTATTTTTAACTCCTTTCATCCTCCTTGAAACTAACACAAACAAATATATCTTCTTTATAGATATTCAATTAACGTTCAGCTTATATGTGACGTAAACAAAAAATTTATATCATTCTTCGCTGGCTATCCTGGCTCATGTCATGACTCCTACGTCTTCCAAAGAATGCATATTTCAAATGAACCTGAAAAATTCATTGATGAAAATCAGTATCTTCTTGCAGATTCTGCTTATGTGAATGGAAAGTATGTACTTCCTGCTTTTCGGGGAGCAGCTTCAGAAGACAGTCAAAATGCCAAATTCAACAATCATTTGGCAAAGTCAAGAGTCCGTATTGAACATTCTATTGGAATCTTGAAAGGCCGTTTTTCTAGTTTAAGGGAATTAAGAAGTCCTCTTAGAAATAAATCTGAAATGGAGGCGGTGATCAACTGGATTCTGTGTTGCACTATACTTCATAACCTACTTGCTGACCTCAAAGATCAATGGTTAGAGCTGTATGAAGATGAACAAGTTGATTCACCTCCGACTATATCCAACACTTCTATTTCTCAATCAACTAGTATAAGGGCGAAAATTCTTCCAATAACACTCCAACATTTTTCAACGCAATTTTAATTTTTTTCTCTTTCTCTTCAAATTATCAATTTGCATGTATTATTCACTGAGAATGGTAAATTTTTTTGCATATTTTTTTGGTTTTTGAATTTGCTGTTAAAGTCTTATTTTTTTTTCTCTCTGTGTTTTTTTTCATCAACTCAACATGAAATCGCATATTTTCAGCAAACACCACGCAATATAGGGGGAGGACTTGCTAGCAAGTCCGCAACTTGAAGTCAGATGGAAATCAGATGGAACTCAGACTGAAGTAATACTGAACTTTCACTTGAAGTATCACACAAATAACAATGGATCTATATTGAAAACATAGTGAAAGTGTGAGGATAACTGAATGGAAGCCAGAAAAAATCATTCCATGAGTCTACTCAATGCAAAGTATTTTTTGAAACAGCTTATTAAAATAATACTTTATTAAATTAATTTGATCAATAAAAATTGATTGACAATATTGCAATTCTTAAATACAATAATTTTATTAAAAAATTTCAGATTACATATAAAAAAAATCAGTGACTTTTTCTATTACTTACAACTGTTTTTACAGAATTGAAAACTATGTTTCAGCTAATATTTTATGGAAGTGAACTCTGTTCTTCGCCCGAAGAACAGAGTTCATCCTCCTATTTTCACACTCTGTTTGCACCAATCTCCATCCCTTTCAATTCTATCAACACATGCTTGTCTTCCCTTCCCATGCCTTTCGCTATCCTCCCAGCCCCAAATTTTTGTCAAAAATAACGTACTATATTCTTTTCCTTTTATAAGTCAGCATATAAGAAAATATTACCAAAAAGAAATCAAACAAAATTAAATTAACTAGAAAAACAAATTATCAATTGAAAAGGTCAAGTAATTTTTTAATGTCCTCATAAGATTGGCCATTTTTAACACATTCCATAATGAAATCTTTTTTTTTAAAACTCTCTTGTTTTTCCAATTTTACAAGTAGCCATTTCTCTTTGAAATTGACGGTCATTTACTCTTTCCATCTGCTCTACCTCAAATTTTTTTTCTTCCAAATCTAAGGCTTGCTGATCTTTCCTTAGCATATGATCAAACTTCATCTTCTCAAAGTCAAGGGCATTATTTGCAATAGTTGATTTCGCTGAGAAAATTAAATTGAAATAAATAAATAAATGAGTTAATGATTAAGATATATAGTAAACAAAACTTACTTATATCTTTTTTTTCAAAATAATCCTCAAGGGAGCCAAATGAGCTTGTTGAAGTATTACCACGTTTTAATAGATGGTTCAAGTTCATTGAAGTTGAGGCTCGACGCTTTAGTTTGGAGTTTGAACAAGAGGCTTCAGGAAGTTCTTCTAAAGCAGCTTCTAAAGAGGTATTCACATTTCCAGAATTGAGATAATTTAATGGAGATTGAGTTTGAGTAGGAGGAGACTAGAAAGAAAGAGAAATTCAGAGAAGAATTGAAGAAAAAACAAAAAGTAAACATACATTTAAATTTTGGGCCTCTGAGGATTCAGATCTTCTGGGATATAATTGTTCTGCTTGATAGTTGGGATCATCTTCAGCTGAACTATGGTTAGAAGGTGGAGGGGATTGATCTACTTCAAGTAAAGGTGTGTTGGGAGGATTATAGGAAGGTTTGGATCCAGAAGGTATATGCTTAGTAGTATCGTGTAGAAACCAAGGGTTTACATCAACTCGGGTGCCAAAAAGATTATCCATTTCCTCATAGAAAGGACACATGACATTGAGCTTTTCGGAAACAGTAGTAATTCCAATCTCCAAATCATCATCGTCAATACCAAAGCCAGTTTCATTTACAGCATGATGAGTCTTTTTATATTTTGAATGGTAACTCTTAAATCTCTCCTTAATTTGTTTAGGATTGATATCGATTCTCCCCCTTGTTTTCTTCCTTACTTCATTGGCCATCAACAAGTAGCCATTAACCTTTGAAGAAGGTGGACGTCCAATACGAGTGGACTTTTCACATCCAAAACATGCTTCAAAATTTGATTTTATTTTAAGGAAGATGATTATGATGAGATAATCATCCTTTTTAAGCTGACCTGAACCTGCCTTTGATTTTTCAGGTGTAGGGCTTGCTTTACGAGGAGACTTTTGTGACAAAGCAGATTTTTGAGTTACCTTTTGAGATTTGGAATGTCTGGGAGGCATTATGAAACTGGCACATAACAAGAAAAAAGATTAAAAAGTAGAAGAAATAAGTAAAAAAGAATGTAAACATGCCTGGTCAAAATATTGAAAATGTCAGGAAGGGGTGTGTGCCGAGGATTGATGGGTAGGTAGCGAGGAAGGTCAGTGTGTCACATGTTACAGGGATGGGGTAAGAAAGGAAGGGATGTTTTGTGGCCAAAATGTGGTTGTGAAAAAAAACGGGAAAAAAGTGCTGATTTGAGGTCATAACTGACACCCTTTTTTGAAATAAGTGACTTTTTTGCAAAATTTAAGTGCTGATTTGTAAGTGCTGATTTGGTTTGAAATCCGCACTTAATTTAAGTGCGGATTTGCCAGAACTGACACCCCCTAATATATATTATGAATTATTGTAAATGTGATGCTCACTGGTGGTCTCTAATCATTTTTAGAAATTGGAGGGAGCCCACCCAGTGATCATCATTATAAAATTATCTACTAAAACTTTCATTTATTTTCTTTTCTTTTCAATTTCTCAAAATTGTGTAACCACATCAAGTTGCACTTGGATGTGGGTATGATGTCAAGGGTACGGCTCATCAAATGGCCGGGGGGGCATCTTTTAAAATTTTATTTTGAAACCTTTTTATTATTTTTTTCATCTTTCTTTTCGCATTTGTTTATCTTTAAAAAAAAAAAAAAATTATTAAATTTTAACTTTTATTTCAAAACTATCTTTTTTTAAAAATCTTTTAATTTATAAAAAAATAAAAATAAAAATAAAAAATAAATAAATAAATAAAATAAAAAAATAAAAAATAAAAAAATAAAAAAATAAAAAATAATAATAATAATAAAAATAATAAATAAATAAAAAAAATAAATAGATAAAAATAAAATAATAAAATAAATAAAAAATTAATTAATTAAATCAAAATCATTATTATATTTCTTAGTTTTATTTTTCAGTCTTCTTTTTTTTAGTTTTATTCATTTAGTTTAGACAGGAAAGAGGGTCTAGGGGAGCTCAATACCTATCGGATTTTATTTCAAGATGTCTGTTAGTCCTCCAAGACTTTAAACTGGCTACTGTTCAAGACGTTCTTTAAGGTTTTTTATACATATTTTGGATCTGTTAGTCCTCCAAGACTTTAAACTGGCTACTGTTCAAAACATTCTTTAAGGTTTTTTTATACGAATTTTGGAGCTGTTAGTCCTCCAAGACTTTAAACAGGCTAATTTTCAAGACTTTCATTAAAGATTTTATATTAGAGCTGTTAGTCCTTCAAGACTTTAAACCGAATTTCAAGGATGTTCAAGATTTTATGGATATTTTTGGAAACGGATTTTTTATTTATTTATCAATCAAACGTTAGGTCCACCAAGACCTTAAACTGGAGTGTTATCAAATGTTAGGTCCACCAAGACCTTAAACTGGACTTTTATCAAGCTGTTGGGTCCACCATGACCTTAAACTGGATTTCTTATCGATCAAATGTTTGGTCCACCATGACTTTAAACTGGTAGTTCATTCATTGTTTAGTCCACTATGACTTTAAACTGGAAAATTAATATCTGCAGGATAATTCAACATTAATTGGACCACTATGGCCTTATACTGGATTACTTGTCGATCAAATGTTTGGTCCACTATGACATTAAACTGGATTATCAAATTTATTCAATCTTTGGTCAAGCCTAGGCCTTACTTAGGAATATATCAAGATATTTATGCACCTAAACGATCTTTGGTCCACCAAGACCATATACTGGCAATTGATTATATGTTTGGTCCACCAAGACTATAAACTGGAATGTCAATCTTGTTTGGATAACTCAATTCAATCTTTTAATTTATCACTGTCCACTATGACTCTAAACTGGTTATTCAATTATTTCTGGAATTGGGTGCTGATAAGCTTTAGGAGGTTAAACTTTTAGGTGGTGATGATGCTAATTAAAGCATAATGGTTAATTAGGTGAAATTTGTGGCGCTTTAACATGGTCTAAAGTTAATATTATTATTGGAAGCCTGGAAAAAGTATTTTATGGGTTTGCTGTATAGCAAAGTTTGAAAATTGTGATGAAGGAATCAGAAGTTAGGATGGTAGTTGGATTTTAGGGAATGATTTTTTTTAGTGCCTCAGTGTTAGGCCATTTTTGGTGTGAAGCTTGGAGGACCTTATGGCGAGATTAGAATCATAGAATTCGGCTCAGTGGGGGGCCCTATGAGGTTGGAATCAGGAGTATTTGGCTCATAGGAAGATCCACTCTCTCAATGCTGTGACAAGAAGGAAGACTGGTTAATGGGAGTCTGAAGGGATTCAAACCTTGCTCTCGTAGTGGAATCATCACAAGATTTATATTATTTTATTTTATGTTATATCAAGCCAGAGAAGAAGAAACAACGTTTTTATTATAAAGAATTAAAAGAAGACCAGCTAAAACAAATTTATCAAATTATTTTATTAGAAAAGATAATTCTTTTGGAATTGCTCAACCACCTATGCAAAGTTATAAGAATGGGGACATTCTCAATTGGAGGGAGGATGTGGTAGCCTAAAGTTTAGTACGGCACCTAAATACGTAAATGGAGTTATTACGGCGTGCAAGATTGGCGTTATCAATTTTTATAAAAGGGTTTTATTTAATTGAGTTTTAAATATGAAGAAATTAGTCAAGAGCGAATGCCTACACAAAATTAATTTATTTTACGGAGAAAACTTATTTTTACGGTCTGAAAAGTTTATAAGTATCAAGTCGATTCACTCAAGAACCTTGGGAAATTTTCCCAGAATTTTTACTATTTTTCTTATATTTTTAAATGAATTTTAAAGTTTTATAGAAATATTTTTGTTTTTAGAAAATATATAACTTTCATGAATTTTTACAGGGTAATTAGAGCTGCGCAGACTACAAAAATTAGTTTGGAATGTAAAGGGGAAGTGGCTCTATCATGTGTAATTTTTCTAGATTTTTTATTATAGTTTTAAAGGTTCTAATTGAGTCCGCTTGGACTCCGTTTGGACTCCGCTTTGACTCCGTTCGGACTCCGTACGGACTCCGTTCGGACTCCGCTTCGGCTCCGTATTGACTCTGGAAGAGCTCTGCAGGGGAAAACTTAGGCACGTGACTAGGAATACTTAAGCGCTTCTCAAACTCGAAATTGAGGGGGGACACATCATACAGCTTAATCATTAACCACCACAGTCTTATTTTTTATTACTCAACAAATTAAATAAATTTGTAATACCCTTATAACTTTAAATTTTATATATAACATTTTAGAAATACTACTCAACAATTAAAATAACACTTCATACAGGGTATCTTTAGAAAGGTCTTCATCACTGGGACTTGATTATTGCTGTCTCATAAAAATTCAAATTATTATAAAAACATAAAAGTCAATCTTTTCAGATCTTTCACTGGTACACCTAAATTGTTGTTATCAGTATTTCTTTATCAACAGCCACAATCATTTAATCTCAATAAGCATTAAATATTTTAGAGTTTCATTATTTTTTATCAATCAGATCCAAGTAGACTGGTTAGCTTAGTGATTTAGAATTCTCATTTTGTTATTTTTATTGGAAGGACGGGGTTTTCCACTAAATCCACACATCTCATCCTGATTCTGCTTACAGCAAGGCGACTGTAAGAGCTTACCTTACCATACCGTGTTCAAAGCTCTAGAGTTTATGTAATAGGATAGTGAAAAGATGAAGAGAGAGAAGAAAAGAAAGAAAAAGGATACTAGAACATGAAAAGGAATGAGAAAAGCTAAAAAACCCCAAGCAGATGCCTCTTTTCTTTCCACACAATTGGTCCAAGGTTTTTTGTCAGGAGGTCCGCTACTTGATCTTTTGATGCTACCCAATCAATGACTATCTCTTTGCGATAAACCGGTTCATTTACAAAATAAAAATAACGGTCAACATGACAACTTCTTTTGTCTGAAGGGTTGTCTGTTGCCGCCACGATGGCCCCTTTATTGTCGCACAGTAATTTTGTGGGTCCATGGTATAAGTCTACTTCTCTAAGCAGGTTCCTCATCCATAGTGCTTGCCGCGTAGAATTAGACATGGCCATTAGCTCTGAATGCAATGAGGCAGTGGCAACACGAGATTGTCGCTCGGATTGACATAATATGAGGCAGTTGTTGATCAGTAGGATATGGCTTCCGGTGGCTCTGGCAAATTCACCGCCCCATGTAGCATCACAGTAGACCTTTGTTGAGGGTGTAAGATGACATGTTGGAAAAAAGTGAAATTTCAGGTCCTTTGTAAATTTTAGATATTGTAAAAGGTGATTTAGCGCATTCCATTCATCTTTACCTGGTCTTGATGCATACCGTGCCAGGAAGTTGACTGGAAACGCTAAATCGGGCCTTGAACCAGCTACAAGATACAATAACGACCCAATGATCAATAAAAATTTCAAAGGTTCAACTGGAGAATGTGTCTTTTGCGGCAGAGAAGTCAAAGAAAGAACTGTTGGGAGAGGTGAATTCGATGTTAATCCAGTGGCATTGTGCTCATTAAGGATCTTGTTTACCAGCCCAGGTTGGTGAACGGTGAAGCCTTTGTCGCACCTGTGACAGCCAATCCCACAATGGAAGAAATATTGTCGCACCATCTAATATTCAGATACTTACTCATATCCCTTTCCAGCATTTTCAGTACAGCTTCACTACTCCCCATAACTACCCCATCATCCACATGGATCCATAATATTCCCGTAGCACCTTCTTTTGCCATGACATAAACACTGGCATCTTGATTACTTGACTTATAACCTAGCTTCATTAGGATACCACTTAAGTGTTTCCACCAACACCTAGCTGCTTGCTTGGTGCCTTATAAGGCCTTTCGTAGCTTGCAAACATAGTCAGGGTTACCCAATTGGAAACCATCAGGTTGTTTAACATAAATTTCTTCATCTATGTCGCTGTGGAGGTAAGCAGCTGTAATATCAAAGGTTTTCACTGGCCAGTTATAGGTGGCAGAAAGTGTAAGAATGAGACAAAGCAAGGCAAACGTAGCTGTTGGGGAAAAAGTGGCACCAAAGTCTTCACCCGGCACTTGTTTAAAACCTTGAGCTACATACCTTGCCTTGTGTTTGATGATATGACCAAATTCATCTCGTTTGAGTGTGAACACCCATCTGGCTCCAGTAACTGATTTGCCATCAGGTAAAGGGACAAGGTCCCAGACTTTCATGTTAGACATATTTTGCAACTTGTCTTGACATGCTTGAATCCATTGATCTGCATCTGGTCTTTTTTCAGCTTTTTTATAAGTGCGGGGAACTCTATCCGACAAATCAAGGGAGTTATTGTTTATGTACTCCACTAAAGAGTCCTGACTAGCAACCATCTCTTCAGCCGTAGAATCGCTGAAACGTAGGTTGTTAAGAATGAAAGATAAATCACCCTTTGATACAGGTTCAGGATTATATGTGGAAGTTAGACATTTGTCATCAGTATCTTCACCTTTTTTAATAAAATAAGCCATGGCTGACTGGACAAAAGAGTCGGTTTCTGGGTTCCAGAAAATCCAACCTTTCCCGCCATTCACAAAACCTATGACCCTGCATCTCATTGCTTGTGGTTCCATCCTAGTGCACTTTTCAGTGGGTATGTGAACGTATGCCCATTTGCCAAAGATTTTAATAGGAGATAGATCTGAAACATGACTAAAAATAATCTTATTCAGAGTGCTTTTAGTTACACATACATTGGGCAATCTATTATGTATGTATGAGGCCCAGCAGTATGCCAGGGTCCAGAAAGTATCAGGGAGTTTTGCGGCAAGAAGTATGGTCCGAGCTATTTCCCCAATGGTTTCGTTAAAGCGTTCTGCAATGCCATTCTGTTCATGATGGTATGGCATCGAGTGCTCGTGTAGGATACCATGATGTGACAAGAAGTCAGAGAACTTCTTATTCATGTATTCCTTACCATTGTTGATGCTGAGTATTTTTAGGCAACGGTTGGTGACATTTTTGAGCCGGTTCTTAAAACTAATAAAAGTATCCAAAACATTGGATTTCTTCTTGAGGATGAAGACTTTTCCATAAGTTGAAAATGACTCTCTGAAGGTAGCCACATATATTTCACCAGCTTCGGAGATGTCTAACATAGGTCCAAAAAGTTCAGACACAATCACATCCATAAGATTGTGGATCTGTTTATTTGAGACACATTTATTTCTCCGTTTACTTTTTGACACTACACAGATATCACAATTAAGTCGACAGTGGCGAACATAAGATGGTGCGCCACGGCAGAGACCTAGTTTGGCAATACGTTGAAGAACTCGTGTGCTGGTATGTCCTAGCCTGCGATGCCAGTCCATTATAGAGTTTGGTAAGGCTTTAGAATATGGAATGTTAGTCACCGGTTTAGAAACAAATGGAGCAGGTAGGGATGCAAATGACAAAGAGTTAAAATATTCCATTGCAAAATGGTTAATATCTAGCGTACAAGGATAAACTAGAGTGACAGTCCATTTGCGATCAGGAGTAGATAAAGGAGCAATAAACCAAATTTCTGAATCTTTTTTGGCTATAAATTCATGATTATTATTGAAAGTGAGACAAATACCGTTCTGCAATAAATCAAAAGGTGATATAAGGGTCGATTTCGCCTTATCGCAATAAAATACATTTTTTATAGTAATTATCTTGTCTCCTGCCCCTTTTATCATGATGTTGCCATAACCAGTAATAAATGCAGCAGCCAGGTCAGTAGCCGTTTTAACTGATACAGGTGTTTGTAACTTTTTGAAGTCAGAAAGCAAACGTACGTCACCAGTGACATGATGCGTTGCCCCGGTATCAAAAATGCCTTTTGAGTCTGTACCATCGATTAAATTAAGCCATTCATCACTACCAAGGTCCAATTTGTTTAACAACGTTGTGAGAACGTCAAGTGCTGATGAATTGATTTCATTGAGACGGACTTTGGATGGAGATTTTTTTCCCTTACAATCTGGGATTGATTGCTTAATGACATTCAGAGCATTCTTGGCTTTCTGCAATCTAGCTTCTTGTCTTGTCCAGACTTCTGAGTTGAAAGCCGATCCATTACCGTTATATGGACAGGTTTTCCATAAATTTTTGGTTGAGTTACACATTTGGCAGGAGAAATCTGGGTCTTTGTTGTTTGGAGGGTAGCTGTCCATTTTTCCTCTTCTGAAAGCCATAGCAGACATCTCATTAATATCTGCGGATGCTTCTAGCGCGGTGGAGGGCAAGCCGCTGGGAATGGATACATTTCTGACTGTATTTTGAAGGGAAGTAAGAATATCATCAAAGCTTGGTTGAGATATATCTTTGCGCAGTTCAAAATGTTTGTTGATTTCAGCCAAGAGATTTGATACCGAGACTGGGAGTAAAAGTTGGATGAGCATGGCTCCAAGTTCATTGTACCTCAGCTTGAAACCAGAACATTTTAAAGCATCAAGGACATTCTTAATATTATCGGCATGCGACACGGCATCAGTAAATGGAGAATTTTTTATTTTAAGAAGGTCATTGAAGAGGGAAATTTGAGCTGTATGAGTTGCCGTTTTGAATTTGGATGAGAGAACCCCGTAAGTGTGAAAGCATGTAGTACCAACATCAATGAAGCCTTGGAGTTTTTCTTCAATGGTAAATTAAATAATGTTCCAGAACATTTCATCCTCAAAGGCATCAGTTGCGGTGACAATGGTGTTGTCATTAGAGGTGTACTTCATTGATCTGACACGTTGTTTCATGAAGAGCAAGATGCTTTTGTGCCAGATTTGCCAGTTAGACCCATCACTTTTCAGTTTGGGTGTATGTTTTACCTGGGATGGAATATCATCGATGACCAAACCACAGTCTTTACCCTTGTATTCTGTGATAGGGTTTTCCTGTTCTGGACATAGAGACATGCCGGATGAGGGAGTGAGAACAAGGGATAGATTTAACCGTTCGGGATGATTCTGGATGGTGCTTGGTTGAAATTCAGGAGGGTCAAAATAAGGACGTGCTGTTGTTGCACTGGAAGAGGATGTAGGTGAGGAGGTATTGATGGTGGAGGAAAAAGATTGTGATTGACGGCGGTCACGGATGTTGAAGTTAGATATGTGAGGAGGAATATCTAGCTTCTTCAGTTCTCGTGTTAGGGTAGGTTTATCACACTGAATTTTTGGTCTAGACTGGAAAGGGTTGGAGTTATTTGGGTTGGTTGGCATGAATTAAAAGCCTGGAGAGATTTGTGCATCATGGATAGGGTGGATGCCGGCAGGGAGGCACTTTTAAAGAGGGACTAACTCGGGGCACACAATAAATTCCGGGAATTTACAAGATTCAAATTACTGCTAGTAATCAATCAGGGACAGCCCATAACCTATGGTAGCAGTGTCAGCGCTTTTTCCGGAGTGAACCGGAGTTAGACGCAATGGCTGCACCATGGGTTTTATACTAGATACTATGTACATAACACGTAATCACAAAGTCTACCATTATCTGGTCATAACAGTATACACTACGCACCAAGTAAGATATACCCAACAGTGATATTTTATGGAGGGAAATAAAGTCAGAAAAATATGTGTCAGAAGAATATGTGCAAGAAAAAATATGTGTAAGGAAAATATGTTCAAAACAAATTTGTGAGAAAAATATGTGTAAGAAAAATATTTTGCAACCCTGGGGAATTTTGTTTTTTTAATTTTTTTTTTTCAAAAAAGTGATTTTTTAATTATTTTTTAATTTTTCCATATTTATTTACAATTTTTTTGGAAAAACAAATCTCATGGTTGCAAATGATTTTTCTTACACTTATGTACTTTTCTCGCACTTGTTTTTCTTGCACTTACATTCCTTTCATATATTTTTCTGACCTTATCTCCCCCCCTAAAATATCCCCAACTTGTGCTGCATATCCCAACCAGGGATATCTTACTTGGTGTGTAGTGATAGTTGCTGCACACAATGCATTAGTTGTGATACTATCTATATGTATAGAGTGTTGCTTTTTTTTATGTTTTATCTCTTTTTTTTAGTTTTTATCTTTGTTGTGAAACTCCATACTTCAACTCCAACTCCAACTCCACCAATGATAATATTCATAGTGGCAGCAAGACATCATATGTTTGCAGTGGCAGCAAGACATCTTACGTTTGCAGTGGCAGCGAGACATCTAGGCATAAGTTAGGAAATTAATTTGTCATATAATACTTGCTGCCACTCTGAATATTATCATTGGTGGATTTGGAGTTGGAGTTGAAGTATGGAGTTTTGCAAAAAAGATAAAAACTGAAAAAAAGAGAGAAAACATAAAAAAAAGCAACACTATATACATATAGATAGTATCACAACTAATGCGTTGTGTGCAGAAACTATACAATGTGTCTGACATTTTCAGCCACATTTCAGATGATAAGTACATGATTTGACTCAAAAAAAAGTATCATGCATTTTTTCTAAATTTAGAGTATGTCTATAGTGTATGGTGTGTCCGACTAGCTTTTCCCATTTTTTTGCACATATTTCCTATCACATATTTTTCTATCCTTATGTTTCTCCCTACAATATCCCCAACTTGCACTGGATATCCCCATCAGGGATATCTTACTTGGTGTGTAGTGCATGGGGTGCTAAAATTACACAACAGTTGTGCAACAGTTACAAAACAATTGTTTTTTGCATTTAAGACCCACCTAAGACATTTAACTTCCAAAAACAATTGTTACTTAACTATCACTATGGCACATTTT
Organism: Hemileia vastatrix; assembly: GCA_030280995.1. Taxonomy (NCBI): domain Eukaryota; kingdom Fungi; phylum Basidiomycota; class Pucciniomycetes; order Pucciniales; family Zaghouaniaceae; genus Hemileia; species Hemileia vastatrix. The sequence goes on from JASXTE010000001.1 coordinate 44,480,954, forward strand.
TATTATTCCATGAGGTGCAACAATTATTCAACAGTTGCGAAACAATTTTTTTTGCACTTAAGACTCACTTAAGACCTTTAAGTGCTGAGAAAAACTGTTGCATAATTGTTGCATGATTGTTGCGCCCCAAGACAAAACAAGCCTTTATTGTAGTTTCTTCTAGCAACATGGCCAAAATTCTAATTTCTTGAACCAAATTCTCTGGCTCTCTTTGTGGCACAATATCAGCACTCAGGACTCTGGAACAAACCGGAGTCTCAGGGTGCCATTGCCACAGGTTAGAGCATCTGCAGTCGTTTCAGCAAATATTCAGTAGCTATATGCATTTTAATGGTGCCATTTGTTACTTAATTGCCATATTCATCAGCCGTATGCAAATTCTTTACTTAACGCGCGTTAAAAAAAATATTCATCAATCGGGTAACTCATTCAATAACTACTAGCACATCCATTTCACACTTCAACTCATACAAACACATCCCCAATAACATGGCACAATGATTCATGCACATTATAGATAAACTAAAATCTATTGAAGAAGAAGAAATTATATTTAGAGAACTTTTAGAGTCAATGAATTCAAGTAATAAATTCCACAAAAAATATTTATTAATCACAATTGCATTGAAGGACATAACCAGCCCATGAAAGACTACTTTAATACTAATAGTACCTTCAACTCAACTATGTTTCACCACTGTTTTTACATTGGTAAAACTGTATTTCTTAAAATTTATAATGATCTACAGCTACATAATGTTTATTGGACACAGAGGACTGTAAGTCAAAAACATTGTCTTGTATGTATTCTTTGGCTCAATTTAGTATATGACAGGATTGTTGTGACCAAGTTGGTTTGTCGCCTGAGCAAAAAATCACTTCTGTTCTGTGTCAACTTTCCTATAAAATCACTGCAGATGGAACAGATGAGTATTTCCAAATAGGAGAAAGTACCACCCTAGAATGTCTAAAAAACCTCATCAATGACATCATCAAATTGTATAAGCCTTAATACATATATGAACCAAACACCAAAAAAAAGAAATCTAATCTGGAGGAGTATGAGGATTGTGGTTATCCTGGGTGTCTGGGAGCAATATAGGGTATGCACTGGGAGTGGAAAAATTGTCCTAGTGCATGGGCAGGTCAGTTCCAGGGAAACAAATGCACCCCTACAATAATTTTAGAAGCAGTTGCCTCACAAAACTTGCATTTTTGGCACAGCTTTTTTGGTAGTCCTGGAGCTCTAAATGATATTAATGTACTTCACCAAAGCCACTTATTTGACAAATTGATCACAGGAACTCAAGATGAGGTGAATTATAAAATATACAAACTGAAATTTACTAAACCATAATATCTAGCTGATGGTATCTATCCACCTTGGTCAGCCCTTGTAAAAACAATTAATCACTCTCAGGACAAAGCCAGTCAGTATTATGCAAAAAAACAAGAAGCAGCTAGAAAAGATATTGAACATGCATTTTGTCAGCCTGGATATACCTAGGACTGAGTATTTCTTATACTTAAAAAAAGATAACCTTAAGTAAATTAAGCTTATATCTTAAAAATAAGGTTAAAATAATAATATATATGATTATATTACATATATATATAATTATTACTCAATTATATAAATTATAGTAGTTTAAATAGCTTATCCATAGCCTAATAATAATTATTAAGGTGTTAATGGAGTCATAATATACTTATCTTAAGTGATATGAAGTAATTATTGACATACATAAGCTTATATGTATACATAAATCTCATATTCAGTGAAATATGCAGTATATTATGTATATTTAGGTATATAAGTGGGTTTTAGCCCCTTAATAGCCTATAGCCTTTGTTTTTCTGCTTATTTTAGGTCATATGGACGTATCCAGTGGACTCACAACGCCTAAAGAAGCATAAACATCTATTTAAGGCGCATACACTCAGTCTGGACAACTTAATTTGCTTCCTTGGATGGTTATTCACGGATTTATGGGTTGGGAGGTCATTTCTGGGTTAATATGGATGCTTGGGGATGTTATTGGGGGCTTGGAAATTTCATTTGTTTCCTTTATATGCTTTGGGTTTCATTATATTCTCTTTGGATGAGTTATTTTACCTGTTTCTTTATGGTATCCACTTTTATCTGGATTTTCTATTTATGGTATAGGGCTGTGTTATCATTAATTGTGATTGAGGGTCCTTACTGGAGATCTGGGTGTTGAATCTGCTTGAATTGGACGCCGTGGGGAGGTTATGGGCCCTCAAAGTGCTTTAATTGCTGGGGATAGCAGTGACATCATCTGGATTGAAGGTCTGTGCACTCCAGTGGATTTTGGTATAAGTAAGGGAAGATTTTGATGGTTATTGGACATCATTCACTTACTACAATTCGAACAAATACTACAATACAATTATTAACATTTAAAGATATATTATAAAGCCATTATAAATTGATATTATCTTTATATAAGCTATAACTATATTATATTCATCTATTTTCCACCACTAGCACACATTTAAATCCAAGTATTGTGAGTTTTATTTGAGCATAACTATTTTATTAGTCTTCCCCTGAGGTTTAATCACTAAATCATTTATCAATAAGTAGTAGGACCATAAATAAATACTATTATACCATACTTAAATACTAGATACACTGACACATTTGGTGTTCTTCAAGCTTGTTGGGGGATTATCAATTAGCCTTGTTGTTTGTGGCATATAGAGGATCTCAACAACTTGATGATTTTTTGTATTACTCTTCATAATATGGCCATTGAACACATGTCACCTTCTGACCCTTGCCTGATCAACATCCAGCTGTTGAGTGAAGTAATTTTAAACCACTGGGACCCACAGCTAATTAACAGTTTAACAAGTCATATTTAAAAAAATCAGCTTTTACATGATTTAACAATTCCTTTTCAATTGTTTAAAGATCTAAACGACTACAATTGGGAAACTAAAGGAAAAATTAAAAAGTAAGTTATTCAATTAAATGCCCAAAAAAAATTTCTTTTAACTTACAATTATGGAGCAAAAATCAGATGGGTTGCCTAGATTGGGGAGCTATAGGGAGATTGGGTTATGATAATAGTTGATACCATTTGTAGTTTTTAAGACTTAATATTGAGATATGAGAATTATAACACTTTTTATTTAATATAAATTAATTAACTACTTATTACCTTTTGATATTTAGAGACATGTTGTATGTATCTGTTTAAGGGGCTATAGGGAAATAGGTATATTTTAATATATTATACATTTCAAAGTTATTACCTTTTGATATTTAGAGACAATGATATATGGATTTGATTGAGGGGCTATAAGGGAATAGGTATATGTTAATATGTTATACATTTCAAAGTTAGTGGGAAAAGAAAAACTGGAGAATGGATTATCTTATATATGCCTTGAAATCCATGATCAAGCAAGAAATTTACGGCATTATTCCCTCACTGAAATGATTAGGAGGTCTCTCCTAAACTAAAATAATAGGGGTCTCAAACATTACCAAATATGCCACATAAACATGCCACAAAAAAGGTACCAAACCCGCCATCAAAAATTGATATACACCTGTCCTGGGAAGGTGTATTTTAACAGCATATTTGTCCCCAAACACATCTTCTTTTGGTTCAAACAAGTAATCAAAACACTTCCCTTCATCATAATGATTAGTCAGCACTAGGTAAAAAGACGCCAAAACTAGGTAAAAAAGTGCCAACACCTAGATTTTTTTAACCTGATTTTTAAGAGCTTATTCATATGAGAAAGCTATATTAATTACCAGAACTTAATCAATACCCTAACCATAAACTTACCCTTAATCTTTACCACCATTCACTAACATAACATGCCACTTTCAGTCTGCCATCAACTTGAGATCACTGCTGCAGCTGTAGCTCTTGATCTACTGGTTTATTCTGATACCAATTCTGATGCAGAACTTGAATTGGCTTTTATGTGAAACATGTTGGAGAACCCCTACTTATTTCCTAGAAAACCTTCCATACAACACCAAAATTGATATCACCTAGATGTTTCTGTGAACATTCCTGAAAATAGATTTCAACAGATGTTTTGTAAAACTTTTCCTGGATTTCTTAGTTTACTTGAATTGATTCAAGATTATTACATTTTCACAAATAATTCACATTGTCCTCAAAGAGATCCAGCAATTCAAATATCTGTGGTACTTTACCATTTTGGCTCAAATGGTAATGTTGCAGAATTAACCTGTCTTGAAAACCTCTTCCAGCTTAGTCAAAGAACAGTTCACCATTATACAAAGCAAGTCATAACTGCAATTTTTTCTCTTGAAGCTCAACTTCTGAAGTGGCCCAATAAAGAAGAAAGGTTGGAGAGCTCTCAGGTGATTCAAAAAGAAGGTTTTCCTGGCTGCATTGGTTTTGTTGATGTTACCACCATACCCTTGAGTCAAAAAACTGCCAGAGATGGAAATAGCTTTTTTGATTCCAAAAAAAGGTAATATTTTTTTCCTTTAAAGTTTCAAACAAAGCTCATATTAATCTTTTTCTTTTTTAGGTACTCAATAGCTCTTCAATTGGTTTGTGATATTAAAAAGAAATTAATTTCTTTTCATGCTGGATTCCATGGTGCTTGCCAAAATTCCTCTGTAATCCAGCAAATGAATATTTCTCAAAATTCTCAATATTTTTTTGATGAAAATTAATATCTTTTAGCAGAATCTGCTTATTCAAATGGTGTTTATTTTATCCCTGCTTTTTGTGCAACTGGTGATGAGGAAAGTAAAAAATCAAGATTCAACACTCATCTAGCAAAATCTTGTGTTATGATTGAGCATGCAATAGGGATACTGAAACACTGATTTGCTTCTCTACAAGAACTAAGGACTCCACTCCATAACAAAAAAGAAATGAAGGTTACTGTAGACTGGATTACTGCTTTTCTTATATTACACAATCTTCTTTCTAACTTAAAGGATGGATGGAATGAGCTTTATGAAGATGAGATTCCTGATCCACCTCCACCAATAGAATCTAGCAGTACTTCATCATCTCAACCCATTTCTATGTGTTCTAAAGTACTACTAATCACCCTTTCTCATTTTGAGGGCTTATCTTAACTGATTTACAAATTTTATTTTTGAGTAATAATTTTTTACAATGATATCCCCCAGTTTCTCAGTTTTATTTGTTTTGGTTCAGCTCCCAGACTTGATATGGCATAACATTTTCAAATACATAAAATTTCTAAGACTCTGTCTCACTAAGATATTTCATCTTCTCTTCATCTCTAACTTCTATCATTCAATGTTGGTTCTGATACTTCTTGCTTGACAGCACTCAAATTAGGTAAATTTCTCATTTTTTTAATTGAATTGCTAATTGAAATGTCTTTTTTCTTGTCTCTATTTTTTGTTTCTTTTTATCATCTTTTTGTTTTGATTGCTGATTTATCTGTTCTTATTTCTCCTTTCCCTTTTTTTCCCTTTTTTTCTTGTTCTCTATCATTTTTATTGTTGATTTATTGACTTTTTGGTTTTTTTGGTTATTTTTAGGCATTTTCACTTTTTAGGCATTTTTCTTTGCTAAATTGCTTTGAAATCATTCAGAAACAATTCAGAAACATTTTCAAAGAAATTTTCACTTACTTTGAGGTGTTTTTGGCTTGTTTTTGGTATTTTATTTTGCTAAAACCTTCCAGAAACCTTTTCCAATCATTTCTCAGTGAATTCTAGGTGTTTTTGGGCTATTTTAGGTCTATTTTTCACTAAATCAGTTTGGAATCGCCCAGAAACATTTTAAAGGCATCTTAAAGTGTTTTTAAGTCATTTTGGAACCTTTTTTAGATAATTTTTGGAACTTTTTTTTGGCACTTTTCTGGAAATCTTTTGGCATTTTTCTGGCAATTTTTGGGGAGGTTTTAGGGGACTTTCAGGACACTTTTTTTGAAACGTTTAAAATGATTTTAGGAGACTTTTGGGAGACTTTTTTGTATACTTTTGGAACATTTGTTAGGCACTTTTGTGACTCTTTTTTGGCAACTTTTGGGGCTCCTTGGTTGAACTTTTTGGGCTCTTTTTTTGAACTTTTTAAGCTCTTTTTTTGAACTTTTGGGACTCTTTTTTAGCAATTTTCGAAACTATTTCTTTCAAGATTTTTAGGTAAATTTCATCAAATTTTGTTTAATTTTTTCTTTTAGATTGATATTTATCTTTTTTTAGAAAAAAATTACTGAGAATATAGACTCATCTAAAAATAAAGAAATGACTTCCTCAAACTCATCCTTTTCTTCACTTACCTCAATATCTTCATCTTCTCTTTCTTTACCTTCTCCAATATCATCTCTTTCAAAACCTTGTCACAGTAGAAATTACATAAGAGAAAAAAAAATTTGTTCCAAATTTATTGGCAGTTCAGCTGGCTGCTGTTACTTCAAAACTAGATTCTTCCAAAAAAAATTATCCAAAAAAACTACCTGAAAAGATAAAATTTTTCCTGAGCCTATAACCAATAAAAAATTAAAGTCAAGTAACAATGAAGAAGATACAACTGGAAATAAAAAAAATTGCTGTTGTTTCTAATTCTTTTAAACCTCAATTTATATTTGAGATTCCCTCATTTGAAGAAAATATGAATTAAACATTGTAGACAATCTTATAGTACTAGCTATAGGCCTTGACCAAGGGAGTTGGAGTAAAACTGGAGAGAAAACCCCCTGTCCCTTTGAGAAAATACCAGGTGAAATTTATTTGCTACAGCAAATTAGAGACTGTTACTATACCCCTTCCAATACACTTCTTGACTGCTTAACAAGTCAAGACAGTAGCAAATAGTTGACCACTGAGAAACAAAGAACCAGAAGCCAGAAATACAGAAAGATCCACAACAGAAAAACAAAACACTGTGCACTTGTTGCACAGAAAAAAGCAATAATACTTGATGCAGGTTGCAAAGCTAAACCAGAAAAACCAGTTGCCAAAGTTGAGTTAAATGAAGAACTAACCTTGCATCAAACACAGCCAATTGTGGCCAAAAAAACAGTAAAAACTGAGTGAGAACAATGATATCACCCCCAGATGGTTGTATAATAATTAAAGTTGCCCCAAACTGTCTTAATCAGTATGTACACATAGACCACCAGCTAAAAAATTCATGCACAGCAACAAATTTGGCACTTTTGGCAGCCAAATTGAATAAAAAACACTCTAGAAGTGCTCCCCAGCCTTCTATAACTGAGGCAGGCGGCCCTCCTAGAAGCAGCCAGACCTCCCTGAAGCCAGAAAACCACCAAAAACCTCCAATAAAGCCCAAAATACTTAGAAAAAATCCTCCACAACTACTAAAACCCTTAAAACACAAAATTAAGCTATGAAAACATTGTGACATAAAGTATAGAGCCAAATTAGCTCTACTTAATGGTACTAAGCAGTTAATCCTAAGACTTAATGTTAGCCCTTAAAACACAAAAAACAAAATTAAACAGCTATCTTTTAGAAATGAAAAATGAGCAAATGACCCCTTAAAACTTAGAATATGAAAAATGTCATTAAGACATGAAATATAGAGAAACTCGGGGCTATCCAATGGTAGTACCCAAATACCCATAGTCCCAATATTCACTAAATAAAAGTAGAAAAACACCCAATTATTCAACCAATGTCAATTAAGACTTACCAAAACAGCACCAAACAGACCAACAAAGGCCTCTGCCAATGTTGGAAGACCACAACGTTTCAAAATTTATCAGATCTTATATTGAATTTGTATCAAATGGCCTTAGCTCGTGAAACTTTATCAAATAAGAATATTCTTGGGGGTTTCATGTATGGTATTGGTTGGAGACCAGGATATGACAAAGGTTTTTAACTTGGTAAGCTTATTTATAAATGAATGAATATAATAAAATTTATTATTCTTTCTACAGGTATTTATTCTTTACTTTAAGCTCTTACTGACCATGAAATGAAAGAAGATTTAAAAAAATGGGACTCCTTGTAAACATTCAACCATTTTTTAGCTCATTGATTAAAGAATCTATGTCAATATGCTTTTTAATCTAATCATGAATTGGCAAACCGTTTAAGAGTCCCTAATTGGACAGATGCAAAATGGTTAAAACTTGATGAAGATATTTTTTCTTCTATTGTCATGGTAACCTTTGTTGGTTTTTATAAAGAAATTCACATGGATAAAAACAATCTGAACTCACTCACATTTGGAATATTCTCATACATTAATCCAAAAACTGGTCTTACTATCCCCTCAACCTCCTCATCTACAAAAGGTCATGGTCTATACTTTCCAGAACATTGATGAATTATTGACTTTGGAAAAGGAAATAAAATAATTGAATCAATTTGGTATTCAAATCTCCACAATCACCAGACAACTAAAAAACCACATGGCTTGGAATACTGTGAATAGTTCACACATTTTGGATGTTCATTTCAAATCAATAGGGAGCTGGTAAAAAGGATTGATAATGTAAGCAAAAAAGGTGAGTTAAAACAAAAAACATTAGGTGGAAAGAGAAAGTAGTGGGTGTAATATAGGTTGTCAAATTTTATTTTTATTTCACAAATTAACATTTTACAAGTCATATATGATACTCTACTTACCTAAATTTATGAGCCATTGGCTGTGTGTTGTATAATGTTAGTCATGAGGAAATATGTTCTTCTCATGAGGTTCATGTATACATTTGTGTTTGATTTCATTGGATTTGGTCACAGACAATTTCCACTCACATTTTTACTTGAATTTTCATTAATTTAGGTTTTTTAATTATCTTATAAGACTCATTTTCATGTTAATTTATGCAATGAAAATAAATTTTGGCAATCTATGCCCCTACTTCAATAAAACACAGGGGAGGGTATTGCCATTTTTTTTTTGTCATAAATTTTTTTTCTGACTTAGAAAAAAAATGGTGATCCCCACCCCCTGTTATGGTAAATAGCAGGTGAGGGTAATGTCAATAAAATATTTTATGACATAAATTTTTTTGACTTATAAATAATTTGGAAGTCTGGACCCCATAATATGGTAAATTTCAGATTAATTTGTTGCCAAAATAAACTTTCATACTTTTCTTCCATAAATATTCTTGGTCTACTAAGATCTATTTTCTATAACAACCAAAGTATATTTCAAGCTTTGTTTTCTCCAGAATATTTTTAATGAGTACCTCATCTAGTATTGAAGACTAATCTAACAAGGTTTATCCTTCAAGTAGTAGATTGAATAAAAAAGCAAAAGAAAAGAATCTGTGGATGATGATAGTATTTGGAAACAAATAAAAGAAAGTGATAAATCCAAGACAAGAGAAAAATTCCTAAACATAATTGATGAAAAAATAGAAAGTATGATTGAAAGAGTAGGATCTAGATTATTGGATATAACTAATTTAGTTAGACAAAAAAATGTTGAAGAGTTTAAAAATCTAAGGAAGGAGATATGTGAATTGTTGGAAGAATTTCATGTTGATATTAAAGAATAAATTTAGAAAGAGATTTATTAATTTTTACTTAATTTTAACTAAGTAAAGAAAGCAACTCTTTAATATCAGCATTTGAATTATTCGCATTAACACAGGCAAGTTAAAAATCTTGATATCTTGTTTCTTCAGAGTCAAGTTGCTTCATTTTTAATTCATCAGCTTGTAACTGAATTTTAGCATTTTCCAATTGAAATTGATTATTTTTGAATTTTTCATCATCCTTTCTTTGAATCCTAACCTTCTCCTTCTCCAAATAAAAATTATCTTTCTCAATTTATAAAATTTTTTCTTCCTTTGATTGTGAATGAAACCAGTTCTTTTCCTCAAAAAGTAGTTGACGTTGTGGTAGCCTAAAGTTTAGTATGGAACCTAAGTACCTAAATGGAGTTATTACGGCGTGCAAGATTGGCGTTATCATTTTTTATAAAATGTTTTTATTTAATTTATTTGAGTTTTAAATATGAAGAAATTAGTCAAGAGCGAATGCCTACACGAAATTAATTTATTTTACAGAGAAAACTTATTTTTACGGTCTGAAAAGTTTTTAAGTATCAAGTGGAGTCACTCAAGAACCTTGGGAAATTTTTCCAGAATTTTTACTATTTTTCTTATATTTTTAAATGAATTTTAAAGATTTATAGAAATATTTACGTATTCAGAAATTACTTATCTTTGATGAATTTTCACGGGGTAATTAGAGCTGCGCAGACTACGAAAATTAGTTTGGAATGTAAAGGAGAAGTGGCTCTATTATGTGTAATTTTTCTAGATTTTTTATTATAGTTTAAAAGGTTCTAATTGAGTCCGGACGGACTCCATTTGGACTCCGCTTTGACTCCGTACGGGCTCTGGATTGACTCTGGGAGAGCTCTGGAGGGGAAAACTTAGGCACGTGACTAGGAATACTTAAGCGCCTCTCAAACTCGAAATTGAGAAGGGGGATACATCATACAGCTTAATCATTAACCACCACGGTCTTATTTTTTATTACTCAACAAATTAAATAAATTTGTAATACCCTTATAACTTTATATTTTATATATAACATTTTAGAAATACTACTCAACAATTTAAATCACACTTCATACAGGGTATCTTTAGAAAGGTCTTCATCGCTGGGACTTGATTATTTCTGTCTCATAAAAATTCAAATTATTATAAAAACGTAAAAGTCAATCTTTTCAGATCTTTCACTGGTACACCTTAATTGTTGTTATCAGTATTTCTTCCTCAACAGCCACTTTTACTTAAATCTCAATAAGTGTTAATTATTTTAGAGTTTCATTATTTTTATCAATCAGATCCAAGTAGACTGGTTAGCTTAGTGATTTAGAATTCCCATTTTGTTATTTTTATTGGAAGGACGGGGTTTTCAGCTAAATCCACATATCTCCTCCGGATTCTGCTTACAGCAAGGCGACTGTAAGAGTTTACCTTACCATAGTTGGCGCCCAACGTGCGGTTTGATTTCTCTAGCTTTCTTTAAAGACTTACTTGGATCAAGAACGTTCTTAGCCTGCAAGAGGCTTATTTTCTGGAACTCGAATTGGATTTTTGTTATTGGCCTGCAAGAGGCTTGTTATTTTAACAGTTGTTAACGCTTTTCTTATGTTTTGGGATGTCTTCTACTAGTGGAACTGCTGTGTTGGCTGCTGGTGTACCTGTTAGGGCATCAGTAAGGATTGTATCTTGGGTTGGGCCCAAGTTTTCTGGAGATGATTTAGAAGGATTTTTAAATAGGTATGAAACTGCAGCTGCGATTGATGGTGCTTTACCTTTGGATATGGTGAAGCAGATAAGGTTCTTTATTTTGGACAGAGAGGTGGAAAAGGAGGTTATTTCTATGGATGGTTATAAAGATCAAGATTGGAGAAAGCTCAAGATGGGAATGGAAAAAAGGTGGCCAAAAGTTTATTCATTGGAGGATCTAAAGGATATAGCTAGGAAATGGGAATCAAAAGGTGGTGTAACATCTCTGCATCAGTATCATCAGTTTATGGTTGAATTTCAGGTGGTTCTGGATTATTTGTTGGAGTATGAAATTTTATTTCATGATAATGCATCAAAGTATGTTTTTTGGGATGCTATGGGGGAAAAGGTTAAGAAGGATGTTTTGATGGTGCTTATTAATGCAAATTTAATGAAGAATATCCCAGATGGAGAAACTAGGATTCCTGGTATGGAGGTGCTAAAGAAGGCTATTTTAGAACATCTGGATACTCATAATTCTGTTGATTTGGACTCTGGAAAAGAGGTTTTTCTTGCTCAAGAGATAGAAGTGGGTGGTTTAGAAGAATTAGCTTCTGTTGAATTTTTGGAATCAGCCATTCCTGAAGATATTATTTTTGTTAACAATTCTGTTGGGAAAGAAGAGATTTTTGAAGATGAAGATATTGTTGTCATTAATGACAAAATTTTGGATGATGGGAATAATTTTTTTTTGAATGATTCGAATTCAGATTTAGAGGATTTTTTGCCTCAGGTTTTGTCTTCAGAAGCAGAGACTGTCTGCAATGAAGATATGGATATGGTGGATTTGTTACAATCTCAGGGAAAGATTGTTAAGGAGGATATGGTTTTCCCTGCACTAATAAAGAGTGTAGTGGCATTTGATAATAGAGTGCATAAATTGGATGCACTCATGTTTTGGAAAAGGGTTGTTTATTTTTTTATGTCCAATGGCAGGACAAATTATGGGGGTTTATTTTTGGGTTTTATGGAATCGGTGGATAAGCCCTTGGGGCAAAATTATGGATTATCTCCAGGGGATATCAAGAATTTAATTCCTCTGAAATGAGGATAAGCTACCTAAAATGGGCTGAAATTTTCTTTTATCGTTATGTCTTCAATTTATTCAGGATTCAAATTATTATGGATGCCCTCATTTTTTGGGGTAGCAGGGGCTGATCACTCTAGTGTTGTAATCTCTCCTCAGGATGAGATCCCGGATTGCAATAGGTCAGCTCACTTGGAGATAATTCAAGTGGATTCTCAATTATTTTCTGTTAATATTACTTTGGAGTGCAAATACGTTATGGACTTTTCTATATGTTTATTGGATTTACCCTGTTTTTCTATAAAATTTAAATTGGTGAAAAAGGCAAAATGGGCCAAATTAGGATGGATAAAGGTTGGAAGGGTATGTTTTATGGCCTCCAGCAAGAGGTTAAACTGCAAGTATCTCCTTCTATTATGGACCTCCAGCAAGAGGGTAAACTGCGAAAATCTTATCAAAACCCGATTTAAAATCTCAGTATAATTAAAACACAAAGAAATAATTTTTGTGAAAATTCATTTCCGGGCCTCCAGCAAGAGGTTAAACTGCAAGTATCTCCTTCTATTTTGGACCTCCAGCAAGAGGGTAAACTGCAAAAATCTTACAAAAACCCGATTAAAAATCTTGGTATAATTAAATCACAAAAAAATAATTTATGTGAAAATGTTATTCTGGACCTCCAGCAAGAGGTTAAACTGCAAGTATCTCCTTCTATTTCGGACCTCCAGCAAGAGGGTAAATTGCAAAAATATTATCAAAATCCAATAAAAAATCTTGGCATAATTAAAACACAAAAAAATAATTTATGTGAAAATGTTATTCCGGACATCCAGCAAGAGGTTAAACTGCAAGTATCTCCTTCTATTACAGACCTCCAGCAAGAGGGTAAACTGCAAAAATCACATCAAAATACGATTAAAAATCTCAGTATATTTAAAACACAAAAAAATAATTTTTGTGAAAATTCATTTCCGGTCCTCCAGCAAGAGGTTAAACTGCCAACTTTCTTTACGGTATGGTAAGGTAAACTCTTACAGTCGCCTTGCTGTAAGCATAATCCGGAGGAGATATGTGGATTTATCTGAAAACCCCGTCCTTCCAATAAAAATAACAAAATGGGAATTCTAAATCACTAAGATAACCAGTCTACTTGGATCTGATTGATAAAAATAATGAAACTCTAATATGTTTAACGCTTATTGAGATTTAATGAAAGTGGCTGTTGAGAATAGAAATACTGATAACAACAATTAAGGTGTACCAGTGAAAGATCTGAAAAGATTGACTTTTATGTTTTTATAATAATTTGAATTTTTATGAGACAGCAATAATCAAGTCCCAGTGATGAAGACCTTTCTAAAGATACCCTGTATGAAGTGTGATTTAAATTGTTGAGTAGTATTTCTAAAATGTTATATATAAAATATAAAGTTATAAGGGTATTAAAATTTATTTAATTTGTTGAGTAATAAAAAATGAGACTGTGTTGGTTAAAGATTTAGCTGTATGTTGAATCCCCCCCCTCAATTTCGAGTTTGAGAGGCGCTTAAGTATTCCTAGTCACGTGCCTAAGTTTTCCCCTCCAGAGCTCTCCCAGAGTCAATCCGGAGCCTGTCCATAGTCTGCCGGACTTCCGGACTCCATTAGAACCTTAAAAACTATAATAAAAAATCTAGAAAAATTACACATAATAGAGCTACTTCCCCTTTATATTCCAAACTAATTTTCGTAGTCTGCGCAGCCCTAATTACCCTGTGGCAATTCATCAAAGTTAAGTAATTATCTGAAAACGTAAATATTTCTATAAAACTTTAAAATTCATTTAAAAATATAAGAAAAATAGTAAAAATTCTGGAAAAATTTCCCAAGGTTCTTGAGTGACTCGACTTGATACTAATAAACTTTTCAGACCGTAAAAATAAGTTTTCTCAGTAAAATAAATTGTTTTTGTGTAGGCATTCGCTCGTGACCAATTTCTTCATATTTAAAACTCAAATAAATTAAATAAAACCCTTTTATATAAAAATAATAACACCAATCTTGCATGCCGTAATAACTCCATTTACGTACTTAGGTGCCATACTAAACTTTAGGCTACCACATCCTCCCTTTAATTGAGAATGTCCCCATTCTTATAACTTTGCATAAGTGGTCGAACACAATATTCATCTTTAACCTTCAACCACCATCTTCTTTAATCAACTATAAAATTCATCTTCATCAATATGTCTTCCAAAGAACTTGTCGCTCCATGTGAACTCTGCGCTCAATACCAGGTACCTTGTTTAATGTCCAACCCTAATCTTTCTGGCAGGACAGCTTGTGACTTATGCTGTGTGAAAAAAGTCAAATGTAACCGGCCAATAGTTCCTTCTAAAACAAACGTATATTTAGGACCAGCAGCTCTCCCTGATCTCTCAACTTCTAAAAAGCGATCCAAAATTCCTGTCTTCTTAAAACAAATAAGATCAAAAACAGCTTCAAAAGTTCAATCTTCATCAGCGGATCCCGGCCTGATTTTGCCTTCACAAGATCCTAATCCTATAACGCCAGTGCCCCCAACCAACTTTGCTGAGACTATGTTTCCTGGCTCTAAATGTAAGACCCTATTATCTTACTAAAAAACTTTTAATCAAAATTGACTAAACCTATGACTTAATAACATATTTGAACTTCTAGCTGTCGAAATAACCAACACTGATGATGTTGGTAGAGTGAAGACGGACTATATCAATCATTATCCAAATTTTCATCGCTATCTTTTTCTTGACTTTACTAATGAGTTGAAACAAAAAATGCTGGCCTATTTTCAAGAAACTCCAGCTAATAACCATGAAGACCTCATGAAAAGAAGAATTTTAATGCAAAGCTTTGATAATGATGTTGAACAATTTCAAAGAAATTATCTTTTCTAACAGTATAACTTGATAAAATTTTGTTTTTGCTTGGTCTTCTTTAACTTTCAACATAAATGTTGTTTCTTCTTCTCTGGCTTGATATAACATAAAATAAAATAAATCTTGTGATGACTCCACTACTGAGAGCAAGGTTTGAATCCCTTCAGACTCCCATATACCAGTCTTCCTTCTTGTCACAGCATTGAGAGAGTGGATCTTCCTATGAGCCGAATACTCCTGATTCCAACCTCATAGGGCCCCCCACTGAGCCGAATTCTATGATTCCAATCTCGCCATAAGGTCCTCCAAGCTTCAAACCAAAAATGGCCTAACACCAAGGCACTAAAAAAAATCATTCCCTAAAATCCAACTACCATCCTAACTTCTGATTCCTTCATCACAATTTTAAAACTTTGCTATACAGCAAACCCATAAAATACTTTTGCCAGGCTTCCAATAATAATATTAACTTTAGACCATGTTAAAGCGCCACAAATTTCACCTAATTAACCATTATGCTTTCCATAGCATCATCACCACCTAAAATTTTAACATCCTAAAGCTTATCAGCACCCAATTCCTGAAATAATTGAATAACCAGGTTAGAGTCTTAGCAGACAGTGATAAATTAAAAGATTGAATTGAGTTATCCAAACAAGATTGACATTCCAGTTTAAATTCTTGGTGGACCAAACATATAATCGATTGCCAGTTTATGGTCTTGGTGGAACAAAGATCGTTTAGGTGCATAAATAACTTGATATATTCCTAAATAAGGCCTAGGCTTGACCAAAGATTAAATAAATTTGATAATCCAGTTTAATATCATAGTGGACCAAACATTTGATCGACAAGTAATCCAGTATAAGGCCATAGTTGACCAATGAATGTTGAATTATCCTGCAGATATTAATTTTCCAGTTTAAAGTCATAGTGGACTAAACAATGAATGAACTACCAGTTTAAAGTCATGGTGGACCAAACATTTGATCGATAAGAAATCCAGTTTAAGGTCATGCTGGACCCAACAGCTTGATAACAGTCCAGTTTAAGGTCATGGTGGACCTAACAAAATCTCTATCCTTGAACCCAGATTTTGCCACCAGCTTTCTTCATCCTAGTTTCAAGTTTTCTTCTTCAAAAAAAATATCTCCTAACAAGATGAAACCTTCTGACTTCATTGATTCAGCTGATCAATCTTGCAAATACTGTGCTTTCACCCATAGGGAATGTATCTTCACTTTCAACTGGCAAAAGCACACTTATAACAGGGTCTGTTTATCCTTTTATGAGAAGAAAAGAAAATGTTCTGGCTTGAATTGTGGTTCTTTCCCCATTACTGCTACTAGCTTCGCCGCCTTCTGCAAACCTCCTCCTTCTTCTTCACCTTCTACTCCACCCCCTATTCCATCAACCTCTAAAGAACCCATCCCTTTTTCTCCATCAGCCTATTTAAATCTTTCTCCATCACCTAAACCTCTGGGTCCTTCTCTCCAATCTAGACTTTCTGCTACTCCCCCAAGAACTCTTGCTGCTCCCAGGGCCATGCTTCAACCTTCTAACAATTCTTCTCCTACTTCCAACATCTTGAAGCACAAAAGGTCCTATAATAGCCAGCAGTCTTCATCTTCTCTTGTTTCATCCAAAAGGCCCAGAACATCTACTTCAAACACCAAATCCAACACCAGTCCTCCTCATCTATCAAAAATAAAAATCCTTTCCTAAACATAAAAAATCCCACTCCATTACCAAGTAAGCCGTTTATCTATGATCATGATAGTGTTGACACAGGTTAGTTGTCTCTTTTTATTTCTTAATCTTCAGGTTTTAATTTTCTGATATTTTAATTTGATAAGCGTCCACCGGTTCTCCAATTTCATATTCAGCTTATGAACTACCAGAACCTAAATCAAGCTTCCCTAGAGTTCCAATTCACCTAGTGTCTGAAAAGCTTTTTGCTAATTTTAATAACCTTATCGCTTATTTCCAACAATACCCACGCTCTGATAGATCAGAATCTTGGATGAGAGAGCATGTGTTAAGAGACCTTTTCAAAATAGCCAACTGGCTTCAACACTATTGTGACCGTGAAATAAGATTCGAATCCCAGGAAATCGATCAAGGTCCTTCTAAATTTTCTAATTTCGATTCTTCAAAAGATAACAACCCTTGATGGTGTTCTTCCTGGTATGTAGCTTTCTTGAATAATTTTTGAAAAATAAAATATAAACATCTAAACTACCTAAAACTAAAATACCTTTTATTTTTTTATTTTTTTATTTTTATTTTTTTATTTTTTTTATATATTTTTTTTTATTTATTTATTTTTTTTATTTTTATTTTTATTTTTTTTAATTTGATATTTTTAGTTATTTTATTATTATTATTATTTTATTATTTTTTTTTTTTTTTACCATTTGAAATAAAAGATTTTTTTTTTTTTTAAAAAAAAATAGTTTTGAAATAAAAGTTAAAATTTAATTTTTAAAGAAAGATAAACGAATGTGAAAAGAAAGATAAAAAAAGTAATAAAAATTTTTAAAATAAAATTTTAAAAGATGCCCCCCAGCCATTTGATGAGCCGTACCCTCGACATCATACCCACATCCAAGTGCAACTTGATGTGGTTACACAATTTTGAGAAATTGAAAAGAAAATAAAATAAATGAAAGTTTTTAGAAGATAATTTTTATAATGATGATCACTGGGTGGGCTCCATCCAATTTATAAAAATGATTAGAGACCACCAGTGAGCATCACCTTTACAATAATTCATAATATATATTAAAGAAAAGAAATCACAATCTAACATAAAAAAAATCAAAAACAAAATAAAATAAAAAGAATCTTGAATCCGGCGTTGAGAGCGGTGTCTCTTGATTCGTTCCAGTTTATAGTCTTAGTGGACTTCCTATAATTAAAATACAAAGCCAGGATTCAACTAGAAACAGGGAAAATTTTGAAAACGAACATTATGGGGTAATTTTGTATAGAGCAGCCAGCCCATCAATTACCCCCACACTTGCCAATATTAAATTAAGAAGGTTCCCCTGTGAACACTTCTTCCAATAAATTTTAAAAATTTTCCAACACTATCTTCACCCATATTTTAAGAATTTTAAGTTTTCGAAAATTTCAAAGAAGGTCTTCTTGCATTTTGTTAAGTTTCATCATAGTTTCTTTGCCCATATGCAGTGTAACGACAGTAAAGTATTTTGATAAAAAGAAGATAGTTTATCCTCATTGCGGAGGTCATCATAAAATTTTGTTGATATCATAGTTTATCCTCATTACGGAGGAATCCATATAATTTCATAAATGTCATAGTTTATCCTCATTGCGGAGGACATCATAAAATTTCTTTGATATCATAGTTTATCCTCATTGCGGAGGTAGACTTCAGCACTCCTGGTGCCTCTAGGATAGAACCATTTCACTTGATAGGCCGCTACCCTCTTCTTCAATACTACTCCATCCAACTCTTCTAGCACATATGAACTGCCGGAAACTTGCTCCTTGATTTTATACGGTCCATTCCACCTATCTGCAAACATCTTTCCACACTGACTTTCCAAACTCCTATTATACACCAAGACCATATCTCCTGGGTTCAAAGGTTTCCTTAATCGATGTTCCAACCGCTCATCCCAATATCTGACTGATTGATTTCGGATCTTCATCATCCGCGAATATGCCTTTTCTAAATATTCTTCTTTCTTTTCTAGCTGCATCATTCTTGCACACAATAATTCTTCAGTAGTTTTGACCGTGTCCCAGTCAACTCCAAGATATGATTCAGCTTCTAAATCAACCGGTAAAACTGCTTTATGTCCAAAAACAAGTTCATAAGGTGAAAATCCGGTCGTCCTTTTGGCAGTGATTCGATCAGCAAATAAAACTAAAGGTAAATATTGCCTCCACTTTTCGGCACTTGTCCCACACATTTTAACTAAAGCATCCTTGATAACTTGATGCCCTCTTTCAACCATGCCTTCAGCTTCAGGATAATATGGGGTCGCTACCCTAACATTTGATCCAACTTTCAATACGGCCTCTTTAAACTCTGTCCCAAATTCAGGACCTCCATCTACCGTTACCAACTTCATCACCCCATACCTATATACCCAATTATTCAAAAAAATTCTGCCACATTTTTGGCAGTTAAATTAATAAGAGGCGCTGCCTCTACCCAACCAGATAAATCATCTCTGGCCACAATTAAATATTTATACCGTCCCTCTTTTATATGAACGGCATCTAAACTAACTCTCCCAAAGAGCGTATATTCACCGGTCGCGCGTCCAGGTTCTTTTGGCCTTAAATAACTTTGTCTTTGAAATTCTTTGCATGACTGAACCCACTGTTTAACAGGCATCTTCATGCCAGGCCACCAAAATCGTTCAGAAATTCTTCTAAATGTTTCTCCAACGCCTCTATGCCCAAGATCTTCATGCAGTGATTTCAAAATTAATTCTTGCCCCTTCTGTTGAGTTATAACTACTTGAGGATTTGGATACCTTCTCCTCATTAAACGTCGACCAGATAGGTAAAATGTAGATGACTTCCTCTTGATAGCCACCCATTCATCGTCTTCACAATCTTCTGGCCTCTCTAAATTCAACAAATATTTGACTAACAAAAAATAAAAACCAGTCTGACCCCAGACTTCATCTTGAAAATTGATTAATATAACATCAATAGGGACTTCTCTATCACCAATATCACCTGCACATGAATGAGCCAATAATCGTTGACCCTTAAATAAATCTTTAATTGAGCTATGTAGACGTTTTTCTTCTGAACCTTTGGATCCTTCGTAAACCGTATTTGAAAATACCTCTTTCTCTTTGTCCACCCTTTTATTTAAATTCTCTAATTCTCCAACATATACAACATTCCTTAATTTACTACTATCCCACACTACCAATCCATCTTCCTCTACATACACCACATCTTCTTCTACCTCCTTTCTACCAAATTTATCTACACCTTTTCCAACACCTTTATTATCATAAAAACTATTTTCCAGTTTATCCTCTTGGTGGAGGTCATCATCTCCATAATCTAAACACAATAATCCTGCCAGTTTAACCTCATGGGGGAGGTATGGAAAGTCTTCAGCTCCTTTAGTGCTGGCTTTGATAATAGGTATATCTTCATCAAACTCTTCTGAGTCTGAATCTTCTTCAGTGGGTGGTCTCCCTGATAAACCATCTGGCATAGTAAAAGTCTTGCCAGGCTTATGAACTAAATCAAACAAAAAATGTTGAATAAAAGCTACCCATCTCGTCATGGGTGCGTTCGGTAAACTTGGGGAATTAATCATCTGGCTTAATGATTTCACATCCACTTGCAACTCAAAATGTTGCCCCCAAAAAATATGCTGAAGTTTCTTCAGTATTTTCGCCACATCACATAATTCAAATTTTGGTTGAGAATATCTTGATTTGACCCCAGTAAATACTACAGATTCATACCTAACTGGCCTGATGTAACCAGCTTTATCCATCTGAGACAAAACCGCCCCAGCTGCAATCTGACTTGAATCAACTGCTAAATAAATTCTGCCAGCTTCTTTTCCATAATCCAACTTGTGCAGGACTAAATCCTTCCCTACAACCTCCTTCAACTTCACAAACGCCTTCTCACACTCTTCATCCCACTCCCAGTCTGCATCGTTTCTAGTTAACCGTCTCAATGGAGCTGCCAATGAAGAAAAGTCCTTTATAAACATTCTAACATATACGCAAACGCCTAAAAACCCTCTAACTTTGGTCGTATTCTTGGGTCTTGGCCAGGACTGAATTTTGTTAACTTTCTTCTTGGACATAATCCTACCCTCTCTACATACCACATGGCCTAATATTTCTAAGGCTGGCACACAACATGAAAATTTTGAACCTGAAATAGTTAAACCAGCCTCTTCAATTCGAAACAAGATTCTTTCTAATGTAATTGCAAACTCCCAAATGAATTTGTGTATCCCGGGATTCTCTTCCAACACCTGGTTATCATAGTCGGTTGTTGGACCCTTAATTCCTCCATCATCTATAAAGATTCCAGCATAATGTGGAATTTCATCTTGAAGGATCCAAGCCATCTGAGCTTTATAAACTGCAACCGAATTTGTTGCTCCTTGAGGTAATCTTGTTAACTGTAAACGTCCAAGTGGCGTATCGAATGTAGTGAGAGGTCTTGAGTCCGGATTTAACTCTCTCTCATCATATCCACCCATAATATCTCCCAAACCATAACACACACTCCCTGAAAACGCTTCAACAAACTCCTCAGCACTAGGCGGTATCCCAGCATCCTTTATTGTAACCCTATTTAATTCCCTAAGATCATGAACAACTCTAAGCTTGCCATTTGGTTTCTTGATACAAAATACCGGACTAGAATAACTTGATGTTGATTGCTCATACAGTCCAGTGCGTATCCGTTCTCTGACAACTTCAATATAGGCTTCTTTTAATGCAGCCGGAATAGGAATTGGTTTCTGCTGCCATGGTTCATGACATACCACAGGAATCTTGTAAGGCTCCCCATAGGAATGCTTCAACACACCCCTCTCCTCTTCTACAAAAGCAATGGCCTTCTCTCGCTTGACCATCACATCCAACAACAACTTCTTCTCTTCTCCAGACAACCAACCATCAGGTCGAAAATTAACAACACCCAGTCTCTCAAAAGTGATTCTTGACGTCTCAGAAAATTCAGGCGGATTCTTTACCAAGGGACTTTCATAAGGATCTCTTGATAACCTTGGTCTTCTCAAAGGTGGATTTAATTCAGCAGGTAGTGGTTCATTAATAGGTCGAACTTTATTTGCTACCTTCTTATATTTGGCTGCGTCCACATCTAGATAAACTTGATGTAAAACTTTTTCTTTTGTATCGCCATTAAAAATTTTATCAAATGAATCTTCTTCATCGCCAGAATCAGAATATGAAAAATAAGAAAAATATTTTATTTCATTTTTAAATTTTACCCTTTTCTCCTTTCCCTCATCTAATTTATAAACAGAGTTTCCAACACCTTTGCTTCCCTTATCCAACAGTAAATCACCCGTAAAGAAAGTTGGCAGTTTAACCTCTTCCTGGAGAACCGGAAATGAATTTTCACAAAAATTATTTTTTTGTTTTTTAATTATACCGAGATTTATTATTGGATTTTGATGTGATTTTTTCAGTTTACCCTCTTGCTGGAGGTCCAAAATAGAAGGAGATAATTTCAGTTTAACCTCTTGCTGGAGGTCCGGAATAACATTTTCACAAAAATTATTTTTTTGTGTTTTAATTATACTAAGATTTTTAATCAGGTTTTGATAAGATTTTCGCAGTTTACCCTCTTGCTGGAGGTCCATAATAGAAGGAGATACTTGCAGTTTAACCTCTTGCTGGAGGTCATAAAACATACCTTTCCAATTTTTATCCAACCTAATTTGGCCCATTTTGCCTTTTTCACCGTTTTTAAATTTAATAGAAAAACCGGGTAAATCCAATAAACATATAGAAAAGTCCAAAACGTATTTGCACTCCAAAGTAATATTAACCGAAAATAATTGAGAATCCACTTGAATTATCTCCAAGTGAGCTGACCTATTGCAATCCGGGATCTCATCCTGAGGAGAGATTACAACATTAGAGTGATCAGCCCCTGCTACCCCAAAAAATGAGGGCTTTCATCCCTTTCCAACAAACATAATTCACCAGAAGCCGTCCGTTTTATATGCCGCTTCTTGGTGCAAACACAACACTGGCACAGAGTAGTAATCCCTGGCCGTGTTTCCCAACCTTCATCTCCAGGAGGTGCTAACTGCATATGTAACCTCCGCATATCTTCATCAGTGATCTCCAAACTAATCCCCATGCCAGCTTGATACCCTATCCTGGCCTCAAAATCCATCAAAAAAGGACCACCAAGAACAGTTTTGACTGCTCCTCTGGCCACATAAAAGTGAACCTTACCAACAGATCCACCAATGCCTAACCTGACATGCTCAGCTGTGCCCATCAGCTCTGTTGCATGCCCTCCAATACCTCTGAGGTTTACACCAGTCCCACTTTTAATTGGCAAGCCTATACTCGTCACTTGCTCCAATGAAATTAAATTAATTTGAGACCCTGAATTGACCAAGGCCTTTACTTCTTTACCATTAAGAGTTACCACCAGGTAACCCAGGCGAGCGGAAAAATGTGTATCTACATCTTCCCCAAACTTTTCAGCATTTTCACAAATATATTCCACCTCTCCAGTGGAAACCCGACGCCTCGTCAAATTCTTCTTTTGCTTTTCAGATAGCGCCGGACTAATCCTAAATAACTCCCCAAAAGATAAGGGAATCTGCAGTTGATTCACCCTATTCAAAACTGCGTCCATTGCATTAGCTTGACGAGAAACTACTGGCCGCTCATACTGGACCTTTGATTTAACAACCTTGGCCCTGGGTACCTCTTGAGGTCCAACTGAGCAATCTTCACCCCCCATTATAACATCTTCATTTTATATAACCCTAACTCCATCACTAGCTTCTTGCACTAATCCTGATCCATTGCTAGTCCTTCTTACTCCCTCCATTGGGATGGGACCGCTAAAACTTGGTCTGGGTAGAGACGCCAACGGTACGTCCTCCTCAGAATTCGAATCATCCTCTGGCATAGGCTCACCATTTAAATCAAACTTGCCATAACTAGGGGGCCCCATATCAGCAATCCCCTTCTGCATTTTATATAATTCGTCCTTAGAGTAAGGGTTCAATTTTTTGGCGGCATTTTTAGCACTAGAATTCTTGTCCTTAGAGTAAGGGTTCACTTTGTTATTGGCCTTGCCAGGATTAGCACTCAATTGGCTCTGAATGCTACTTTTTGCCTTAGTAGCAGCTGCTCTTCTAGCAGCATTAACATCGTATTCGCCGGCCATACAGCTACCCTCCACCTGGGCAACCGTCGCCAGCTCTAAACCACCAAAAGAAGTAGAAAATGTGGCTTTACTGACCTCTTTCTCTTTGCCTTTGTCAGCTTTACCACCATTACCATTTCCATTTTTTCCACCCTTGGCATTAACATCTTCATCCGTCACCTCTTCAAATCTGGCTCTCCTTTCAGCCGTTAAACTTCTTCTGACCAAATCAGAAGGAGACTGTCCATCACTGGGCTTGATGAACGAACCATCAGGAAATTTATAAACTTTACCATCAAATAAAACTCGCCCAGCATCCATATCCTTATCAAGAGCAAAACAAACTGTTGCTCTGTGCCCCCTCCTATTACAATAGGAGAACACCTTTGGCTCATCATAACCACCTCTATAACTACTACCACCATTCCCACCATTTCTCCCATTTCCTGGGAAGAGATTACCGTTGTTATTGCCATTATAATTTCTACGTTCATAACCTCTGGATTGATAAGAAGTCGACGTCAACGAAGAAGCAATTGGGGCCTTGTTAGCCTTCTGGGTTTCTTGAACAAATATTTTTAATTGTTTTGTTAAATCGGCCAAGTGATCGACCATCTTATTATCTACATTTCCCTCCACTTTAGCAGCAGGTAATCCCATTTGTTCCTTCTTGGCCTCCTGGGCTTTGACCATAATATCGTTGTTTTCGGCCAAAACTTCACTAACCTTGCTAACATATTGAGTGCAGGACTCTTGATATTTGTCCAATGCTAACAACTTGAGATGGGCCTGAATTTTCTCTTTTATAACCTCCAGAGCCGGCAGTTTCTGCTCACAATTAGGCAGTTCCTTCATCAAATCTTTTCTTGAAAGATCCTTCAAGCCGTCCATACGAATATCCCTGCTGCATGCTGTCCAAAACAAATCTTTTGCTTGATTCTCATGCACTAACTCATCCACCAGTATGAGATATTCCACCACTTCATCAAACTGAACACAGAGCTTTTTGAAGTCAGCCATAGAAGAAACTCCACCTTTTGCTTGCCAGTCTCCAACAATTTTATTGAGGTCCATCATAGTAAACCTGACACCCCATCTATCAACCATAGCTTTCGAAAGCTTAACCCAATCCTTGTCCTTGAATGCCTGCATAGCAATAACCTCTTTTTCCACCTCCCTATCAGCAATAAAAAATCTAACTTGCTTCACCATGTCCACATGAGAAGCACCATCAACAGCAGCAGAAGATTCATACCTGCTAATGAACCATTTAACCTCCTCCCCATCAAACTTTGGGCCATCCCAAGAAACAATTCTAACTGAGGGAGTAAGAGGGTTAGAAGATCCAGAAGCAACAGCTGAAGAAGACATCCCAATAAGTAAGGAAAAGCTTTAAAAATCGATAAAATAACAAGCCTCTTGCAGGCCAATAACAAAAATCCAATTAGAGTTCCAGAAAATAAGCCTCTTGCAGGCTAATAACGTTCTTGATCCAAGTAAGTCTTTAAAGAAAGCTAGAGAAATCAAACCCCACGTTGGGCGCCAACTATGGTAAGGTAAACTCTTACAGTCGCCTTGCTGTAAGCAGAATCCGGAGGAGATATGTGGATTTAGCTGAAAACCCCATCCTTCCAATAAAAATAACAAAATGAGAATTCTAAATCACTAAGCTAACCAGTCTACTTGGATCTGATTGATAAAAATAATGAAACTCTAATATGTTTAATGCTTATTGAGATTTAATGAAAGTGGCTGTTGAGAATAGAAATACTGATAACAACAATTAAGGTGTACCAGTGAAAGATCTGAAAAGATTGACTTTTATGTTTTTATAATAATTTGAATTTTTATGAGACAGCAATAATCAAGTCCCAGCAATGAAGACCTTTCTAAAGATACCCTGTATGAAGTGTGATTTAAATTGTTGAGTAGTATTTCTAAAATGTTATATATAAAATATAAAGTTATAAGGGTATTAAAATTTATTTAATTTGTTGAGTAAAAAAAAAATGAGACTGTGGTGGTAAAAGATTAAGCTGTATCTTGAATCCCACCCTCAATTTTGAGTTTGAGAGGCACTTAAGTATTCCTAGTCACGTGCCTAAGTTTTCCCCTCCAGAGCTCTCCCAGAGTCAATCCGGAGCCCGTACGGAGTCCGTCCGGAATTCCGGACTCCATTAGAACCTTAAAAACTATAATAAAAAATCTAGTAAAATTACACATGATAGAACTACTTCCCCTTTATATTCCAAACTAATTTTCGTAGTCTGCGCAGCCCTGATTACCCCTTGGCAATTCATCAAACTTAAGTAATTTTCTGAAAACGTAAATATTTCTATAAACCTTTAAAATTCATTTAAAAATATAAGAAAAATATTAAAAATTCTGGAAAAATTTCCCAAGGTTCTTGAGTGACTCGACTTGATACTAATAAATTTTTCAGACCGTAAAAATAAGTTTTCACTGTAAAATAAATTGTTTTTGTGTAGGCATTCGCTTGTGACCAATTTCTTCATATTTAAAACTCAAATAAATTAAATAAAACCCTTTTATATAAAAATAATAACACCAATCTTGCATGCCGTAATAACTCCATTTACGTACTTAGGTGCCATACTAAACTTTAGGCTACCACAACGGGTGATTTAATGTTGGATAAGGGAAGCAAAGGTGTTGGAAAATCTGTTTATAAATTAGACGAGGGAAAGGAGAAAAGGGTAAAATTTAAAAATGAAATAAAATATTTTTCTAATTTTTCTTATTCCGATTCTGACGATGAAGAAGATTTATTTGATGAAATTTTTAATGGCGATACAAAAGTAAATATTTTACCTCAAGTTTATTTAGATGTGGACGCAGCCAAATATAAGAAAGTAGCAAATAAAGTTTGACCTATTAATGAACCGCTACCTGCCGAATTAAATCCACCCTTGAGAAGACCAAGGTTATCAAGAGATCCTTATGAAAGTCCCTTGGTGAAGAATCCGCCTGAATTTTCTGAGCATTCAAGAATCACTTTTGAGAGACTGGGTGTTGTTAATTCTCAACCTGATGGTTGGTTGTCTGGAGAAGAGAAGAAGTTGTTGTTGGATGTGATGGTCAAGCGAGAGAAGGCCATTGCTTTTGTAGAAGAGGAGAGGGGTGTGTTGAAGCATTCCTATGGGGAGCCTTACAAGATTCCTGTGGTATGTCATGAACCGTGGAAGTAGAAACCGATTCCTATTCCGGCTGCATTAAAAGAAGCCTATATTGAAGTTGTCAGAGAACGGATACTCACCAGACTGTATGAGCAATCAACGTCAAGTTATTCTAGTCTGGTATTTTGTATCAAGAAACCAAATGGCAAGCTTAGAGTTGTTCATGATCTTAGGGAATTAAATATGGTTACAATAAAGGATGCTGGGATACCGCCTAGTGCTGAGGAGTTTGTTGAAGCGTTTGCAGGGAGTGTGTGTTATGGTTTGGGAGATATTATGGGTGGATATGATGAGAGAGAGTTACATCCGGACTCATGGCCTCTCACTACATTCAATACACCACTTGGACGTTTACAGTTAACAAGATTACCTCAAGGAGCAACAAATTAGGTTGAAGTTTATCAAGCTCAGATGGCTTGGATCCTTCAAGACGAAATTCCACAATATGCTGGAATCTTTATAGATGATGGAGGAATTAAGGGACCAACAACCGACTATGATAACCAGGTGTTGGAAGAGAATCCCAAGATACGCAAATTCATTTGGGAGTTTTCAATTAATTTAGAAAGAATCTTGTTTCGAATTGAAGAGGCTGGTTCAACTATTTCAGGTTCAAAATTTTCATGTTGTGTGCCAGCCTTAGAAATATTAGGCCATGTGGTATGTAGAGAAGGTAGGATTATGTCCAAGAAGAAAGTTAACAAAATTCAGTCCTGGCCAAGACCCAAGAATACGACTGAAGTTAGAGGGTTTTTAGGCGTTTGTGTATATGTTAGAATGTTTATCAAGGACTTTTCTTCATTGGCAGCTCCATTGAGACGGTTAACGAGAAAGGATGCAGACTGGGAGTGGGATGAAGAGTGTGAGAAGGCATTTTTGAAGTTGAAGGAGGTTGTGGGGAAGGATTTAGTACTGCACAAGTTGGATTATGGAAAAAATTCTGGCAGAATTTATTTAGCAGTTGATTCAAGTCAGGTTGCAGCTGGGGCGGTTTTGTCTCAGATGGATAAAGCTGGTTACATCAGGCCAGTTAGGTATGAATCTGTAGTATTTACTGAGGTCAAATCAAGATATTCTCAACCAAAATTGGAATTATGTGGTGTGGCGAAAATACTGAAGAAACTTCAGCATATTTTTTGGGGGAAACATTTTGAGTTGCAAGTGGATGTGAAATCATTAATCCAGATGATTAATTCCCCAAGTTTACAAAACGCACCCATGACAAGATGGGTAGCTTTTATTCAACATTTTTTGTTTGATTTAGTTAATAAGCCTGGCAAAACTTTTACAATGCCAGATGGTTTATCAAGGAGACCACCCACTGAAGAAGATTCAGACTCAGAAGAGTTCGATGAAGATATACCTATTATCAAAGCCAGCACTAAAGGAGCTGAAGACTTTCCATACCTCCCCCATGAGGTTAAACTGGCAGGACTATTGTGTTTAGATTATGGTGATGATGACCTCCACCAAGAGGATAAACTGGAAAATAGTTTTTATGTTAATAAAGGTGTTGGAAAAGGTGTAGATAAATTCGGTAGAAAGGAGGTAGAAGAAGATGTGGTGTATGTAGAGGAAGATGGATTAGTAGTATGGGATAGTAGTAAGTTAAGGAATGGTGTATATGTTGGAGAATTAGAGAATTTAAATAAAAAGGAGGATAAAGAGAAAGAGGTATTTTCGAATACGGTTTACGAAGGATCCAAAGGTTCAGTAGAAAAACGTCGATAAAGCTTGATTAAAGATTTATTTAGGGGTCAACGATTATTGGCTCATTCATGTGCAGGTGATATTGGTGCTAGAGAAGTCCCTATTGATGTTATATTAATCGATTTTCAAGATGAAGTCTGGGGTCAGACTGGTTTTTATTTTTTGTTAGTCAAATATTTGTTGAATTTAGAGAGGCCAGAAGAGTGTGAAGACGATGAATGGGTGGCTATCAAGAGGAAGTCATCTACATTTTACCTATCTGGTCGACGTTTAATGAGGAGAAGGTATCCAAATCCTCAAGTAGTTATAACTCAACAGAAGGGGCAAGAATTAGTTTTGAAATCACTGCATGAAGATCTTGGGCATAGAGGCGTTGGAGAAACGTTTAGAAGAATTTCTGATTGATTTTGGTGGCCTGGCATGAAGATGGCTGTTAAACAGTGGGTTCAGTCATGCGAAGATTGTCAAAGACGAAGTTATTTAAGGCCAAAAGAACCTGGACGCACGACTGGTGAATATACGCTCTTTGGGAGAGTTAGTTTAGATGCCGTTCATATAAAAGAGGGACGGTATAAATATTTAATTGTGGCCAGAGATGATTTATCTGGTTGGGTAGAGGCAGCGCCTCTTATTAATTTAACTGCCAAAAATGTGGCAGAATTTTTTTTGAATAATTGGGTATATAGGTATGGGGTGATGAAGTTGGTAACGGTAGATGGAGGTCCTGAATTTGGGACAGAGTTTAAAGAGGCCGTATTGAAAGTTGGATCAAAGGTTAGGGTAGCAACCCCATATTATCCTGAAGCTGAAGGCATGGTTGAAAGAGGGAATCAAGTTATCAAGGATGCTTTATTAAAATGTGTGGGACAAGTGCCGAAAAGTGGAGGCACTATTTACCTTTAGTTTTATTTGCTGATCGAATCACTGCCAAAAGGACGACCGGATTTTCACCTTATGAACTTGTTTTTGGACAGAAAGCAGTTTTACCGGTTTATTTAGAAGCTGAATCATATCTTGGAGTTGACTGGGACACGGTCAAAACTACTGAAGAATTATTGTGTGCAAGAATGTTGCAGCTAGAAAAGAAAGAAGAATATTTAGAAAAGGCATATTCGCGGATGATGAAGATCCGAAATCAATCAGTCAGATATTGGGATGAGCGGTTGGCACATCGATTAAGGAAACCTTTGAACCCAGGAGATATGGTCTTGGTGTATAATAGGAGTTTGGAAAGTCAGTGGGGAAAATGTTTGCAGATAGGTGGAATGGACCGTATAAAATCAAGGAGCAAGTTTCCGGCAGTTCATATGTGCTAGAAGAGTTGGATGGAGTAGTATTGAAGAAGAGGGTAGCGGCCGATCAAGTGAAACGGTTCTATCCTAGAGGCACCAGGAGTGCTGAAGTCTACCTCCGCAATGAGGATAAACTATGACATTTATCAATTTTTATTAACCTCCACAACGAGGATAAACTATGATATCAGCAAAATTTTATGATGACCTCCTAAACGAGGATAAACTATCTTCTTTTTATCAAAATACTTTACTGTTGTTACACTGCCTATGGGAGACAAAACTATGATGAAACTTAACGCAATGCAAGAAAATCTTCTTTGAAATTTTTGAAATTTAAAATTCTTAAAATATGGGTGAAGATAGGGTTGGAAAATTTTTAAAATTTATTGGAAGAAGTGTTCACAGGGGAACCTTCTTAATTTAATATTGGCAAGTGTGGGGGTAATTGATGGGCTGGCTGCTCTATACACAAGTACCCCATAATGTTCGTTTCTAAAATTTTCCCTGTTTCTAGTTGAATCCTGGCTTTGTCTTTTAATTATAGGAAGTCCACTAAGACTATAAACTGGAACAAATCAAGAGACACCGCTCTCAACGCTGGATTCAAGATTCTTTTATTTTATTTTGTTTTTGATTTTTTTTATTTTAGATTGTGATTTCTTTACTTTAATATATATTATGAATTATTGTAAAGGTGATGCTCACTGGTGGTCTCTAATCATTTTTATAAATTGGAGGGAGCCCACCCAGTGATCATCATTATAAAAATTACCTTCTAAAAACTTTCATTTATTTTCTTTTCTTTTCAATTTCTCAAAATTGTGTAACCACATCAAGTTGCACTTGGATGTGGGTATGATGTCAAGGGTACAGCTCATCAAATGGCCAGGGGGCATCTGTTAAAAATTTTATTTTGAAATTTTTTATTATTATTACTTTTTTTATCTTTCTTTAATAATTAAATTTTAACTTTTATTTCAAAACTATCTTTTCTAAAATCTTTTATTTTAAATTAAAAACAAATTAAAATTAAAAAATAAATAAAAATAAAATAAAAATAAAATAAAATAAAAATAAAAAAATAAAAAATTAAAAATTAAAAAAAAATAAAATGAAATAAAAATAAAATAAATAAAAAAAAAATAAAATAAATAAAATAAAATAATAAAATAAAAAATTAATTAATTAAATCGAAATTATTATTATATTTCTTAGTTTATTTTTCAGTCTTCATTCTTTTTAGTTTATTCATTTAGTTTAGACAGGAAACAGGGTCTAGGGGAACTCAATACCTATGGGATTTTACTTCAAGACCTCTGTTAGTCCTCCAAGACTTTAAACTGGCTACTGTTCAAGACGTTCTTTAAGGTTTTTTATACATATTTTGGATCTATTAGTCCTCCAAGACTTTAAACTGGCTACTGTTCAAGACATTCTTTAAGGTTTTATACAAATTTTGGAGCTGTTAGTCCTCCAAGACTTTAAACTGGCTAATTTTCAAGACTTTCATTAAGGATAATTTTCTTTATCTTGACATCTGTTAGTCCTCCAACACTTTAAACTGGCTACTGTTCAAGACTTTCCTTAAGGGTTTTATACAAATTTTGGAGCTGTTAGTCCTCCAAGACTTTAAACTGGCTAATTTTCAAGACTGTCATTAAAAATTTTATATTGGAGCTGTTAGTCCTTCAAGACTTTAAACTGAATTTCAAGGATGTTCAAGATTTTATGGATATTTTTGGAGACGGATTTTTTTTATTTTTTTATCAATCAAATGTTAGGTCCACCAAGACCTTAAACTGGAGTTTTATCAAATGTTTGGTCCACCAAGACCTTAAACTGGACTATTATCAAGCTGTTGGGTCCACCATGACCTTAAACTGGATTTCTTATCGATTAAATGTTTGGTCCACCATGACTTTAAACTTGTAGTTCATTCATTGTTTTAGTCCACTATGACTTTAAACTGGAAAATTAATATCTGCAGGATAATTCAACATTCATTGGTCCACTATGGCCTTATACTGGATTACTTGTCGATCAAATGTTTGGTCCACTATTACATTAAACTGGATTATCAAATTAATTCAATCTTTGGTCAAGCCTAGGCCTTATTTAGGAATATTTAAAGTTATTTATGCACTTAAACGATCTTTGGTGCACCAAGACCATAAACTGGCAATCGATTATATGTTTGGTCCACCAAGACTTTAAACTGGAATGTCAATCTTGTTTGGATAACTCAATTCAATCTTTTAATTTATCACTGTCCACTAAGACTCTAAACTGGTTATTCAATTATTTCTGGAATTGGGTGCTAATAAGCTTTAGGAGGTTAAAATTGTAGGTGGTGATGATGCTAAGGAAAGCATAATGGTTAATTAGGTGAAATTTGTGGCGCTTTAACATGGTCTAAAGTTAATACTATTATTGGAAGCCTGGCAAAAGTATTTTATGGGTTTGCTATATAGCAAAGTTTGAAAATTGTGATGAAGGAATCAGAAGTTACGATGGTAGTTGGATTTTAGGGAATGATTTTTTTAATTGCCTCATAGTTAGGCCATTTTTTTTGGTGTGAAGCTTGGAGGACCTTATGGCCAGATTGGAATCATAGAATTCGGCTCAGTGGGGGGCCCTATGAGGTTGGAATCAGGAGTATTTGGCTCATAGGAAGATCCACTCTCTCAATGCTGTGAAAAGAAGGAAGACTGGTATATGGGAGCCTGAAGGGATTCAAAACTTGCTCTCAGTAGTGGAATCATCACAAGATTTATATTATTTTATTTTATGTTATATCAAGCCAGAGAAGGAGAAAAAACGTTTTTATTATAAAGAATTTAAAGAAGACCAGCTAAAACAAATTTATCAAATTATTTTATTAGAAAAGATAATTCTTTTGGAATTGCTCAATCACTTATGCAAAGTTTTACGAATGGGGACATTCTCAATTGGAGGGAGGATGTGGTAGCCTAAAGTTTAGTATGGCACCTAAGTACCTAAATGGAGTTATTACGGCGTGCAAGATTGGCGTTATCATTTTTTATAAAGGGGTTTTATTTAATTTATTTGAGTTTTAAATATGAAGAAATTAGTCAAGAGCGAATGCCTACACGAAATTTATATATTTTACGGAGAAATCTTATTTTTACGGTCTGAAAAGTTTATAAGTATCAAGTTGAGTCACTCAAGAACCTTGGGAAATTTTTCCAGAATTTTTACTATTTTTCTTATATTTTTAAATGAATTTTAAAGATTTATAGAAATATTTACGTATTCAGAAATTACTTATCTTTGATGAATTTTCACGGGGTAATTAGAGCTGCGCAGACTACGAAAATTAGTTTGGAATGTAAAGGGGAAGTGGCTCTGTTATGTTTAATTTTTCTAGATTTTTTATTATAGTTTTAAAGGTTCTAATTGAGTCCGGACGGACTCCGCTTTGACTCCGTACGGACTCCGTACGGGCTCCGGATTGACTCTGGGAGAGCTCTGGAGGGGAAAATTTAGTCATGTGACTAGGAATACTTAAGCGCCTCTCAAACTCGAAATTGGGAAGGGGGATACATCATACAGCTTAATCATTAACCACCACAGTCTTATTTTTTATTACTCAACAAAAAAATAAATTTGTAATACCCTTATAACTTTATATTTTATATATAACATTTTAGAAATACTACTCCACAATTTAAATCACACTTCATACAGGGTATCTTTATAAAGGTCTTCATCACTGGGACTTGATTATTGCTGTCTCATAAAAATTCAAATTATTATAAAAACATAAAAGTCAATCTTTTCAGATCTTTCACTGGTACACCTTAATTGTTGTTATCATTATTTCTTCCTCAACAGCCACTTTTACTTAAATCTCAATAAGCGTTAATTATTTTAGAGTTTCATTATTTTTATCAATCAGATCCAAGAAGACTGGTTAGCTTAGTGATTTAGAATTCCCATTTTGTTATTTTTATTGGAAGGACAGGGTTTTCAGCTAAATCCACATATCTCCTCCGGATTCTGCTTACAGCAAGGTGACTGTAAGAGTTTACCTTACCATAACGTTCTGCAGTTTTTTTATGAGACTCCAACTTCATGATTTCAATTTGCGCTTGTTCTTTTTCTGAAACAAGTTTAAATTTTAAGAGTAAGAGAAATAAATTAAGAAAAATTCTTTAGTAAAAACAAAAGTAAAAAATCTAAACTTGTTCACGTTTATTAACAATCTACCCATAAGCAGAAAAAACAGCCTTTGAAGTTGATTGAGTTGTCCCAAAACTAGCAGAAGCTTTTCACTTGATTCTTTATCTAGGAGGGGTTGATTCTTCATCATCTAATCTTTCATTTTCAGCTACTTCCTTAAAGATTTCTAGATTTGATGAGGCTTGGGTCTGGTTTATACACAGGAAATAAATCAGCACTACAAAATAAACAATAATAGCAAAAGTAGCTTAGTCTTACTACCATGGGCTCATCAAGCTCAATGTCAGAATATGCAGATGGTTCTCCAAAATCTGGAGAGTCAAGTGAAGGATCAAATGGAAAATCTTGACTATTTGTATGTGAATCAGGGATTTTTGGGCTTTGATTCATGTGCAAGGGGTTGACATTGGGCCTTTGACCAAAGAGTTTGTCCATTTTATAATAAAGAGAGCACATAGAGTTGAGTTTTTCAGAAACAGATGTGATTCCATGCTTTTCATCATCTTTGGTAACTCCAAACCCAGTTGAAGAAGAAGCCATCTTTGATTTCTTGTATTTTTTTTAATAGTTTTTGAATCTTTCCCTCATTTTCTTTTTTGTAAAATCAATCTTACCTTTAGTTTTTGATTTCAACTCCACTTCCATTTGATTAGAGCCACTCAATTTTGATCCTGGTGGATGACCATCTTGAGTGGACTTTGCACAGCCAAAACACGCATCTGTCACTGGACGACCTACGCACAAGGTCGAGGATGTTCCTGTAAGTGAGATGAGGGATTTTAGAAACTTCTTCGAAGCACAGAGGAATGATTCGAGGAAATGATTTGAAGGTCACTCGAAGTAATAGCTATAGGTTCGAGGTTCGATCGAGAAGAATTATAAACTAGTTCCAAGGTAATAATAATTCTTAAAATCTCACGAAGGGTTGGCAACTCAATAATCAAAGATTTAGGATTTAGAAATGAATATTGAGAAGGTAAAAGAAAGATACAATAACAATGATTTAACTTTTAAGGATTTACCACTATTAATGTAAATACGATATTATAATTTAATTCTAAGGAAGATCGAACCAAATACCCAACTCCTTTTATATCCTTTGTTCCTCCTCGCATTGACCTCCCTTCCATCGCAGCATTCCCATTCCATTGACCATTACTAACATACACTTAGACCCTCTCCACTAAATATCCATCCATGCTCAATTTACCCCTTTTAATTAATTAACAAAACTTTAATGAAAAAAAACTACTACTATACTATTTCGTTGATCCTAGCGCTGTGCGTCGCTTATTGAAAAGGACTAAGGTACCCTATTGGGAGATTGACTAATTTAGATTTAGAGTTTAGGCTAGCGCAGTTAAATAGTAAGTACACAAAGGAAAATCGCAGTTGCTATGGAGAATTGCTTTCTGCGCTTTGAGTATAGATTTAGGACTCGATATTATTGATTTATTGAGTTAATTTCGCTTCGAGTGTCACGTGGCGCGTGACAGCATCAAAATTATATTTAATTTTCAGCCAGTTAATTGAAATCTGAATGTCAGAAAGTTTCAATTGAGTAAATTTTTGAGAAGTAGATTTTGGGCAAGGCATGATTAATTAAAACTAAACAAAGAAATTAGTGAAAAAATAATATTTTGTTTAAGAAAAGGAGAAACTAACAAAGATTTTAGATATTTATAATGCCTTGTATATAAATAAGAGGTTGTGAGTATAGAGATTTGTGCAGGAATATTTTCTAAAAAACAGAATAAAATGTAATAGACTTACTGTGGTTTTAAAAAGAAAAATTTGATTTAGAAATGAACTGAGGGAGAAGAGTTGTGACATGGAGTATATAGGTGAGGATGGATGGAAGGTTATGCACAGTTGATCAGGAGGATGTGAGTACTTGTGGTCTGAATTGTAGTTAAGAAAATTGTACAAAAGTAGGACATATTTGACCCCATGTTTGAGACCCCAAGTACCAAATCAGCCATGTTTCACAGCGTGTTTGTGTGGAATTTTTCAAATGGAACAAGCTAGGTGTTTTTGGTAATGTTTGAGACATGCTGTGGTCTTCCAACATTGGCAGGGGCCTTTGTTGTGTGATTTGGCGCTGTTTGTGCATGTCTTAATTGACATCTGTTAAGGAATAGGGTATTTTTCTGGTTTTATTCCGTGGATATTGGGTCTGCGGGTATGTGGGTACTATGATTGGATATCCCTGGGTTTTCTCTATATTTTATGTCTTGAAGACATTTTTCATATTCTGAGTTTTAAGGGGTCATCTCCTCATTTTTCATTTATAAAAGATTGCTGTTTAATTTTGTTTTTCGTGTTTTACAGGCTAACCTTAAGTCTTAGGGTTAAGTGCTTAGTACCATTGGATAGAGCTAATTTTTCTCTATATTTCATGTCCCAATGTTGTTATAGTGAAATTCCGTGTTTTAAAGGTTTTAGTAGTTGTAGCTAATTTTTCTAAGTAGATTAGTGGTTTTTGTTGGTTTTCTGGCTTCAGGGAGGCCGGGCCGCTTCAGGCGGCATCTCCGACATCGGGCGGCCCGCCCGTCTCTGTTTTAGGAGGTTGCGGAGCGCTCCAGGAGGGTTTTTTATGCAATTTGGAGGGTACAGGCGCCAGATTGGTGGGTGCGCATGGGCTCTTAGTTATTGGTCTGTGTGTACATAGTGAATAAGACAGTTTGGGGCAACCTTAATTATCATACAAACATCCGGAGGTGATCTCATTGTTCCTCACTCAGTTTTCACTTTTTTCTGGCCACAATTGGCTGTGTTTGTTGCAAGTGAGTTCTTCATTTAACTTAACTTTGGCAACTGCTTTCTCTGTTATAGTCTTGCAAGCTATAGCAAGTATTATTGCTGTCTCTGGTGTGGATTTGCAGCCTACATCAAGTATCTTTTCTGTCTCTGGTGTGGACATTGTTCTACATTTCAGTTCTTTGGTCTGGTAGTCTATCTGGGGACTACTTTCATGGCTCATCAAGCGGTCAAGTGTGTTAAACAGGAGCTTTAGCAAAACAGGAACCAACTTACTTTAGCAAGTAAATCTCACTCTATTTTTTCTAAAGGGACAGGGGATTTTCTCTCTTGTTTTTCTCCAACTCCCTTGGTCAAGGCCTATAGCTAGTACTATAGGATTGTCTACATTTCTGGCGCCCAACTTGGGGTGGAACTTGCTAGCTCTTTGGAATCTCTGTTTTCTTTGGTTGGCTCTTTTTGGTGTTTTGGTCTGGAGGAATGGCTTCTGGTTCCTCTATTCCTGTGGTGACTGTCAGTGGGGGGGATGGTCCTCCTTCTGTGATGGTTAGGGAGTGTGTAAGAATTAAAACTTGGGATGGTACCAAGTTTAATGGGGAGGATGTAAAGTGCTTTCTAGAGAAGTATGAAACTGCTGCTGGAGTGGATGGTGCTTCCTACCTGGACATGGTGAAGCAGATTATCTTCTTCATTGGTGATAGGTCATTGGAGAAGGAGATTGTGGCCATGTCTGGCTACAAGAAGAGGGATTTGAAATTGTTGTGTAGGGAGATGGTGGATAGATGGGGTGTCAGGTTCACTATGGTGGATCTGAACAAGGTTGTCAGTGAATGGCAATCTTATGGTGATGTTGGTAACTTACATAGTTACATGAAGTTTCTGCTACAGTTTGATCCTGTGGTGGAATATTTGGTGGAAGTGGAGGAGCTGGCACATGAAAATGCTGCCAAAGATGTTTTTTGGTCTGCCCTGGCTAGAGATGTCAGGATGGATGTGTTGAAGGAGCTGTCAAGAAAGGAATTGATCAAGACTCTTTCTAATGGGGATCAGAAGTTGCCTGCCTTGGATAAGGTGAAGGAGGCTGTTGAGGCCCATTTGAAGTTATTGGCTGTGGACACCTATCAGGAGGGGTGTGCCAAGTATGTCAGCAAAGTCAGTGAGGCTTTGGCTGAAGAGGAAGTTAGGGAGAAGAAGGAGGAGAAAAATTTGGTGCAGGTTCCCAAACAGGAGAGGGACCAAATGGTGAAGCAGTTGGCTGATCTTACAAAGCAGCTGCACATTTTTGTTCAGGAGGCCAAGAAGTTTAATAAGGCACCTTCTCAGCCTAGAGATTTTGAAAGGAGGGCTGGTAGGAGTGATCCTTGGGTTTGCTCTTATTGCAGTAGGAGGGGGCACAGGTCCAATTATTGTTGTGCACTAAACAGAGATGTTTCTGAAGGAAAAGTGGAGTTTGATGGCAGGGTTTTTAAGTTCCCTGACGATTCTTTTGTGAAGCCCAGTGAGGGGCAGGCTCCTGTGGATTTGGTCAGGAGAAGGGGTGGTCTCAATCAAAGGAGGCCAAGGTTTGAGGAGATTTCTGATCAGGGGAATTCTTCTGTTAAGGTAGATGAGGACGTCAAGGGAAAGGGGAAGGAGGTCAATAAGGTCTCTTTTTCTACTTCTTTTGGTGGTTTGGAGTTGTATTCTTGTGGTGGAAAGTCAAGTGGTGAATGCTTGGCTGGTGTTTATGATGTGGAAGCAGGAAAGGTGAGAAGGCCTAAGAGCAGTTCTCAGGCCCAATCAAAGCCAAATGCTTCAAAGGGGGATCCTAAGATGAGTGCAGCTAGGAAGAGGTACAGCAAAGAGGAGCTGTACAAGATGCAGAAGGGTATGGCTGATATGGGCCCCCCTAGTTTTGGCGCATTGGATATGAATGGTGATCCAATGCCAATGAAGGTGGATTCTGACTCTGAGGAGGATGTCCCTTTGGCTTCATTGCCAAAGCCTGTTGTAGTCAGAGGTTTTGGTGAGGGATCTGGTTTGGTTCCTGTTAATGGTAAATCTGTTGGGGTGCTGGTCCTCAAGAAGCTTCTAGGACCAAGGTGGTGAAGCCAAGGGCTCACTTTGAGAGGCCAGTAGTGTCTGGTCAAGTTAATATTATGGACTCTGTCCTGGAAAGGATGAATCAGGGTCAGGTTTCCCTATCTTATGGGGAATTGTATGCTATCAGTCCAGGGTTGGCTGATAGGCAGAAAAAGTTGTTGACCAGAAGAAGGGTGTCTTCTGGAGAGGTGGAATACATCTGTGATTCTGCTGAAAAGTTTGGTGAGGGGTTGGAAACTCATTTTTCTGCTCCTCTGGGATATGTCAATGTCACTCTGAATGGCAGGGAGGCAAGGGCATTGGTGGATTCAGGTTCTCAGATAAACCTGATTTCTTTGTTTGAGGCAACTCATATGGGCCTCCCCATTAAAACTGGTATTGGTGGGAATTTGAGAGGGATCGGTGGCCATGTCACTGAATTGGTTGGAACTTCAGAGTTTGTGAAGTTAGATGTTGGGGGAGCCTCAGGAAAGGTTCATTTTTACATTGCTAAAGGTAATGTAAAAGCAGTTTTGGGTGGGCCATTCTTGATGGATTTTCAGGCAAGAATTGGTTATCAATTTGATTTGGGAATCAGTTTGGAGTTGACTGGTGAAGACAAAAGGAGGCTTCACATGAGGTTATCATCCCCTGGAGAGGATGGTTGGGAGACCAGGCCTGGTTTATCTTCAATGTGCCAGTGCATGGACTGCTGCAGGAGAAGGAAGGAAGTGGGTGCTGCCTCTGGTTTTTTGGAGTGCGGCTCAGGATCTATTGAGAGTCTGTCTTTTTTAGAGTAATAAGGGCTGATCACCCTAGTGCTACAACCTCTCCCCAAGATGAGGAAATCCCAGGTTGTAGTAGGTCAGCTCCCTTGGAGATATACCAAGTGGATTTTCAACTTTCTCTTTTTAATGTTTCTCTTCTTTGCAAGTATTCATCAAGTTTTTTATCAAGTCTCTGTTCTCTCTCAAGATTCTTAATTTTTTTTAATTCAAGTTCAAGGAAGAAGATTGGTTATATATCTTTATTGAAAGATATGCAGAAAAGTTTTGGGGCGGTGAGATTGGGGTCTAAAATTAAGTCCTCCCAATTGTGCACCGCTAGGGTTTCTTCTAAACCTTTCAAAAACATTACCTGGGCCACACCTGTGAGCATTGGGGGAATCCCTTGTTATTTTTTTAGGTCAGAAGAAAACTCAAGAAAAGAAGATAAAAACTTCAAGATAATT
Source organism: Hemileia vastatrix (assembly GCA_030280995.1). NCBI lineage: Eukaryota > Fungi > Basidiomycota > Pucciniomycetes > Pucciniales > Zaghouaniaceae > Hemileia > Hemileia vastatrix. The sequence goes on from JASXTE010000001.1 coordinate 44,521,477, forward strand.
CATGAAAATCAAGAAAAAAATTTGAAGATAATGAAGAAAGAAGATGCAAAATATTGTTGTGAAGATCGTCAAGATCGTTTTTTGGGCCTCCAGCATGAGGTTAAACTGCAGAAAATTATGAAGAGAGAAGATCATCAAGATCAATTTTTGGGCCTCCAGCATGAGGATAAACTGCACAATTTTAGAAGATGTGATTCAGAAGATGAATCAAGATTTGAAGATTTGGAAGTTGGAAGTGAGGATGAAGATGTGGAATTGCGGAAAAGTTTTGGAGTGGTGAGATTGGGGTCTAAAAGTAAGTCCTCCCAATTGTGCACCACTAGGGTTTCTTCTACACCTTTCAAAAACATTACCTTGGCCACACATGTGAGCAATGGGGAAACCCTTGTTTTTTGTTCCAGGTCTGGTGATGAAGAATTCCTGAAGATGCCTCAAGTTGAAGGTGGAGCGGCAAAGTATAAGAAGGTATTGCAGAAGATTAGGCCTGTCAATGAGCCTATGCCTGTGGGTTCGAATCTGCCCTTGAAGAGACCTTCTTTGTCAAGAGATCCGTACTGTACTCCTTTGGTGAAGAATCCTCCAGAATTTGTAGAGACAGCAAGGGTGACCGTGGAAAGATTGAAAGTTGTTAATTTTGGTCCTGATGGGTGGTTGTCTGAGGAAGAAAAGAAGTTGTTGTTGCACATTATTGTGCTAAGAGAAAAGGCTGTGGCGTTTGTTGAGGAGGAAAGGGGTGTATTGAAGCACTCTTATGGGGAACCTTACTTGATTCCTGTGGTTTGCCATGAACCTTGGCAAATCAAACCTATTCCGATTCTAGCCGCTATTAGAGAGGATTTTGTAGAGATTGTTAGGGAAAGAGTCAGGACTGGGTTATATGAACAATTGACATCCAGTTACTCAAGTCCGGTGTTCTGTGTAAAGAAGCAGAATGGAAAGTTGCGGGTGGTTCATGATCTTAGAGCCTTGAATAGAGTCACTATCAAGGACGCTGGTATGCCACCAAGTGCAGAGGATTTTGTTGAAGCTTTTGCTGGAAGGCTGTGTTATGTTCTGGGTGATATTATGGGTGGTTATGATGAGAGGGAACTACATACGGATTCAAGGCCTCTCACAACTTTTGAGACTCCTTTGGGAATATTTCAGCTCACTAGGTTGCCTCAAGGAGCAACTAATTGAGTGGCAGTTTATCAAGCACAGATGGCTTGGATTTCGCAGGATGAGGTTCCTACTCATGCTGGTATTTTTATTGATGATGGTGGAATTAAAGGACTGTCCACTGATTATGGTAATGAGGTGTTAGCAGATAACCCTGGCATAAGGAGGCTTGTGTGGGAATATGCAATAACTCTAGAGAGAGTGTTGTTCAGGATTGAAGAGGCTGGTTTGACCATTTCAGGGTCAAAATTCTGTTGTTGTGTTCCTGCTTTAAAAATTCTGGGTCATGTGGTATGTAAAGAGGGAAGGATTATGGCGAAGAAGAAGATTAATAAAATCCAGTCATGGCCAAGGCCTAAAAATACTACTGAAGTCAGGAAATTTTAGGGTGTATGTGTATATGTCAGAATTTTTATTAAGGATTTTTCTTTGTTGGCTTCACCTTTAAGGAGGTTGACCAGAAAAGATGCAGATTGGGAATGGACTGAAGAGTGTGAAGAGGCTTTTAATTAGTTGAAAAAGGTTGTTGGTGAAGATATTGTTCTTCACAAGTTGGATTATGGTGTTGGTGCTGGAAAAATTTATCTGGCAGTGGACTCAAGTTATATTGCTGCTGGTGCTGTTTTGTCTCAGGAGGATAAGACTGGGAGGGTCAGGCCAGTAAGATATGAGTCTGTGGTGTTTAATGAGGTGGAATCTAGGTATTCTCCACCTAAGTTGGAATTGTGTAGCGTGGCTAAAATTTTAAAGAAGCTACAGACGGTTTTGTGGGGGCAGCATTTTGAGCTGCAGGTGGATGCAAAATCTTTGGTTCAGATGATCAATACACCTAGTCTTCCAAATGGTCCAATGACTAAGTGGGTGGCATTTATTCAACATTTTTCTTTTGAAATGGTACACAAACCAGGTAAAACTTTTACTATGCCTGATGGATTATCAAGGAGGCCAACTACAGATGAAGATTCTGAGGCTGAAGAATTTGATGAGTGTCAGTATAGTCTAGTATATAAGTAAGATATAATAGTGTTTATTTATGGTCCTACTACTTATTGATAAATGATTTAGTGATTAAACCTCAGGGGAAGACTAATAAAATAGTTATACTCAAATAAAACTCACAATACTTGGATTTTTATGTGTGCTAGTGGTGGAAAATAGATGAATAAAATATAGTTATAGCTTATATAAAGATAATATCAATTTATAATGGCTTTATAATATATTTCTAAATGTTAATAATTGTATAGTAGTGTTAATTTGAGTTGTAGTAATTGAATGATGATAAATAACCGTCAAAATCCCTCCTTACTTATACCCAAATCCACTGGAGTGCACAGACCTTCAATCCAGATGATGTCACTGCTATCCCTGGAAATTACAGCACTGTGAGGGCCCATCACCTCCCCATGGCGTCCACTTCAAGCAGTTTCAACACCCTGACCTCCAGTAAGGACCCTCCATCACTATTAACAATAACACTGATCCATACCATAAATAGAAAATCCAGATAAAAGCAGATACCATAAAGAAACAGATAAAATAAACAATCAAAAAGAGATTTAATGAAACTAAAATCATATAAAGGAAACAAATAAAATTTCCAAGCCCCCAATAACATCCCCAAGCATCCATATTAACCCAGAAATATCCTTTCGACCCATAAATTTGTGAATAACCATCCAAGGAAGTAATTTTAGTTGTCCAAACTGGGTGTATGCGCCTGATATAGGTGTCTATGCTTCTGTAGGCGTTGTGAGTCCACTGATTTCGTTCATATGGCCTAAAATAAGCAGAAAAACAAAGGTTATAGGCTATTAAGGGGCTAAAACCCACTTATATACCTAAATATACATAATATACTGCATATTTCACTGAATATGAGATTTATGTATACATATAAGCTTATGTATGTCAATAATTACTTCATATCACTTAAGATAAGTATATTATGACTCCATTAACACCTTAATAAGTATTATTAGGCCATGGATAAGCTATTTAAACTATTATAAGTTATATAATAGAATAATAATTATATATATATATAATAAAATAATATATATTATTATTTTAACCTTATTTTTAAGATATAAGCTTAATCTACTTAAGGTTATCTTATTTTAATAATAAGAAATACTCAGTCCTAAGGATATTTAGGCTAAAAATGAGGATGTTCCAGTGGTTAGGGCCAGCACAAAGGGTGCTGAAGATTTTTCTGACCTCCCCCAAGAGGCTAAACTGGCTGGATCTGATCTTGATTCTGGTGATCAGGATTTTTTTGTTGATGAAGATGGAGTTGTTGTTTGGGACAGCTAAAAAATGGAAAAGGGTGTTTTTGTTAGTGAGCTGGATTCTCACAAGGTTCAGTGGAAAGGGAAGGATGTGCCAAAATTTAAAGATTGGTGTCCTGGTTGGGCTGCTCAATTGGCTCATGTTCATACTGGTGATTTTGATGACAGAATTGTACCCTTGGATGTTGTTTTGTTAGATTTTGAAGATGAGACCTGGGGTCAGTCTGGGTTTTATTTTATTTTGGTGGAATATCTGTTGACCTTGGAGAGGCCAGATAGTTGTGATGATGATACTTGGTTGGCAATCAAGAAGAAGAGTCCTGGATTATATGTGTCAGGAAGGCGGTTGATGAGGAGGAGACATCGAAATCCTCAAGTTGTGGTGACTCAGAAGAAGGGTCAAGAATTGGTTTTAAAGTCATTGCATGAAGACCTTGGTCATAGAGGCTTTGGGGAGACTTATAGAAGAGTAGCAGACAGATTTTGGTGGCCAGGTATGAAGTTGGTTGTGCATGGTTGGGTTCAATCTTGTGAAGAATGTCAAAGAAGAAGTCATTTGAAACCTAAAGAGGTGGGCCGTGCTACTGGTGAATCAACTGTTTTTGGAAGGGTCAGTCTGGATGCTGTCCATATTAAAGAGGGCAGGTATAAATACTTCATTGTTGCTAGGGATGATTTGTCTGGTTGGGTTGAGGCAGTGCCTCTGATTAATTTGACTGCCAAGAATGTGGCAGAGTTTTTGAAGAAGGAGTGGATTTATAGTTATGGGTTGATGAAGTTGGCCACTGTTGATGGCAGGCCAGAGTTTGGTGCCAAATTTAAAGAAGCTGTGGCTAGTGTTGGTTCTAAAGTTAGAGTGGCTACACCTTATTATCCTGAAGCTGAAGGCATGGTTGAAAGAGGCCATCAAGTTATCAAGAATGCTTTGGTAAAGATGTGCAGAGATAGTGCTGAAAAGTGGAGGCATTATTTACCCTTGGTTTTGTTTGCTGATAGGGTCACTGTGAAGAGGACAACTGGCTATTGTCCTTATGAGTTAATGTTTGATCAGAAAGCCATTCTACCAGTGGACTTGGAAGCTGTCTCTTATCTTGGAATTGATTGGGATGACGTGCACTCAACAGAAGATTTGCTCTGTGCCAGGATGCAACAGTTGGAATGTAGAGAGGAATGTCAGGAGAAGGCATACTCTAGAATGATGAAGATTGGGAATCAATCAGTCAGGTACTGGGACAAGAAGTTGGCTCATAGACTCAGGAATCCCTTGAAACCTGGTTGTTTGGTTTTGGTGTATAATAGAAGTTTGGAGAGTCAGTGGGGGAAAATGTTTGCTGACAGATGGAATGGACCTTACATAGTCAGATCTCAAGCGTCTGAAGGTTCTTATTTTTTGGAAAAGTTGGATGGTGCAGTCTTGAAAAAGAGGGTGGCTGCAGACCAAGTGAAGAGGTTTTATCCCAGAGGCACTAGGCATGAAGAAGATTGACTCCGCGATTAGGATAAACTATGGAACATTTTTTTTGTTCTGGAATTTTGTGGTGTTGCAGAGCAACTTTTGTGTTGGAAACTTTTTGTTAGAGGGTACCCATGGGTGGGGGTTCTAGATTTGATCTTGGAAAGTGTAGGGGTGACTGATGGGCTGGCTGCTCTATCAACAGTTACCCTAGATTGTCTGTTTCCAACCCTTTCTCTTAATTTGGTTGAACCCTAGTATTGGTTTCTTTTCACAGGTTTTAGTCCTCTATGACTTTAAACTGGAATTTCCTCTGGTTTTCATGTGCTGGTCTCTTCACTCTTATTGGTTTTGGTTTTTTTTGTGTTGGATGTTGTGTTTTTGTTAGAAGGTACCCAGGGGGGGCTTCTAGATTTTATTTTGGCAAGTGTGGGGGTAACTGATGAGCTGGCTGCTCTGTAGAGCAGTTACCCCAGAATGTCTGTCTCAAGTCTTTTGTTTTTCCTAGTTGAATTCTAGTTCTGTTGTTTATTATTCAGGTTTCAAGTCCGCTATGACTTTAAACTGGTTTGGGGCTGGCTTCTTTATCTTTGGTTCTTTCAGATTGGTGGTGGATCACTGGTGGTCTCCCATCATTTTTACTTATTGGAGGGAGCCCACCCAGTGATCATTTCTATGGATTGGACTTTCCCTTATCGGACCATCTATGGAGCTGGAATGTCTTTGATTTTGCAGTTATGTTTTTGCTAGATAGCAGTTTTAGATTATTTTCTTTTTTTCTCTTTTTTTCTTTTAATTTTTTTATGGGGGTTGTTTAAAATTATAAAATCAAAAATATAGGGTGTTACCACATCAGGGTCACCTGGATGTGGGCAAGAATTGGTGGGGAAAGGCTCATCAATTGGCCGGGAAATGCTGTTTTATTTTTATTTATTATTTATTTCATGTGTTTCTGTGTTTCATTATTTTTATTATCTTCTGAATTTCTAAATTTTTTGAATTTTGTTTTCTGTTAATCATTTAAAAGAATTAATTGTGTATCCACATCAAAGTGCACTTGGATGTGGGTAAGGTATCAGGGGATCAGCTCATCAATTGGCTGGGGGATACCATTTCTATTATTTTTTATATTATATTTTATTTCATTTATTTTATTTCATTTTATTTATAAATTTTTAATTTAATATATTAGTACGTTTAAAAAAAAAAATACTGAAATTAATTTTATTAATTGTTTTATATTATTATTATGTTTCTAATCTTTTTGCAGGAGCTCATTGTCTGGATGATGAAGCTTCTGGAGGCTGTTCTGGATTGTGATGACGTTTTTGTTTTTTGTTGGGATTGTGGGTAGCACTGTGTTCTTTGAAGTGCATCCTGCTGGAGAGATGATAGGGATTGTAATGATCAGGAATTGTATTAGAGGGAAGTTCAGAGGAGGAAGAAGAAGAGGCAGGAATGGAGTGCTGGAGGGTGTGCTTAATGATCCTAGACATTTTCCAGTGGTCGTCCCGTAGGCGCTTTCTCAGGGATTTTTCAAAGTCATTCAAAGGTCCATGGAGGGCAAAGGCTTTTATCATGTTGGAACACATGGTGCTTAGGTGTTTATTCATGTCTCCATAATCCAGGGCCAAAGAAGTTTCAAGAGTTTGGCCAACTCCAATAATAGATTCAGGAGGAGGGGTTCCAACTAGACAAGAAGAATTGGATCAGTAATTATTTTTGTTGAAGAAATGGGATAATTAATTTGGGACTTACAGATTGGAAGCTCATCAAATCTGTAAGCAGCTGGGATTTGGATCTCTGACAATTTTGTGATGGTCATAGTGGGTGTATCAACTAGGGAAAGATATGGATTCTCATGGTCTTTGTCTGAAGGATCCTGAGAAGGTGAACTGGGATGCTGATGTTCCTGGGGCCTAGTTGGAGCAGTGAGATTGTTGTTGTGGTTGTGGTTTTTATTTCTGTTGGATTCAGCTGGAGGAGGTGCTGGTGATGGGGTAACAGGGTTGTTAAAGGATGGAGCAGGAGAGGGGGATTTGGAAGCAGATTGATCTCTTCTGGATGGAGATTTTGAAGAGATGGAACTGTCAGAAGAGTATTTGGCTGACAGAGGAGAGGTGTAGTTTCTTTGTCATAGTTGGGGATGAAGTTGTTGTTGTGGAGCAGTGTGTGGTGTTCTGGTTTCTTCTTGGGGTTCTCTGGCAGGTCTCTTAGAGATCTGGGAAATTTTGGTGCTTTTGGATTTTGGAAGGGTGGATTGCATTGCTCTGGGAGCAGTAAGAGGTAGTTGAGTTGAGTTGTTGTTGTTGTCTGGATAAATTTGGCTGTTTTCTGGCCGTTTTTGGAGGTTTTGGCCCTGATTTTCACTGTTTGGTGAGGCGGGCGGGCCGCCTGGATGTGGTCTAGAAGTCTGAGAGTTGATCTTGAAGCTTTTGGAGCTAATTTGGTGGAGATAAAATCAGTTTCTTGGGAAGCTAATGCTGGTCTTTTGGGAAGAGTTCTGGAAGCGGAGCTTCTGGATCTTCTGGAAGGTGCTGAAGATAGAGAGGAAGAGGAAGGACCAAGCTCTGGGGATCTGGTAAGGGATCTGGAGATGTATTTGTGAGAAGGAGAAAGAGGAGGAATAGGGTAGTTGGCGTATCTGTCACATCTTTTCTTTTTGGAATAGCAAGAATCACAAGCCCTGTTGTAGAATTTGGATTCAGGATTTGGAAGAGTGAATGTGCAAGGTCTGCACATGTGGATGCACTGTTTGAAGGCATAGTCCTTGGGAGCAGTGAAGCAAGGGAGAGTAGAAGGGTTAACATCATGAGATCCAGCCATGATCTGTGGTGAGAAAAGATGATGAAAAGAGATAGGAGGAGATTTTTGTCAGTGATGGGTAGATGATGAAGTGAAGGTGGAAGTTCAGCAGGTTGTCTGTAGAGGTGTGCTGCATGAAATTGGCTGCGTCTATTTTATGAAAAATTCTGTCAGTCCATCAAGACTCTAAACTGAAAAGCTATGGTATCAAGTCAGTCCATCAAGACTTTAAACTGAAATCTGGTTTCTGTTAGTCCTCCAAGACTTTAAACTGGCTGGTTTCAAGATTTTGTCAAGATAGTCTGTCAAGACTTTAAACTGAAAACTGTGTTAGTCCCCCAAGACTTTAAACTGAGGGTTGTAAGTCCCCCAAGACTATAAGCTGAGGAAAAAGTTTTTGTTGTTGCAGTTGGTTTTGAAAGATTGGTGGAGGGTATCCACAGGGGGAGCCTCCAAATTTAGCAAAGGCAAGTTTGGGGGTAATTGATGGGCTGGCTGCTCTATTTACAATTACCCCAGAATGTTAGTTTTTTCTCTGTGTCTTAATGTGGTTGATCTCTGGTTCTGGGTTTATGATTTAGGTTTTTGAGTCCCCCAAGACTTTAAACTGAGGGATTTTGAGTCCCCCAAGACTATAAAATGAGGATGGTCCCCCAAGACTTAAAACTGAGGATTGCTTGTGGTACATCCTATAGAGGGTGTGGTCAATTTTTCTTTCTGAATCAAACTCAAGTACTAGTGGAATTACAGAGGGAATCAAGAGATGAAATGAAGTGTTCAGAATTAGCCTTGAACTGGTGAATGAGGTGTCTTCTGTTCTCAATGTCCTGTGGATCTCTAGCAGGAGTGGATTGGAAGTAGTGAAGCAGAAGTTGTTTCTGTTGAGATGTGTGTTGTTGGAACTTGGCCTTGATAGTGGGCAAGTGCGTTGGTGTTGGTGGTGCAATGGATCCTACATTGTTATCACCACTATCAGAAGAGGGAGGAACTGAGAAGTTATCAGTTTTAAAGTTGAAGGAAGAAATGAATGTTCTTTACCATCAAATGGACCAGGGATGGGGGAACTAGTTGTTTTATGGGTTGTGGCACTCTTCTGGGAAGGGTGGAGCTTTTTGATTAATCTGGGTATCAGGATGGATGGCCTAGATCTTTTGGTGCTGGCAGAAGAAGGACCAGGTTGAGGTGGAGGTGAATGTGTTGTGAAAGAAAGTGGACCAGGTCTGTGGCAGGTCTTCTTTCTGGATTGGCGGACATCGCAGGACATTCTGTATGGATGGACAGGTGGTGTCATGGCGCAGATTAAATTATTTTCGATGCAGTATTAAAAGGGGCCCATTTCAGAGGCAGATTTGGGAAGAGGGTTATACATGGTGGTTGGATGAAGAAAGAATGCGGACATTCTCAATTGGAGGGAGGATGTGGTCTTCCAACATTGGAAGGGGCCTTTGTTGTGTGATTTGGCGCTGTTTGTGCATGTCTTAATTGACATCTGTTAAGGAATAGGGTATTTTTCTTGTTTTATTCCGTGGATATTGGGTCTGCGGGTATGTGGGTACTATGATTGGATGTCCCTGGGTTTTCTCTATATTTTATGTCTTGAAGACATTTTTCATATTCTGAGTTTTAAGGGGTCATCTCCTCATTTTTCATTTATAAAAGATTGCTGTTTAATTTTGTTTTTCGTGTTTTACGGGCTAACCTTAAGTCTTAGGGTTAAGTGCTTAGTACCATTGGATAGAGCTAATTTTTCTCTATATTTCATGTCTCAATGTTGTTGTAGTGAAATTCCGTGTTTTAAAGGTTGTAGTAGTTGTAGCTAATTTTTCTAAGTAGATTAGTGGTTTTTGTTGGTTTTCTGGCTTCAGGGAGGCCAGGCCGCTTCAGGCGGCATCTCTGATGTTGGGAGGCCCGCCTGCCTCTGTTTTAGGAGGTTGGGGAGCACTTCAGGAGGGTTTTTTATGCAATTTGGCGGGTACAGGCACCAGATTGGTGGGTGCACATGGGCTCTTAGATAGTGGTCTGTGTGTACATAGTGAATAAGACAGTTTGGGGCAACCTTTATCATCATACAACCATCTGGAGGTGATATCATTGTTCCTCACTCAGTTTTCACTGTTTTCTGGCCACAATTGGCTGTGTTTGTTGCAAGTGAGTTCTTCATTTAACTTAACTTTGGCAACTGTTTTATCTTTTATAGTCTTGCAAGCTATAGCAAGTATTATTGCTGTCTCTGGTGTGGATTTGCAGCCTACATCAAGTATCTTTGCTGTCTCTGGTGTGGACTTTGTTCTACATTTCAGTTCTTTGGTCTGGTAGTCTATCTGGGGACTACTTTCATGGCTCATCAAGCGGTCAAGTGTGTTAAAAAGGAGCTTTATCAAAACAGGAACCAACTTACTTTAGCAAGTAAATCTCACTCTATTTTTTCTAAAGGGACAGGGGATTTTCTCTCTTGTTTTTCTCCAACTCCCTTGGTCAAGGCCTATAGCTAGTACTATAGGATTGTCTACAACGCTAAAATTAAAAAAAATGTTTAAAAATATAGGAGGAGGAAGGATTTGAAAATCCTAATCCTCTAATTAGAAAATAAAAAAAATAATATAACAAAGTGAGAAAAAAAATAGGAGAAGAAAAAATTTATCAAAGTGAGAAAAATAAAATTAGGAGGAAGGATTTTAAAATCATTTCTCCTCCACCAACTAGAGAAAGTGAGGAAAAAAATGGCAGAAGGAATTGAAAATCCTACACCTAGTTCCCTCCTAAAAAAATTGAGAAACTTTTTGAGAAATGAACTATGTAGGATTTAAAAATCATTCCTCCTAATTATTTTTTCTTGCTTTGTTTAATTTTCTCTTCTCTAATTTTTTTTCTTGCTTTATTTTATTTTATTTTTTTTTTATTTTTGAACTGGAGGATTAGCATTTTCAAATCCTTCCTCCTCCTTTTTTTTTCTTTCTATTTTATGATTTTTTTGTATTTTCTAATTGGAGCATAAGGATTTGAAAATCCTTCCTCCTGCTATTTTTTTCAACACTTTTTTTAATATTATTTTAACTTAGGAGAGACCTCCTAATCATTTCAGTGAGGTAATAATGCCTCACTTTTCTTGATGTATCATGAATTTCAAGGCATATATTAGGTAAGCCATTCTCCTGTTTTTCTTTTCCCACCAACTTTGAAATGTATAATATATTAGCATATAATTTTTCCCCTATAGTCCCTCAAACAAATCCATATATGGTAATAACTTTGAAATGTATAATATATTAACATATACCTATTTCCCTAAAGCCCCTTAAACAGATCCATATAACATGTCTCTAAATATCAAAAGATAGTAAGTAGTTAATAATTAATTTATATTAAATAAAAACTATTATAATTTTTGTCTCTAAATATTAAGTATTAAATTTTACAATTTGTTATATCATTGTCTCTCAATATTAAAAATTGATAATTAGCTACTGAATTATTAAATTTTACATTTATAAAAAATTCTTCATCATAGTTAAAAAGTTTAATTTTTTCCATTTTTTAAAAAAATAATAATATATCATGATCTAGTTACTAAATTTTAAATTTTTCTCAAAACTGTTTATCATCTTTCCATCTTTTCATTGAATCAGTCTTCATCTTTCTTAAAACAGAAAAATCTCCAGGGGTCTCACAGTCTTTTTCTTTCAAGATAAGTAACTTCATATAATTTGATCTCATATGATTATCAAGTTTTTTTTTCTATAAAAATTATTTTCTTGGTAAGATAAGTTTTTTTCAAATAAACTGTTTGTGTTTTTCATGTTTGAGGCACATCTTTCAGAAATATTACTGTACTTTTCTGCAAATAGAGACTTTAAATCTTCTGAGGTGCTTTCACTTAATTTTTTTCTTTTATCTGCCTTTATTCAGATGGGACATGTAGAATAAGAAGAAGAAGGTGAAGGATTATCAGGTTTACTTTTTAGGTCCTCAACTCCATTTTTATGGCTAGAGGAGAGATCATCTGAGTTGGCAGTGGTGGGTTTGGTGGTATTGATTCTCCACTTTGGTGCATATCTCAATTTTTCCCATGCAACTAAACATTTAAAAGAAGTTTTGTTCTGATCATGAAAAACTGAGATTTCTGTTCTTAACCAGTTAGTTTGGGAAGTGCCACTAGGTGGATTTTTTTCAATATAATTGTATATTGCACTACATTTAAGTTTTTCTGCATTTACTCCTTTCCATTTAGAGTAGAATTTTATAAAAAATTTAAGTAGTTTTAATTCTTAATTTTTCTGTAAAAACAAACAATTCACCAAATTTAAATCTGTTCCCAATCATAGTAGTGTAGTTTTCTTAATTTATTTAAGTGGGCTTCTATCTTTTTGTAAATTTTCTCTCCATCTTGGTATGTGAAGAACTTGGGTGGCTTGCTGATGCTTATACATGACAAAGCAAGTTGTTCTTCTTGGGGGTGCCAATTAGTAGACCTTTTTTTCTTAGATTAAGCCAAAATAAATAACTTTTTATTTAGCTACTATATTTCAGAAAGTATGGCTGAAGTTTTTTATACAAATATAAGTAGTAATTTAATGAATAATAGTGGCTATTGTTTTGTGAAGTGAGGGTGAAAAAACATATAAGTAATTAATGAGGTGTGTTGTAGACATGTAAGAGTTCTATAATACTAAGCTATAGACACAATTCCAAGATGGGTTGGTTCTCCTTTCTAAATATAACTTTACAAAGAAGTGCCTACCACTCTAATATTTAAAGACAGTGAAAGCACTTATTGTAAGTCTGGTTATTTATTCTGGGTGTAGAGGTGGAAGTAGGATGATGGCTAATAAAAATAAAAGAAATGAAAGATATATATATTCTAGTATAAGCAATCAAACTTTCAGCTTGATCTATTCTCAGTCACTCCCTCTTGAAGCGCTTTATCTAATACTATCCTTACTGTAGCAATAAAATAACTCTACAGCGCTACTTCTGGTATGCACACCCAATACACTACACAATATAGGGGGTGGACTTGCTAGCAAGTCCTCAACCTGAACTCAGATGGAACTCAGACTGAACTCATACTGAACCCATACTGAACTCTACTTGAACACCCACCTAAAACTGTTCTGCTGAGTGGTGTTCATCCCTGATTGTGTGGTTCCTATATCAATAGCTCAATGTGTGTTCAATCTGTGGTGAGTTTGGGTCCAAGGTTGTGGACTCGCTATAAAGTCGGCCCCCCATATTGTGTGGTGATATGTACAAAAAATAAAATATATCTTTTTATCTATGAGTACTTATATACATTTATATGTTCAGCACCCCTTTCCTATGTTTCCTTGCCCTACAGGTTTTCCTACACAAGTTCAGCGCTAATACAAGCGTAAATTTCCATGCCAGCTCTATTGGTGCTTTGTAAGTCCATATCATACATCTAGCTCTGCCCAAGACTTTTTGCAAGTACCTACCATATTTCCTTGTTCTTTAGCCCATTATGTACTTACCCTAACAATTTTCTTGCCGTGGCTTATAAATCCATAATACAAAAAAAAAACTGTGTGCAGAGATTCTGCCTTTTCTGCACTACCACATTCCTTTGTTGCACTCATGTAGCCATCCTACTTTCCAACCCCTTTGTTTCACTTGCTTCAAGCTGCGACATTGCTGCTTGACTGCAAGATGTGTACCACAGCATCTGTATTCAGTAGATAAAGGTCGAGTCAAAAAAAGTTGAATGAGATTTTGGAAATTACAGAAGCTACTTGAGAAACTTTTCTCATTTGATTATATGACTACAGAATAAATTAGTTACTAGAGTCTAATTGAGAAACAATTGGGGAATAAGTTGGTAAAATATGCATACCAAACCACTTTACCAACATGGCTGTGGATGCTCTTATAAATGATGACTAAGTACATAACATCCCCCCCACTTAGTTGTCCAAAAGTAAATGCTTATCTCCCTGATATCCCCCACTGAACCATCTAATCCATCACATAAAAAGCAGAAAAAAAAGAAAACCCACAATAGAAAATAAAAATGATAAGATTAATGAAATAAAGAAAATAAGACAAAATAGTATGTAAAACTACCAGAAACATATATCTTTCATTTTAAGTAAGTAATAGAAGGGCCCAATGCTTTTGTGAGAAGATCAGCACACATTCTGGCTGATGGAACCCATTCTAAAGTTGCATTTTTAAGGAGTAACTGCTCATTAGCTATATAGAAAATTCTGTAAACATGCCTGGTCCTCTTATTTCCTGGATTATCCCTAGCATTTCCAAAATCCCCTTTTTTTCACAGAATATTTTGATAGGAGGAACATCAGGAAAAAGGTCTTGAAGGAGAGTTGATATCCATATTGCATCCTTCATGCCTATTCCAATAGCTACATACTCAGTGGTCATCAAATAATCACTAAACATCAGCTGAAGTCTTGATTTCCAGAAAATTGGACAGAATTGAGAGGAGAAGGTTCCCATATTGAGCTCTTAAAAATTTTTTATTGTTCCATGTAGCATCAGAGTAAGATAGAAGTTTGAGTGGGAGGGTACAGTCTTGATGAAGATGAAGAGACAGTTGAGTGGTATGTTGAACATAGTGTAACAGATAATTTAGAGTTATCCAGTGATTAATAGATGGTTTTGATGAGAATCTAGAAAGAAAATTTACAGGAAAAAAGAGATCTGGCCTTTTTTCCACTGCTACATAACTAAGGGCACCTAAAATGGAGAGATACTTGGTGGCATCAATTGCTGTTTCAATGACCAAATTGTTAGGGAAGGGAGATCTAGTTGTAAGTCCACAAGGATTGTAAGTTTTCAAAATTTTATCAATGAGCTGAAAATTTTTGATATAAAATCCTTTGGGTACTTCTTTAATTACTACACCTACAATTCCCTCTATTTTATCATTCCACTTCACCTTTAAACTACCATAAAGACCATCTTCAAACTCTTTCAAAACCTCAATTCTACTTCCAGTAAGAACTTCATCATCCACATGAATCCAAAAAACACCCATAAAATCTTTCTTCCTAAGAATATAAAAACTTTTATCATACTGAATTTCCTTATATCATAATACATCCAATTCTCTGGCTATGTGAAGCCAACAGCATCTTGCTGATTTATTGGTACCATAAAGGGCTTTCTTGAGGCACAGTGCATTGTTTTCACCTTTAATTTGGTAGTCTTCTGGTGGAAAGACCCAAATAGCTTCATCAATAGGGCTGTGGAGATAGGCTGCAGTGACATCAAATGATTTAACAGGCCATTAATGGTAGGCTGCAAGAGTGAGAAGTATCACAACACATTATGGGGGGTGGACTTTCTAGAAAGTTGGAAAACTTGGACCCAAACTCACCACAGATTGAACACACATTGAGCTATTGATAAAGAAACCATACAATCAGGGATGAACACCACTCAGCAGAACAGAATTAGGTGGGTTTTCAAGTAGGGTTCAGTATGGGTTCAGTACGAGTGCAATCTGAGTTCCATCTGAGTTCAGGTTGAGTACTTGCTAGAAAGCCCACACCCTATATTGCGTAGTGTATACTTTGGGATAGAAAAATAGCTGTGGGTGCAGAAGTTTCAGTAAAATCTATACCATACTGTTGTAGAAAACCTTTAGCAACAAATCTGGCTTTGAAGATGGGAGTGGTTGATGAAGGATTTTAACTGTAAAAATCCATCTGGAATCAGTTATTTTAGCATTTTTTGGCATATTCTCCTCATACCAAACCTCCATATCTTCTATGTTTTTAAGCTTTTAATAAATTCCATTTTCCATTTATGGGGATAAAGAAAACTTAGTCTGTAGGTATGTTCTTTCTATAATGGAAGATTGAGATATACCATGTTTAACTATGTTTCTAACTGCTTTTTCTTGTAGAGGTAAGGTATCTTCATCTTCAAAATCACCATGATGAGAAATATTAAGGATACTCTTGATTGAAAATTTTGGAGGAGGTGCTTGAAATGCTATATCATGAGTGAGAAGATGATCACCAGGAAAGGTTGCCATGGCCAACTCAAATAATGAATTTGTCTCTTCATGCCAGAAAATACAAGCAGAATTATTTAAAGAGTATCCTACACAATAGAAAATTAGGGCACGTCAATCTAGTTCTGTCCTGTTGAAGCATTCAGCTGTCCCATTCTGCTCATGATGGTGAAGGAAAGAAATTGTATGAGTAGCACTAATATCAAGAAGAATATGAGCCATTTTTTACTGTGAATATCACCTCAATCAGTATGAAACACCTGTAAATATTTTCCAGTTGTGTTTTCCAGATTCCTGTCAAATAAGACAAAAGCTGTAGTTGCATCAGATTTATTGTTGAGGAGATAGACTTTTCCATAAAATTTTGAGCTCCCTTTAGACATAGAAGCCCACATGGTTCCATTAATGATGGGATCCATAAGGCCAAAAATATCACCAAAAATCAAGCTGAGCATTGATTCAGGATGTGTTTCCTTTGTTGCATTAGCTCTCTTTGTGCTTTTAGAAATCAGGAAATCCTCACAGTCAATTTTTCCTAGTGGAATGGTTAAAGGCAAGCCATAACCACAGCTACTTTTAATTATTTTTCTGAAAGTCTTCTCACTTTTATTGCCAAAAAACAGTGCCAGTCCATGAGAGACCCTTTTGTAGCTGGTGGTTGATTGATATTTAATTTTTTTTAACAATGCGCAACAGGGAGGGTGCCAATTAATAAAATTAACAGGTTAAAGAGCTATCTGAATTAAATGTGTCAGAAGTAATAAAATTAAGTACCCAGAACCTATTTTTTCCCTCCAGGTATCCTTCCATTACAGATTCATCATTGTAGTAAATATCAAGATTTTTACCCTCAGGACATAGAGCAAAGCAAAAACCATATTCAACTAAATCAAAAAGTGAAATAAGTGTTGTCCAAAAATCTGGAAGATATAAGATATTTTTAATATTAATTATTTTATTGCCAGTTCCCCTGATTTTAATGTTGACCATACCAATGATGAAAGAAGAAGGAATGTTAGTCTCCATTTAAATAGGGATGGGTTTTGTCAACTCTCTGTAGTTACTGAGAAGGCTCATGCTGCTGGTGACATGGTGAGTAGCACCACTTTCAATAATTGCTAAATTGCCTCCAACATCATCAGTTGCCTCCAGACTGTTCAGATCAAGAGTTTCCATTTTATCCCACAATGCATCAATGTTAGCCACTTCAATGGAGAGAAAATCATCATTGATTTCAACCCCTCATCCATAAGCTAGTGAATAACATTGAAAAGGGAATCTGGGTGGTAGTTTGATTTGACAATGAGCACCCAGTTTATTAGCATGATGGAAACTGTGTTTGCTATTTAGGGATAGTCTCACTATAAAATTGAGGGAAGAGAGGTTATATGGACATTGAGCAATGAAGTGTTTGGTTGATTGGAATTCTCTACAGGAGTACTCAGAATTTTCAGGTCAGTAATAATCACCTTGACAAGGAGATGGGTTGCAGAAAGGTACTTCCACATTGATGAAAGGCTCAGTGACATTGTTTGCTAGGGTAGAAGAAGGATCAACAACCACATTTTGATGGTCATGTCTTTTATGCTCAAGACTAGGGAGGATTAGGTGCAATTTGTTATCCATAAGTGTTTCATAATTTTGATGGTGATCAAGGGCAACACACAAGTTCAAATATAGATCCTTCATTGATGGCAGCATAAGAGCATGCATCATGATGAATTGGAAGCATTTCATATCTATCTCAGGCAATTAGAGTTTCAGGGCATATATGTTTTCATCAACGCCCAATGAGAGTCTGTGGAGGATTGGAAGGTTTTTGAGCAAACATTGAGAAGATCCACCACAGAAGACATAAGAGACATGTTACTGGTGCTGGTGAACTTTCCAACAAGGAATAGATATAATTGACAGCATCACCAATCAGTTTACAGTTGTCACTGAATATTGGTAGACACCAAATGGTACAGAAAAAATTGGCTCATATGGTCAAGGTTGGTGTTTGGCATCACTCCATTGTTTAGGGCATAAACTTGGGTACTGACTAAATTTTTGATGAAGTTAAGGACAGCAGTATGCCAATCATCCCAATAGGAACCTTCCAGAGTAAGTTGAGGCATATGGCTTGTGAAGTCAAGCATGAAACTTAGGATTCATTGGTGGTGATCCATATCCCCCAAAGGGTCAGAGCTCATAGCTGCAGCAGGGGTTATGGTAGAAGTAGCAGGGTCTGGGGAAGGGGAGGGTAAAAGGGCAGCAGGGGAAGAGGTCAGTGATGGTGGAGCTGCCATAGGAGATGATAATGTGAGTAATTTTGGATTTTATTGTTGAGAAAGAATGAGATTGGGAAGAAGATCAAGATGAGGAAGAAGAGTCAAGATGAGAGGGAAGGTCCAAAGATTTAAGTTCTTGGTCAAAAATGGAGTGGACTTTTGATTTGATTGTACCAGCACTAGGTAGGGGTAAGTCTTTTTCAGAAATGCACTGGGGTTCTGTCTTTTACTTTTGCTACGCTTGTACTAACAAGGGGGAAGTCAAAAACACTGATATATATTCATGTGTGGGAACAGTCCATAACCTGTGGCATGGTATCAGCACTCAGGACTCTATAAAGAATCATTATTGAGTTACTTACCAGTGTAATGGTATCAGCAATCAGGACTCTGGAAAGAACTGGAGTCTCAGGGTGCCATTACCACAGGTTATATAGTATGACTAAGTACATAGCACTCTTAAAAAATACATAAACCGCAGCCACATGAATTTATTCAGATGGTCCCCAAAAAGTTTCAATTGGTTGCATCCAAGACAGTGAAGCTTGGAAAACTTGAAAAAAAAGCTACATTTTCACTGGCTGCCACTTTTTTTGAATTGAAAAAGCCCACTTCCCACAGTCCCATTGAATCATGTATCTTACTTTTTTCTCCATTTTTTATTTTCTTCTGTATTTTTGGATTCAAAAAAGTGAGCTGTAGGGACACAGGGTAATTATTGGTATTTTGGTTTGGGCACAGACTTGTTCTCCATTATCAATTCAATTTTTTTGGACTACAACCTCTGTACTACCCTCCAAATTCCCATCAAAATTGGGTAGCCAAGTGGACAATTTTGCAGTGGAGCTTCAGTTAGTGTCAGATTTATTTCACCATCTCATTCCTTAGAGGCTAGATTTAGGTTATGATTACTTTTTATTATCTTTGAAGTTAGTGTTATCACTCTGGTAGCTAGTAAGATGAAATTGCTGGATGAGACTAAATAAAGAAAGACAGTATCCAAAACTTCGAAAAAGGTGGTCACTTTAAGGCCTCTCTAAATAATCATCTCTGCTAATCAGCCTGTTTAAAGACAGAAAACAGCATTTTCATTTGAATTCACAGATTTGAAGCTCTGCTGCAAAGTTGATCACTTAGTTACTATAATTTGATCGAAATCTAGGAGGTAGTACAGAAGTTTCAGTTCACAAATAAATTGAATTGATAGTGGTGTGAAAGTCTGTTTCCAAACTAAAATATTAATAATTACTCTTTGTATCTACTTCTCACCTTCAAAAAAGGAAGTAGCCAGAAAAAAAGAAGCCTTTTTTTGTAATTTCACTAAGCTTCCCTGTCTTGACAATATGTACAGCAAGTTTCATAAATCTTGGTGGTATTTTTAAATTTTGTTTGACCATTGTGACACACCAAAACTAAAGCTACAGAAAAACTAGGTACATAGAGCCTAATTAAGCTCAGACAATTTTACCACCATCCCGTAACTACCCACCTAACTGAACCCCACCAGTTGCAGTACAACACCCCATCTCCACCAATCAATTTATGCTTAATCTTTATAAAAAATGGTTTATTTAAAGTATGATCCACATTTAAAAGTCAAGGTAGTGATGGATGCACTTCAAGGAAAATCCCTCAACAGAATTAATGACAAGCATTTTTCTGCTATACATGAAAACTCTCTTCAGCTCTGGGTGAAGTTATACAAAAAAACTAAAGCTATTGTGAGAGATCTTGCTATGTATCTGAAAAATGGCCTCCCCTATGAGCTTAACTATGATAAACACAAATTCCTACTTGAAATGATTCATGAGGATCCAACATCTTATCTCATTGAATTTCAAGCTGGATTACTTTTGTAACATAAAGTTCACATCTCTCACTCATTTATTTCAAGAGAACTAGTAAACCACCTGCACCTGAGCAGGAAAAAGACTAAGAATGTTCATCCAGCACAGGACCCAACTCAATGGGCAAGATACATTTCAATAATTGGTTTGATTAATCCTAGCTTCTTGGTTTTCACAGGTGCGTATTTTATTTGAACTACCACCACACAATATGAGGGGTGGACTTGCTAGCAAGTCCGCAACTTTAAACCCTAATTCATCACAAATTGAGTATTAATTGAGCTTCCCATGAACCATCCAAGAAACAAGTGTGAATGTTTGTTGAATTCATGCTGAATAATAGTTGAATTATTATTGAAGCCAATGAATTCATTACTTGAAAAATATTTTAAATATGAAGAATATGATTTTTTGATTTAAGGCTGAAAATAGTTCACCCTATAGCTAAACCGGGCTGGTAAACACATGAGATTTTTTTAAAAAAATGGTGCTTTTCTCATTCTTTCAAAAAAAATAATCCTCATTGTAGATTTAATCAAACATCATTTTACATAATCATTCAGATATTTTAGCTCAATTACATATTAAAATTATTAAATATAAGCAGAAATTATTTAAGAAATACTATATAGTGTAGTGATATTAATCATCACATTATTTTAAGTGAAAATTTTAAAATATATGATATTTTATCTTTATGTATGATTACATAGCAGCAAATCTTGTGAAACTTCAAAGGATCTTTAGAGATCAAAACAGTCTTCAAAATGAATAAAATAATAATATAGTCAAACATATAGTTTATAAATAAATTATATATAGTTTTTTTACCAGTAATTACAAGCAATGCACAGGTACTGTTATACTTTAAAAACAACTTTCCTCCATCTTCAGCATATCTAACTATGAAGGGGAGTAATTTTCTAAAGATTGAAACACATTAAAAGTTAATGATTCACTAGAAGTCTAAAGTTCTTTTAAAAAACTTCAGGTCATCAGTCTTTCCATTCCCATGAACATAATTCTTCTGTTTTTCTATCATATCATATTTTTGAAGAAAAATCCTTATCTTTCTGCTTCTACCCTCTCCCCTCTTATGAATTTAAAACTCATCCCCTCTCAGATTACCCTCCCACTTTAACCTCACTTTCCTTTCTCATCCCTTTCATTTCATTTCCCCTCCATACCCTGCTTCATCTCTCTTAACCCCTCTACATCCCTTTTGCTCAATTCCCCACTAATATCTACTCCTTTTACTCCATAGCAAAGAAAATGGGTGGGAAGTGCAGAGAAAGAGGGTAGGGTGGGGATCGAAGGGAGATGAGTGGGATGGGGAAGGGAAGGGAAGGGCTAAGGTGGGCTGGGGAGTGAAGAAAAAGGTGCAAAAGGTGAGGTAAGGGTAGCTAAAGGGGTAGGAGGGGTGGGGAGTGTAGCAAAAGGGGAATTGAGGGTTTGGGGGGTAGCCAAAAGAGTATTGAGGGGTAAGGAGGGTAGCAAAAGGCTTTTCAAGGGCTGAGAAGGGGTGCAGATGGTGCGAAAGGGGTGGTAAGAGGTGTTGAGAGATGGATAGGGAATAAAGAAGGCTAGAGAAGATATACATAGGGATGGAAAGATGTGGTGAGTGAAGTGAAGAAATGATTGTAGGTAGGGGTGGTGAGGGAGGCAGAAAAGGTGGCCAAAAACTGATGTTGTACTCTGATGTTTGGCCAAACTTCAGGTTAAACCTATCAATTAATTATTGATTACAGACACAGCTGTAGCTAAAGAGTTTCAGGACTGGTTTATGGCTATACATTGCTCACCTTGTGCAAATAGATATATGTATCAATTTTTAAACATACAATGATGGCATATTCTGGTGTATGGTCTTGTTTACACCTTTTTTTATTTATAGTAAATCTTTAATGTCTAATTTTTATAAATACTAGATTTTTAAGTATAAACATTGAAATATAAAAATTAGTAGTGAAAAAATACAAAAAAATTCTAAAGAAATATTTTTTGGAATTTGGTTACACATTATGTCTATGATGATAAAATAAATAATATTGGTAATTTCTAGAGATAATTTTTAACAAAAAAACCAATATTAAAATCTAAACCATTAATATGGGAATAATGAGTTGAGCTCACTTTCGTTTTAATTTGACTTCCAGCTCTGTTAGTGTGGCACAGAACATATTTTACATGAATTATATAATTAAAAAAAATAAAATAACATAAAATATTTGGATATATCTCACCTTTTAGCTTGATTTTTTTATTTAAATATTTTTAAATACATGAATAAATAGATGTAATTATTAAAAATTCAAGGAAAAAAATTATAAAAGTCTTAAAATACAAATTATTGTTAATTCAGTAACACAAAAAACTCTTTGAGTTATCTTCATTACTAAATAAGCTTGATGAAAATTAATATATCTACTTTTAAAATATATATATATATATAAGTTTTTAAGGAACTTATGTGGAACTTCCAATGCCATCCTGGTTCTGACTGTTTTTGAAGATAAGTTAAACTGTTATATTTTCTTTTATTTTTTTCAAATTTGATTATTTATTTTTTAATGTGAATAAATATATATTTCTTTATCAACAAGATTTATATTAAATAATACATAAAATTCTGGAAATAAGTAAAACTATAGATAAATTTAGAAAAATTTAGAAAAATTTCAAATTCAACAAATGAGCATGTTTATTTTCACACAGTATAATATGCTTTTCTTTCATATGATAGATAAAGAACAGCACAAAACTTATTCTTATAGATCTATATTATGTAGTAAAATAAGTCCCATTTTTGGTTTATATTTAAACTAATCTGATAGAGAATCATTTTTGTTTTAAATAAAAACTATACAGCTCCTTCTGAGTATTAAATTATTTTTTAGATAGATATGTCATAGTTTATACCAAAATTAAGGCAATTACTGGTTTAACTTGAAAAATGAAACTTTTTTTTTTAAATTAAAATTTTATTATACAAAAATCTCTCAAAAACAATTTTTACTTCTAAATAGTTGAAATTCTTCTTGTTGAACTTACTTTTATTAAAAATATATTTATTCTAGTATTTCTATTTGATTAAGGCATTAGCTAAGAATAGGGGGTGTCAGTTCTGGCAAATCCGCACTTAACTTAAGTGCGGATTTCAAACCAAATCAGCACTTAACTTAAGTGCGGATTTCAAACCAAATCAGCACTTACAAATCAGCACTTAAATTTTGCAAAAAAGTCACTTATTTCAAAAATGGGTGTCAGTTCTGACCTCAAATCAGCACTTTCTTCGTGATTTTTTTTTCAAAACCACATGTTGGCCACATCATCCCTTTTGTTCCCATACCATTTTGTACTCTCCAAATGTCCTCTTTGTGTACTTCATTCACTTGGGTTGGTATTTTGGTTTGTTGCATATTCATTTTTTTTTGGAATTTACGTTGAAATTTTTTTTTTTGGATGGCTCATTGGTTTTCTTTCACCAGCTCAACAAGAAATCACATATTTTCTGAAATTGCATATTTTGTCAGTGATTTTTTTTTCATTCATCCCTCATATCCTTTTCCTATTCTCCTCCAACATCCCTCAAACAATTTGGTTTCATTCATTTTGTCATCTCATCTCTCACCGTGCAATACAGGGGGCGGACTTGTTAGCAAGTCCGCAACCTTGGACTCAAATTCACCACAGATTGAACACACATTGAGCTATTGACAAAGGAACCATACAATCAGGGATGAACGCCACTCAGCAGAACAGTTTTTGTGGGTCTTCAAGTAGAGCTCAGTAGGAGTTCAGTATGAGTTCAGTCTGAGTTCCATCTGAGTTCTGTCTGAGTTCAGGTTGGGGACTTGCTAGCAAGTCCACCCCCTTTATTGCGTAGTGTCTCCAGGTAAGTCACTTTATTCTTTTTTTTTTTGATTTTTTGATTACTGATTATTTTTATTTTTGTTTTTTTTTGTAAGTGGTTATTTTGGATTTCAATGGTATAATTAACCTTTTTTTTCTCTCCCTCTTTACTTTCCTTTTTAGCTCCATCACCCTACTCTTCATCCCTCCTTGGCATGGTCATTATCCCCCCTTTCCCTTATTTCACTTTTTTTTGGCTCCATTTCATTGAAACACATACATTGCACATTCTTTATGCATTTCACTTACTCCATATTCAATTTCCCCACAATTCCAACATCAATCTTTCTCACTCTATTTTTCCTACTTTTCAATCAAGGTAAGTTTCATCTCCTTTTTTTCATGCCTATATGATATCTCATTCCTTTGATGAAAAGTTCATACTTAAATATATGTATGACTCTTATCTGGATAACAGTGAACTTATAAAACTCCTTTTGATCTCATCTTCATTACCACTTTTCAAGTTTTTGTAAAATTTTGAAAATCAGGCTCGGAATTAGGGTTAGGTTTATTCAAATCTAATGTTCTTTTTACTGAAGATTCTCCTGAAGGCTACCTTTCATTTCCCACAAACAGATTTGAATTTGATTCAGTGGTTGCTGAGATATTGACTGTTAAAGTTGAGCCTTTTTTTTCCCAATTTAAATTTTTATTTCATTTTTTATGTAAAAAATTAGGGTTAGGTTTATTTAAATCACATGTCCTTTAACTGAAGATTCTACTAAAGCATATCTTTCATTTCCCTCAAACAATTTTGAATTAGGTTCAGTGGTTGCTGAGATTTTGACCTTTGAAGTTGAGCCTTTTTTCCAAATTTCACTTGTCTTATTTCAAATTTTTATATTGCATATTTAGAGAATAAGGATTCTGAAACTCTTATATGATTATTATCTATGCATTTCAATTATATAGGCATATATTCATTGCTCAAGAACATCACTAAAGCTCAAAAAGATGAAGATTTTTGCTTATGGGACACTCTACCTTCCTTTAACTCTTTTCTTGCTCTTCGACTTAAAAAGCACTGTAATAAAGCATTTGAAAAAAATCATGAGCTTGCAACCAAAGTTGGAATACTGAATTGGTGTGACTCCGAATGGGAAGATATCAGCCATGAATATCTTTTATTTTCTAATGTTATTATCACTCATTCTGGATTTCACAATAAAATTCACACCAATACCAAGGACACCAATTTTCTTACTTTTGGTATATTCTCATATATCAAACCGATTACTGGCCAACCAATACCATCTCCAGCTAAAATCAAAGGACATGGTTTATATTTTGCAGACCACCGGTGCATCATTGATTTTGGTTTGGGAAATGGTATCATTGAAACTATTTGGAATTCTTCTAAGGATAATCATCAAACAACCAAAGCTCCTCCTGGTTTAGAATCCTGTCAAGATTTAACACATTTTAGTTGCTCATTTCAAATCAGTCATTAGTTGATTCAAAGAATCAATAAGGTAATGAAAGAAGGTAAAGTTAATCGATTTTAAAAAACTTTATTTAGATCCAAAAAGTATGGGGATTAGAGTTGTCATCAAAAATTTTATATTTTTTCGCAAATTTTTAATAAATATTTTTTATGTATCAATTTCCTCAACTAAAGTAATGGGCCCATGAACTTGTGTTGTATAAATGGTAATCATGATAACATTTATTTGTTTCATGGGGTTCCTCTAGCCTATACCTGTGGAAAGTCCCAAACTTTTGTTTCTAGACTTGGTCTGCATTTTGGCTTGAGGGATTGTCATTACTTTAAACTAGGGAAAGTGATATATATTAGATATTTATTTAATAATTTATGTAATTATATTAAATTTAGATGACTTCCACCACTTACTTCAATAAAATGCAGGGGGGGGTATTGCCAAATTTTCAAATCTGACATGTGAAATTGATGACTTAGAAAAATTTTGGTGATATCCACCCCTTGCTTCAATAAAATGCAGGGGAGATTATTGCCAATTTTTTAAAACAGATATAGAATTTTTTGACTTGTAAATATTTTGGTGAAAATTTTTGACGAGAATGTGAAAGTAATTGTTTCCAACTTGAGCAGGTTTCTGGCTCAAAGGATTAGCAGTACCATCAACAAAACCAATACATCCTGGGAAGCCCTCTGCTTGCATAACCTGAGATGATTCAAGTCGCTCTTCTTTTGTTGGCCAGGTGAGAAGTTGAGATTACAAGGAGTTTATGGAAGTGATACATTGTTTGGTATAAGTGTTAACTGAACCATACCCTAAATCAAAGACATTTTCTAAACGTTTCAAAGCGGCTCCATTACCATTTGAACCCAAATGACATAGTGTGATGGCCAATTGAATTGAAGGATGTTGTTGTTCTTTTTGAGAATTATTGTGAAATATGGGATGATCCTGAATAAGCTCAAGCAATTTAAGGAAACATTCCTGAGAAGTCTTGAACAGCTGTCTAAAACTGGGTGTAGATAGTTTAAGAAGTGTTTGGATGGTGTACTTGGGGGTATGAAGTACTTGAGGCTTTCTGGGAAGAAGGTAACGTTTCGTGGCCATTTTTGATAAAAAGACAAAATCTTCTTCTAGATCAGAATCAGAATCGGAATCAGAGTCCAAGAACAGTTCAAGAGCCATGAAAGTCATTGCTTTATGTAATTTATCACGATTTGAAAGTGAGGAAGGCATAACTCTTATATGATATGATATGAAGATTTAAGTGATGTACGATGTTTTGAGTTATGAAGTGTTATTCTGCAGAGTGCTGCGTATGAATGGGATGATTCTGACAAATCAGTGAAATGGGACTTGATGGTGAAATCAGCACTTTTGGTTGAGAAAGTGCGGATTTGAGTGAAATAAGTGACTTATTTCATTTTGAAATCCACCAGTATTGGGGCTAGTGTGTTTTGGAAATCTGCACTTATTTAAGTGTGGATTTGTAAGTGCGGATTTGCCAGAACTGACACCCCCTAATATATATGTAGTCTTTTATGATCAAAAGAATATCAAATATAGTGTACTTTATAGATTTAATTGTTGTAAAAATACAAATTTACTTTTTTACTTAATAATTTTAGTATTTTATTACTATTTAGCATTTAAAAATCTTTAAACTTTATTGTTTTAACTGAAAATGATGTGGAAATTTTAAGATGTGATTTACCCTTGTGAAATATTTTGACCCAGATAGAAAGCATGTGCACTTTCAAATTTTTACTCTATATAAACTTCAAAAGAAACATATTAAAATCAGATAAATAAAAATTTAAAATAATCTCTTGAATTTATATTAATTAAAATATAATTTTTCTAATATATAAACTTTCTAAGGGAAGAGCTAAAAATATTGATCATTTGTATTTTAAAAAAAATTTTATATTAAATTTTTCTACAGAAAAACTGGTATAATGATTAAAAAAATCTCCAACTCAATATTTGGAAGAGTCACTGCAAAATAATACAGCATAAAATTACAACTTGAATTCCATATATTCACATAAAAATAATTTGTACAATTTTTTGTATGAGCTACAAAGGAAAAATGTGATTGAAAAAAATATTATTCCCACACAAATCCTATTTCAAATTGAATTTTAATAAATAGTTATTAGTCTATTATAATTTCCATTTAAAAATTTGAACTTGTTTTTATGTATAATTTTTTTCAAAATAAAAATTAACTGACTATTGATTCATTTTTTTCTTTAAATGAGCTCAATTTACTACTCAAAGTAATCTTACAAAAAATAAATGAAAAAAATAAAAACATAATTCAGAATTTCAGACATTTATTGTATTTAGTTAATATATATATATAATTTATTAATTTTTTTTGGAATCACAATAGCTATAAGAAGGTAGAATATATTTTCCTTTAAATTTCAATAATTTTGCTACATGAGAAAGGTTCAAAAATATCATTCAAGTATACCACTTGAAGAATTAAAATTATTTGAAGTTGAAAAATTAATTATTTTTTATTTATTATTGATTAGTAAAAAGAAACTATGAAAGTTATTTATTGAGTTAAAAATTAATCAATAAAACATGACTCAGGTTTTTCTTTTCCTTTTTTTTTGGGTTTTGTGTGTTTGTTACTTAGTGCTAGATCTAAAAATTTAAAGATCCTGATGGTTCAGTGTGATTCTCATATAATTCATTTAAGTTCAAAAAATAATATTTTTCAATATAAAAATTCTGATATGAAATACAATCACCATGCAATATTTGGGGGGACTTGCTACCAAGTCCTCAACTTGAAGTCAAATGGAACTCAGATGGAACTCAGATGGAGCTCAGACTGAAATTTGATGGAACCCTTACTGAACTGCGCTTGAAAACTAACACAAACCATTTTACATACCTAGCTGAATCTTTTGTGGTTTCATAATGAAATTAAAATGAACTGATCTTAAATTTTGAATGAAAAGAGTTTCAGTAATCATTTCAAACACCCAACACCTTAAGCGCATAATTTCAACTCAGTATTTTATATTATAGTTCAAGATGGAGCTGAAAACTCATTTAAAATTTTAATATTTCAAGTAATATTTTTACTCTTACTTATTATTTATTTAAAATAGATTGAAACATATTAAAAATCAAATTTAAATATTTAATATTGTTCAAAAAAATTACCAGAATTTTCAAAACTACGTATTTCAGAGAACTATTATAAATTGAATTATTTTGATTCACTTTTTGATATTTTTCAGTCATTTAACATTATTTTGAGTTAGGAAAAGTGAAGTTGAATATTCACTTGCTGAGTGGTATTCAGTATTTAAATGCAAATTGATAATTCATATGTATAATGAAAATAATTTTGAATATTCATCCAAAAAGATTATGCATAAAAAATTTATATTGAATATGCATATTAAAATTTAATATTGAATATTTATATGCAATGAAATAATGAATATGCATACCAAAAAAAAATTGCATATAAATATAACAATTTATATTGAATAAAATATTTAAAAAAATTCAGTATAAATTGATTTAATGTTATACTATGTAATTTTTAAATTGATTTTATTTTATTATAGTTCAAAACACTCATTTTATTTAATTCATTGCCTCAAATTACATCAAATTAAATTTTATCATATTTTATTTTATTATATAATATTTAATTGCATTTGGTTATGTATTATATGATTTGATTTTATTTTATTAGAATTTTATTTATTTTATTGCACTTTATTACATTCTTTTTCAATATATATAATAGGGGGTATAAATGTTCAGGGATCTGCAATTAGGTATCAGAAATTATTAATTGTGGAAGATTCTTAACCACTATCCCCGGGGCTAGTAGATAAGGAATCCATGATAATTCACTATCCTGTTTCTTATACCCCAATTTCCGTTCCTAATTCCTGATCACAAACTCATCACATTTATGATGGATTTTTAAGAAAGTCACATGAAATATAATTTCTGATGCCATCCTTAAGTCTCTCCTCACTCTATGCTACTTAATTTTGGTGGTGAACACTTAAGTTTTTTTTCTATCTACACACCCCAACTGCACATTTGGCGGTGAATTACCACTTCCCACTCATCACCTAAGCCTTCTACTGACACCTATACTACTGACAAGAATGAAGCACCTCTCTACTAGATGGCAACTTCACTCCACTATTAATTCCATCACTTTACTTTTAGTTCTCTACTATAAATCTGACTCTGATTTGGAAGATGCCTTAGCCTATTTGTGTTTTCTTTCCAAAAAGTGTTACCTAATTTCCAGGGGGCCGAATCTTTATCATGATCCCTGATAGGATCTCCGCTCCATTCTCAACATTCCCCAACTAAACTTCACTCAGCTATTTAGAGCTTCACCCAATTCTTTCTTCAAACTTTATCAACTCATCTCTGAGCATCCTATCTTTCATAACAATTCCCATAACAAACAGCGTAATCCTGCCATTCAAGTTGCTGTTGCACTATGTTTCTTTGGCTCAAATGGAAATGGTGCTGTTGTAAGACGTTTGGATAATCTATTTAACATAGGATATGGTACAGTGATATTATACACCAAGCACTGTATGATTGCTATCCTTTCCCTCAAGTCTCAAACACTTGCTTGGCCAACTCCAGAACAATGACTTGAATCCTCTCAAGTAATGCAAGCCGAAGGTTTCCCTGGCTGTGTAGGTTTTGTTGATGGAACAACTATACCTTTGAGTCAAAAGCCTGCTCATGATGGGAACCATTATTTTGATCGCAAAAAAAATTTTGTTCAAAATCTTCTCCAATTTCTCATCATTCATGAACTAAATTTTTATCTTCCTTCTAGATACTCTAT
Source organism: Hemileia vastatrix (assembly GCA_030280995.1). Lineage (NCBI taxonomy): Eukaryota > Fungi > Basidiomycota > Pucciniomycetes > Pucciniales > Zaghouaniaceae > Hemileia > Hemileia vastatrix. The sequence continues at coordinate 44,551,521 of JASXTE010000001.1, forward strand.
TGCCGTTCAACTTATATGTGATGTCAATAAAAAAATTATTGCTTTTCACAGTGGCTTCCCTGGATCATGTCATGACTCTTCTGTCTTCCAAGGAATGAGAATTTCTTAAACCCCAGACTCATACTTTGACAAATCTCAGTACCTCCTTGCAGACTCAGCATATGCAAGTGCGAAGTACATTATACCTGCTTTCCATGGTGCAACCTTAGAAAATGACCCCAAAACTAAATTTAATTATCACCTTGCCCAATCAAGAGTACAGATTGAACATGCTATAGGTATTTTAAAGGGACAATTTTCTAGTCTTTGGGAGCTCCAAATCCAATTTCAAAAAAAATTGGAGATCAAAAGTGCAAATCATTGGATCATGACTTGTGTTATACTCCACAATATCCTAGCTGATTTAAAGGATGAGTGGAATGATCTTTTTGAAGAAGAGGATCCTGAACCAGTTCCTGCTCTCCCATCCCTTGAATCACAAAACATTTATTCAACTGGCATATGCTCTGTCATTATTCCAATCACCCTCCACCATTTTGGAACACAACCCTTTTGATTTTTTGTTTTCATACTCTCCAAATTTTCACTTTGTATACTTTATTCACTTGGCTGGGTATTTTTGTTTGTTGCATATTCATTTTTTTTTTTGGAATTTATGGTGAATATCTCTTTTTGGATGGCTCATTGGTTTTTTTTCACCAGCTCAACATGACATTGTATATTTTCTAAAATTGCATAATTTTTCACTGTTTCTTTTTTTCATTCATCCCTCATATCCTTTTCCTATTCTCCTCCAACATCCCTCAAACAATTTGGTTTCATTTATTTTGTCATCTCATCTCTCCAGGTAAGTCATTTTATTCTTTTTTTTGATTTTTTGATTACTAATTATATATATTTTTTTGTTTTTTTTCTGTTTATTTTATTTTTTTATCTAAATTTTTTTTGTAAGTGGTTATTTTTGATTTCAATGTTAAAATTAACCTTTTTTTTCTCTCCCTCTTTACTTTCCTTTTTAGCTCCATCACCCTACTCTTCATCCCTCCTTGGCATGGTCATTATCCCCCCTTTCCCTTATTTCACTTTTTTTTGGCTCCATTTCATTGAAACACATACATTGCACATTCTTTATGCATTTCACTTACTCCATATTAAATTTCCCCACAATTCCAACATCAATCTTTCTCACTCTATTTTTCCTACTTTTCAATCAAGGTATGTTTCATCTCCTTTTTTTCATGCCTATATGATATCTTATTCCTTTTATAAAAACCTCATACTTAAATATATGTATGACTCTTATCTGGATAACAGTGAACTTATTAAACTCATTTTGATCTCATCTTCATTACCACTTTTTAAGTTTTTGTAAAATTTTTAAAAACAGACTCGGAATTAGGGTTAGGTTGATTCAAATCTAATGTTCTTTTTACTGAGGATTCTCCTGAAGGCTACCTTTCATTTCCTACAAACAGATTTGAATTTGACTCAGTGGTTGCTGAGATATTGACCATTAAAGTTGAGCCTTTTTTTCCCAATTTGAATTTTTATTTCATTTTTTTATGTAACAAATTAGGGTTAGGTTTATTTAAATCACATGTCCTTTAGCTGAAGATTCTACTAAAGCCTATCTCTCATTTCCCATAAACAGGTTTGAATTAGGTTCAGTGGTTGCTGAGATTTTGACCCTTGAAGTTGAGCCTTTTTTTCCAAATTTCACTTATCTTATTTCACATTTTTATATTGCATATTTAGAGGATAATGATTCTCAAACTGTTATCTGATTATTATCTAGGCATTTGTCTCCTTCTTTTTGGACTTCTCATCACCACTGTTAAAGTTTATCATCAAATATATTCAACTTCTTCTTCTTTATCTTTACTTTCCTCTATCTCTTCAATGTCCTTCTATTCTATTCCTTCAATATATTCAAATTCTTCTTTAAAGAGGGGTTACATACTTTCTAAAAAACATACTAAAAATTTGTTTTTTGTAATTTTTTTTTCTTTGGCAGAATTTTAGAAAAAAAAATATCTTTTACATTCTGTTAAGGACTTTCCCTGTTCATTACAAAAAAAAAGATTTAGATTTTAATTTTTAATTTTTCTTCCAAATAATTTTACTGAATATAAATTTTTTTTTTAAAAATTTTTTTGTTTTGATTTTTCTTTTACTGAATTTTTTAATTTTTTAAAAAAAATTTTTTGTCAGGATTTTCTGTGAAGGTTTTTTATAACCAAACTTCAGGTTTTCATTTGAATTTTTTTTTTTCTTGAAATACTTTTTACTGAAAATTTTTATTTTTATTTTTTGTTTTAAAAAAAAATTTTAAATTTTTTTTAAAAGGATTTTGCTTTAAATTTTATTTTAAAAGATATTATTAAGTGAGTTTTTTTTTTTTGAAAAAATGTGTTGAATTTTTTTTTGAAATTTAATTTTTTTTTTCAGATCAAAAAAATGTCTTCTTCAGATTCACCCCTTACTTCTCTATCATCTTCATCTTTATCCTCTTTATCATCTTCATCTTTATCATCTCTATCATCTTCTTCAAAATCAACTTCAATACAATCATCTTCTAAATCATCAAAAAAAATTAAAGATAATCAGTCTCATCAGAAGAAAAGATATCTGAAAAAAAAATTCTCTGTGAAAGTTTTTTTTGTCATATCCCAAACATTTTTTTTATAAAACTAAAGTAGATAAAAAAATTCAATATCCAAAAAAGTTACCAGAAGATATCAAATATCTAACCAAATTTGGAGATGATCAAGTTGTTGCAGTTATCAGTAATACTTTTAAGGCTCAATTCAATTTGGAAGTTCATTCAATAGATGGTGTAAAAGATGAATCTTTTAATCAACTATCTGATATTATCATAACTCTTTATCAAATGGCTTTGGTTTGGTTACCTATAAGGAATACAAATTTGTTGGGTGTTATCATGATTGAATTTGGTTGGAGACCTGGATTTTTTAAAGGATATTCTCTTTGTATTTCTAATAATTTTTGTTCCATTCTTAATATCATTTCACTTATTTCAATTATATAGGCATATATTCATTGCTCAAGAATATCACTAAAGCTCATAAGGATGAAGATTTTTGCTTATGGGACACTCTACCTTCCTTTAATTCTTTTCTTTCTCTTCAACTCAAAAAGCTCTGTAATAAAGCATTTGAAAAAAATCATGAACTTGCAACCAAAGTTGGAATACTGAATTGGTGTGACTCTGAATGGGAAGATATCAGTCACAAATATCTTTTATTTTCTAATGTTATTATCACTCATTCTGGATTCCACAATAAGATTCATATCAATAGGAATGAAGCCAATTTTCTTACTTTTGGTAAATTATCATATATCAATCCAATAACTGGCCAACCAATACCATCTCCAGCTAAAATAAAAGGACATGGTTTATATTTTCCAGACCACCGGTGCATCATTGATTTTGGTTTGGTAAATGGTATCATTGAGACTATTTGGAATTCTTCTCAGGATAATCATCAAGTGACCAAAGCTCCTCCTGGTTTGGAATCCTGTCAAAATTTCACACATTTTGGTTGCTCATTTCAAATCAGTCATAAGTTGATTCAAAGAATCAACAAGGTAAATAAAGAAGGTAAACTTAATTGATTTAAAAAAACTCTATCTAGATCCAAAAAGTATGGGGATTAAAGTTGTCATCAAAAAATTTCAATAAACATTTTTTATATATCAATTTCCTCAACTAAAGTAACAGGCCAACAACCTTGGGTTGTATAACAGGTAATCATGATAGCATTTATTTTTTTCATGGGGTTCCTTTAGCCTATACCTGTGGAAAGTCCCAAACTTTTGTTTCTAGATTTGATCTGCATTTTGGCTTGAGGAATTGTCATTACTTTAAACTAGGTAAATTGATATATATTAGATATTTATTTAATAATTTATGTAATTATATTAAATTTAGATGACTTCCACCCCTTACTTCAATTAAATGCAAGGGGGGGTATTGCCAAATTTTCAAATCTGACATTCAAAATTGAAGACTTGTAAAAATTTTAGTGATACCCAACCCTTGCTTCAATAAAATGTAGGGGGGGGGTATTGCCAAATTTTCAAATGTAACATGTAAAATTTTTGACTTGTAAATGTTTTGGTAAAAATTTTTTGGTGATACCCATCCCTTACTTCAATAAAATCCAGGGGGTTTATTGCCAAAATTTCTTATAAGACTTGTGAAATTCTTGACTTGTAAGAATTTTGGGGATACTGGTAGAATGCAGGAGGTAGTAATGCCAAAGTTTCATATAAGACTTTCAAGATTCATGACATGAAAGAATTTTGGTGATACCCACCCCTTACTTCAAAAAAATCCAGGGGTGGGGGATTGTCAAATTTTCAAAGGAGACATGAAAATTTTATTTAAAAAAAAATATTTAACATTAAAATACAAAAATTAAAGTAATGATTGATAGAGTAATGAAATACAGTAAATCATTGTAAATTTTATGTACAAATAAATATGAACAGTTGAAGTGTGAGAGAAATAAAACAAACTAGTCATCAAACAATTTCTTTAAACGTTCAATTTCCTCAACAGATTTATTAGCTTTAACACATTCTATCAAGAAATCTTTCTTTTTGGAATTTTCTTCATGCTCAAACTTATATTTTATCTGCTCTAATAGGTTTTGATGTTCCAGTGTTTTCTCCTCTTTTTTTGATTTTTCAATACTTAGAGTTAACTCAAACTTCTTCTCTTCCATATCTTGAGCCCGATCATCCTTCCGTAAAGAGAGCTCGTACTTCCTCTCTTCCAAATCTTTTAGCCTATCATCCCTCCTTAAAGAGAGCTCTTATTTCTTCTTTTCAAAGCTTAGAGTCTCTTTAACAATTTTCACTTGTTCTAGAGTGATAATAAAAATTAACATAAATTAGAAGAAAAGGAGAGTAAAGTAATAAGAGGTATGGTATCACTTACCAGCATCACGTTTCTCTAAAAATTGTTCCATAGACAAAAAAGGGGTTTGTGATGAAGTATCATTTTTCGTCTTCTTTGGGAGTGGAAATTTAGACTACTTGAAGCCCTACGCTTTTTGTTCAAGGTCATATTTTCCTCCTCATCATTTTTGCTACCTTCAGACTCAGTTGATTGAGGATCCGTGGTTTGTTCGTCAGCCTTTTAAGAAATAAGAAAAAGATAAGTAAATAAAAAAATAGAATTGATAAGATAAAAGAAAAAAGAAACAGACCTGAGTTAGATTTGGTTGGGTTAAATTGCCAATAGGATCTAAAGAAAAGCTATCTAGATTGGTCTCATTCAAATGAGGGGAGGCTTGAGTGGAGGAAGAGGATGGGAAAAGATTTGCTTCAACATCATGTTCAGAGATAGAATCTTCTCCATCCAACATGTTCAAAGAATTTAATTTGGCTCGCTCTCCAAAAATTGCATCCATCTCTTTAAAGTAAGGACATAAAGATTCAAGTTTATTGTCTATGGATTTGATGCCCTTAGTGATATTGATGTCAGTAACCCCAAAGCCAGTGGAAGATGAAAGAGCCTTTGCCTTTTTTTATTTGGCTTAGTAATGCTTGAAGCGTTCAGACATCTGTTTAGGCAAAAAATCAATCCTTCCCCTGGTCTTATTCCTTAATTTATTTGCCATTAGAAGATAGCCATTAACCTTTGATGCTGGGGGCCTTCCTACTTTAGTCGCATACTCAGTACCAAAACAAGAATCATAGTTAGATTTGGTTTTCAGCCAGTTGATACAAATGAGATTATCATCTTTTTTTAACTTAACTGTCTTAGATTTCTCGGCTGAGTGGGGGAAAGAGGGAGTAGTGGGATTTGAAGAACAACTGGGTGATGGCTGCCTTTGAGAAGATCTAGGACAAAGAGGCATGTTAAAATATAAATGAAGATGAAAAGGAGCAGAAACAAGCAGATGAGATGGTGAGGGGTTCTGAGTGGATAGAATGGACAGGATGGGATGAGAATGTGAGTGTGCAGAAAGGTAGAAGGCATATCCAGAGAGTATTCCAAGATGTGGTTATGGCAGAAAGTAGGTCAAGATGTGGTTATGACAGAAAGTTGTCCAAAATGTGGTTATGAAAAATTGAGTAAAAAAATGTTGGATAATAGGTGAACATTGACACGTAAAGTGTCTAATAACCTAATTATTAGGAAAAATAATATCAGAAGATAATTGGGGTATGCAGATTATTTTCCGCAATTAATTTAATTGCAGATCCCTGAACATTGATACCCCCTAATAATGATTTATTTTGTTTTATCCCATTTTATACCATTTGTATTTATCTTTTTTCATTCTAACTATTATACAAATATATTTATCTTTTTTATATTTAATTACAATATAATAAGTCTTAATTACATTTAATTCATTTTATTAGATTTGGTGGATGCTGTTGTATAGCCATGTAGAAGCATTAGCGGGTATCAAAGTTATAAATTTGTAATTTTTTAAAAGGTATTTCACAACACAAAAAGAAAGCCACAAACTTGACATTAATACTCAGTAAAAAGGTTTTTTGGGGAAATAATATGGTATATTTTAAAAAATAATCATGGTTGATTTGGTGAAAAAAAGAGGTATTTTGAAATGGAAGATTTCTAACTTTGATACTCTTATTAAGTTGGTTGAATTGGATGGTGAACTCTGAAATAAAGACATAGATCAGAGTTCACAGGCTAAAAATTGGATGTGGTACTCTGATGTACGGCCATAGATCAGAGTCCACATGGATAAAAATGGGTGGTGAACTTTGATGTACAGCTGTAGATCAGAATTCACATGCATCAAATTGGATGTGGTACTCTGATGTACCACTGTAGATCAGAGTACACATTCATAAAAATGGTTGGTGAAATCTGATTTAAAGCTGTAGATCAGTGGTCACATGCATGAAATTGGGTTTTGATCTCTGATCAATGGGTTTACATCAGAGTTCACCAGCTCATTTTGAGAATTCAAAGACTTTTATTTGCAGATGTAATATCACCTTTTGGAATAAAATGAAATAATAAAAATTAAATTAAGATGTAAGGGAATAAAATATACTAAAATTAAACAAAACAAAATTAAGTTAAATTAACTTAAATAGAATAATAGTAAGTGAAATGAAATGAAATATAATATATTATAATACAGTATTATATAGTATGATAGAATATAATAAATCAAAATTATATCAAATAAAATAAAATGAAGTAAATATTTTTTTAAAAGGAATCATAAAAATAAAAGAAAATTTATAACTCATTAAGAAACATTATCAAAAAAAATTAAAATTTTTCATGAGCTAGGTTTTTTCAGTGTAGTTGAAAGATTGTAGATATACCAATGCACTCAAATATAAACTACAGACAGACCTTGAAGCCTGATAATCAGTTTATCAATATATATAGGGGTAAATAAAATACTCCTTCATGAATAGGGCTCTTATAGCTCTCATTTAAAAAAAGCAGAATATAAATGAGTTTAATAGGTCTCTATATTTCCAGATACCTTTGTACTCCAGTTCAAAGCCTATCATTTACATTATATACCAGTTTATTCATCCTTAAACATTTTTTATAAAATTCAAAGAAATTAAATATGTTTAATTTTTAAATTTATTTGAAGATTGATCAGGATGAGATTTGCATTGGGAGTTCAATCAGAGATCCATCAAGACTGAGATCAACATTGTGATAAGATATTAGGGGGTATAAAAGTTAGAAATCTTCCATTTCAAAATACCTCTTCTTTCCACCAAATCAACCATGATTATTTTTTAAAAAATGCCATATTGTGCCCCTAAAATACATTTTTACTGAGAAATAATCTTAAGTTTGTGGATTTCTTTTTGTGGTGTGAAATACCTTTTAAATTATTATATATTTCTAACATTGATACCCCCTATCAAAAAATATATAAAGATATGTTCTATTAACTAAATGTTTTTTTAAAAAAATTAGTTAGGCAATTGAAGGATGAACATTAAAAAATATATTTGAATTTATTGAAAATAAAATGAATTAATTTTTTGTAGATGGTTATATAAAAATTAAAAGTTTATGTTCAAATTTAAAACATGTAAAAAGGTTTTGAATGAAATTTTAAGTGGAATTTCATGGAGATTAGGAACAAATCCTGTAACTCACAATCAGTAGACTATAGGAGATCAAAATTTAATAACTTCTTCCTAAGACTCATGTTTAACTTTGTGGAATAATATTTATTTATAGATTTTATTTAATGCAAATACCTTCTTCCACTTGGTACTAAATATCTTTGAGATTTTTGAGTTTTATTGTAGGTTTTGTTTCTAAAACTATTTTATAGGTAATAAAATTTGACTGGACTTTCAAAGATATTTATAATTATTATCCTCATAAAATGAAATTATTGTAAAAAATGAATGTATTACTATGTATTGATTAATTTCAATATTTCATTACTTTTGATTTTTTTCAATTTTATTATTGATATAAGTAGTAAAAACTTATGTATCTTGAATTACTGAAGATCTATACAAAGCCTTAAACTAGAATTTAATTTCAGTTAAATGTAAAATGAAGGTTTCCACTTTAGTATAACAGGGTGAAGAAGTTAAGAGCATAACTCAGTATTCATATGATTGAAACAAAGCTGCTTCTGTAGTAAGAAATATAAGATTAAAGTGAATTCTGATGTTTGGTAATACAATAGCATCCACTCTCTTATTTTTAAAAACCCTTATTTCAATTATTCTCACTCTTACTAGCATCTTGATATGTGATCATATTTTCTCAACAAATGTTTTTCTACCTTCCTTTCACCTTTCACTTTTCTCTCCTCTGTTTTCTTTCACTCCCTATCCCACAAATCTTAACCTGTTTCTTGTCCCATAGAATATCTCCCCACTCCTTCCAATACCCTTCAATAAACAATCAAACCCATTCTTATCCCTGTTTCTATCCTCAATTTTATTTACAGCCTCTTTAAACCTATTTTACTTTTCTCTCAATCCCTTTTTTTCAACCCTTATCTCCAATTTTTATCATCACCCTTTGCCTTTTTCTACACTTAAACTCTCATCATTCTATTTTCATTTTATTCTCAAAATGATTCTCTTGGTTTCTATAATCTATAACAGGCATAAAGGTCTGGGAAAGTGATAAATAGGAATGGAAAGAAGTGAAAAGGGTTAGGGATGCTTTTAAAGGGTCAGAAAGCTTTTGATAGTAGAAGAAAGTTACTAAAATCATGGAAATAATTTTATTGAGAGAAAAGAAAAGAAATTTTTAAAAAGGGAATAGTATTAATGATAATTATTTATGTAAGAGGGAAGGTAGGGATGGAGAGGAAAGTAATAGTGTTCTACAAAATAAAATAAAAATAAATTTGAGAAATATGTAATATAGCATGGAAAAAGGAATAGAATCAATTCCAAAAATCAAATGGAAATCAAATAAACCATTTTTATACTATTCATTCCAATAAAATTTCATTTTATGTCTTTCTTTTTTCATATTTTAAAGATTAAGGGCTAATATATTGTAAAAAATACTATTACACACCACGGGAAATCTGGGGGTGAACTGCTAGCAGTTCCCTCTTTTTGAAACTATTAGGAATTTGTCAGGAAACTGTTGGGAAACCATCCTGAAACTGTCAGAAAGATGTTTTTAAATCTGATGAAAAAACATTGAAAAAATAAACTGTCACAGATTGAATCCAGAACAATCCCTCCTTGAGCAGAGCTTAAGAACCACATTGAACATCAGTTAATCTCAGGTTTGGCAAAAGGTTGAACAACATCACTTAGCATACCTTAATATTCAAATATTAAACTTGAATATATGTTGCGTGTATGATATAGATGCATATGCATTTGAATTTGCATGGTGGATACTTATTGCATGCTAAAAATTGATGTGAATTGCCTATTCAAAGTGTATGCATAATGACTATGAAGAATAAATATGCATAAAAATATGCATAAAAAATATGCATAGTGATTATGCATAAAAAATATGCAGATTGAATATGCATAAAAATATGCATAAAAATATGCAGATTGAATATGCATTAAAAATATGCATATTGAATATGCAAAAAAAGGTGCATATACGTATATGAATAAAATATATTAATATGCATATAAATCTTTATAATGAATATGCATATGAATATGCATAAATATGCATAATGATTGAAAAATGCAAAAAAATGATGCTTAATGAGTATATTTTATGCATAAATAGAAATATGCAATATGAATTCATATTGCATACAGATAACACTGGCAAACCATTTTGACCAAAACTCATACTAAATTTTCATTCTGGACTAAAGGTGTGAGGGAAGGAAGAAAAACAGTCCGACGTTAGAAAAATGCTACATGCACTCATTTTGTAGCAGAGCAAATGAGAAGTGCTGAATTATGGTTGGTGCCCATAATTTAGTATGATATCATAATTTTATTTAATTGTTTTCAATATTGAAAAGACTTTAGGTCGGTTGGTATGGATCTAGCTGTGCCAGGGTCTAATCTAATTATTTTAACAATTTTTTAATAATTAACAGGCTTTAATACAAAAACAGGTTGTATTTTTTGTGGGATATTGGATATGATAAGGTCTTTTTTAAAAAAACTTATATTGTTTAAAAATATTCCTGAATCAGATGTGGGATAATCACTACAAAAAATTGTAGTACTGTGGGCAATAAAATATATGCACAGGCAGTAAAGAAAGGACCAAGTGAACCCTTTTTGTGCAGTGGGAATCATTAGAGTGGAATTGTGGATGAAAAATATTATTCATTATTACCATTTTATTTAATCAAAAAATTTATAATATTAAAAAGAACTATTGATTAATTGGTATTTGACCTTTGTGCCTCACTCATATTTATCATTTGATTGATTTTTGTCACCATTATGTTATTAATATTATAAGTATAGCAAAAACTTGTGTGCCAAATGCATACCGGGTGATGTTACACCTTTTATAATATTATTAAATAAAGGTAAAAAAATATGAAATAGATTTATTTTACAAAAAATAAATTGATATCCAAAAGCAATATGAGGGATAAAAAGGTAAAATTAAAGGGATCAAATATGAAATAAAAAATTAAAGTGAAATTCCTCCCATCAAGAGCAAGTAGACATGATGTGGTAAACACCCACCAGTGGCACTAAACTTGGACTATAATTTCTTTTTTTTAAAAATAAAAAAAAATCCACTGGAGCTTTACCAAAACTTCAGGATGACAATTTTGCCATATCAAACAACTTCTAGTGCAATTATTGAAGAAAAATTCATCTTCATTGCAATAGAGAGAATTGATCACATCATACTGCATGTGACCAAAAGTGTCCAGCACAAGTTTGGCCGAACTTGTGCTGGACACTTTTATGATGGAGGTTAGCTAGAGTGGAATTTTTCTTCAGTTCATCTGGTATTTCTTATAAACATGTCCACTGGTATTTGATCTTTGTGCCTCACTCATATTTATCATTTGATTGATTTTTTGTCACCATTATGTTTTAATATTATGAGTATAGCAAAAACTCGTGTGCCAAATGCATACTGGGTGATGTTACACCTTTTATAATATTATTAAATAAAGGTAAAAAATATGAAAATGATTTGTTTTACAAAAAATAAATTGATATACAAAAGCAATATGAGGGATGAAAAGGTAAAATTAAAGGAATCAAATATGAAATAAAAAATTAAAATAAATATACTGCCATCAAGAGCAAGTAGACATGTTGGGGCAAATGTCCACCAGTGAGGCTAAACTTGGACTATAATTGCTTTTTTGAAAAACAAAAAAGTGCCAATCTGAGGTTTAAAAAAACTTCAGCATAACCATATAGCCATATCAAACAACTTCTAGTTCAATGATTGAGAGAGAATTGATCACGCCAGACTGCATGTGACAAAAAGTGTCCAGCACAAGTTCGGCCGAACTTGTGCTGGACACATTTATGATGGAGAGTAGCTAGGGTAGAATTTTTCTTCAGTTAATCTTGTATTTCTTATAAACATGTCCATTGGTACTTGATCTTTGTGCCTCACTCATATATATCATTTGATTAATTTATTGTCACCATTATATTATTAATATTATAAGTATAGCAAAAACTCGTGTGCCAAATGCATACTGGGTGATGTTACACCTTTTATAATATTATTAAAAAAATGTATAAAAATATTAAAATGATTTGTTTTACAAAAAATAAATTGATATACAAAAGCAATATGAGGGATGAAAAGGTAAAATTAATCTCAAAGAGATCAATTATGAAAAACAAAATACTAGTAAAATTCTTGCTCTCAAGAGCCAGTAGAAGTGTTGAAAAAAATGGGAGCCATCAGGGCTAAATTGTAATAAGTGACTTTTTTTTTAAAGATAAAAAATTATACACCTGAGGTTGGGAAGAACAACAGGTGGATGATTCAGCTAAACAAAACTGCTTGTAGTGAAGTTTAATAAAAAATGTTTTTTTGTTGCCATATAGAGAATTGATCCCATCTGACTGCACGTGACTAAAAGTGTCCAGCACAAGTTCGGCTGAACTTGTGCTGGACACTTTTATGATGGAGAGTAGCTTGGGTGGAAATTTTCTTCAGTTCGTTCATCTTGTATTTCTCCTAAACATGTCTACTGGTATTTGATCAGTCTGTATCTTTCATATTTCTCATCCAATTAATATTTTATCACCATTATATTATTAATTTTATTAGTATAGCAAAAACTTGTGTGCCAAATGCATACCATGTGAAGTTATACCTTCAATAATTTTTTAAAATAGATGTAAATAAATATGGAAAGGAATAGTTTTACAAAAATTAAATTGAAATTTAAAAGTAAAAAGAGGAATAAAAGAGTAAAATAAAAGTCAAAGAGTTAAAATATGAAAAAAATACTGGTAAAATTCCTGCTATCAAGAGCCAGTAGAGGTGTTAAAGCAAATAGGAGCCATCAGGGCTTAATTGTAATAAGTGACTTTTTCTTTAAAGATAAAAAATTATACACCTGATATTGGGCAGAACAGCAGGTGGATGATTCAGCTAAACCAAACTACTTCTAGTGAAATTTGATAAAAAAATCTTTTTGTTGCCATACAGAGAATTGATCCCCTCTGACTGCACATGACCAAAAGTGTCCAGCACAAGTTCAGCCGAACTTGTGCTGGACACTTCTATAATGGAGAGCAGCTGGGGTAGAATTTTTCTTCAGTTCATCTGGTATTTCTTACAAACATGTCTACTGGTATTTTATCTTTGTGCCTCACTCATACATATTGTTTGATTAATTTTTTGTCTTAATTATATTATTAATTATATAAGTATAGCAAAAAATCGTGTGCCAAATGCATACTGAGTGATGTTACACATTTTATAATATTATTAAAAAAATGTATAAAAATATTAAAATAATTTATTTTAAAATTTATTAATTGATATCCAAGAGAAATATGAGGAATAAAAAATTAATTTAAAGCAATCAAATATGAAAAAAGAAATCCAAGTATTATTGCTAATATCAAAGGCCAGTAGAGATGTTGAAGCAAATGAGAGCCGTCAGGGATAAATTGTACTTAATTGATTGTTTTTTAAAGATAAAAAATTGTGTTCCTGTGGTTTGGATGAACTCTAGGTGGATAATTCAGCTATATCAAACTACATCTAGTGAAGTTTCTTATCAAATAATTTTTTTCATTTCCATAGAGAGAATTGATCCCATCTGACTGCACCTGACCAAAAGTGTCCAGCACAAGTTCGGCCGAACTTGTGCTGGACACTTTTATGATGGAGAGTAGCTAGGGTGGAAGTGTTTCTCAGTACATCAGTTTTTTGTTTTTCACATTTCTATTGGGTTTTTAACTTTTTTTTATCATTCATATTTATCTTATAATTAATTTTTTGTCACAATATATATATTAATGTTTCTAGTATAGCAAAAACCTGCATGCCAAATGCAAAATTGGTGATGTTACAACTTTAATAATATTATTATATAAAGTTAAAAAAATATGAATATGTTTAGTTTTTAAAAAAATAAATTGATATTTAAAATTAAAAAGAGTAATAGGAAAGTAAAATGAAAATAAATGGGATCAAATACAAAATAAAAAATACAAGTAAAATTTTTACTATCAAGAGCCAGAAGTGGTGTTGGGACAGTTGGGGACCCCTAGGTCAAGACTTGGTCTAAACTTACTTTTATGTATAGCTAACAAATTTTGAACTGAGGTTTGGACAGACATACAGGGGACAATTTTACAATATTAAACATTCTTTACTTCAATAATTGAGTGAAATATCATTTTTTATTGCCATAGAGAGAATTTATCTCATATGACTTCATGCAACCAAAAGTGTCCAGAACAAGTTTGGCCGAACTTGTGCTGGACACTTTTATAATTGAGAGTGGCATACAGCAAGTCTTCTTAAACTCAAAACGGATTTCTTATAAACATTTCCACTGGAATTTGATCTATCTGTGTCATTTAAATTTACCATTTGATTAATTTTTTGTCATCATTATATTGTTAACGTTATTACTATAGTAATAACTTGTGTGAAAAATGCATACCAGGTGGTGTTCCACCTTTAATCATATATTATTAAATAAAGGTATAAGAGTATGAAAATTATTTATTTTAAAAATTAAAAATTGATATCCAAAGCAATATGAGCAATAAAAAAGTAAAATAAAAGGGATAAAATAAGAAAAAAAAATCTAAGGAAAATTCCCACTATCAATAACAAGTAGAGGTGTTAGATCGAATGTGCACTACCAGGGCTAAACTTGCACTATATTTTCTTTTTTTTTAAACCAAAGAAAGTGTCCTGATGAGTTTTGAAAATTCATCAGGAGGAAATTTTGGCAATATCAAACTACTTATTGTGCAATGATTGAGCAAAATGTCATTTTCATTTCCATAGAGTAATTTATCCCATCTGACTGCATGCAACAAAAAGTGTCCAGCACAAGTTCGGCCGAACTTATGCTGGACACTTTTATGATGGTGAGTATCTAGGGTGCAGGTCTTCTTCAGTTCATCAGCTATTCCTTATAAACAAATCCACTTGTATATGATCTTTCTGTGTCATTCATATTTATTATTTGATTCATTGTTTTTCACCATTTTAATATTAATGTTATTAGTATTGAAAAAATTTGTAAGCCAAATGCATACTGGGAGATGCTACATCTTTCATAATCTTATTAAATAAAAGTAAAAAAATATGAAAATTATTAGTTTTACAATAAATAAATTGATATTTTAAAGCAAAAACAGGAATAAAAAAGTAAAATAAAAGTGATTAAATATGAAATTAAACATTCAAATAAAATTTCTGCCATCAAAGATAATTTGAGTTTTCAGACCAAATTTGCACCGCCAGTTCTAGATTTGGAATATTTTTTCTTTTTTTTAAAATTAATAAAAGTCTCCACCTGATTTTTTCCAAAAAATCAAGAGGATAGTATAGCAGTATAAAGCTACTTCTTGTGCAATGATTGAGCAAAAATTCATTTTAAATTCCATTGAGTAAATTTATCCCATCTTACTGCATGCAACCAAAAGTGTCCAGCACAAGCTCAGCTGAGATTGTGCTGGACACTTTTATGATGGAGAGTAGCTAGGGTGCAAGTCTTATTCAGTTAATCTTATATTCATTTTAAAAATGTCTATGGGTATTTGATCTTTCTGTGTCATCCATATTTATTATTTGATTATTTTATAGTCACCATTATATTATTAATATTTTTAGTATAGCAAAAAAATGTGTAATGAATGTACACTGGATGATTTTACAACTTTAATAATATAATATAATAAATATAAAAAAATGTGAAAGTTATCAGTTTTACCAAAATAAAATTGATATTTAAAAGCTAAAGGATAAATAAAAGGATAAGATTAAAATTAAAGAGATCAAACATGAAATAAAGATATTAAGTATAATTTCTGCTATCGTGAGCCAGTAGAGGCTTCAGAAAAAATGGGCACCATCATAGATTAACATGGATAAAATTTACTTTTTACCAAAGGAAAAAATTGTCTACCTTAGGTTTGGAAAAACTTCCAGGGGACAATTTGTCTATGTAAAACTACTTTCTGTGCAATGATGGAGTGATAATTCAGTCTCATTTCCATAAAAAGAATTGTTTGCGTCTGACGGCATGCAACCAAAAGTGTCCATCACAAGTTTGGCAAAACTTGTGCTGGACACTTTTATCATGAAGAGTATCCAGGGTGCAAGTCATTTTTAATCATCTGAAATTTCTTATAAACATTTCCACTGTTATTAAATCTGTGTGCCTCACTCATATTTATCAATTGATTAATTTTTTGTCACCATTATATTATTAATATTATCAGTATAGCAAAAAATTGTGTGCCAAATGAATACTGGGTGATGTTACACCTTTTATAATATTATTAAATAAAGGTAAAAAAATATGAAAATGATTTATTTTACAAAAAATAAACTTCTATCCAAAAGCAATATGAGAGGAATAAAGTAAAATAAAAGAAATCAAAGATAAAAATTAAAATCCAAGTTAAATTCCTGCCATAAACAGAAAAAAGAGATGTTGAATTAAATTAGAACAATCAGGGCTAAACTTGCACTAAATTTTCTTTTTTGTAAAAATAAAAAAAAAATCCACTTGAGATTTACCAAAACTTCAGCATGAAAATTTTGCCATATCAAACTACTTCTAGTGTAATTTTATATCAAAAATTTATCTTCATTTCCATAGAGAGAATATCTTCCATCTGACTGCACCTGACCATAAGTGTCCAGCACAAGTTAGGCCGAACTTGTGCTGGACACTTTTTTAATGTAGAGTAGCTAGGGTAGAATTTTTCTTCAGTTCACCTAGTATTTCTTACAAACATGTCTACTGGTATTTTATATTTGTTCCTCACTCATTAATATCATTTGATTAATTTTTGGTCGCCATTATATTATTAATTTTATAATTATAGAAAAAACTCATGTGCCAAATGCATACCAGGTAATTTTATGCCATTTATAATATTATTAAATAAATGTATAAAAATATGAAAATAATTTATTATAAAAATTATTAATTGATATCCAAAAGCAATATTAGGAATAAATAATTAAGTTAAAGGGATCAAATATGAAAAAAGAAATCCAAGTAATATTCCTACTATCAAAGGCCAGTAGAGGTGTTGAAGAGAATAAGAGCCATCAGGGATAAATTGTACTAAATTGACTTTTTTTCAAAGATAAAAAATTGTGCACCTGTGGTTTGGATGAAATCTAGGTAGAAAATTTGGCTATGTAAAACTACTTCTAGTGAAGTTTTTTATCCAAAAAATTTTTTCATTGCCATAGCGAGAATTGATCTCATATGACTGCAACTGACCAAAAGTGTCCAGCACAAGTTCGGCCGAACTTGTGCTGGACACTTTTTTTATGGTGAGTATCTAGGGTGCAGCTCTTCTTCAGTGCAACTGGTATTTTTTTAAAACATATCCACTGGTATTTGATCTTTCTGTTTTATTAATATTTTATCATTTGATCAATTTTTTGTTACCAGTATATTATTATTTTTATTAGTATAGCAAAAAAACATGTGCCAAATGCTTACAGGGTGATGTTAAACCTTTAATAATTCTATTAAATACAGGTAAAAAATTATGAAAATGATTTGTTTTACATAAAATTAATTGATATCTAAAAGAAAAAAAGGGATAAAAAGAAATATGTTGAATAATAGGGATTTTATATGAAATTCAAAATTCAAGCTAAATGCCTACTTTCAAGGCTCAGAAGAGGTGTTGGATAAAATGGGCATCATCAGGAATAAAATTTTACTTAATTTGATTTTTTGAAAGACTAAATGAATTTTTCAACTGATTTTTTTCCAATATTTAGTTGGACACTTTATCTATATCAAATTACTTCTAGTACCATGATTTACCAAATTAAATCCTCATTTCCATATGCAGAATTGATCCCATATGGCTGGACCAGGCCAAAGGTGTCAACCACAAGTTTGAGAATTCTTCTTGTGGACACTTTTATGATGGACAGTAGTAGGGTGCAAGTCTTCTTTAGTTAATCTAGTATTCCTCATAAACATTTCCAACTTATTTTTGGCCAAAAATCAGGTGGAAAGTTTTTCCATATAAAATTACTTCTAATGCCATGATTGACTAAAAATTGATTCTCATTGCCATATAGAGAGTTGATCCCATATGACTGGATCTGGAAAAAGTGTCACCACAATTTTTGATAAACTTAAGTTTGAAAATTTTATGATGGAAAGTAATTGCAAGTCTTCTTCATTTCATCAAGTAATCCTCATAAAAATTTCCACCTGTATTTTGGCCAAACTTCAGGTGGACACTTTGGCCATATTAAATTAATTCTAGCTCCATGTTGATAAAAAACTGATACTTATTGCCATAAATAGATATTAAACCCATCAGTCTGTACCTTTCTAAAAGTGTCTACCTGAATTATGGCTAAACCTCAGTTCGACCATTTTATGATGCAGAGTAGCTAGGGCAAAAGTATTCTTCAGTTAATTTGGTATTCATAATAAATTTATCCTCCTGAAATTTATCCTAACTTGAGGTGGAAAATTTCGGAAAGCACCAGTTAGTCACTATCCATCAAAAAAGTGTTCACCAAAATTTTGGCTAAACTTGTGGTGGACCCCTTTGATCAGCCACAGTCAGATGAGATCAACTCTTTAGATGGGAATGAGGATGATGTTTTGGTCAATCATGGAAATAGAAGTAGTGTGATGTGGCTAAATTACCCCCCTGAAGGTCAGACAAACCACAGAAGGACACTTTTTAGCAGGTAGTAACTGAGAAAAATCCATTTATCAGAAGGAAAATCTTTTATTGGATAGATGCCAAGGTTTCATACTTGTGTATTATGGTCAGTATTAATTTTGAAAGAGTCTGTCCAAGCAATTTCATTGCCCATTATGACTCATTTTGTTTTAAATGTTTCAAACTGCGTGATACAGTATTAAGGTGTCACATAGTATAATTAAGTTCTATTACGTGCCCTCCTATGATTCCTAAATTTATAATTTAATATCTTACATAATAATTTTTTTGATATAAATTCATCAATATTTTTTTTATTATCAAATTTAATAGAGCAAGTATCCTGAATTATTATATATGCATAAGCTTAGGTTAGATCAATTTGTGCTCAATTTGTTCTCATCAGAGGACCAAAATCAAGTTCTGGAGGATCAACTTGTGCATAATTTGGAATGAGTTGATATTCTGTCTATAATCAATCTGAGAATAAATGTAAATCTAACTCTAATTTACTTATGTTTATAAAGTATTCATAAACCTGGCATAATTAAGGGACACTCTAAATTTCAAGAGAGGGGATTGCTAGCAATTCACCCCTAGATTTCCCGTGGTGACATGCATATCTTTTTTATTTACTGAATAGAAAACAGAATAGATATTTATATTGTAGCTTAATTTTATCACCAAAGTATTATTCTGTTCATCTTTATAAGTGTTTTAAATTTTTCAGATATTTTAAATATTAATAATGGTTAGTAAAATTATTTTGAATAATTAGAATTCAATTTTTCTTTAAAATTCTTACTTGGGAGATTTAATGGAAGATATTTATTTCCAAAATATTTTTTTTTGAATTATTTACTATAGTGCCTTATAATTTCACCATATATTAAAAATTAAGTAAAATTATTTGAAAATTTAAGATCACTTTTCTTTCAATTTAAATTGGGTTGTGTCTAGTTTTACATGCAACAAATTATGAAATTACTTTAAACATTTTGTAGCTTTCCAGACTGGCTTTGCTGTGGGAAGGGCTGTTTTCAACATACCATTACAAAATTGTGTTTTTAATTCTTGGACATTGTTTCAAAAAATTTTTACATGTAATTCAATAAATAATCAAGCTAGCTTCATCAGAGGTTAAATGTATTTTCACACTTTATTCCTTATTATTTCATCACTACCTCAATGTGTGCTCAATTAGATATGAATTTAGGTTCAAGGTTGTGGACTTGCTAGTAAGTCCACCCCCCATAATGCATGGTGAATACAAATTCATTTTATATGGTTTCTATTAAAATATTACTATTTTTAATTGTCAATGAACAATTTTTTGACGTTTAAAAGGTACATATTAGCTTTTATATGTTTTGAAATAGTTTTTTTAAAATACTAAATCAATTTAAAAATGATAACTTTAAAATTGATAATCCATTTTTCTGTAATTTTATTGATAAAATAGAATTGAATAATAAGATAAAAAAAATATTTAATGAAGAAGAAATTTTTGTTGAGAAGATTCTCAAACTTTCCTTATTGTAATTTCTAATCAGAGCTCATTGAAGGTTCACAGTTATTTCAGTAAAGATTCATCCATAATTAATGAAGAGTGCAAGCTATTTTTAAAAAGGGGTTCACCATGAGTTCCATCTTACTTCTATCTAAGTTCTATCTGAATTCAAGTTGAGGACTTTCTAGCAAGTCCCCCCCCAAAGTATTGCATTGGGTACTTTCTCTTTTTTTTTGGTATTATAAATTAACAAGGCATTAAATGTAGATGAATGTGGAATAGCCCTTGATGCAGCATATCTTAAGAAAGGCTGGGAATGCAAAGTCAAACATACTAAACGCATTTGTCAAAAATAGCCAAAGTTTCATTACAATATAATACCTAGTGTATCACTTTTGGGGCTGGTTTCAAGTGTAGGACAAGAGTTGCCAGTAACACACTTTCACATTGAATTTTTCCTTGAGAAGATTTTGGTGAGTCATTTTTTATTTGAGTTCCCATGAATTCAAAAATCATAATTTAAACTACTATCAGTTTCCATTCATGAAACCTTTTCCAGGTCCAAACAGCATCTTGGTAATGAACAACTCTGCCTTTCATCATGTGGGCAGAATCACAGAAATTGTTGAAGCTTGGGGCTTCAAACTACTATACTTACCCACTTATTTGCCTGACATAAAACCCATCGAGAAAGGGTTCAGTGTACTCAATAGTCACCTAAGGCACTTTGCAAAAATGAGTGGTGGACCTGATGATTGCAAAATAATAGAAGGTTTTTTTAGGGTTGTTTTTACAAAATACTTAATGAAACAGCTTTTTAAAGCTTCTGGATATTTAGCTTTATTGTATTGAGTGTTTTTTTTGTACTAAATTTAAGTTTTATAGCATAAAAAAGCTTAACATTGAAATAAATAAATAAAAAAATTAAGCATATCAGTGAAATTTTTCAAACTCATCTGCTTCTCTGTGACACACAAAGTTCAAATAAACTAAAATAGCATTCATTTATTTTTAATTTTCATTTATCAAAAGTGTGCAAATTTTTAGTTTAAAAAATGAACTTAATTCTATTTTCATCTTTTATCTTTTATTTTAATTTTGGACTGTAAATTTAAATAAAGCAATAAGTAATAAATAGCTATCTTCTTTTTTTTGGTGAAGATGTTTAGCATATGTTTTACAACATCAGACACATGCATGTGCAAATGGGTCTGGAATTCCTGCCCTTTCAAGTTCTTGTACTGAGTAGTCTTTAAAAAATGACCATTGAGTCAAGCCCAACTCTTCAATTCTACTTCTCAAATCTTGATTATTATGATCTATTTTGGAGTATTTAAAGAAATTTCCCATTGATGATTTGAAATCACTCAGGTCACCATCAGAGGATAGTGGGGATGAGCTTCTTGGAAGAAAGCATGATTTGTTTCTAGCTTGGGCCAAGCTTTTCACAGAGTTTCCCAGAACAGAAGCTAAAGCTGTTAAAGTGCTAAAAGTTGTAGCCTGTGGAGCATCATCAGAATCTGAGGGGACTTGTTTGGGTGTTGAAAATTTAAACTGAGGTGTGTTTGGAGGAAATAAGTAAGTCACTTCCTCTGGGTTTGCTAGCTTTATTATTCAAAAATAAAAAAATCAATAAATCATAAAATGTTTTAAAAAAATATGACTTACAATTGCTCTTTCTGTCAGCCTGTATATCCCCAGGACTGAGTAAAAAGTGCTTATAAGTTATGTTAAACACATGAACTATACATGGGAACAATAAATGAGAGTACACAAACAGTATACATAAGTAAAATTATGATAATACACAAAAAAATGCCATTATAACACCTTATATACATGCATATATCCACCTTTTATAGGTCTTATGTACTTAATATTATGTTGGAATATGTTAAGGTAATCTTAAGAACCTTAAGTATAAGGCTACATAATTTTTAAGTACACTTAAAGCTGTTATATTCATTGTTTTACAAAAAAAACAAGAAATGCGCTTTATTTCACTTAAAAGTTGACTATATGCGCTATAAAATTGAGAATATCAAAATTGCGCTTTGACAGATCAATTGGGCTCATTTAGGACTATTGATTTGGCTGTTTAAATGCATAAAAATAACACTTTTCAAATTAGGTGTTTTTTATGCCTGAAATGGCTTCTGTGTACTGGCTACATACTGCCTGCTTTTTTCCTGTGTGAATAGCTTCATTTTTAGCAAAGTTAGCTTTTTCACACTATAATTACCCCAAATTCTACGCCCACTGTGGGGAAACACACTAAAATAGGCGACAGGCGCTTATTTAGTGTCCTAGCTTAATTAATAGTGCATTGACCTTGTTTATATGCACTAATTTCATTAATAACCTCATTCTTGGCATCTTATTTCATCACCATGCTTAAATTCGCCTAATTTTATTCAAGGATTTACCAGTGCAAGCGCCTGCCAAGGACTGCATGTAGTTACCCCACATCTCATGCTCTTTTTTAAGTTTTTTGGTGTTTTCTCAATCAATTTTGGTTATTTTTGGATGGGAATTTCACGTAGTATAATGTCAGGATTAGCCCCTCCATTTCTACAGTAAATCTCCCTTATTATTAAGCTATTATTAAACTTAAAAAGTCTCATTTAGTCTTTTATATTATTGTTTTATACGCATGTACTCTCTTTTTGTCTTTTTCTTTAATTTTGATGGATTTCCCTTATTATTACAAGATTTTGGCGGTTGTTACTTGTCTAATTATGTCATGGATCACTAGGGATGTTGATGGTCAGGTCTATTAGTGGATTTGAGGCATCATTAACTGTGTTTTGGATGGTATATCAAGGGATTTATTGGGGAACTCAGTGTGTATAAATGGAGGAGGTTTTTGGGTCTTGTTTCTACATTCTTTATCATTACAATTTACACCATATAACCAAATCAATTACAATACACTTCAATTAGTACTTTTATAAGAATTTTGAATAGTATCTGAATTATTATAATCTATTTTTCTACCAACTAAAAAGATTGTAAGCCACATATAAAATTATTGAGAATTATATTACTGAGACCTTTATTCTGAATTATATTTTATTATTTGTTGGATTTATACTACAGTATTCATATAGGACCATTTAAATCTTCTAGACAAAGACTTTTCAAGCTATTTCACGTCCTTGTACTTGATCTTAGCCTGACACTTTCCCACATATGAGCTAGGGTGGGAGTTAAAATAAAGTATTCATTTGGATTTCTTGGATTCATGCAACAATGAGCTTCAGAATGTCAAGACAGATCTTCATGAGGTGGGTGAGACTCCATAATCAACTGAACCAGATCAAGATGCTCTGCTGTCAGTACAGCACCTTCTCCTAAGTCTGGATTTTGAGATGATGATGCTGCTATGTTGCTTGAAATGGAAGGATTGAGGTTCTGGGAGACTGAATCTCACTAAAAAAAGATTATGAGTAGATCAAGTTTGAAAAATAAATAATAAATGAAAGCCTACCTGAGAAGCATACTTAGGATCTTTGTGATCTACTTGGCATATAACCTTAGAGTGCTCAGGTGCCATTTCTGCTAGATCCAAAAATTTTTGAAACTCTTCTTCAGAATCCAACTCAAGATTGAATTTTCCTCTATGTCCTCTTCCCTGAGGCACAGTTGCATACCTTCAACTTTGCCTGATTCCACCTGCTTCTGAATGTAATTACCCCACACATTTTTTTTCAGCCTTGTATATTGTTGTAGTTGTTATTTTTTTGAAGTGCTTAAAGTCATTTTTCATAAGATTCCACTCAAAAAAGAACTTTCCAGGCTCAGATTTAATTTTTTCAAAATTGGGGACATCACTCTTATCAGATTTTTTGTTAGCTTGACTTGGGGGTTTATTCTTTGGAACATAGAAAAAATACTCTAGATGAATTTTGATTGGTAGATATTCATCAGGTCTAGAGTTGATTGGAGGATCACAAGGGAGATTGATGATAGAGCCATCCCTTGAAGATTGGGTGAGTGAATCATAGTTGTTTCCTGTATTTTCTTCATTGGCATGTGATGGTAGATCAGGCAGATGGGGAGAGTTATAGAAATTAAATTTATTTGAATTCCACATTATGTTGCTTTCAAAAAAGAAGATTAATTTAGCTAGTGTCAAAAATTTCATAGAAAATCAAACATTCACCATTGAAGAAAAAGTGAAACAGATGAGAAGCTATAAAAGAAACAAAAAAAAAGATTAAGCAATTCTACAAAAAGAGGAAAAATAAAAATTAGTGTTTCAGAGAAATTAGAGAGAGAAATAAAGGAAATCACTGGAAAATTTCATCCATGAGTTGAAAAAAGAGATTCAGCAAAAAAAAAAAGTAAGAGATTAAAAAGAAAAGGCTTACATGCTATCCAGAGTGAGTCAACAGGCAGAGAGAGTAAGTGGAAATTGATTGGGGGAGATGGGGTGCTGTACTTCAACTGGTGGGGTTCAGTTAGAGCATCTACCTCCGTGTCGGTAAATTGGTTCGGTATGCATATTTTACTTCATTTTGACGTGAACCTTAACCCTCGTTTCATTAAAGGCCTCTATTAGCTAGTGACTTCAGCATGTACTGTAGCCTGTCAACTAAAGTTACTGAGCTCCTTTTGACCTCATTTGGTAATTCAATATTCTGCCCGCCAATTCTTTTCACTCCACCTTGTAGCTGCTGAACACTTTTCATGTTTCACTACTTATTGAAACAAAACATTTTCTATTTTAATTCACAACTGTTACTACACAACACTTCTTCTTAACACAATCTCCCATTTTGCACCTCGCCCTACAACCCCCAAATCCATATAAAGTGATCAACTTGTCTGATCCAACAAAAAAGCGATCCCCTAATTGGAACCACCAAGTGTTAGGGTGTTAACATACTATGTACTTAGCTAGTCACCCATCAGTATATAGTGTAGCTTCCGAGTGCACCAGAGATCTTTTCCTGGTCCTGCAAGGCATCAGTCTCTACACCAAGAAGCTCTGTAAAATTAAATCTTCTTCCATTGTGAGAAATTTTTCAATTATGATTTGTTCCATCTGAAAAGTTGAGGAGAGTTAATTGAGTAGCAAAAATGTGAGAAGGAAAAAAGTAGAGTTTACCAAATGGGCGACTCAACACGAGGGTATGGAAATTTTCCCAACGCTTGTTTGCTAACTGAATCTGCATACAAGGGTGTCAAACCCCATTTCAGTAACAATTGACACAGCAATTATGCAATTATCTACTGAAATTTTACTGCAATGGAGGTAGATGCTCTTAGGTGGGTAGTTACAGGATGGTGGTAAAATTGTCTGAGCTTAATTAGGCTCTATTTACAGTGCCTGGCAATATGTCCTCTTCACCCCTTAAACTTTTGATTACTTTCAAACAACCATTCAGAATTCATTGCAAACTTGTTTCATAGTCAATTGGGACCTCAAGAATCTCAATATGATGCTAAAACTAAAACATTCCAAGTCACTTTTTTTGTATTTTCACTTTTTGTCAGACCCATGTTTTCTAAGTTAACAACCAGCAACTTCTCAATGGTGCAAGTAACACCATTAGAGAGCCATGGGATAGTGTAATAATCATATGAAAAAAAAATTCAAAAAAAAAAGGATTTTTCATCCATCACCAGCTGGTAGGCCCCCCGGCAGCATCAACAATGGCTTTCATTCTTTCAGACATAGAGGCAACTAGTTTATATAAAGAATCTTCAGGAAGGTTGTTCCAACACATATGTAAGGCTCGGATCACTTTGTCTTTGTTTTTTGGGTTATAATATTGATGAATGTTATTTTTCATTATCTTCCACACATTTTTGATTGGGTTCAAGTCAGGTGATTAAGCAGGCCTGTCAAGGTACACTTTTGGTCTAGAAGATTTGGTACGGAGTTTGTATGAAGATTTTAAGGATTAATTGGACTCTCAATAATTTGGTACGTATTTCTCAATCAAAGATGATTTTTACTCAATGATAAGAGGTATATTTAAAATATTAATATAAGTTATAGATTAGAATTACGTCTTTGTAAATACTAAAGATATAAAATATAAGAAATAAGTGTTATATTGTAGTTGTGGTAATAAAGTAAGTTGGTAAAAAGAATGATTAAAAGACAACAAAAAGAGAGGCCTTATATAGGCAAAGGAGAGACAAAGCACAGCAATCAAGTTCTAAAAACAGTAGTATGAGAGAGAGAAAAGAGTATTCCAGAAGGAGTATTTCAAATAATAAAGTTATTCTAAAAAGAAGGCATCAAAAAGATGTATTTACAGAGTATGTCAGAAATACATCAATTTATTTAATATTTTACTGTAGAAGTCAATTCTAAATAAGAAATTTGAATTTTTTGTATATATTTAATATTATTTGAATATTAAAATCTTATTTTATCTTAATATCTATTTTTTAATATAAATTTTTATTTTTTCCAACCTGTCAAATGAGCACGGTGTTAGAGAAAAATATAAGGGACAATTTTATATTTTTAATTTTAATTATTTATTTAATTTTTTAATTTTATCATTCTGTAATTAGTTAATTTATTATAACTAATTTTAATGTAACTAAATTATAATTAAATAATAATTAAAATGATAAGGTGCGGCTTCATCCAGTAAATAATTAATTATTTCACTGGGTAAGTCTAGTAGCCTGGCTGACACTCCCTCACTCTAAAAAAAACAATAAAAAAAATGCTATGATTTTTTCTTTTTATACTTTTTTAGTAGAGTAGGAAGATTAGATATCTCCTTGCCAGGTATCCAAGAATCATATTCAGATGATTTATTCTTGAATCTCAATAAGTATTCTGTACCCTTTTCAGCAGTGACTATTCTGTCATTTAAAATTTTTTTCAATTTCTGTTGTTTCAGTGATTTCATTTGGGGTTTTCTTTGGTCTACCCCTCCTTTTTGGAAATAAATCACTATTAGATGTGTAAGGTTTCAAAAGAGATATTGGAAAAACAGGATGTTTTCTGTCATATGGAGAATACAGAATAACTTCAACTGAATAATCTCCAATCATACTTCTGACAACAAATGGACCAACAAATGGATCTTTCAATTTGTTATTACCTTGCAAGTTGAAGTGGACTGTAGAAATCAACACTTCATCACCCTTTTTAAAAGTGTATTCTTTATGGGATTTGTCCCATCTTTTCTTCTCATATTCAAATGATTTTTCAATACATTTTTGAGCATGATTTCTACATAGTTGTTGCATTTGAAGAAAATATTTTACACCAGGATGTATATCCAATTTTATGTATTTTGTTATTGAGAATTTGGGCAGGAGTATTTGGAACATATCCAAGCCAGAGCTCAAAAGGCTTTCTTTGAGTAACAGAATGAACAGTGCTATTATAAGCAAATTCTAACCCAGGAAGTAAGGTAACCCAATCATGAGTGAATCTGTCATTATCTTGATACTCAAGGCCAAAGGCACAATATCTTCTTATCATGTCCTCTAAAGTCTGAATCATTCTTTCAGCTAAACCATCAGTCTGAGGGTGATGGGCAGTAAAAAGTTTCAGATCACAACCACAAACATCGATCAGAGACATCCAAAATTCAGAAGTAAATTTTGGGTCTCTGTCAGAGATTATGGCTTTAGGAAAACCAGCAGTATTAAACATATGAGACCACCATAAGAAAGCTAATTCTTTAGTGGAAACATCCTTATGGGTAGGGATAAATTTACACATTTTTGTGAATCTGTCCACAATAACCCAACAAGAGTTATAACTGTCTTTACCAGCAATAGGTAATCCTGTTACAAAATCCATGTTTATTATTTGCCATGGAGCATCAGGAGGTTCAATATGTTGCATTAATCCTGCTTTTTTACCAGTTAATCTTTTTGATTTTTGGCAAGAATCACAAGATTCAACATATAATTTTGTGTCTTCAGAAATATTAGCCCACCAAGCAGTGTTCTTAATTCTGATCATTGTTTTGTCAAGATCAAAATGTCCAGCTAGTATTTCATCATGACAAATTTTCAAGATGATTTCTTTCATAGAAGGAGGAATAACAATAACATTACTCAACTTTCTTCTATAATATAGATATCCTTCATCAATTGAAAATTTACCTTTTTCCAAAGCTTTTTGGTACTTTGGTGGAAGGGTTTTAATTAATGCTTGTATTGAAGCATTCTTTGGATCATTTAATATGGTGCATAACTTTTTCAAGTCAGTGTCCTTATCATATGATTCCAGAATAAGCTGTAATAGCTCTTCCTCCATATCAACCACATATATCCCATGAATATGAATAATTTCATCCTCAGGATCATAAGCGGGATTAGAGTCATCATTTGGTAAAGGTAACCTTGATAACATATCCACATTTGAGTGAACAATACCAGCCCTATGAATAATTGTCATTCTCCCTCTGTACTCTTGAACAGCCAGCTGCCATCTGAACATATGTCTGTTAGGTGTTTTCAAGTTTAAAACGGATTTAACTGCACTGAGGTCAGTGACAAGTTCAAATTTCTGGTCATCTAGGTAATAATGAAGCTTTTCTAGAGCCCATACTACAGCTAAACACTCTAATTGAGTAGCACCATATTTCAATTCACTATTTCTCAGGGTTCTTGAAATATAACAAATTACTACTCCTGAAACTTTATCATTCATCACTTGTTTTTGATGGAGGACAGCACCAAGACCAATGAAACTGGCATCAGTTTACAAAACAAATGGTTGATTAAAGTCAGGTAAAGAAAGAATTGGTGCTGACATCAAGCAGTGTTTCATAGTGTCAAAGGCTCTTTGTCTTTCACTATTCCAGACAAAAGCAACATCCTTTCTAGTTAATTGGGTAAGGAGTAAAGCTATGACTTGGTAATTTTTAATATACTGTCTATAGTATCCACACATTCCCAAAAAACTTTGGAGCTCTCTCACTGTTGTAGGAGCCTTCACCTGTTGTATGGCTGCCACTTTGTTCTGGTCAACACATATCTGTAAGCCTGAAACAACATGGCCAAGAACTTTTAAAGAATGGAAACCAAATTTACATTTCTTCAAAGCAAGTGTCATATTTATTTCATCCATTTTCTGGAATACTTTACACAGGTGTTTAAGATGGTCCTCAAATGTTTTTGAGAATATAATGATATCATCAATATAAACCATCAGCCATCCTTCAATTATCTCTTGATGGAATGTGTTATCCATTACTTTTTAAAAAACTGAAGGGGCATTTTTAGGGCCAAATGGCATCCTAATATACTTATAAATACCCATATGAGTGGCAATAATCAGAAAGTTCTGAGAATTTTTCTCAACAGGTACCTGGTGATATCCCTTATTACCATCCAAACAGCTGATATATTTAGCACCCTGTAAAGTAGCATGTATAGAGCTGATTCTAGGTAAAGGATAGATATCATCAACAGTATAAGTGTTTAGTGCTCTATAATCACCACATAACCTGGCTTTATCTTTCTCATAAGAAATTAGGACAGGTGAGATAACACAATATTTAGGTGTTTCAACTACCTTTTCAATAATATTCATTTTTAAAAGGGTAGAGATATTATCTTCAATATCTTTTCTCTTTGTGGGAGAAGCAGGATAAGGCTTCTTCTTTAAACTAGGTGGTATATCAGTTAATGGGCAAGACAATGAAAGTTTCATTTCCTCTTTAACTAATCCCAGTTCATGTGACCCATGAGCAAAGGCCATAGGAAAAGATTTTATCAAGTTAATGATGGAATCTTTATCCTCACCAGAAAGTTGTTCTCCAAAAGAAGCATTGTCAATTTCAGACATAAGGGCATGCATTTCCTTTGTAGATCTTCCTTTATATTGAACCACAGAATTACATGTGTTCAATTCTGGTTTTACTAATTTTTTAGGGGAGGAAATCTTAAATTTTCTCTTCCCATTCATCCCCATTGTGAAACATTGGTTTGAAGGATCCAATTTTATGCCATACTTGGTTAAAATATCATTCCCTACAATAAACCAATTGCTCAAGTTATCATTTTTCATGACAACAAAATCACAAATATCTCTTACAAAACCATGGTTATATTTAAAAAACACTGTGGCTTTGTATTTACCAATGGGGGACAAAACAGAGCCATACCCTCTCCAATTTTCAGAAATGATAGGCATCAGTTTAGATTTATAGTCTTGATCTACTGAAGCAAGTGCTCTTTCAGATACTACACTTCCTCCAGCTCCAGAATCCAGAACAACTTCAATGCTGGTTCCATTGATCAAGACTGGTGCCTTAAGAGGGGCAATAATAATTGATCTATCCTCAATGTTCTTTATGATCTCAGCATCTTCAACTGTAGATAAATCATTATTATCAATTTCAATAGTATTTAAATAATGAATATCCTCTTCCAGCATCAAGATTTCTTGTTGAGATTCATATGAAATATTGCTGGCACAATCACTTGATGTATCATTCAGTGCCACTGTGTCATCAGCATGCTCCTCTGTTTGTTCTACAAGATTTATCTTCTTGTCACAAACATGGCCTTTCTGCCAAGGCTTGTTACACTTGAAGCAAATGTTTGTTGCATACTTCTTTGGTGCAACAGGGGCAGAAGGTTTACCAACCTTTTCCAAAGGTTTCTGTTGGTAAGTGGAGGGTTTCTCCAAAGGGGTCCTAGGAATAAATCTTCTGGCATCATACTTATTGTTTAGAAGTATCTCATTGCAAGTATTAATGAAAGAAGAGGGTTCTTTGGAGAACTCAGTCCTAGCCACTATCAAGTCTCTCAGAGACATTGGTAATTTATAGAGGATCCTGTCCTTCCATAAATCAAACTCCATGTTTGGGTCCATTTCCCTTAAGATTTTTACAAGTTTCATTAAAAACTCAATAGGTTTATCAGTAGAAGAGCTATATCTAGTTTCCTCATACTGCCTTTGTTGAGCCATTCTGAACTTGGAGCCACCAAATTGTGCTTTAATTAATTTCTTCCAATCCTCCCATGAGTAGTCATTCCCATCCAGGAGAACAGATTCATACCACATCAGGGTAACATTAGTGAACAAAGAAATTAACTTGGACACAATTTCCTCATCTGGGAGTTTGTAAGAATTTTTTAAGTTATCAATTCTGCAAATAAATTGATGCCAATCAGAGGAAGAATCACCATCAAATGTTTGGTACTGGTCAAGTTTTGGCCAATTCTTTTGATTTGAAGGAGTCTCCTTAGTACTAGCTTGTTTCTGAGTAAGAAGCAGCTGTAATTTCTCTAATTGTGCTGAAATCTCATTTTTTAATCCTTCTGTTGCAGATCCTGGTGCATCATCAGTTTTTGATGGAAACTCAGTGTTATCAACAGGTATTTCTGGAGCTATTTTTACTTTAGATGAACTAGCCACAGGTACTATTTGAGCATCCTGCACTATATGTTCCTTCACAGAAATGTCAGAATATTTCTGGTCATTTAACAATGAGTTCAATTTTTCTTCAATGGTTGTTAGTCTTGTTTTCATTCTTGGAAGACTAGATAAACTCTCATTGATAGTTGCAAAAGATAATTGATTTTTATTTTGAAAAGATGACAAATGGTCATTCAATCTTTTCAGATTTATCTTATCTATCTCTACATCCTGGCAACAGGCAGATACAGTATCTTTTAGTTTAGACAAATCATTTTTTATATTTTGCCATAAAGCAACTTTTTTTTCATGGGTTGCTTTGTAATGAGACAATTCATCAGAGACTCTCTGTGCTTCACTTCTTAATGCTTGATAACCCTGATCAGTTAACAAACTATTATATCTCTGAGTCAATTGCATATTGTTCATTATATGATTTTGCTTGGCAATAATATCTCTCAAGTGCTCATCATTAATTCTTGCTACATCTGGAGTGTTTCTCAATAAGGAAACTGAGTAACTTTCCAGACTCTCATAGAACTCAGGGTCAAGAGTTTCATCAATCACAGCCATATCAGGATTAATCATTGAGGTAGCAATTAAAAGTAATGGATTAGATACATGAGATATCTGTCTACTATTCCCAGCCTCTATAGGTCTCAAAGTTTCATCCTCCCTTCCAGATTTACCTGAAGGAACAGAGTCAGCTACAAGAAAGGGCACTTGAGAATCAATAGAGGGACGTACCAGGGTTTGCTGGGTATCACCATATTGGGCTTCCTTCTTCTTTTGCCTCCTTGATAAGGGTGGGGAGGAGTGGGGTTGACCTGGGTGGGCCTTGATGGACCTACCTGAGGTAACTGATGCTGGTTTTGAGCCAAGTAGTCCCACTGAGTGTTGAGCCAGTCCCACTGCCACTTGGACACTTCCACCATCTCTTGGGACTGGGGAGCCAATTTTTGTTGATCCCTGGGAGGAATAGGTTTCTTCTTCTCTTGGAGAAAAGTATCTGTTCTTTTCACCTTTTCTTCCAAGGCATCTACCCTTACCTTTAGTCTCAAGCTTTCTGTCCTTAACTCCTTTATGTGAGTAGACAGATTCTTTACCTGCTGAGACAACGGCATCTTTTTTATCCTGAAGCCTTTTGGAAGCTCTTCTGGTGGGTTTATCATGGGCTTCTGATCCTGAGTATTGTCCACTAGGATTTCTACTTCTTCCATCTCTACATCCTGTTTGGGGCAAGGATTTATTATTTTGAGAAATTCTTCTTGTTAAAGGAGAACTTACAGAAGTAGGCTCATCATAATCAATTAAGTCTAGCTCTTCTTCACGTGCAGCAAAACCACTTTGGTCAGTCATTTTAAGATTCTACTGAAATGAAGGAAAGAGAAAATAAGATTAATTAGTCTTTATTTTTAAATTTTACTTAACAGAAATAAAATAAAAATAATAATAAAAATCTTTTTAGGATAAAAATCAACTTAAATAAAATTAATTTATTAATAATAAAAAAAAATTAAAACCAGGATTATAATACAATCAACTGTAGAAATAAATTAGAATTTTTATTAATAATTTTTTATTTTCAGGATTTAAATCAACTAATTTATTACCAGGATTTATTGTCAACTGAAGTAATCAAATATGAATCTTTATTAATTAAAAAAAATTATTTTAACTGATCACTTAACTGCCAGGACTTAATGTCAACTGAAGTAATTAAATATGAAGTTTTATTTTAAAATTTTATTACTGATCAATTAACTACCAGGACTTAATGTCAACTGAAGTAATTAAATATGAGTTTTATTAATTAAAAAGATTTATTGAATTACCAGGACTCAAAGTCAACTGAAGTAATTAAATGTGAATTATTTATTAATAAAAAAAATATTATTGTCAGGACAATTTGTCAACTGGAACAATTAAAATTTAAATTAATCAGGACAAATGTCAACTGAAAAATTATAATAATTAATATTAAAATATAATTATTTTATTAATAAAAAAAATATTATTGTCAGGACAATTTGTCAACTGGAACAATTAAAATTCAAATTAATCAGGACAAATGTCAATTGAAAAATTATAATAATTAATATTAAAATATAATTATTTTATTACTTCTGGGACTAAGAACACTTATTGCTCTATTATGGTCAACCATGAAAAAAAAAAAATATAATAATAAAAAATAAATTCCAAATTACCAGACACCTCCCCCTGTAAAATGAGCAAATTAATGCCACTTACAGAGTGCTGAGTAAAAGGAAATACGTAGCAAATGAAGAGTGAAGAGTAACCCACAAATAGTAATAACAATAATTACCACAATATATACGACGTTTAGTCAGTATATGAACCTAAGTTTTGGAGCGCGGTTCAATTCCCGTTCGCAGCAAAAACTTTTATCACATGATGTATGATGTTCGTCGTTTTCTTGCCTTCTCTCGTCCTTTACAGGTACTTGTACGCCAATGCTCCCCTCGATTACGCCTCAAGTAACGTTGCACCATCGATATTTTGGAAAGGATCCCAATTGTCAAGGTACACTTTTGGTCTTGAAGATTTGGTACGGAGTTTGTATGAAGATTTTAAGGATTAATTGGACTCTCAATAATTTGGTATGTATTTCTCAATCAAAGATGATGTTTACTCAATGATAAGAGGTAGATTTAAAATATTAATATAAGTTATAGATTAGAATTACGTCTTTGTAAATACTAAAGATATAAAATATAAGAAATAAGTGTTATATTGTAGTTGTGGTAATAAAGTAAGTTGGTAAAAAGAATGATTAAAAGACAACAAAAAGAGAGGCCTTATATAGGCAAAGGAGAGACAAAGCACGGAAATCAAATTCTAAAAACAGTAGGAAGAGAGAGAGAAAAAGAACATTCCAGAAAGAGTATTTCAAATAATAAAGTTATTCTAAAAAGAAGGCATCAAAAAGATGTATTTACAGAGTATGTCAGAAATACATCAATATTTTTAATATTTACTGTAAAAGTCAATCCTAAATAAGAAATTTGATTTTTTTGTATATATTTAATATTATTTCAATATTAAAATCTTATTTTATCTTAATATCTATTTTTTAATATAAATTTTTATTTTTTCCAACTTGTCAAATGAGCACGGTGTTAGAGAAAAATATAAGGGACAATTTTATATTTTTAATTTTAATTATTTATTTAATTTTTTAATTTTATCATTCTGTAATTAGTTAATTTATTATAACTAATTTTAATGTAACTAAATTATAATTAAATAATAATTAAAATGATAAGGTGCGGCTTCATCCAGTAAATAATTAATTATTTCACTGGGTAAGTCTAGTAGCCTGGCTGACAAGGCCACTCAATCTTCTTCAAATCGGCAAGCTGGCGAAAATTTGATGATTGCTTGGAGGTGTGAATTGGTGCATTATCCTTCATGAGGACAAGTGTGTTGTGTTTGTCATGAGCATCCAAAAAGGGGAGAAGGGTACCACAATAGACATGCTCTATCATAGTCTTTGAAGTCTGATGTTGAGCAGGCAAGATGAGTAGAGGGACTTTACTTTTGTTGACAAAACCTCCCCACACCATAACTGAATAACGGCCGCTTCAGAAACTTGGTTGAAGACAATCAATATTAGGGGGTGTCAGTTCTGGCAAATCCGCACTTAAATTAAGTGCGGATTTCAAACCAAATCAGCACTTACAAATCAGCACTTAAATTTTGCAAAAAAGTCACTTATTTCAAAAAAGGGTGTCAGTTATGACCTCAAATCAGCACTTTTTTCCCATTTTTTTTCACAACCACATTTTGGCCACAAAACATCCCTTCCTTTCTTACCCCATCCCTGTCACATGTGACACACTGACCTTCCTCGCTACCTACCCATCAATCCTCGGCACACACCCCTTCCTGACATTTTCAATATTTTGACCAGGCATGTTTACATTCTTTTTTACTTATTTCTTCTACTTTTTAATCTTTTTTCTTGTTATGTGCCAGTTTCATAATGCCTCCCAGACATTCCAAATCTCAAAAGGTAACTCAAAAATCTGCTTCGTCACAAAAGTCTCCTCGTAAAGCAAGCCCTACACCTGAAAAATCAAAGGCAGGTTCAGGTCAGCTTAAAAAGGATGATTATCTCATCATAATCAACTTCCTTAAAATAAAATCAAATTTTGAAGCATGTTTTGGATGTGAAAAGTCCACTCGTATTGGACGTCCACCTTCTTCAAAGGTTAATGGCTACTTGTTGATGGCCAATGAAGTAAGGAAGAAAACAAGGGGGAGAATCGATATCAATCCTAAACAAATGAAGGAGAGATTTAAGAGTTACCATTCAAAATATAAAAAGACTCATCATGCTGTAAATGAAACTGGCTTTGGTATTGACAATGATGATTTGGAGATTGGAATTACTACTGTTTCTGAAAAGCTCAATTTCATGTGTCCTTTCTATGAGGAAATGGATAATCTTTTTGGCACCCGAGTTGATGTAAACCCTTGGTTTCTACACGATACTACTAAGCATATACCCTCTGGATCCAAACCTTCCTATAATCCTCCCAACACACCTTTACTTGAAGAAGATCAATCCCCTCCACCTTCTAACCATAGTTCAGCTGAAGATGATCCCAACTATCAAGCAGAACAATTATATCGCAGAAGATCTGAATCCTCAGAGGCCCAAAATTTAAATGTATGTTTACTTTTTGTTTTTTCTTCAATTCTTCTCTGAATTTCTCTTTCTTTCTAGTCTCCTCCTACTCAAACTCAATCTCCATTAAATAATCTCAATTCTGGAAATGTGAATACCTCTTTAGAAGCTGCTTTAGAAGAACTTCCTGAAGCCTCTTGTTCAAACTCCAAACTAAAGCGTCGGGCCTCAACTTCAATGAACTTGAACCATCTATTAAAACGTGGTAATACTTCAACAAGCTCATTTGGCTCCCTTGAGGATTATTTTGAAAAAAAAGATATAAGTAAGTTTTGTTTACTATATATCTTAATCATTAACTCATTTATTTATTTATTTCAATTTAATTTTCTCAGCGAAATCAACTATTGCAAATAATGCCCTTGACTTTGAGAAGATGAAGTTTGATCATATGCTAAGGAAAGATCAGCAAGCCTTAGATTTGGAAGAAAAAAAATTTGAGGTAGAGCAGATGGAAAGAGTAAATGACCGTCAATTTCAAAGAGAAATGGCTACTTGTGAATTGGAAAAACAAGAGAGTTTAAAAAAAAAAGATTTCATTATGGAATGTGTTAAAAATGGCCAATCTTATGAGGACATTAAAAAATTACTTGACCTTTTCAATTGATAATTTGTTTTTCTAGTTAATTTAATTTTGTTTGATTTCTTTTTGGTAATATTTTCTTATATGCTGACTTATAAAAGGAAAAGAATATAGTACGTTATTTTTGACAAAAATTTGAATGTATAATAAAAATTTTCTATCTTTACTTTCTAGTCAATAAGTTTGCTTATCTAAATTTTTCTAAGTCATCAATTTCACATGTCAGATTTAAAAAATTGGCAATGCCCTCCCCTGCATTTTATTGAAACAAGGGGTGGGTACCACCAAATTTTTCTAAGTCATCAATTTCACATGTCAGATTTAAAAAATTGGCAATACCCTCCCCTGCATTTTATTGAAGTAAAGGGTGAAAGTCATCAAAATACAATATAATTACATAAATTAATTAATATATAAATAAGATATGTCAAGTATACTACTTTTAAAGTAATGACAATTCCTTAAGCCAAAATGCAGATCAAGTCTAGAAACTAGGTTCAATGCAAAGTATTTTTTGAAGCAACTTATTTAAATAATACTTTATTAAATTAAGTTGATCAATAAAGATTGATTGACAATATTGCAATTCTTAAATACAATAATTTTATTAAAAAATTTCAGATTACATATAAAAAAAATCAGTGACTTTTTCTATTAATTACAACTGTTTTTACAGAATTGAAAACTATGTTTCAGCTAATATTTTATGGAAGCGAACTCTGTTCTTCGCCCGAAGAACAGAGTTCATCCTCCTATTTTCACCCTCTGTTTAAAAAGAATAAAATGACTTACCTGGAGAGATGAGTTTAGAAAAAAGAAATATAAGTGAATGGAAGTGAACTCTGTTCTTCGCCCGAAGAACAGAGTTCATCCTCCTATTTTCACACTCTGTTTAAAAAGAATAAAATGACTTACCTGGAGAGATGAGTTGAGAAAAAAGAAATATAAGTGAATGGAAGTGAACTCTGTTCTTCGCCCGAAGAACAGAGTTCATCCTCCTATTTTCACCCTCTGTTTAAAAAGAATAAAATGACTTACCTGGAGAGATGAGTTGAGAAAAAAGAAATATAAGTGAATGGAAGTGAACTCTGTTCTTCGCCCGAAGAACAGAGTTCATCCTCCTATTTTCACCCTCTGTTTAAAAAGAATAAAATGACTTACCTGGAGAGATGAGTTGAGAAAAAAGAAATATAAGTGAATGGAAGTAAACTCTGTTCTTCGCCCGAAGAACAGAGTTCATCCTCCTATTTTCACACTCTGTTTAAAAAGAATAAAATGACTTACCTGGAGAGATGAGTTGAGAAAAAAGAAATATAAGTGAATGGAAGTGAACTCTGTTCTTCGCCCGAAGAACAGAGTTCATCCTCCTATTTTCACACCCTGTTTAAAAAGAATAAAATGACTTACCTGGAGAGATGAGTTGAGAAAAAAGAAATATAAGTGAATGGAAGTGAACTCTGTTCTTTGCCCGAAGAACAGAGTTCATCCTCTAGCTGCAATCGTTCAATAACTTAACGATTCGTTAACGAATCGTTAAGTGAAGGTTAAGGGGGGGTAGGAGGGATATGAGGGAGGATTTGGGGGAGTTTTGAGGGGGATAGGAGGGGGGTTTGGAGGGGGGGTTTGGAGGGGGGGTTAGAGGCGGGTTTGGTGGGGATTTGGAGGGAGGATTTGGGGGATTTGGTGGGGGGTGGAGTGGAATGAGGGGAAGATATGAGGAGACCAAGAAGGGGGAGAAAGGGAGAGATGAGACCAAAGAGGGAGAAAAGGGAGGTTAGAGTGAGCCAAGGAGGGGTGAATGAGGCAGCCAAAGGGGGGAAAAGGGGGATGATTCCAAGGAGTTGATGGCAGTGATACATCGTTTGGTATAAGTGTTAACTGAACCATACCCTAAATCAAAGACATTTTCTAAACGTTTCAAAGCGGCTCCATTACCATTTGAACCCAAACGACATAGTGTGATGGCCAATTGAATTGAAGGATGTCGTTGTTCTTTTTGAGAATTATTGTGAAATATGGGATGATCCTGAATAAGCTCAAGCAATTTAAGGAAACATTCCTGAGAAGTCCTGAACAGCTGTCTAAAACTGGGTGTAGATAGGTTAAGAAGTGTTTGGATGGTGTACTTGGGGGCATGAAGTACTTGAGGCTTTCTGGGAAGAAGGTAACGTTTCCTGGCCATTTTTGATAAAACGACAAAATCTTCTTCTAGATCAGAATCGGAATCAGAGTCCAAGAGCAGTTCAAGCGCCATGAAAGTCATTGCTTTATGTAATTTATCACGATTTGAAAGTGAGGAAGGCATGACTCTTATATGATATGATATGAAGATGTAAGTGATGTACGATGTTTTGAGTTATGAAGTGTTATTCTGTGGAGTGCTGCGTATGAACGGGATGATGCTGACAA
The DNA here is from genome assembly GCA_030280995.1 of Hemileia vastatrix. NCBI lineage: Eukaryota > Fungi > Basidiomycota > Pucciniomycetes > Pucciniales > Zaghouaniaceae > Hemileia > Hemileia vastatrix. The sequence continues at coordinate 44,590,933 of JASXTE010000001.1, forward strand.
ATCAGTGAAATGGGACTTGATGGTGAAATCAGCACTTTTGGTTGAGAAAGTGCGGATTTGAGTGAAATAAGTGACTTATTTCATTTTGAAATCCACCAGTATTGGGGCTAGTGTGTTTTGGAAATCCGCACTTATTTAAGTGCGGATTTGGTCAAATTTAAGTGCGGATTTGTAAGTGCGGATTTGCCAGAACTGACACCCCCTATTATACTTTTTGGATGTTGAACACCATACCAGTTTTGAGTGTGAGGCCTTTCCAATTTCAAATGAGGACTCATCAGTCCAAATAATATTCTTCCAGTCATTAACGGTCCAGTGAAGATGATGGCAAGCAAAAGCGAGGCGATGTTGATGATGAGCCTCTCCAACAAATGGCTTCTTCACAGCAATTCGGTTCCACATGCCCAATTCATGGGCACGCTTACGGATGGTGCGAGGTGAGCAACGAGTCATCCAAGAGTTGCAAACCTTGTAAAGTTTCATACTTTGGTTTTTTGTGAGAAGGTGCCCCAGTTCTCGCAAGTCTCGGTCAGATGTCTTGCGTGGGCGTCCACTGCGAGGGGCAGTTTCAACAGTTCCACAGGTCCAAAAACAGTCAAGGATGGAGTGGACAGTAGTGTGAGGGAGAGGTTCAATTTATGTGATATCTGGGATTGGTTACATCCCCCCAGCCACAAAAGCTTTGAGTTCAGTTGGATGCTGGCAATTTCCAGCTCAAGAAGTGGGCATGTTTTTCTAAAAAATTGTAAAAATTGCAGACATTTTGTACACTTATAAATTTTGATTGAGTGAGAGTAAGGAAATAAAAAACATACATAGTAAAACTTGAGGGGCAAAAGAACAAGAAAATATAATATTATTACTGGGGTTCACCAAGACAGTGGTGGTATAAGGGAAAGAACAACAATGGAAAAAATGAATCTCAAATTAAGGAGTGATGACGACTTATTGCCGGGCACTGTACCTGGTTACACCGAAGATCCTGATGTTATTCCCCTGAAATCACTCAGCTGTTTAAAGACTCATCATCTTTTGGGCAAGCCACGAACGCCACAACTCACGCTTTACCTATTCTAGTGATTGTAGATAGGCTGTAGTTCAAATGTGCAATTCCATGCGGTAACAATTATTATTTTTACAACAGCAACATACTTATAAACAACGTTTTCAAATTACTTGACTAGTCCCACTGACATTTTCACTCTTGTCTAATTTTGTCTTACTGATCTTTTTTGGAGTGCCGTACAAGTTCTGGTTTGTTTAAAGAGTAATCTTCCTTTTAACAAATTCCCATATTAATATCATCTTGTTTACTTGAAATTATCTTTCAGATTAACTTTTTGCTACGCATTGCATCATTGACTGTGGTGAAAACTCTTTTCGCTCTGAGGTATCGTATATCAGTTATCTATTTTCTATACCAATTTATTTTCATTTTTTTTTTTTTTTTTGCCTTGCAATTAAAGGTAAAAGGCACTGACAACTTTCATGATTAGACGCATTTTAAAATCGCGTTCCATCTCTTTCTTTTATACAGGATTTCTATATACCTTGTAATTCTGATAACATGAGGACGGCTTTGATTGTTTCAATTGGACTGTTATTTTTCGGCTATTCGAATGAAGAACAGGTGTTAGTATACCCTTTTCCAAGTTGTAAAGACAAGGCAGTAGGCAAGCATGACATTCCTATATGGAACGATCATTACACTTCAGGCTGCGTTTCAACCTGGAAATCAGGTCTCTCAGTGAGAATAGTTGTGAACCAGTCAGATCCAATAAGATGTCAAGCTAGGTTATACCACGATGGTTTCTGTAAGTCTCCAGTGGGTAAAGCCCATAGTCCGAATATTAGCACCTGCACCAATCAAACCGGAATCTGGTCATTTATCGTAGATTGTAAGGAATCAGGATATATAGGGCTTTAGTTGATAATTGTTGGTGTGGGAGTGGTATTTCCATTCATGAGAATCGAAATTAGGAGAAATCATTGCAAGATGTGAAGGATGTTATTAATTTGCGCGCAATTTCAAAGATATTCTAGATGGGATATGGCCCACTATTCTTTAATATAAACACCATTAAAGCTATGGAAAAAAGCACGATTTGCTGTACCACACTTTGTTTTGTTACTGTTTGGAATATAAGTTGGAGCCATTATTATGTGTTTTGATGTCCCCTAATTAACATGTAGACTTTATTGTATCTCTAAAGACGGCCGCTCATCGCTCTTTGGGATGTGAAGAAGGACTGAATGCTCATGAATTGTTACTGGAGGGAAGTGTGGTTGAGTGAAGAAGTCAGCCATGAACGACCTTCGCCACGCCCTAGAATCCCATCAGTGGACACTTGCTCACCAGCTGGCCCAACAGCTTTACATCCATCCCTCCACCATCACAAAACTTCACTTCCTCAGCTCTCCCCATCCAGACCTCCTCAGCTCTCTTCTTCACGTCGATCCTTCGTGGACTGCCGCTGCTGCTCTTTCCACATTCATCGATCATCATCATCCTCAACAAGACCTTCTCATCGACATCGCACTCCAAGCAACTCTTCTTCGCATCAAAAACCAAAATATTCGCCTTTCTCAACTTATTAATCAAAATCATCTCTCTCTTGTTTCGGATAGTGTATCCCAGATACGAGATTTGATCTCCAATGATCCTGATCTCAAAACGATGTGCCAGCATCTTTGGTTGGCTCTCGAAAATCAAAAGAAGTGGATGGCTTATTGCCAGATGTATCATATTAACCTTCATCCTTCATCTTCTGCTCTGAAGAACCCGGACGATACAGATGAGACATCTGACGCTTGGGGTCCATTAGACATCGATCTCTCCCATCATCCTGCCATCCCTTTTTCTAAATTTTGTCTTCAATCCCCTTTCAACCTCGCTCTTGATCTCGCTTCAAATTTACAGTTGGAGCCTCTTAAAATCTTGTGTTCTCACTATCCTTTGGATATCCTTCAAGTCTGCGATGCTCTCCCCCTACACGCCCAGCCTTCCCATCCTACCTATGGTAACCATCTCATATCCATTCTTCCTTGTCAACAGTCTTATAAAAACTACAATTCTTCTCCCGCTCTCATTATTCTCGATAATGTTTTTCTGGATAAGAAACCTCAGCTTCCCACTTTGACTGATGATAATCTCAAAGATTGGTACATCAATAGAGCTCATCTCATCGAATCTCAGTCGGGCTTGGTGGACGTCGCCCTTGAATTTGTGCAGCACGGGGCTGCGCTAGGAGTTTCTGGACTTGAGGATTTGGCTGAAGATTTAAGTTTGCTGTCAAAACTGATATATGGGGCCCGCCATTCAAACAGTTACAAATGGTCTCTCAACAAATGGAGAAAGGCGACGGTTACTGAAGTATTAGATGCCTACTTGGTTGGACTTTCCCCTCAAGATTTTCGTCAATATATTCGAAGACTTGTTATTCCTTATCTTACAGCCATAGAAGCTCGAAAAGAAAGAGCTGGTGAACCTGAATCTCATTTAACTGTTCCCAATGCCCTTCGGGATTGGGCTCTCCACCATAGTGCTGATTCCATACTTTTATGCGGTCTCATCGAGGCTAGTTCCCCTGCAATGGCTACACACGAAAGAATTATCGGCCACAATGTTGAGTTGGCTAAAATAGCCATTGCTTGTCTGTATACGAATCCTACACTTGAAGATTGGCACATTCTGTCTCATATTTTTGAGTGTATGCCAGCTTTCTCTGAACAACCACCTCCAGGGTTTGATCCTCTGGGATATATTCATTCTGCTCTACTAGAATCCATAGAACAGCCAACTAGTTCCCAGGCGAAATCGGTATATCAATCACTTTCTTCTTTATCAGAAGGTTCTTTAGCAGCTATATTGGATGTGTTAGATGATCATTTAGTCACGGCTGAAGCTCTTGCAAGATGGAATGTCCCATTCAGTTTAAAAGACTTGATTGTCAAAATTTTTCCTGACGAGCGAGAGCAAGAAAAGCTTGCTACAAGAATGGCTCGGCAAGAGGGTGGATGTAATATGGAAAGTGGTGAAGAATGGGAAGCGCTGATGGAAGCTATGGTGGATTTGGCTCAATCAAGCAAGCCTTTAGGCAGGCTGGGAAAAGATCGTGTTTTGAAACTTTTTTTCTCTGGATTACTCTCTTCAGGCAGTAAGTAACCAACAAATTGACCTTGTGGAATACACGTTGTATCACACTGTTTAAATGAGCCAATCAAACTACTACTAGTACTGATGTTATATACATTTATATATGTTAGAATTCAAACTTGCCAAATCTCTATTTTGTCCATCTCCTGGTATTCGATTGATCCAACCAGAAGAGTTGCAAAAACTTGTGGTTGCTGCTTCAAGGGAATTCTATGACAATGCCGAATCTGGAAATCTACACCACGGGGAAATGAAAATGGCTTTGGATTGGTTGGTTGGGATAAACAGACAAGAGCCTTATTAAAATTATGTCCGATTGCTGATACGGTGTTTGTTTTATCCATCCCAGTCTCTCGGTAGCACCTACCACTCCTCAAATCCGCCGGGAACGAGACTTTATAGAAGCTACTAGTCGCTTAACATCATTCAAGCTCCAATCTCCTTCTGGCATTTTGCTGTCCCCTATTCAAATTAGGCTCAAGGCTGACAAGCTTGAATTAATCCGAGAGCTATTGCAAACAAGTGAAGATGCATATGTTCATCGAGATATGATTTTAGATCTTGTTCAAAAGTTGGGATACACCGATGATAATTTGGCGCAGATCAAAGCATTATCATATCTCGCTGAATCAGCACACAAAGTGGGTGACTTTGACCGAGCAGTTGAAACCTGTGAAGAGATGGTGGAAATGATGGAAAAACTTAAAAAGCAGAGCAAAGTATCTAACTTAGCTGATAAGATCCAGGAAGGTCATGAAGTAGTTTGGAAAACATGCGCTACACTAGGCACTCACTCCTTCCTCTATCGCACCCAAGCTCAGCAATCCAGTCAACTCAAGCTTCTTGGACATGCTTTGATTTTCTGCCCAGCTATTGAGATTCCTAAATTATTACAAAGTTGGAGACAGATTGGAGAAGCTGAGATACATAGAGACATGTTTTCAACACCTGGACCAAATCACACCAGCACCTTTGTCAATTTTATGCGTCCATCTTATGCAACTGAAGGATTCATAAAAACAGATAAAAGGACGTTCTCAGAGAGTTCGAAAAAGAAATCGATTAGTTTTGCACATAGTGCTGTAGCAGCTGCTACTAGCAGTTTCACAGGTGATATAGCTGTCAAAGCAGCTAGTCGAACTCTAGGTCGTGCAGTGGCGTTCTTCCCTTTTGGTACTCCAACAAATACCATCACAAAAAAACCAAATCAAAAATTAACCGCCGAAGACACTGAGCCAACAACGGAATCAACTAGTTTTATCAATTTGAAGGGAGTAGTTGATAGTGAAACCGATCATCCTACTTTTTCTCAGCTTAATAATAATAATAACGATAACTCTTTATCCTCATCATCATCAACAACAACAACACCTGGTGGTCCATTATCTAGCAAGCTTAGTCCTAACCCGGATAATAAAAAATTCCTTACCCAACCACTCGATCAGTTGCTAGAAGCAGATCATGATCATAGTTTCTCAGGTACGCCTGAGAGAATAGCAGCTAAATTGAGTAACAAGTTTTCGAGTGGTGTGGGTTGGTTGATTGGGGCTAATGAAGAAGAATTTTCTTGAATGGATTAGCATCAATATATACGTTAATAAGGTTTTTCTTTTTGTAAGGGGGTGGGAGAAAGAGTGAGTGAGTGAAGAAAATGAATGAGAGAGGAGGAAGGGGCTACTTGTTGTAAACATGTTGTTTATTATCTGAATACCTGTTTTTTTTCTGGTTGTGGAAGGGAATGCATGATTGAGTTCACTTTTTTTTTTTTAAAAAAAAAATAAGGATATCTTATAAATAGTTATCGTAAATTTTCGAATATATATATATATTGCAGTAAATTACCAGAATGTGAGTAAATGGATATACGTATCGGTGCATGTGTTAGGATCTGGGTTGACAAGGAACAATAGAGAAAAGGTTGTGGAATATTAGGGGGTATCAAATTGCTTCACCACAAAATAATTGTGGCACCTGGTTGCAGGTGCCAATCCCTATCTTTGATTTGATTCAGTTTTAATTCAGCTGTAATTCTTTTAGGAAGACTACGCACTGAACACTGAGCATGCCAACTCGCATGGCATCAAATCTGACACAGCGGGAAATTTTTTTGCACTACATGTCTGGTGCTTTTTTTTTTATTTTTTTTTATTTTTTTATTTTTATTTTTTATTTTTTATTTTTTATTTTTTTTTTTTGGCTTCAAGCATGGATTCTGCTTGTGATTCTGGTTGTAACCCTGTCCCAGTTTTCTTTCCCCTTCCCTCTGCTAACTATTCTCCCTTTATCTCTTGTCCCCTATTTCTCCCTTACCTGTTCCTTAACTCCTCTTGCCCTACATGCTCTCCCCTCTCACTTACCTCCACTTACTTCTCCTCCCTGTACCTCCACATACCTTATCTCCCATTTCTCTCACCTCACTTCCCATTACTCATTGGAATTCCCAACTTGCTAAGGACTAAATGCCAAGCCTCCTATTTCTCAATCATATTTTGGCCCTTCCATCAAGGTAAGTCTTTTTTTTTTTTTTACCATTTCCTTACTTTTCCCACCCCAAACATTTATTTTATTCTGGACATAAATGTGCATATGAATTTGTTCATTAGGTATTTGGTGAAGTGTTTCAAGAGCTTTTCAAGCCACATTCACAACCAGTCACATGCCTTGAGACACTCAAAGCAAAAGTCAATCTTTAAATCCATAAATCAGTACACAAATCCATTGTCAGGCTAAGGTCAAGTAAAAGGACGTGAACTAGCTTGAATGCTCAGTTGTCTAGAAGATTTTAATGGTCCTATATGAATACTGTAGTATTAATCCACTAAGTTGTAAAATAAAATCAAATATAAAGGTCTCAGTAATATAATTCTCACTATTCTTATATATGGCTTACAATCTTTGTAGTTGGTAGAAAAATAGATTATATAATTCAGATACTATTCAAAAGTCTTATAAAAGTACTAATTGATATGTATTGTAATTTATTTGGTTATATTGGTTAAATTGTAATGATAAAGAATGTAGAAACAAGACCCAAAAACCTCCTCCTTTTATACACACTGAGTTCCCCAATAAATCCCTGGATATACCATCCAATACACAGTTAATGACACCTCAAAACAACTAATAGACCTTCCCATCAACATCCCTAGTGACCCATGACATAATTAGACAAGTAACAACCGCCAAAATACTGTAATAATAAGGGAGATCCATCAAAATTAAAGAAAAAGACAAAAAGAGAGTATATGCGCATAAAACAATGAAATAAAAGACTAAAGGGGACTTTTTAAGGTTAATAATAGCTTAATAATAAGGGGGATTTACTGTAGAAATAATGGGGCTAATCCTGACATTATACTACGTGAAATTCCCATTCAAAAATAACCAAAATTGACTGAGAAACCACCCAAAAACTTAAAAAAGAGCGTGAGATGTGGGGTAACTACATGCAGTTCTTGGCAGGCGCTTGCACGGGTAAATCCTTGACTAAAATTAGGCGAATTTAAGCGTGATGATGAAATAAAGTGCCAAGAGTGAGGTTATTAATGAAATTAGTGCATATAAACAAGGTCAATGCATTATTAATTAAGCTAGGACACTAAATAAGCGCCTGTCGCCTATTTTAGTGTGTTTCCCCACAGTGGGCGTAGAATGTGGGGTAATTATAGTGTGAAAAAGCTAACTTTTCTAAAAATGAAGCTATTCACATGGGAAAAAAGCAGGCAGTATGTGGCCAGTACACAGAAGCCATTTCTGGCATAAAAAACACCAAATTTGAAAAGTGTTATTTTTATGCATTTAAATAGCCAAATCAATAGTTCTAATTGAGCCCAATTGATCTGTCAAAGCGCAATTTTGATATTCTCAATTTTATAGCGCATATAGTCAACTTTTAAGTGAAATAAAGCGCATTTCTTGTTTTTTGCATAAAACAATGAATATAACAGCTTTAAGTGTACTTAAAAATTATGTAGCCTTATAATTAAGGTTCTTAAGATTACCCTAACATATTCCAACTTAATATCAAGTACATAAGACCTATAAAAGGTGGATATATGCGTGTATATAAGGTGTTATAATGGCATTTTTTGTGTATTATCATAATTTTACTTATGTATACTATTTGTGTACTCTTATTTATTGTTCCCATGTATAGTTCATGTGTTTAACATAATTTATAATCACTTTTTACTCAGTCCTGGAGATATACAGGCTGACACTCGCCCACCCAAAAAAAACAATAAAAAAAAATGATAAGTTATACATTTTATTTATTTATTTGTAATTTTCAGGTATTCAGATTAATTCTGTAGCATTAAAGATTATACTTTAAAGAAATAAAACATAATAAAATATTATGAGTACTGGTTTTTCAACCCCTCAGCTGGTTGAACAGAAGTTTATTTCTGTTTAAATTTTTTAAGAAGGGTGGATAAATTAGAAATTTCTTTTTCAGGTATCCATTTATCAAATTCATTTGATTTCCCTTTAAATCTTAGTAAATACTCAGTTCCTTTTTCTTTAGTAAGGATTCTTTTCTTGAGTATTTTTTTAATCTCTGCTTTTTCCACAATTTCTTCAGGTTGCTTTTTTGGCCTTCCCCTTCTTTTTGGAAATAAGTCAGGATCATTTGCATGGTAAGGTTTCAATAATGAGATAGGGAAAACTGGATGTTTCCTATCATATGGAGCATATAATATGACTTCCACTGCATTATTACCAACCATTTAATTTACTACAAAAGGTCCTACAAAGGGATCCTTTAATTTAACATTACCTTGTAAGTTAAAATGTAGTGTTGATATGAGGACTTCATCTCCCTTTTTGAATTCAAATTCTTTATAAGATTTGTCCCACCTTTTCTTTTCATATTCAAATGCTTTTTGTATGCATTCTTCTGCATGCTTTCTACACATTTGTTGCATATGAATAAAGGATTTAGTACCAGGGTGTATATCTAACCTTGGTAATTTATTTAAATGATTTACTGGGGTATTTGGTACGTATCCCAGCCAGAGTTCAAATGGTTTCTTCTCTGTTACAGAATGAGTTGTGCTGTTATAAGCAAATTCAAGGCCAGGAATTAATGTTACCCAGTCATGTGTTAATTTCTCATTGTCTTTGTATTCTAATCCAAAGGCACAATATCTTCTGATCATGTCTTCTAGAGTTTGTATCATTCTCTCAGCCAGCCCATCAGTTTGTGGATGGTGTGCTCTAGACAGTTTCAATTGACAACCTGATACTTCAATCAAAGATGTCCAGAACTCTGAAGTAAATTTAGGATCTCTGTCAGAGATTATGGCTTTGGGGAACCCAGCAGTATTCATCATCTGAGTCCACCATAATAATGCCAAGTCTTTTGCAGATACCTCTTTATGGGTAGGGATAAACTTACACATTTTTGTTAATCTATACACTATTACCCAGCAAGAATTGAAACTTTCTTTTCCTGCTAATGGCAAGCCAGTTACAAAATCCATGTTTATAATTTCCTATGGAGCTTTTGGATGCTCTATTTGTTGTAACAACCCAGCTCTCTTACCAGTTAATCTTTTAGATTTCTGACAAGAGTCACATGTTTCAATGTATTTTTGTACATCTTCTTTCATGTTTATCCACCAGGCTGTATTTTTAACTCTGGTTAATGTTTTGTTAAAGTCAAAATGACCAGCTAAGATGTCATCATGACAAGTACTCAACATTAACTCTTTCATAGAAGGTGGTATTACTATTACATTGCTTAACTTTTTCCTGTAATATATATATCCATCTTCAATTGATAGTTTACCTTTTTCCAACACATTTTTATACTTTGGAGGCAAGGTTTTAATTAATGCACTCATGGAGGCATTTGTTGGATCATTAAGAATGGTAGATAGCTTAGACAAATCTTTATCAGATGAATAATTTTCCAATATAGTTTGCATAAACTCTTCTTCTAAATCCACTATATAAATCCCAAATATATGTATAACCTCATTTTCAGGTACATAAGCTGGGTTGTCAGCATCATTTGGCAAAGGACTTCTGGATAATAAATCCACATTTGAATGCAATGTTCCTGCTCTGTGAGTGATTGTCATTCTTCCTCTGTACTCTTGTACAGCTAGTTGCCATCTAAACATGTGCCTATTAGGTGTTTTCATGTTTAGTAATGATTTTACTGCACTGCAATCTGTTATAAGTTCAAACTTCTGGTCTTCCAGACAGTAATGAAGCTTCTCCAAAGCCCACACCACGGCTAAACATTCTAACTGTGTGGCACCATACCTTAATTCAGTTTTTCTTAAGGTTCTGGATATATAAAAAATAACTACTTCAGATAATTTTCCATTTATTATCTGTTTTTGCTGTAAAGCAGCACCTAAACCTATGAAGCTTGCATCAGTGTACAAGATAAAAGGTAAGGTGAAATCAGGCAGTCCCAAAATTGGAGCTGTCATTAAACATTCCTTTAATTTATTAAAGGCATTTTGTCTCTCATTATTCCAAATGAAAGCCTCATTTTTCCTTATTAATGTTGTTAAAGGAGCTGCAATAGATTGGTAATTTTATATATATTGTCTATAATATCCACACATACCTAAAAAACTTTGGATTTCTTTTACATTCTTAGGTATACCAATGTTTTTTATTGCTTCCACCTTATTCTGGTCAACACAAATTTGTAATCCAGATACAACATGTCCAAGTACTTTCAAAGATTGGAATCCAAATTTACATTTATTTAATGCAATTGTCATATTAATTTCATCCATTCTTTGAAAGACTCTTTTCAGGTTATTTAAATGTTCATCATATGTTTTTGAAAACACTATGATGTCATCAATATAGACCAATAGCCATCCTTCAACCATTTCCTGATGAAAAACACTATCCATCAATTTTTGGAAGACTGAAGGCGCATTCTTTGGGCCAAATGGCATTCTCACATACTTATATATACCCATATGTGTGGTTATTAATAAGTAATTTTGAGAATTTATTTCCACAGGAATCTGGTGGTAACCCTTGTTCCCATCCAGACAGGAAATATATTTTGCTCCTTGTAAGGTAGCATGGATAGAAGCTATCCTTGGTAGAGGGTAAATATCATCTACTGTGTATGTATTCAGAGCTCTATAATCACCGCATAATCTTGCCTTATCTTTTTCATAAGAGATTAATACTGGTGAAATGACACAATACTTAGGTGTTGTGTCCACTTTTTCAACAATACCCATTTCCAACAACAATTTTATATTGTCTTCAATATCTTTCCTTTTTGCAGGAGATGCTGGGTAAGGTTTCTTTTTTAAGCTGCCAGGAATATTATCCAAATCACAGCTTAGAGAGATTTTCATCTCATGATCTTTGACCAATCCTAGTTCATTTGAACCATGAGCAAATGCCATAGGATATGATTTAATCAATCTCAAAATATCTTCTACTTCAATTTTTGAGAGTTGAGGACTGAAAGAGGCCTTTTGGATTTCATTTTCCAATTCAACCACTTCATTGGTGGTTCTTCCACCTTGCAGTTGCTCTTTTCCAGGAGAGATGGCATATATTGAATTTTCAGAACATATCTTGAATTTTCTTTTACCATTCACGCCTATGGTGAAACAACTGTTTACAGGATCTAGTTTAATGCCAAATTTTGTCAATAAATAATTGCCAATAATAAACCAATCACTACAATTATTATTATCCATTACTACAAATTCACAAACTGCTCTAACATATCCATTATTATATTTAAAGAATACAGCAGTTTTGTATTTGCCAATTGGATTTAATACTGAACCAAAACCCCTCCAGTTCTTTGTCTGAACAGGTTCTAGTTTTTCCTGGTACTTACTATCAAGTTTCATTAATGTATTAATTGAAACTACACTACCTGCAGCCCCAGTGTCAAGAATGGCATTCATTTCTTTTCCACATATGATAATAGGTGCTCTGATAGGTGTTATTTTGTAAGTATCATGAGATACATCTTTAATTATTTCAGCTTCCTCTATGGAAGTTAAATATGTGTCTGTATGAGGTATAGCATCATTCAGGAACATTATATCCTGTTCTAATACAAATATCTCATTTTCATCATCACTGTAAGATATGTTACTTTTGCAATCCTCACTAGATTCCACATTCTCATCTTCATGATTACTAGGTTCAGAATTCCGTGAAGTTTCAATAACATTTATCCTCTTCTTACACGTGTGACCCTTAACCCAAGGTTCATTACATTTGTAACAAGTGTTATTTTCTTGTCTCTTAGGGACAAGGGGAGCTGAAGGTTTTTTCTTTTCCACTGGTAACTTACTTGTAGTAGGTTTTACCACGTCAACACTTTGTCTGTAATTACTATACTTGGTTTCATACTTGTGGTTTAATAATATCTCATTGCATATATTAATGAATCCAGAGGTGTCTCTGATAGTTTCAGTTCTAGCTACAATAATGTCTCTAACTGATATAGGCAACTTGTATATTATTTTTTCTTTCCACTCTTCATAATTCATTTTTGGATCCATAGCTTTCATGATTTTTATTAAATTCAATAAGAAGACCATGGGTTTATCTCCAGCATTTGGATTATATCTGGCCTTTTCATACAATCTTTGTTGAGTGATTCTAAATTTTGGGCCACCAAATTGCCTTTCAATTAGTGCCTTCCATTCATTCCAGGAGTAATTAATTCCCTCACTCAATACAGATTCAAACCATAATAAGGCCACATCTGTAAATAAAGATATTAACTTTGAAGTAATTTCTTCATCAGGTAATTTGTATGAAAATTTTAAGTTATCAATTCTTTGTATGAATTGTTGCCAATCAGATTTTGAATCCCCGTCAAAAGAAGGGTACTGATCTAACTTAGGCCAGTTCTTTTGGCTAGTTTTTGCTTCCCTAACCTGAGGAATATTGCGTAATTCACTTACTTTAGAAAGATGATCATTTATTTCATCTTTTACTGATTTTATATTCTCAGAGCCCATGACACTATGTTCATGTTCCATCATTGGTTTATCATCAGAGTGTTTCATAAAAACTGGTACTCTTTCTACATAAGAGGTATTATCTTTTATTGTTTCAGTATTTTTCAAAATGTTAGCTACTTCAATTTCTACTCTTTGTAACCTATCTTTTATCACAGGTACATTAGTTAAGGTATTATTTACATTTGAAAAAGACAATTTTACACGTCCCTCTATGGTGGCCATAATATTCTGAGAATGTTCTAATTTAATTTCTAAATTTTTAATCTCAGAATTTAATCTTTTGTTTTCATTGATCAATTCATTATTTGAATTCTCAATAACTTTTAACTTATTGGCTGCTGTACTCAATGATTGTGTGATGTTTAATAATACACTTTCCGTATTATTGTTGGACTCTCTAGAGAATTCTTCCAATTTTTCAATTCTTAATAATAATTTACTAATTATTTTTGATTCCATTGGATTTTCTTTTAGAAAATATTCAATTTTGTCTGTTTCCAATTCAGAAGATTCATCATCAGGGTCAAGTTTTAATTCATTTGATTCCATTTTTATATTAATAGTATTTTCCTGGTGATCAATAAAACTATGTACATTGTCCTCATTTAAAGACAAGTCTAACATGTTATTTCCAAATGAATAATTTTTTAAATCCTTATCAATTATATCCAATAACTCTCTATCAATTTCATTACCTATAAGTGATTCATTGTTAGGATTATATAATTGATCCTGAGAAGATGGATGACTTACCACAGTCTTATTCCATTTCCCCTGCCTCTCCTTGGCTTTCCCCTGTAAGGGTGACTGCTGGATCCCTGTTGAGGAGGACTGTTGTAGTTTTGGGCATACCAATCCCACTTCCATTTGCTTACAGTTATCTTTTGGTCCTCTTCTGGGACTGGAGGTGTTGCTGTGGTATTTGGTGCCACTGGTTGTTGATGAGACCTTATATCCACTAGAGCCTGGTTGACTTCTATAAAGCCCTGTGCCACCCTTTTCTCCAGATTGTTGATCTGGTCTAACATATTGTTTACTATTATTGTTAGTGTATTCAGTAGCGTTGAGAGGGAGTGAATTTGCTCTTGTAAGGTGTTTTTGGACTTCTTTATTGACATTTGTTTTAAGAGCTTTTCCTTTTCCTCCATGGACATTGGTGGGGTGTTGTTTATTGTTACTGGTGATTCTTGACCCTCCATTTGGATGTCCTGTAACAGTTCTTTCAGCTCTAGTTCTTAAGTTATAAGGTTTTGCCTTATTACTTACAATGTCATTGTTGTCACACATTTTTACGTGGGATTTTAGAGAATTGAAAGTTTAGATATGAAAAACTTCAAAAAGGAGTTTAATCAGTATTTATTAATACCACTGAAGACAATTTTATTGCTTACTTATTGGTATGAAGTGAATCTTTAAGTTCCAAAAGTCAAATATGCTTTTATGTGGTCACTTGATTTAACTGGTCTACAATATGTAGCCGTGTTTTTATATTTAAAAAGAAAATTTGTTAGTAAGATTCTTTCCAGATATTAAATGAATTTTACAAACCAATAAAAAAGGGATTAAGAGTACTGTAAAAAGAAAACAATTAATCAGTTTAATTGGTTATCATCTGCAAAGATCACAAATTTAATTGGTCTATTGACAGACTCCCACTAAGAACAATTATATGTTAAATTAGTGGTATAATTGATGATTCAATATCACAATTTTATTATATAACAGGGCTTCTTTTTCTGAAATCACTATATAAGTGACCCCAACCTGTTGTAATTATCCAAATATTTCTATAGGGATATTATTTACGGGTACCTTCTTTGAAAATTTCACTTACTGGATTATAACAGAATTCTTGAGGAAAGGCCCCCAATTGTCAGGCTAAGGTCAAGTACAAGGACGTGAACTAGCTTGAATGCTCAGTTGTCTAGAAGATTTTAATGGTCCTATATGAATACTGTAGTATTAATCCACTAAGTTGTAAAATAAAATAAAATATAAAGGTCTCAGTAATATAATTCTCACTATTCTTATATATGGCTTACAATCTTTGTAGTTGGTAGAAAAATAGATTATATAATTCAGATACTATTCAAAAGTCTTATAAAAGTACTAATTGATATGTATTGTAATTTATTTGGTTATATTGGTTAAATTGTAATGATAAAGAATGTAGAAACAAGACCCAAAAACCTCCTCCTTTTATACACACTGAGTTCCCCAATAAATCCCTGGATATACCATCCAATACACAGTTAATGACGCCTCAAAACAACTAATAGACCTTCCCATCAACATCCCTAGTCATCCATGACATAATTAGACAAGTAACAACCGCCAAAATACTGTAATAATAAGGGAGATCCATCAAAATTAAAGAAAAAGACAAAAAGAGAGTATATGCGCATAAAACAATGATATAAAAGACTAAAGGGGACTTTTTAAGGTTAATAATAGCTTAATAATAAGGGGGATTTACTGTAGAAATAATGGGGCTAATCCTGACATTATACTACGTGAAATTCCCATTCAAAAATAACCAAAATTGACTGAGAAACCACCCAAAAACTTAAAAAAGAGCGTGAGATGTGGGGTAACTACATGCAGTTCTTGGCAGGCGCTTGCACGGGTAAATCCTTGACTAAAATTAGGCGAATTTAAGCGTGGTGATGAAATAAAGTGCCAAGAGTGAGGTTATTAATGAAATTAGTGCATATAAACAAGGTCAATGCATTATTAATTAAGCTAGGACACTAAATAAGCGCCTGTCGCCTATTTTAGTGTGTTTCCCCACAGTGGGCGTAGAATGTGGGGTAATTATAGTGTGAAAAATCTAACTTTGCTAAAAATGAAGCTATTCACACAGGAAAAAAGCAGGCAGTATGTGGCCAGTACACAGAAGCCATTTCTGGCATAAAAAACACCAAATTTGAAAAGTGTTATTTTTATGCATTTAAATAGCCAAATCAATAGTTCTAATTGAGCCCAATTGATCTGTCAAAGCACAATTTTTATATTCTCAATTTTATAGCACATATAGTCAACTTTTAAGTGAAATAAAGCGCATTTCTTGTTTTTTGCATAAAACAATGAATATAACAGCTTTAAGTGTACTTAAAAATTATGTAGCCTTACACTTAAGGTTCTTAAGACTACCCTAACATATACCAACTTAATATTAAGTACATAAGACCTATAAAAGGTGGATATATGCGTGTATATAAGGTGTTATAATGGCATTTTTTGTGTATTATCATAATTTTACTTATGTATACTATTTGTGTACTCTTATTTATTGTTCCCATGTATAGTTCATGTGTTTAACATAATTTATAATCACTTTTTACTCAGTCCTGGAGATATACAGGCTGACATCTATACTCAAAGTGCAGAAAGGAACATCTACCTAGTAACTGCTTTTTCCCTTTGTTGTCTTGATTCAAACGTGCTAGCAACTGCGCTATCTAAACCTTAAATATAAATTAGTCAATCATCTGCTTATACTTTTCAACTTTAAGCAAATGTGAAATGTATTAGTGCTAGGATCAAGAGTATATTTTCAATGTTGGGTTATGGTGTGTCTAAGGGTAATTAAAGGTCTGTGAGTAGGGTTAGGAGTAAGGTTAAAGGATCTGTGGGTTATATTGAAGGGTCAGTGATAAATTAAGGGTGGTTTATTAAAGGGGTCAATGAAAGATGGAGTTATCTATAAAATTGGGTGGATTTGGTTCAACATTCTTTAGAATTAAATTATAACATTGTTGTGATAGCAGTTAAATTTATATAAGGCTATTATCGTTTCCTACCTTTCTTAATAATCAACTTCTCTTCAAAACTATTAAAACTCATAAATAACTTTTGATTATTAAGTTCCAACCCTTTGTGAGATTAACCTGAATATTTAGTGTTATTGTAAATTACATTATTATTCACCTCAAACCTATCTCAAAGCAATATTAATTTATCTTTGACTTATCTTCAAATCACTCCCTCAAAGTATTCCTCTGTGCTTCAAAGTAGTCTTCAATCATCTTTTCCAATCTTACTTACCCAGGAACACCCTCAACCTTGTGCCTAGGCCCTCCAGTGACAGTATAATTTAATTCTAAGTAGTTTTCATTTTTTTGATTTTTACTACAATGTATTCAGAGGCTAAGTCTAAATGGCACCTTTTCAATGCACTCCTCCTATCGGTGCTACTACTAGGGCTTGTACCAGAGATAGGCCACCAACTTTGGGACCTATTTCCTGTACTCACTCTTGTGAACCTCTCAAATTAAGGGAAAGGGAACATTCAATTCAATCTTTAGAGGACATCCCTCAGGATTTCAAAGATTCTAGTGAGAAACAAGAAGGCAAAGATACAATGCACAAGGCACCATCATCCCCAGCTCACCAACCCTTTGGGCCACACCTCTGAACCTGGTCCAACTCTTTTATTGGAAGATTTCATGAAATTATTATTGAAATCAATTTCTTATCCTTCTCCTTCAGAGAACTCTAAATTTAAAACTCCCTCAATAAAACCCCCGGATAAATTCAATGGAGAACATCTTGACAGATTGCAACTATCTGTCTGGGAAAGCATCACAATGGTTCAAGCCATATTTGCTTATGCTTTCTTTGACAGAAACACATTTTCTAATCAAAAATTGAAAAACATTCAAAGATCAACTCTTTAATTTATTTGGTGACCCTAATGAAACCAATAACACAGAAATTGAATTAGATTTCCTTTGCATAAATGATAATTGTAAAGTTTCTGAATATATCTCAAATTTCAGGGTTCTACAAACTTGAGTAAGTTGGAATGATAAAACCCTAAATTATCATTTCAAAAAGTGAATTCCTTCAAAGATACTTGACCAACTAAATCTTCATGGTCAAAAAATGGCCACTTTAATGGATCTAATGGTTAGGACCCTCAAAATTGATGGCATTCACTAAGGCCGTGTTCAACAAAGGTGTCATGCTAATAAATCTCACAGTTTGAACTTCAAATACAGAACTTCTTTGAATTATCCTCAGCCCACTTAGTCATCATCTCAAACCAAACCCAATCATAAGGGTAATGAAAAATCTCAATCCAACGGCTTTACCTCAGGAAATATCAGTAAGGTATTGGATCCAAAAGGGGAATTAAAGGAAGCTGAGAGGGAAAGAAGAGCAGATAATGGGTTGTGTATGTATTATGGGGGTAAACACAATTTGGATGAATGTTCTAAATTAAAGGATAGAGAAGGTAACAGTTCCAAGTCAAAAAACTAGTGAATAGTTTACTTGTGTGCAAAGCAAACTATTTTATATCTCCCAGTTCACAGACCCTCCATGTCCTAAGGAATGGAGTTTCCCTTAATTGTTTGAGACTAATTCTTTTCAAGGAGGATATTCCCTTCAGTTGTCTTATTGACTCTGGAGCTTCAATTTCATTTATCAGTTTATATTTTGCTAAAAAAATTTAAGCTGAAATTTGTCAAAATTGACCAAATTCCAATTTATCTGGTTGAATCAGAAGAACCCAAATACTGGGATAGTAAGAAAGATTTATGGGTTTTTAACCTTCTGAATTTTCCCTCCTTCAAGTGAGAATTAACAGTCCTGGATGCCCCAAAGATGGAAAATAACATTCTTGGACATGACTTCTAACAGCATTGGAATCCCGAAATTGTTTTGATCACAGGAATTGATCACCCCTCATTCTAAGTATATTTCTGATTCATCAATGCAAGTCAATAGGGAGTTAAACAGCCTGCATAACCAAGTCCTGCTAGAAAACACTTCTCTTCCAGATTTCTTGCAAGCATTTGATCTTTCTTTAAATGGGCAATTGGCTAACCATTATTGCTTGACTTATTTACTTGGAGAATATTTCAATAGCCTGAAAGTAATTGATTTTTTCTCTCTCAATACAGGTCTACCTTTGACAGACTTCTTCAAAGATGAAGAGGATGACCAAATTAGTATTTAAGCCATTAAATCAACTCTACCTGAAGCTTATTATGACTTCATCAATGTTTTTTCAATATGTAAGACCAAAAAACTACCACCTCATCTACCCTATGACCATGAAATAGTGTTAATAGGTCCAGTACCATTGGAAAGTCCTGTCTATTTTTTGTCAAAGGAAAAATCTCAAGTTTATTGAGACTAAATTGCAGATAATGTAGCAAAAGGTTTTATTTGAGCCAGTCAATATCCTACTGGCTCTCTAGTTCTTTTTGTTAAGAAAAAAGATGGAAGTCTTAGTTTATGTGTTGATTGTATAAAACTCAAAACAGTGACTAAGAAGAACACATATCCAGTTCCTCCTATGTCATTACTTTTTACTTTGTTTAATGGTGCAAATTTCTTTTCTAAAATTTATCACAGAGGTGCTTACAATCTTATATGTATTGCAGAAGGTCATCAACCTTTAACTGAAATGCATACCAGATTTGTCAGTTTCAAAAATTTAGTAATGTCCTTTGGATTTTGTAATGAACCATCTACTTTTCAAAATTTTGTCAATGATATATTCCAAGATATTGTCAAATATTTTGTTGTTGTCTACTTATATGACATTGTAATTTTCTTGAAGACCCTCAAAGAGAATATCCAACATGTCAAAATGGTTTTCATTTGACTTTGAGAACAAAGAATCTATGTCAAGCCCACTCACCACGGGAAATCTGGGGGTGAACTGCTAGCAGTTCCCTCTTTTTGAAACTATTAGGAATTTGTCAGGAAACTGTTGGGAAACCATCCTGAAACTGTCAGAAAGATGTTTTTAAATCTGATGAAAAAACATTGAAAAAATAAACTGTCACAGATTGAATCCAGAACAATCCCTCCTTGAGCAGAGCTTAAGAACCACATTGAACATCAGTTAATCTCAGGTTTGGCAAAAGGTTGAACAACATCACTTAGCATACCTTAATATTCAAATATTAAACTTGAATATATGTTGCGTGTATGATATAGATGCATATGCATTTGAATTTGCATGGTGGATACTTATTGCATGCTAAAAATTGATGTGAATTGCCTATTCAAAGTGTATGCATAATGACTATGAAGAATAAATATGCATAAAAAATATGCATAAAAATATGCATAAAAATATGCATAGTGATTATGCATAAAAAATATGCAGATTGAATATGCATAAAAATATGCATAAAAATATGCATATTGAATATGCAAAAAAAAAGGTGCATATACGCATATGAATAAAATATATTAATATGCATATAAATCTTTATAATGCATATGCATATGAATATGCATAAATATGCATAATGATTGAAAAATGCAAAAAAAATGATGCTTAACGAGTATATTTTATGCATAAATAGAAATATGCAATATGAATTCATATTGCATACAGATAACACTGGCAAACCATTTTGACCAAAACTCATACTAAATTTTCATTCTGGACTAAAGGTGTGAGGGAAGGAAGAAAAACAGTCCGACATTAGAAAAATGCTACATGCACTCATTTTGTAGCAGAGCAAATGAGAAGTGCTGAATTATGGTTGGTGCCCATAATTTAGTATGATATCATAATTTTATTTAATTGTTTTCAATATTGAAAAGACTTTAGGTCGGTTGGTATGGATCTAGCTGTGCCAGGGTCTAATCTAATTATTTTAACAATTTCTTAATAATTAATGGGCTTTAATACAAAAACAGGTTGTATTTTTTGTGGGATATTGGATATGATAAGGTCTTTTTTAAAAAAAACTTATATTGTTCAAAAATATTCCTGAATCAGATGTGGGATAATCACTACAAAAAATTGTAGTACTGTGGGCAATAAAATATATGCACAAGCAGTAAAGAAAGGACCAAGTGAACCCTTTTTGTGCAGTGGGAATCATTAGAGTGGAATTGTGGATGAAAAATATAATTCATTATTACCATTTTATTTAATCAAAAAATTTATAATATTAAAAAGAACTATTGATTAATTGGTATTTGACCTTTGTGTTGTGCCTCACTCATATTTATCATTTGATTGATTTTTGTCACCATTATGTTATTAATATTAGGGGGTATCAATGTTGACCGATCCGCAATTAAATTAATTGCGGATAAAAATCCTTATACCCCAATTATCTTCCGCAATTATTTTTGCTAATAATTGGGTTATTAGACACTTTACGTGTCAATGTTCACCTCTTATCCGACATTTATTTACTCAATTTTCCATAACCACATCTTGGACAACTTTCTGGATATCCCAGCCTTCTACCTTGCTGCGCACTTCCATTCTCATCCCATCCTGTTCATTCTATCCGCTCAGAATTTCTCCCCATTTCATCTATTTGATTCTTCTCCTTTTCATCTCGCTATCTCATCTGCTTGTTTCTGCTCCTTTTCATCTTCATTTATAATAACATGCCTCGTCATCCTAGATCTTCTCAAAGGCAGCTATCACCCAGTTGTTCTTCAATTCCCACTACTTCCTCTTTTCCCCGCTCAGCCAAGAAATCAAAGACTGTTCAATTAAAAAAAGATGATCATCTCATTCTTATCAACTGGCTGAAAACCAAATCTAACTATGATTCTTGTTTTGGTACTGAGTATGCCACTAAAGTAGGACGGCCCCCCACATCAAAAGTTAATGGCTATCTTCTAATGGCAAATGAATTACGCAATAAGACCAAGGGAAGGATTGATCTTTTGCCTAAACAGATGTCTGAACGCTTCAAGCATTATCGAGCAAAATACAAGAAGGCAAAGGCTCTTTCATCTTCCACTGGTTTTGGGGTTACTGACATTGATATAACTAAGGGTATAAAATCCATAGACAATAAACTTGATTCTTTATGTCCTTACTTTAAAGAGATGGATGCAATTTTTGGAGAGCGAGCCGATGTTAATCCTGTAAACATGTTGGATGGAGAAGATCCTATCTCCGAACATGATGTCGAAGCAAATCTTTTCCCATCCTCTTCCTCCACTCAAGCCTCCCCTCTTCTAAATTCTACGAATCTAGATAGCTTTGCTATTGATCCTATGGGCGATTTACCCCAACCCAATCTAACTCAGGTCTGTTTCTTTTATCTTATCAATTCTATTTTTTTATTTACTTATATTTTTCTTATTTCTTAAAAGGCTGATGAACAAACCCAGGATCCTCAATCAACTGAGTCTGAAGCTAGTGACAATGATGAGGAGGAAAATGCTACGTTGAACAAAAAGAGAAGGGCTTCAACTAGTCTAAATTTCCTCTCCCAAAGAAGACGAAAAAGTGATACTTCATCACAAACACCTTTTTCTTCGATGGAACAGTTTTTAGAGAAACGTGATGCTGGTAAGTGATATCATACCTCTTATTACTTTACTCTGCTTTTCTTCTACTTTATGTTAATTTTTATTCTCACTCTAGAACAAGTGGAAATTGCTAAAGAGACACTGAGCTTTGAAAAGAAGAAATACGAGCTCTCTTTAAGGAGGGATGACAGAGTACAAGATTTGGAAGAGAGGAAGTATGAGCTCTCCTTACGGAAGGATGATCGGATCCAAGATTTGGAGGAGAAGAAGTTTGAGCTCTCTTTACAGAAGGATCGTAGGGCCCAAGATTTGGAGGAGAAGAAGTTTGAGTTAACTCTTAGTATTGAAAAATCCAAAAATAAGGAAAAAACACTCGAGCATCAAAACTTAATGGAACAGATGAAGTATAAGCATGATCTCCAAGAAAGTTCTAAAAAGAAAGATTTCTTGATCGAATGCATTAAAGCAAACAAATCTGTTGAAGAAATAGAACGTTTAATGAAATTTTTTGTTGACTAGTTTCTTTTATTTCTTTCACACTTCATGTGTTCATATTTATTTGTACATAAATTTTACAATTATTTTCTGTATTTCTTGAAATATCGTATTTTAATGTTAAATATTCTTTTTTTAAATAAAATTTTCAAGTCTCCTTTGAAAATTTGACAATCCCCCACCCCTGGATTTTTTTGAAGTAAGGGGTGGGTATCACAAAAATTCTTTCAAGTCATGAATCTTGAAAGTTTTATATGAAAATTTGGCTTTACTACCCCCTGCATTTTCCCGGTATCCTAAAAATTCTTACATGTCAAGAATTTCAGAAGTCTTATAAAAAATTTTGGCACAACCCCCCATGGATTTTATTGAAGTAAGGGACGGGTATCACCAAAAAAATTTCACCAAAATATTTACAAGTCAAAAAAATTCTATATCTGTTTAAAAAAATTGGCAATACTCTCCCCTGCATTTTATTGAAGCAAGGGGTGGGTATCACCAAAATTTTTCTAAGTCATCAATTTCACATGTCAGATTTGAAAATTTGGCAATACCCCCCCCTGCATTTTATTGAAGTAAGGGGTGGAAGTCATCTAAATTTAATATAATTACATAAATTATTAAATAAATATCTAATATATATCAATTTCCCTAGTTTAATGTAATGACAATCCCTCAAGCCAAAATGCAGACCAAGTCGAGAAACATAAGTTTGGGACTTTCTACAGGTATAGGAAAGAGGAACCCCATGAAACAAATAAATGTTATCATGATTACCTGTTATACAACACAAGGTCGATGGCTCATCACATTATTTGAGAAAATTGATATATAAAAAATATTTATTAAAAATTTATGAAAAAATATAAAATTTTCGATGACAACTCTAATCCCCATACTTTTTGGATCTAGATAAAGTTTTTTTAAATCGAATAACTTTAACTTCTTTCTTTACCTTATTGATTCTTTGTATCAACTTATTACTGATTTGAAATGAGCAACCGAAATGAGTGAAATCTTGACAGGATTTCAAACCAGGAGGAGCTTTGGTCGTTTGATGATTATCCTTAGAAGAATTCCAAATAGTTTCGATGATACCATTTCCCAAACCAAAATCAATGATGCACCGGTGGTCTGGAAAATATAAACCATGTCCTTTGATTTTAGCTGGAGATGGTATTGGGTGGCCAGTTATCGGATTGATATATGAGAATATTCCAAAAGTAAGAAAATTGGCATCATTCCTATCGATATGAATCCTATTGTGAAATCCAGAATGAGTGATAATAACATTAGAAAATAAAAGATATTCGTGGCTGATATCTTCCCATTCAGAGTCACACCAATTCGGTATTCCAACTTTGGTTGCAAGGTCATGATTTTTTTCAAATGCCTTATTACAGAGCTTTTTGAGTCGAAGAGCAAGAAAAGAATTAAAGTAGGGTAGAGTGTCCCATAAGCGAAAATCTTCATCTTTTTGTGCTTTAGTGATATTATTGAGCAATGAATATATACCTATATAATTGAAATAAGTAAAATGATATTAAGAATGGAACAAAAATTATTAGACATACCAAGAGAATATCCTTTGACAAAACCAGGTCTCCAACCAAAACCAATCATGATACCACCCAACAAATTCTTATTCCTTATAGGTAATCGAACCAAAGCCATTTGATAAAGAGTTATGATAAGATCGGATAGTTGATTAAAAGCTTCATCTTTTACACCATCGAATGAATGAACTTCCAAAATGAATTGAGGCTTAAAAGCATTGCTGATAACTGCAACAACTCGATCATCTCCAAATTCTGTTAGATATTTGATATCTTCTGGTAATTTTTTCGGATATTGATTTTTTTTATCTACTTTAGTTTTATAAAAAAAAATGTTTGGGATATGACGAAAATAACTTTCGCAGAGAGACTTTTTTTTTAAATATCTTTTCTTCTGATGAGACTGATTATCTTTAATTTTTTTTGATGATTTAGAAGATGATTGTATGGAAGTTGATTTCAAAGAAGATGATAGAGTTGATTTCAAAGAAGATGATAGAGATGATAAAGATGAAGATGATAAAGAAGATAAATTTATTTTTGATGATTTAGAAGAAGATTGTATGGATCTTGATTTTGAAGAAGATGATAGAGATGATAAAGATGAAGATGATAAAGAAGATAAATTTATTTTTGATGATTTAGAAGAAGATTGTATGGATCTTGATTTTGAAGAAGATGATAGTGATGATAAAGATGAAGATGATAAAGAAGATAAATTTATTTTTGATGATTTAGAAGAAGATTGTATGGATCTTGATTTTGAAGAAGATGATAGTGATGATAAAGATGAAGATGATAAAGAAGATAAATTTATTTTTGATGATTTAGAAGAAGATTGTATGGATCTTGATTTTGAAGAAGATGATAGTGATGATAAAGATGAAGATGATAAAGAAGATAAAGATGAAGATGAGAGAGAAGTAAGGGGTGAATCTGAAGAAGAAGACATTTTTTTGATCTGAAAAAAAATTAAATGTCAATAAAATTTCAACTCAATTTTTTTTAAAAAAAAATCTCACCTTATTTTTCAAATAAAAAAACTGTTTTTTATTTAAAAATTAAAATAGAAAAAAAAACAAAAAAAAAAATAACAAAAAACAAAAAATGAGTAAAAAATTTTCCAAAAAAAAATTTTATTAAAAAAAAAACCTGAGGTTTTATTTTTAAAAAGAAAATAAAAGCAAAATCCTTAAAAAAAAAAAAAATTTATCCAAAAAAAAAAATTTCAGTAAAAATTAAATCACAAAAAAAAAAAATTAAAAAAAAAATTAAAAGTGAACCTGAAGATTGGTTATTAAAAACCTTCTCACAAGATCCTGAAAAAAAAAAAAAAAATCAGTAAAATCAAAATCAAAAATAAAAAAATTATTTAAATAAAATCAAAATCACAAAAATTAATTATAGAAAAATTAATTATAAAATTATAAACCTTTTTTGTATTGTAAATAAGAGGGACAGTCCTTATCAGCAAAAAAAAATTTTTTTTTTCTATATTACTGCAAAAAAAATAAAAAAAATAATCAAAATTACAAACAAAAATTTGTTAGTATCTTTATTTGAAAGTTAGTAACCCATCTTTATCTCCCATTAAAGTCCCCTTTTCCCCCTCAAATGCTCTCCTTGCCTGCCTCAAAATCCCCCTGAAATACCCCCCTTTCACCCCTCTTTAGGTCCCTCAAACCACCCCATTCCCCTCACCTTAGGCGCCTCAAACCCCCCCCATTCCCCTCTCCTTAGGCGCCTCAAACCCCCACCCTTCCCCTCTCCTTAGGCACCTCAAACCCCCCCCATTCCCCTCTCCTTAGGCACCTCAAACCCCCCCCATTCCCCTCTCCTTAGGTACCTCAAACCCCCCCCCCTTCCAATCTCCTTACCCCCTCCCAAACCCTTTCCCCAACACCCACCCCCCCCCCTGTTTATTAACGAACGATCTATAACGATCGTTCGTTAAGTAATCGAATCGCTAACGATTCGATTACTTAACGAACGATCTGTAACGATCGTTCGTTAATAAACTGGGGGGGGGGGTAGAGGAGGATATAATGTGATTAGGTAGGGGGGGAAGGGGGGGTGTTTGAGGCGCCTAAAGAGAGGGAAAGGGGGGGTTTGATGTGGGTAAAGAGAGGTGAAGGGGGGGGGGTTTGAGGCGCCAAAAGAGAGGTGAAGGGGGGGTTTGAGGGACATAAAGAGAGGGGAAGGGGGGTGTATTGAAGCACCTAAAAAGAGGGGAAAGGGGGTGATGAGGGACCTAAAGAGGGGGGAAAGGGGGGATTTGAGGCAGCTAAAAAGGGGGTAAAAAGGGGGTCAGAGACAGGTAAAGAGAGGGAAAAAGGGGGGCCTTGAGGATGATAAAGAGAGGTGAAGGAGAGAAAAAAAAACAAAAAAATAAAAAGATAAAAAAGAGAAAAAAGCAAAACAAAAATTAGTTTACCCTAGAACAAAAATAATAGAAGCACTTACAAAAAAAACAAAAAAAAAGCAAAAAAAAAGCAAAAAAAAAGCAAAAAAAAAAAAATCATGATTAGCAAATAAAAAACCATGAAAAAAGAAAAAAAATGACCTACCTGGTGAGCTGAGTTGAGAAAATAAATGCAACCAAAATATTTGAGGGATGTTTGAGGAGAATAGGAAAAGGATATGAGTGATGAATGAAAAAAAAAATCACTGACAAAATATGCGATATAAGAAAATATGCGATTTTATGTTGAGGAAGTGAAAGAAAACCAATGAGCCATCCAAAAAAAAGATATTCACCGTAAATTCAAAAAAAAAATGAATATGCAACAAACCAAAATACAAAACCAAGTGATTAAAGTACACAAAGAGGACAATTGGAAAGTATGAAAACATAAAAATTAAAAATTAAAAGGGTGAAGAGAAATGTTGAAGAGTAATTGGCATTATAATGGGGCGTATGCCGGTTGATTGAATGATTTGTGAATCAAGGGAGGGGAGTGCCAGTGGTGGTTCAGGATCCTCTTCTTCATAAAGATCATTCCACTCATCCTTTAAATCAGCTAGAATATTGTGGAGTATTACGCAAGTCAAGATCCAATGATTTGCAGTTTTGATCTCCAATTTTTTTTTGAAATTGGATTCTGAGCTCCCGAAGACTAGAAAATCGTCCCTTTAAAATACCTATAGCATGTTCAATTTGTACTCTTGATTGTGCAAGGTGATAATTAAATTTAGTTTTGGGGTCATTTTCTGAAGTTGCACCACGGAAAGCAGGTATAATGTACTTTCCACTTGCATATGCTGAGTCTGCAAGGAGGTACTGAGATTCGTCAAAGTATGATTCAGGGGATTGAGAAATCCTCATTCTTTGGAAGACGGAAGAGTCATGACATGATCCAGGGCAGCCACTGTGAAAAGCAATAAATTTTTTATTGACATCGCATACAAGTTGAACGGCAATAGAGTATCTAGAAAGAAGATAAAAAGTTAGATTGTGAAAGATGAGAACTTGGAGAAGATTTTGAAGAAACCTTTTTTTGCGATCAAAATAATGGTTGCCATCATGAGCAGGCTTTTGACTCAAAGGGATGGTTGTGCCATCAACAAAACCTATACAGCCAGGGAAACCTTCAGCTTGCATTACTTGAGAGGATTCAAGTCGCTGTTCTGGAGTTGGCCAAGCAAGAGTTTGAGACTTGAGGGAAAGGATAGAAATCATACAGCGCTTGGTGTATAATATCACGGTACCATATCCTATGTTAAAGAGATTATCCAAACGTCTTACGGCAGCACCATTTCCATTTGAGCCAAAGCGACATAGAGCAACAGCAAGTTGGATGGCAGGATTACGCTGTTTGTTATGAGAATTGTTATGGAAGATAGGATGATCGGAGATGAGTTGATAAAGTTTGAAGAAAGAATCGGGAGAAGTTCTAAAAAGTTGTGTGAAGTTTAAATGAGGAATGTTGAGAATGGAGGCCAGATCATATCGGGGATCATGATAAAGATTTGGCCCCCTGGTGATGATGTAACGCTTTTTGGAAAGAAAACACATATAAGCTAAAGCATCTTCCAAATCAGAGTCAGATTTATAGTAAAGAACTAAAAGAAAAGTGATAGCATTCATTGTTGAGTGAAGTAGCTTCCTAGTAGAGAGGTGTTTCATTGTTGCTGGTGGAAGGCTTATGTGATGAGGGAAGTGGGAATTCACCGCCAAATGTGCAGTTGGGGTGTGTAGATAGAAAAAAAACTTAAGTGTTCGCCACCAAAATTAAGTAGCATAGAGTGAGGAAATACTTAAGGATGGCATCAGCAATTATAAGTCATGTGACTTTCTTATAAATCCATCATGGATGAGATGAGTTTGGGATCAGGAATTAGGAATGGAAATTGGGGTATAAGAGGCGGGATAATGCATTATCGTGGATTTCTTATCCACTAGCCCTGGGGCTAGTGGATAAGAATCTTCCGCAATTAATAATGTCTGATCCCGGGAAAAAAAATTCCTGATCCCTAATTGCGGATCCCTGAACATTGATACCCCCTATTATAAGTATAGCAAAAACTTGTGTGCCAAATGCATACTGGGTGATGTTACACCTTTTATAATATTATTAAATAAAGGTAAAAAAATATGAAAATGATTTGTTTTACAAAAAATAAATTGATATCCAAAAGCAATATGAGGGATAAAAAGGTAAAATTAAAGGGATCAAATATGAAATAAAAAATTAAAGTGAAATTCCTCCCATCAAGAGCAAGTAGACATGATGGGGTGAACGCCCACCAGTGGCACTAAACTTGGACTATAATTTTTTTTTTGCAAAAATAAAAAAAAATCCACTGGAGCTTTACCAAAACTTCAGGATGACAATTTTGCCATATCAAACAACTTCTAGTGCAATTATTGAAGAAAAATTCATCTTCATTGCAATAGAGAGAATTGATCACATCAGACTGCATGTGACCAAAAGTGTCCAGCACAAGTTCGGCCAAACTTGTGCTGGACACTTTTATGATGGAGGTTAGCTAGGGTGGAATTTTTCTTCAGTTCATCTGGTATTTCTTATAAACATGTCCACTGGTATTTGATCTTTGTGCCTCACTCATATTTATCATTTGATTGATTTTTTGTCACCATTATGTTTTAATATTATAAGTATAGCAAAAACTTGTGTGCCAAATGCATACCGGGTGATGTTACACCTTTTATAATATTATTAAATAAAGGTAAAAAAATATGAAAATGATTTGTTTTACAAAAAATAAATTGATATACAAAAGCAATGTGAGGGATAAAAAGGTAAAATTAAAGGAATCAAATATGAAATAAAAAATTAAAATAAATATACTGCCATCAAGAGCAAGTAGACATGTTGGGGCAAATGTCCACCAGTGAGGCTAAACTTGGACTATAATTGCTTTTTTGAAAAACAAAAATGTGCCAATCTGAGGTTTAAAAAAACTTCAGCATAACCATTTAGCCATATCAAACAACTTCTAGTTCAATGATTGAGAGAGAATTGATCACACCAGACTGCATGTGACAAAAGGTGTCCAGCACAAGTTCGGCCAAACTTGTGCTGGACACATTTATGACGGAGAGTAGCTAGGGTAGAATTTTTCTTCAGTTAATCTGGTATTTCTTATAAACATGTCCATTGGTACTTGATCTTTGTGCCTCACTCATATATATCATTTGATTAATTTATTGTCACCATTATATTATTAATATTATAAGTATAGCAAAAACTCGTGTGCCAAATGCATACCGGGTGATGTTACACCTTTTATAATATTATTAAATAAAGGTAAAAAAATATGAAAATGATTTGTTTTACAAAAAATAAATTGATATACAAAAGCAATATGAGGGATAAAAAGGTAAAATTAATCTCAAAGAGATCAATTATGAAAAACAAAATACTAGTAAAATTCTTGCTCTCAAGAGCCAGTAGAAGTGTTGAAAAAAATGGGAGCCATCAGGGCTAAATTGTAATAAGTGACCTTTTTTTTAAAGATAAAAAATTATACACCTGAGGTTGGGAAGAACAACAGGTGGATGATTCAGCTAAACAAAACTGCTTGTAGTGAAGTTTAATAAAAAAATGTTTTTTGTTGCCATATAGAGAATTGATCCCATCTGACTGCACATGACTAAAAGTGTCCAGCACAAGTTCGGCCGAACTTGTGCTGGACACTTTTATGATGGAGAGTAGCTTGGGTGGAAATTTTCTTCAGTTCGTTCATCTTGTATTTCTCATAAACATGTCTACTGGTATTTGATCAGTCTCTATCTTTCATATTTATCATCCGATTAATATTTTATCACCATTATATTATTAATGTTATTAGTATAGCAAAAACTTGTGTGCCAAATGCATACCATGTGAAGTTATACCTTCAATAATTTTTTAAAATAGATGTAAATAAATATGGAAAGGAATAGTTTTACAAAAATTAAATTGAAATTTAAAAGTAAAAAGAGGAATAAAAGAGTAAAATAAAAGTCAAAGAGTTAAAATATGAAAAAAATACTTGTAAAATTCCTGCTATCAAAATCCAGTAGAGGTGTTAAAGCAAATGGGAGCCATCAGGGCTTAATTGTAATAAGTGACCTTTTCTTTAAAGATAAAAAATTATACACCTGATATTGGGCAGAACAGCAGGTGGATGATTCAGCTAAACCAAACTACTTCTAGTGAAATTTGATAAAAAAATTTTTTGTTGCCATACAGAGAATTGATCCCATCTGACTGCACATGACCAAAAGTGTCCAGCACAAGTTCGGCTGAACTTGTGCTGGACACTTCTATGATGGAGAGCGGCTGGGGTAGAATTTTTCTTCAGTTCATCTGGTATTTCTTACAAACATGTCTACTGGTATTTTATCTTTGTGCCTCACTCATACATATTGTTTGATTAATTTTTTGTCTTAATTATATTATTAATTATATAAGTATAGCAAAAAATCGTGTGCCAAATGCATACTGAGTGATGTTACACATTTTATAATATTATTAAAAAAATGTATAAAAATATTAAAATAATTTATTTTAAAATTTATTAATTGATATCCAAGAGCAATATGAGGAATAAAAAATTAATTTAAAGCGATCAAATATGAAAAAAGAAATCCAAGTATTATTGCTAATATCAAAGGCCAGTAAAGATTTTGAAGAAAATGAGAGCCATCAGGGATAAATTGTACTTAATTGATTGTTTTTTAAAGATAAAAAATTGTGTACCTGTGGTTTGGATGAACTCTAGGTGGATAATTCAGCTATATCAAACTACATCTAGTGAAGTTTCTTATCAAATAATTTTTTTCATTTCCATAGAGAGAATTGATCCCATCTGACTGCACCTGACCAAAAGTGTCCAGCACAAGTTCGGCCAAACTTGTGCTGGACACTTTTATGATGGAGAGTAGCTAGGGTGCAGGTCTTCTTCAGTGCAACTGTTATTTTTTTAAAACATGTCAAATGGTATTTGATCTTTCTGTGTTATTCATATTTTATTATCTGATTAATTTTTTGTCATTATAATTTTATTAATTTTATTAGTACAGAAAAAACTTGTGCACCAAATGCATGCTATGTTATATTACACCTTTTATAATATTATTAAAAAATGTTAAAAAAATATGAAAATGATTTCTTTTCCAAAATTATAAATTAATATCCAAATGTAACATGAGTGATAAAAAAGTAAAGTAAAAGAGATCAAATATGAAAAAGAAAAATTCAAGAAAAATTCCTGCCTTCAAGAGCCAGTAGAGGTGTTGAAACAAATGGGTGCCATCAGGGCTAAATTTGATAAAATTTAATTTTTTTTAAAGATAAAAAATTTTTCACCTGAGGTTTGTAAAAACTCAAGGTGGATAATTCAGCCATACAAAAATACTTCTAATGTAATTATTTAGAATTTTTTTTAATTTAATTTCCACAGAGAGAATTGATCCCATCTGACTGCACCTGAACAAAAGTGTCCAGCACAAGTTTGGCCGAACTTGTGCTGGACACTTTTATGATGGAGAGTAGCTAGGGTGGAAGTGTTTCTCAGTACATCAGTTTTTTGTTTTTCACATTTCTATTGGGTTTTTAACTTTTTTTTATCATTCATATTTATCTTATAATTAATTTTTTGTCACCATATATATTATTAATTTTTCTAGTATAGCAAAAACCTGCATGCCAAATGCAAAATTTGTGATGTTACAACTTTAATAATATTATTATATAAAGTTAAAAAAATATGAATATGTTTAGTTTTTAAAAAAATAAATTGATATTTAAAATTAAAAAGAGTAATAGAAAAGTAAAATGAAAATAAATGGGATCAAATACAAAATAAAAAATACAAGTAAAATTTTTACTATCAAGAGCCAGAAGTGGTGTTGGGACAGTTGGGGACCCCTAGGTCAAGACTTGGTCTAAACTTACTTTTATGTATAGCTAACAAATTTTGAACTGAGGTTTGGACAGACATACAGGGGACAATTTTACAATATTAAACATTCTTTACTTCAATAATTGAGTGAAATATCATTTTTTATTGCCATAGAGAGAATTTATCTCATATGACTTCATGCAACCAAAAGTGTCCAGCACAAGTTTGGCCGAACTTGTGCTGGACACTTTTATAATTGAGAGTGGCATACAGCAAGTCTTCTTAAACTCAAAAGGGATTTCTTATAAACATTTCCACTGGAATTTGATCTTTCTGTGTCATTTAAATTTACCATTTGATTAATTTTTTGTCATCATTATATTATTAACGTTATTACTATAGTAATAACTTGTGTGAAAAATGCATACCAGGTGGTGTTCCACCTTTAATCATATATTATTAAATAAAGGTATAAGAGTATGAAAATTATTTATTTTAAAAATTAAAAATTGATATCCAAAGCAATATGAGCAATAAAAAAGTAAAATAAAAGGGATAAAATAAGAAAAGAAAATCTAAGGAAAATTCCCACTATCAATAACAAGTAGAGGTGTTAGATCAAATGTGCACCACCAGGGCTAAACTTGCGCTATATTCTCTTTTTTGTTAAACCAAAGAAAGTGTCCTGATGAGTTTTGAAAATTCATCAGGAGGACATTTTGGCAATATCAAACTACTTATTGTGCAATGATTGAGCAAAATGTCATTTTCATTTCCATAGAGTAATTTATCCCATCTGACTGCATGCAACCAAAAGTGTCCAGCACAAGTTCGGCCGAACTTATGCTGGACACTTTTATGATGGTGAGTATCTAGGGTGCAGGTCTTCTTTAGTTCATCAAGTATTGCTTATAAACAAATCCACTTGTATATGATCTTTCTGTGTCATTCATATTTATCATTTGATTCATTGTTTTTCACCATTATAATATTAATGTTATTAGTATTGAAAAAATTTTTAAGCCAAATGCATACTGGGAGATGCTACATCTTTCATAATCTTATTAAATAAAAGTAAAAAAAATATGAAAATTATTAGTTTTACAATAAATAAATTGATATTTGAAAGCAAAAACAGGAATAAAAAAGTAAAATAAAAGTGATTAAATATGAAATTAAACATTCAAATAAATTTTCTGCCATCAAATATAATTTGAGTTTTCGGACCAAATTTGCACCACCAGTTCTAGATTTGGAATATTTTTTCTTTTTTTTAAAATTAATAAAAGTGTCCACCTGATGTTTTCCAAAAATTCAGGAGGATAGTATAGCAGTATAAAGCTACTTCTTGTGCAATGATTGAGCAAAAATTCATTTTAACTTCCATTGAGTAAATTTATCCAATCTGACTGCATGCAACCAAAAGTGTCCAGCACAAGCTCAGCTGAAATCGTGCTGGACACTTTTATGATGGAGAGTAGCTAGGGTGCAAGTCTTCTTCAGTTAATCTTATATTCATTTTAAAAATGTCTATGGGTATTTGATCTTTCTGTGTCATCTATATTTATTATTTGATTATTTTTTAGTCACCATTATATTATTAATGTTTTTAGTATAGCAAAAACATGTGTAATGAATGTACACTGGATGATTTTACAACTTTAATAATATAATATAATAAATATAAAAAAATGTGAAAGTTATCAGTTTTACCAAAATAAAATTGATATTTAAAAGCTAAAGGATAAATAAAAGGGTAAGATTAAAATTAAAGAGATCAAACATGAAATAAAGATATTAAGTATAATTTCTGCTATCATGAGCCAGTAGAGGCTTCAGAAAAAATGGGCACCATCATAGATTAACATGGATCAAATTTACTTTTTACCAAAGGAAAAAATTGTCTACCTTAGGTTTGGAAAAACTTCCAGGGGAAAATTTGTCTATGTAAAACTACTTTCAGTGCAATGATGGAGTGATAATTCAGTCTTATTTCCATAAAAAGAATTGATTGCGTCTGACAGCATGCAACCAAAAGTGTCCATCACAAGTTTGGCAAAACTTGTGCTGGACACTTTTATCATGAAGAGTATCCAGGGTGCAAGTCATTTTTAATCATCTGAAATTTCTTATAAACATTTCCACTGTTATTAAATCTTTGTGCCTTACTCATATTTATCAATTGATTAATTTTTTGTCACCATTATATTATTAATATTATCAGTATAGCAAATAATTGTGTGCCAAATGAATACTGGGTGATGTTACACCTTTTATAATATTATTAAATAAAGGTAAAAAAATATGAAAATGATTTATTTTACAAAAAATAAACTTCTATCCAAAAGCAATATGAGAGGAATAAAGTAAAATAAAAGAAATCAAAGATAAAAATTAAAATCCAAGTTAAATTCCTGCCATAAACAGAGAAAAGAGATTTTGAATTAAATTAGAACAATCAGGGCTAAACTTGCACTAAATTTTCTTTTTTGTAAAAATAAAAAAAAATCCACTTGAGCTTTACCAAAACTTCAGCATGAAAATTTTGCCATATCAAACTACTTCTGGTGTAATTTTTTATCAAAAATTTATCTTCATTTCCATAGAGAGAATTGCTCCCATCTGACTGAACCTGACCATAAGTGTCCAGCACAAGCTCGGCCGAACTTGTGCTGGACACTTTTATGATGGAGAGTAGCTAGGGTAGAATTTTTCTTCAGTTCACCTAGTATTTCTTACAAACATGTCTACTGGTTTTTTATATTTGTTCCTCACTCATTAATATCATTTGATTAATTTTTGGTCGTCATTATATTATTAATTTTATAAGTATAGAAAAAACTCATGTGCCAAATGCATACCAGGTGATTTTAAGGCATTTATAATATTATTAAATAAATGTATAAAAATATGAAAATAATTTATTATAAAAATTATTAATTGATATCCAAAAGCAATATTAGGAATAAAAAATTAAGTTAAAGGGATCAAATATGAAAAAAGAAATCCAAGTAATATTCCTACTATCAAAGGCCAGTAGAGGTGTTGAAGCGAATGAGAGCCATCAGGGATAAATTGTACTAAATTGACTTTTTTTCAAAGATAAAAAATTGTGCACCTGTGGTTTGGATGAAATCTAGGTAGAAAATTTGGCTATGTAAAACTACTTCTAGTGAAGTTTTTTATCCAAAATTTTTTTTTTCATTGCCATAGCGAGAATTGATCTCATATGACTGCAACTGACCAAAAGTGTCCAGCACAAGTTCAGCCAAACTTGTGCTGGACACTTTTTTGATGGTGAGTATCTAGGGTGCAGCTCTTCTTCAGTGCAACTGGTATTTTTTTAAAACATATACACTGGTATTTGATCTTTCTGTTTTATTAATATTGCATCATTTGATCAATTTTTTGTTACCAGTATATTATTATTTTTATTAGTATAGCAAAAAAAATGTGCCAAATGTTTAAAGGGTGATGTTAAACCTTTAATAATTCTCTTAAATACAGGTAAAAAATTATGAAAATGATTTGTTTTACATGAAATTAATTGATATCTAAAAGAAAAAAAAGGGATAAAAAGAAATAGGTTGAAAAATAGGGATTTTATATGAAATTCAAAATTCAAGCTAAATGCATAATTTCAAGGCTCAGAAGAGGTGTTGGATAAAATGGGCATCATCAGGAATAAAATTTTACTTAATTTGATTTTTTGAAAGACTAAATGAAGTTTTCAACTGATTTTTTACCAATATTTAGTTGGACACTTTATCTATATCAAATTACTTCTAGTACCATGATTGACCAAATTAAATCCTCATTTCCATATGCAGAATTGATCCCATATGGCTGGACCAGGCCAAAGGTGTCAACCACAAGTTTGAGAATTCTTCTGGTGGACACTTTTATGATGGACAGTAGTAGGGTGCAAGTCTTCTTTAGTTAATCTAGTATTCCTCATAAACATTTCCAACTTATTTTTGGCCAAAAATCAGGTGGAAAGTTTTTCCATAAAAAATTACTTCTAATGCCATGATTGACTAAAAATTGATTCTCATTGCCATATAGAGAGTTGATCCCATATGACTGGATCTGGAAAAAGTGTCACCGCAATTTTTGATAAACTTAAGTTTGAAAATCTTATGATGGAAAGTAATTGCAAGTCTTCTTAATTTCATCAAGTAATCCTCATAAAAATTTCCACCTGTATTTTGGCCAAACTTCAGGTGGACAATTTGGCCATATTAAATTAATTCTAGCTCCATGTTGATAAAAAACTGATACTTATTGCCATATATAGATATTAAAACCATCAGACTGTGCCTTTCCAAAAGTGTCTACCTTAATTATGGCTAAACCTCAGTTGGACACTTTTATGATGCAGAGTAGCTAGGGCAAAAGTATTCTTCAGTTAATTTGGTATTCATAATAAATTTATCCTCCTGAGGTTTATCCTAACTTGAGGTGGACAATTTCAGAAAGCACCAGTTAGTCACTATCCATCAAAAAAGTGTTCACCAAAATTTTGGCTAAACTTGTGGTGGACCCCTTTGATCAGCCACAGTCAGATGAGATCAACTCTTTAGATGGGAATGAGGATGATGTTTTGGTCAATCATGGAAATAGAAGTAGTGTGATGTGGCCAAATTACCCCCCTGAAGGTCAGACAAACCACAGAAGGACACCTTTTAGCAGGTAGTAACTGAGAAAAATCCATTTATAAGAAGGAAAATCTTTTATTGGATAGATGCCAAGGTTTCATACTTGTGTATTATAGTCAGTATTAATTTTGAAAGAGTCTGTCCAAGCAATTTCATTGCCCATTATGACTCATTTTGTTTTAAATGTTTCAAACTGTGTGATACAGTATTAAGGTGTCACATAGTATAATTAAGTTCTATTACGTGCCCTCCTATGATGCCTAAATTTATAATTTAATATCTTACATAATAATTTTTTTTATATAAATTCATCAATATTTTTTTTTATTATCAAATTTAATAGAGCAAGTATCCTGAATTATTATGTATGCATAAGCTTATGTTAGATCAATTTGTGCTCAATTTGTTCTCATCAGAGGACCAAAATCAAGTTCTGGAGGATCAACTTGTGCATAATTTGGAATCAGTTGATATTCTGTCTATAATCAATCTGAGAATAAATGTAAATCTAACTCTAATTTACTTATGTTTATAAAGTATTCATAAACCTGGCATAATTAAGGGACACTCTAAATTTCAAGAGAGGGGATTGCTAGCAATTCACCCCTAGATTTCCCGTGGTGACTAACTGTGAATTCTACATAAAATCTATCAACTTTTTGGGTTTTAAGTTGTCTACTGATGGTTTAGTCATGGATGATAAAAAGGTTCAAAATGTTTTGGAATGGACAGAGCCATCAACACTAAAATAATTACAAGTATTTTTGGGTTTTGAAACTTTTTATAGAAGATTTATTAAAGATTACTATAAAATTATTACAAATTTTACTTCTCTTCTTAAAAAAGATACTCCTTTTTTTGTCATAGAAATAGCACAAAAAGAATTTGAAGCATTGAAAATGGTGTTCAAAACAGCTCCAATTTTTTGACACTTTGATCCTACAGACTTGACAATAGTCAAGGCAGATGCTAGAAATTACACTACAGAAGTGGTAATATCCCAATTAAATCCTGAAAAAAAAATTGTTTTGTCCTGTTGTGTTTGAATCATGCTAATTAATCACAGCAGAACTAAATTATGAAATTCATGATAAAGAGTTACTAGCTATTATTCATTGTCTTAAAAAATGGCTTTCTTTTCTTCTCAGTCTAAAATGTTCTTTTCAAGTCCTAACTGATAATAATGCTTTGAAATATTTTATGTCTTCCAAAATACTAACTAGACATCAGGCTAGTAGGGCTGAGTTCTTATCTGGATTTTATATTACCATAACCTACCTCCCAGGAAAAATATTGTGTAGTTCCAGATATTTTATCACATTGAGAGGACATTCATCTGCAGCTTGAGGAGGCGTTTTCTGACAAGAATTCAGCAAATTAAAAATCAATTTTCAATGAATCAATGTTTAAACCTCATCAACTTAATTCAATGAAAAAAAAATCATTTCAAAATCCACTATCCAAAATTTGAGAAGATCAATCAAAGATGATTATTGTTTGAGGATTTAATAAAAAAAATCTTGAAACAATAGGCCAAGAGATTCAGTATAGAATCAAGCCTGTTACTCTTTGAAGGTAGAGTAGTCATACCACAATAAGGATATAAAGTTATGGATTTTTAATAGTAGACATGATTCTCCATTAGCTGGTAGTTTTGGCATTGATAAAACTTATCATTTAATAGAAAAGGATTTCTTCTGCCAAGGAATGACCAGGGAAATGAAAGCCTATATTAAAGCCTGTTATAAATGTAATAGGAACAAGGTACCTTAACACAGGAACTATGGGTTGCTTCAAAAACTTCTGATTCCTGTCAAAGAATGGGAATCAATTTCAATGAATTTCATTTCTCAATTACCTCCATCAGAAAACTTTGATGCTATATTAGTCATAGTTGATTGATTTTATAATATGTGTATTTTTATTGAAACTAATACTAGTGCAACAGCAGAAGATTAAGCTAAATTATTTTTAGAATTTGAATTTTCTAAACATGCCTTACCCACTGATATTATTTCAGATAGAGGATCCTTGTCTGTTTCTACTTTCTGGAATAAAATTTGTCAACACCTAAATATTAAAGGGAATATTTCCACCACATATCATCCTGAAACTGATGGGAAAACAAAAAACATTAATCAAATCCTTGAAAAATATCTTAGAATGTATGTCAATGACAAAAATGAAGATTGGAACACATTGTTACCATTGGCCAGATTTTCTTATAACAACTCAAAACATTCATCCACAAAACAATCTCCGTTAAAAACAATCTATGGAAGAAATCCTTGATTCAATCCAATTTGTTTAGGAATCAATCATCCTGCTGAACACTATCTTCAAAAAAATTTCATGACTTCAAGTAAAACTCAAATCTAACCTCAAGGTGGCAAATAAAAGATATAAGGAACAGTCCAACAAATACCAACAATATGCTCCACCTTTTAAGCTAGGCAATAAAGTATGGATTGACTAAAAAAATATTCAAACAAGTTGACCATCAAGGAAACTATCTGAAAAGTGCTTGTGTGCATTTGAAATAGATGCAGAAGTTTCTAAGAATGATTTTTGAGTCAAGTTACCTGGAAAATGAAAATCAATTCATCCTGTTTTTCACATATCTCTTCTGGAACTTACTTCAGGAATATACCTGGGAAATTACCAACCCCCTCTAGAACCAGTTAAAGTAGAAGATCATCTAGAGTGGGAAGTAACCCAGATTTTTTATTTAAGAAGGCGCAAGGGGAAGCATCAATACCTTGTGAAATGGAAAGGCTACCTTTCTGACTTGAATAAAATATCTTGGGAGCCAGCTATCAGGGTTTCAAACTGTCCTGAACCTTTAAAATCTTTCCTTTTAATATATCCTAAAAAATCAAAACCTTGAAAACTCAATTTTCCTTCCTTAAAACTTTTTTTAAAAATTTTCTTTTCTTTTCTTATCTAAATCAAATTTTAAATTTCATAAATTTTTATTTTCATTTCTCTTCCTTTCTAAAGTTTCTAAATAATTGTAATAAGTTAAAATAAAATTTAAATAAAGATAAAATAAAATATAATAAAAATATAACTAACAATCAATAAAAAATTAAAATAAATATAAAATAAAATCAAAATAAATTTAACCAAAACTAAATTGAAACTTCTGTTTCTCTAAATTTTATTACACCAAATTACGTTTTTTTTCTTTCTTTGAATTGTTCTTTATATGTTTTACAAATTTTAGTTGAATCTCAATTCAATTTTTTCTTTATTCTTTCAAACTTGAAAATTTATTTTTATTTTCATTTTCATTTTCTTCTCTTACCTAAACAATTCTCAAACATAAACATCTTCACAATACAGCTCAAATCCATATTATTTTTCAATTATTTTCAAATCTGTAATTTTTTCTTATCATATAAAATTTTATTCCTAAAACATATCTTCTTTCTTTTTAATTTTTTTCTTTAAAAACGTTTTTCTTTTTCTCTTCTTTCAATTTTTGAACAACTAAAATTAAATTAAAACTCAAAACAAAATAAACTAAAATAAACTAAAATTAAATTTAAACAAAATTAAAATTTCTTTTTTTTCCTATCTTAGATAAATGAATTTCAACAAACATAAAACAAAAAATTAACCAATATTCAAGATAAAACTATATACATTTCTTCCTCTTCCATGTTTTCCCTTCTGTTTTCATCTGAATAAATTCCTTCATTTTCTCCACCACTTTTTGAATTTCCTTTCTACCATTCTCAAAAACCAGTTCCTTCCCAACTGGCACAACCTCTCCAATGTCCAGTAATTCCTCAGTTACATTGTAGTAAGCTGAATTGACAATCTGGTCAATTTTGTAACATAATTGTTTGACAAATGTGATTTTACAAGCCTGCCCAGGCTTCTTTGACCACACCTGGTCCAACTTGACCTCTCTATTCAAAGAATCATTTGTGTGTTCAGTAAGAGTAACCCTTGAGGGACCATCTTTGACTGGTGGTTCATCTGACACTCAGGGCTTGATAAACACTACCTCTGTTTAGATAGGAAATTCTTCATTGATTTCTGCCTCCTACAAAAAAGAATCAGCTAGCTACTAAAGCAAAACAAAATTTTAAACTTTAAAACTACTTAATACAAGCTCAGAATCTGCTTCAATAAATGATTTTTTCCTGGTGGGTCTTACTACTTCCACTGCCTCATCCTCTTTATCCTCAATGATCATTTGACATTTTTTTGTGGTAGGAGCAACCTCCACTAC
The DNA here is from genome assembly GCA_030280995.1 of Hemileia vastatrix. Classification (NCBI taxonomy): domain Eukaryota; kingdom Fungi; phylum Basidiomycota; class Pucciniomycetes; order Pucciniales; family Zaghouaniaceae; genus Hemileia; species Hemileia vastatrix. Next base: position 44,632,638 of record JASXTE010000001.1, read on the forward strand.
CGGATTGGACCCATCCTCAACCAACTTGTTGACCTCCTTCTCCAGAGCCATTGGTCTTTTCCCCTGACTCAGACCAGCTACCCAACCAGATATCTCCTTCCTCTCCTCCTGATTTAGTAACTCCACTGTACCATCCAACTACAAATCACTTTTGATGGGAACCTCCCAAATGTATTCAACAATACCCTGATATTTAGTGATTGACCAAAACTTTTTCAAAGAAAACCACTCCTCAATGACTGTGTTCTTCTCTAAAATGTCACATACTACTCAGAACCATTGACAAAACTTGCACTTCTTGCAAGGATCTTAGGATGCAGTGATTTCCACCTAAAATAGATCCATAGCTATGCATGAGGTGCACCCTAACTTGAATTAATGCAATTTATACAGCTGTCAGCACAGGGATGAGGGGGAGTAGGAGTGGGATCATTGTGTTTGGTCATAGTAAAGATATTAAGTTAACTCTATTTACAAAACTCTATTAAAAATTTTCAAGAAGAGGGAAATGATGAGATAAGGTTAATGAAGATTTATCATGCTCAAAAGAGCTCAAATTTTATACCCAGTCATCTGTCATGTGCCACGTGACACTCAAAGCAAAAGTCAATCTTTTAATCTATAAATAAGTACACAAATCCATACTCAAAGCACAGAAAGAAACATCTACCTAGTAAGTTCTTTTTCCCTTTGGTGTCTTGATTCAAGCGCACTAGCAACTGCACTATCTAAACCTTAAATCTAAATTAGTCAATAATCTGCTTATAATTTTTAACTTTAAGAAAATGCACAATGTTTTGGTGCTAGGATCAATAGTATATTTTCAATTTTGGGTTATTGTGTGTTTAAGGGTAATTAAAGGTCTGTGAGTAAGGATAGGAGTAAGGTTAAAGTATCTGTGGGTTATATTGAAGGTTCAGTGATAAATTAAGGGAAGTTTATTAAATGGGTCAATGAAAGATGGAGTTATCTATAAAATGGGGTGGATTTGGTTCAACATTCTTTAGAATTAAATTATAATATTGTTGTGATAGTAGTTAAATTTATAAGGCTATTATTGGTTCCTACCTTTCTTAATAATCAATTTTTCTTCAAAACTATTAAAACTCCTGAATCTCTCTTGATTATTAAGTTCCAACCCTTTGTGAGATTAGCTTGAATATTTAGTGTTACTATAAATTACATTATTATTCACCTCAAACTTATCTCAAAGCAATATTAATTTAACTTTGACTTATTTTCAAATCACTCCCTCAAAGTATTCCTCTGTGCTTGAAAGTAGTCTTCAATCATCTTTGCCAATCTCACTTACCCAGGAACACCCTTGACCTTGTTCATAGACCATCCACTGACACAAACATTCACCATTAGATAGTAGGATTATAATAAGATACATATTTTAAAAAAAGATAAGTAGGGGCTCAAGGGGGTCAAACCTAAGAAAAAGTTCTAAATTTTTTTAAATTCAATATTATTAACTAGTAAGACGTTCAATAAATTGAGTTCAATTAAAACACTATGGTTCAATATTGCATGTTCATATTGATTACTAGTGCTTGGGAGATAAAAGGGAGGTGAGAAAAGAAGAGGGACTGGTGGGGAGGTGGGGGGTAGGAAAACAAGGTGGAAGGGAGCTCTGGGGAGTAGTATAGGATTTTAGAGAGTTGGATGAGAGGTTAGAAAGATAAAAGGTAGTTCTGAGGAATGTTAAGGGGTGGTAGGGAGCTGTCGTGGATGTAAGTGAGGTGTCAGGGAGAGCTGGAATATATTACGGAAGGGTATGGAGCTTGAGGGGAGGTGAATGAGTTGTCAGGGAGTGCTATGGTGTGGTAGGGGGTGATAGTGAGCTGGAGGTGAGGTGAGTGAGGTATCAGGGAGTGCTTGAGTGTGGTAGGGAGCTGGAGGGGAGGTGAGAAAAGTGTGGGGGAGTTCTGGGGTGTGGTAGGGAGCTTTAGGGGAGGTGATCAAGGTGGAAAGTGAGTTCTGGGGAGTGGTAGAAAGACAGAACTTATAGATAGAATAATTATTTCATGCGTAATAGACTAAGGAGGGGTAATTTGCATCATCAGTGTAGCTTGCTGAATAGGCATTAGGCATGAAAAAACTAGCCACTTAACACATTATCAAGATTTCAAACAAGGGGAAATGAGCAAAGGTACAAAACAGAAACAGGAGGTAGCAGCAGGGAAGGGAGGCTTAGGGGAGGGGTGTTAAGGTAAGGGTAGGTATGATAGGGGGTGATGAGTGTAGAGTGAAGATAGAATAGGGTAATTCAGTGACATAAACTGAAGTCAGGACCAGAATCACAACAAAGGATAGAAAAAAGCACTAGACATCTAGTGCAAACTTTTTCCCCACCTTGTGAGTTATTCTTGAATCAAAAATGAATTGAGGGAATGGAACTTGCTAGTGGTGCCAACATTTTATTTTTCAGAGTGAAGAAAGCTTGTTTCTGCCATTGGGGATCCACCTTTTTTTTTACCTGGATTGAATGATATTAATATTGGAATATTTTTATCCACTAGCTCCCAGGTTAGTGGATAAGAAAATCATAATAACCCATTTATTTCATTCTAATAGTCTGATTTTCAGTCATAATGGTAAATTGTACCCAAAAAGTAAATCCCCAATAAAACTCAAACTTTGTTACCTTCTGCAACAAATAGCCCATGTATTTTCAAAAAAAATGATGGAAAATAATTGGGGTATTTTATTTTTTATCTATCATTAATTTAAACATGGATTGGTGTACTTTGATAGTTTCTATTAGAAGGTCCCAAACATTAGCATAGACACCATTCAAACACAACTCAAATTTGGTACCAAGTAATTCATTTTTATTTGAATTAAACCTGCACAGGACACATGTACTTGAGTGGTGTAATACTCCCACAAAATGTGCTTTTTGGGGTACCTCACACATGCCCATATCTTGATCTCTAAACTCCCCCCCCTACTTTTTAGGGGATTATTTATGTGTGGAATAACTGGTGCATGATCTCCTAATCCCCTCTTTCATCATACTCTGGCCCTTGATTATTATTTTCCTGAACCCTAACATGGGCCCATCACTTTTCCAGACGCATGAGATAACTGCTAATACTTTAGCCTTTTGATTTAATTGTTAATTATAATACAGATTCTGATGTTGAACTAGAACTGAATTATGAGGAGAGAAAAACCTCTATCTATTTTTTAAGAAAGACCATGTGAGATTAATTTGCTAAATAAAATTGAATATCTGTTTTCTTGACCCCCTTTTTTTAACTTTCTTATATTTTTGAAAGTCAAGATAGTAGCCACTTGACAAAACTCCAAAAACAAAACAACTTAAATGCAAAGATAGAATTTTCATCAGCCACAAGAACAACACTAGTGCTCTTGATACACTAATTATAGCCTTAATATTCGATAAATATTTCAATGCTACACTAGGTAAACAACAAAAAATTTGTGTTCAATAAAGAAATAACTTTTCCAACACCAGCCAAACATTACCACAAAAACCTGAGATAAAGATATGAGAAAGGCCTAGATACACTAACCAGATGGTGCATAAAGTTACCTCAACCAATCTCTATATTCCAAATATATTTTATCCACTTGCTACATGCAGGAACCCTAAATCAACCAAAAAAAAAAAACTTCCCCAGTCTCTAATTATGAATATAAATAGCCTACTGAACTACCCAGCCTTTTAGAGTTGAAGTGAGCGAGCTACTTTCACCAGAAAAACCTGGACAATTCAAAACAGAAAAAAATGATAGAGAAAGTGGGTAGGCTTCCTACTCCAGTGGATATTTTAGTAAATCAAAACTACACAAAACAAGCTGAAAATGAGTGAAATAAGGTGGTTCTAGAATGGACCAGAGAAAACCAGAAATTTTCTACCACACCTAAAATTCAAATCTTAAAAATAAAACTATACAAGTAAAAAAAGAATTACACAACTTTAATGATCTAAAATCACCATAAATCACCAACATAGGCCTAACTAATCTGGCATACAAAAATGCCACTAACCCTGATATCATCTTGATATGTTTTTAAAAATTCATAAAGTTAACTTCTAAAAAGGTTTTTGAGAAAAAATTTCCAAAGTTTTGAGTGGTATAAACTGATCTATCATCACCCTTCTTTCCAAAAAAACTATTATTTCCCACAACAGGACCCAAAAATACAAATATTGGTGGGACTTGAAATTTTTCTCAAATGGAAATGATACAAACTTTAGTCATCTAGAAACTCTTTTTAGAATAAGTAATGGATAAATTCATATCTATATACTCAAAGAGATCAATCTCTTCAATCCATTCACTTCAATAAAAATTCTTGATATGGCCCACTAAGGAGGAATTGGTGGAATGTTCTCAGTTGATTCAACTGAATGTTTTACTGGTTCCACTTGTTCTATTAGTGGTACCACCATAACTTGGAATCAGAAACCAGCTAATGATAAAAATATTTTTTAATCACAAATAGAGTCAAATGATTATTGAGATGATACAACTTTAAAGTTATTATAATAATGTTTTCTTAATATTGGTTCTTTCAGATATTTTATCACTCCACAACTGGTTGGTGATATCAACAAGAAATGTATCACCACAGAATATTAGGAGGGGAATTTCCAGAAATTTTAAAACTTACCTCAATTATTTTGTGGACTTGCTAGGAGTTCACCCCCTGACATTTTGTGGAGTATTGCATTTCATGCTGGATTTCCTGGTGCTTAACACAAGGGGAAAAGAGTGGAAAACAGACATTAGGTAGAATTTATATACTGAACTGAATCAATTCAGTATGTGAACTCAACCCAATGTCTGGTTTACACTTTTTCCCCCAGTGTAGCATAACTCAGCAGGAAAAATGGAGGGATTACTTGAAAGAAAAGCTATATCCCAATAGAATTGAATTGGGTACTGACTTGCATGTAAGTCACCCCAATTTTTTTGTGGTTATTATTTAAATTCCCTTCATCAATTCTTTAAAATTCTGTTATTTTATCCTAAGATCTGGAAAATTTTCATTGAAGTATAACCTGTACCTATATTTGCATCTTGGTAAGCTCATATATAGGAATATTATATTTCAACTAAAATTTTGACTCTTCTCAGCCTTAAAAATTATTTCTATAATGATTTAATATGTGGAAATACATAGTCCTTCTCTCATATTTATTTCTATCTTAGTTTAGTAAATTCTTGTCTTATGTGACATGTTCAGTTTTACTTGATATTCAACATTGTCACATAATTTTTACTTTATATATTTACTTTACAATCCTGTGCTATACAATCTCAAGTCCATATTTCTCTGAGAAAAGCTACTTATATATATATCTGATGGTCTTTTCCATTTTTTCCATCTCTATTATTTTCACTTGAAGATACTTTATTACCTTTATAAGTTTTCATTAACTGTAGTTTGATTTAACTTTTATCTTATTTATTTTTCTGTTTATTTTTTTTGATCTTAGGTATATTCCATAGATCATTATTTGAGAGAGAATTGGGCACTGTTTAGTAATAGGGGGTTTCTTTTATTCATAAAAGTTATATTGCAGAGATCACTACTTGTAAGAGAATTGGGTGGGTTTTACCAATAGGGAGGTTATTTTATTTATAAAAGGGGGTATTTAGGTTATTGGCATAAGCCTACATTGAATTTTATCAAATGATAAATTTGATCTTTCTTCACCAGCACCTACTTATAATCAATCTATATTCTCCACTGAAACCATTCTTCCCTCATTGCCTATCATTATTTAAGCCTAAGATAACTCTTACAATGACACATCCCAAAATATCACAATTCTCTCTTCCAAGAATTAAAATGAGTGGACAATAAGAACACTTTCTTATCTTCCTCAACACAAATTAAAATATCTTGTTTTAGGCAAAGAAGCCTAGCCATTTGAAAATTCTTCTCAGATTATAAAGGATGATTTTCAATTCAGAGTTGACAAAGCCACATATATCATTATTTCTAAAATAGATGCTGTAAATTTGGAAGCTTGTGTTACCAAAAACGACATGGATAGTCCTTAGTTCATTTGGTTGAATTTAAGAACTCAATATCTGGGTGATGATGATTCTAACAAGGCTTCTTCATTCTCTCAATATCATGAATTAAAATTTCATGAAAAGGGTCTTAAATTTTTTGATAATGAGCTCTGTACTAGAATTCAAAAACGTAGAGCAGTTGGAGTTCTCATTGGAGAACTTGAAGCCTATCAGATTCTATTGTTGTTACCTGATTCCTATCAGACTGATAAATCTTTGATTATACATTCATCCAGATTCTATACTAAGAACCTTAAAGTCAACAAATTACTCTCTCATATGGAAACATTGGAAATTTAAGTTGAAACTGATTTCACCAATAATTCAGCTCTTGTCAACAGGGCCAAAAATTAAGACAAACCAAATTGGCCAATTTGTCACAATGGAAATCATAAACACAAAACAAATTTTAGTGAAGAAAAATGTTTTGATCTTTACCCAGAAAAATGAAAGAGTTGCTCCATTTTTCAAAATTTCTCAAATACCAAGCCAGAAATCCATACCAATATTAGATATGGACTGACTAAAATCTTCAAAACCAGTTTGAGTTCTTTAGCTGGAAATCTTATTAATTTTGATAGTGGTATGACTGTCCACTTATTTTTCCATAACAAACACTTTAAGGATTTTCAATTCAGTCAAAATCAAATTAAGCTTGGAAATGCTTCAGTCATTTAAAGTCAAGGAATAGGCTCCATTGAGCTTTTTACATCATGAGCAGTCATTGCATTAGCCAAGTGTATTCATATTTGTGAAATAAACCAAAAACCTTTTGGAATTTGTCCTTTCATTACTCAAGGCTGTAGTCAAATAACCAACCCCAATGGCAGAGTTTTGATTCTCAAAAATGATTAGGTTATTCTTGATGAAAGTTGGGATCCACACAAAGGACATAGTTCTCTTAATTCTAAGTCTGGTAAGTCTTTCAGTGTTTTTTTTAAATCTTTCTTATCTTTCAACTCAAAAAAATAATGACCCAAGATATTAGGCCACACAAAAAAAGCTTATTTGAAAAAACTGAAAAACATTTTTGGTTTTAATTTTAAAAATGATTTAAATCTTTGTGAACCATGTGTAGATGCAAAGCATCACTCTTTCCCTTTTTCTGGTAATATTCCAAGAGTTTCTCATCTCCATGTATTTTTACATTGTGATTTAAGTGGAAAAGGCACACTTCCTTCTATGGGGGGATCCTTTTACTGTTTAAAGATTACCAATTCTTTTACTTCCTACCAACATTTCTTTTTCATTGAAAGAAGATCCAATACTTTCAATACCTTCTTAAAATTTTTAAATCAAATTGAAAATGCATCTTCTCTAAAACATTCCAATATTATTTGTGACAATGGTAAAGAGTTTTTCAACAAAGACTTTCATGATTTAAGTGTTTAAAATGGATTTAAAATTATAACCATTTCACCTTATACCCCACAGAAAATCCTATTTCTGAGATATGAAATCGCATAACCACATAAATGAGAAAGGTGTTAGATTTTCATGCAAAAATACCTTTTGAGTTTTTGTCACACGCCACATGACACTTGAGGCAAAAGCAGCTCATTAAATCAATATTAAGGGGCTCAAATCCATACTCAAAGCACAGAAAGCAATTTTCCATAGCAACTGCAACTTTCCTTTGTGTACTCGCTATTCAACCACGCTAGTCTAAACTCTAAATCTAAATTAGTCAATTTCTCAATAGTGTGTCTTAGTCTTTTTCTCAATAAGCGACGCACAGCGCAATAATCAATATAATAGTACATTAAAAGGTTTATGAAATGTCTGTGGGTTATGAAGGGGTAGTGAGCATGGACGGAATGGTTAGTGAAGGATTAAGGGGTTAACGGATGTTAGTGAGGAGGGTCCAGTTGTAACGGATATATTTTAAATGGTTTGTGGTGTGCGGAATAGTGGATGGGTATGAGGTCAATGTGAGGAGGAGTAAATGATATAAAAAGGGTTGGGTTTTTGGTTCGATGTTCCTTAGAATTAAATTATAAAACATATTTATAGTTAATAGTAATAAAACTCTAAAGTGAAAATCATTATTATTGTATCTTTCCTTATTTTCTCAATAATCATTTCTAAATCCTAAATCTTTGATTGTTGAGTTTCCAACCCTTCGTGAGATCTTAAGAATTTTAATATTACCTTTCAATTATATTAGAATCCTTCTCAAACATAACTCAAAGCAGTAGTTCTTCCTTTGAGTCATCTTCCAATTACTTCCTTGAACCATCCCTCTGTGCTTCAAAGAAGTATCTAAACCTTTCATCTCACTTGCAGGAACATCCTCAACCTTGTGCGTAGGTCATCCGGTGACAGTATAATTTAATTATCCGTAGTTCTCATTCTTTGCACTACTACGTCCCTTTTCAGGTGTTTTCTCTAAATTCTTAAAATGGCACCTGTTCAACGCACTTCTCCTACAGGCGCTACTACTAGAGCTCGCGCCAGAGGCAGGCCAACAGCCACTAGGCCTGTTTCCCGCACTCACTCCTTGGAGCCACTCAACCTTAGGGAACGACAACATTCAGTCCAATTGGTAGAAGACATCGCACAAGATTTCGATGATTCTACTGATGATGAAGAAGGGGAGGATACAATGCACAAGGCACCATCCTCCCCTGCTAACCACCCTTCTGGTCAGCCTTCAGAACCTGGACCATCCAATTCTCTAGAAGATTTCATGAGACTTTTCATGAAGACCCGTTCAAATTCAACGTCTTCGGAGGGATCTAAATTCAAAAATCCTTCTATGAAATCTCCTGATAAATTTGATGGAGAACATCCAGACAGATTGCAACCCTTCTTGAAAACCTGCAAACTCCTGTTCCATAATGACCCTTGAACCTTCAATAACGACCGATTGAAGGTTGTTTATGCTTCTTCATTCCTGGCCGGAAAAGCAGCAAGATGGTTCTAACCTTATCTCCTCATGCTCTCTTCAACCGAAACCCACTTACTTATTAATAACTGGGAAAAGTTTGAAGACCAACTCTTCACGTTGTTTGGTGACCCTAATGAAACTGACAACACAGAAATTGAACTTGATTTTCTTTGCATGAGTGATAATGGGAAAGCCTCTGAATATATCTCAAACTTCAGAGCGCTCCAAAATCGAGTAAGTTGGAATGATGCTGCCCTTAAGTATCATTTCAAAAAAGGACTTCCTTCGAGGATTCTGGATCAGTTAAATCTTCACAGTCAGAAGATGACTACTTTAACAGATTTAATGGATCAAACCCTCGAACTTGACGGCGTTTACCAAGGACGACTTCAACATTGTCAATACGCCAACAAATCTCAAGGCTTAAATTTCATATCGGGACCTTCTTCACACCCGCAAACAACTCAATCCTCCTTGACTCAATCCAAACCAATTAAGGGAAAGGACAAACCTCGACCGAAAAGCTCGACCCCAGGCGAAATCAGTAAAGTACTGGATCCTAAAGGGGAACTTAAAGAAGTTGAGAGGAAGAGGCGAGCAGATAATGGGTTATGTATGTATTGTGGGGGTAAGCACAAGCTGGAAGATTGTGTAAAATTGAAGGAAAGAGAAGGTACTAGTTCGAAGTCAAAAAACTAGTAGATAGTTTACTTGTGTGCAAAGCAAACTATCTTATCTCTCCCAGTGCACAGAACCTCCATGTCTTAAGGACTGGAGTTGCCTTAAACCGCTTAAGATTTATTCTTTTTAAGGAGGATATTCCCTTCAGTTGTCTTATAGACTCTGGAGCTTCAATTTCTTTTGTCAGTTTATCTTTTGCCGAGAAGTTACAGCCGACATTTACAGATATCAATCAAACTCCAATATACTTGGTCGAATCAGAGGAACCCAAATATTGGGTCAGTAAGAAAGTTTTATGGGTTTTCAACTTTCAGAATTTTCCCCCCTTCAAGTGGGAATTATCAGTCTTGGACGCCCCAAGGATGGACGATACCATTCTTGGCCATGACTTTTTAACGCATTGGAATCCTGAAATTGATTGGACACGGGGATTGATCACCCCACGGACTAAGTATATTTCTGATTCTTCAATGCATGTCAATAGGGAATTAAACAACCCGCCTGACAATGTCCTGCTAGAGGACAAATCTCTGCCAGATGACTTGCAAGCATCTGATCTTTCTTTAAATAAGCAATTGGCTAACCCTTCTAGCTCAATGACTTCACTCGAAGAGGACTTAAACTGCCTCAAAGTAATCGAATTATGCTCTCTCAATTCTGGTCTTCCCTCAACAGATTCTCTCGAAGATGATGAGGACAACATAATTGACGTTGAAGCCATTAAATTGACTCTACCAGAAATCTATCATGATTTCCTTGATGTTTTTTCAATCCGGAAGGCCAATAAGTTACCACCTCACCGACCCTATGACCATCAGATAGAGTTAATAGGTCCAGTACCTCCGGCAGGTCCTGTCTATTCCTTGTCGAAGGACGAATCTCAAGTTCTTTGAGACTACATTGCAGAGAATGTAGCCAAAGGTTTCATCAGAGCCAGTAAATCTCCAACTGGCTCCCCTGTCCTCTTTGTAAAAAAGAAGGATGGTAGTCTTAGGTTGTGTGTTGACTATAGAAAGCTCAACACAGTCACTAAGAAGAATGCATATCCTGTTCCTCCTATGTCATTGCTTCTTACCCTTTTTAATGGTGCTAATTTCTTTTCTAAAATTGATCTTAGAGGTGCTTACAATCTTATTTGCATTGCGGAAGGTCATGAACCACTGACTGCAATGCGCACTAGATTTGGTAGTTTTGAATATTTAGTTATGCCTTTTGGATTGTGTAACGCACCATCTACTTTTCAAACTTTTGTCAATGACATCTTTCAAGATGTTGTTGAACAATTTTTTGTCGTCTATTTAGATGATATTTTAATTTTCTCAAAGACACTAGATGAACACATTCATCATGTTCCACAGGTTCTAAATCGACTTTGAGATCACGGTCTCTATGCCAAGCATAATAAATGCAAATTCCATCTTAAATCTATTGATTTTTTGGGTTTTACATTATCCACTGATGGTTTAGTCATGGACAACAAAAAAGTTCAAAAGGTCCTGGAATGGCCTGAGCCCAATTCCGTTACATCCCTCCAGGGATTTTTGGGTTTTGCAAATTTCTATAGAAGATTTATTAAAGATTACTCTAAAACTATTTCCAATCTTACTTCACTTCTTAGAAAAGATATTCCTTTTGTTTTTACTTCTACAGCACAAAAGGAATTCGAAGCATTGAAGACGGCGTTCACCACAGCTCCAATTATTTGACACTTTGACCCTACTGCTTCGACAATAGTCGAGACGGATGCGAGCGATTATGCTATCGCAGGGGTCATTTCTCAATTGAATCCGGAAACAAAACTGTTTCATCCTGTTGCTTTTGAGTCACGCAAACTCATTTCAGCAGAATTAAATTATGAAATTCATGACAAAGAGCTTTTAGCTATTATTCATTGTCTTAAAAAATGGCGCTCTTTTTTTCTCAGCTTAGATAGTCCATTTCAAATTTTAACAGACCATAATGCTTTGAAATACTTTATGTCTTCCAAAGTGTTAACCAGGCGTCAAGCCAGGTGGGCTGAATTTCTGTCTGAATTTCCTTTTTCTATTTCCTATTGCCCAGGTATAAACTGCATTGTCCCAGATATCTTGTCACGTCGGGACGACGTTTACCCACAGTGGGGGGACGCATTTGCTGACAAAAACCCAGCAAATGTGAAATCAATCTTCAACGAATCAATGTTAACGACTCATCAACTTAATTCGATGACAATTCAATTGTTTCAAAATCCACTATCCAACATCCTTGAAGCTCAGTCAAAGGACAATTATTGTTTAGGGTTAAAAGACAAAATACTCTTAAAGCAAGGGGCCAAAAGATTTAGTATTGAATCAGGTCTATTATTCTTCAAAGGTAGAGTAGTCATACCCAACAACAATGAGATAAAATTATGGATTTTCAATAGTCAACATGATACTCCATTAGCTGGTCATTTTGGGGTTGATATAACCTACCAGTTAATAGCGAGGGATTTCTTCTGGCCAGGTATGACCAGGGAAATCAAGGCCTATATAAAAGCTTGTTACGAATGTAATAGGAATAAGGCTCCCCGTCACCGGAAGTATGGGTTGCTTCAACCACTTCCTATTCCCTCTAAACCTTGGGAATCTTTATCGATGGATTTCATTTCTCAACTTCCTCTTTCTAATATTTTTGATGCTATATTAGTAATAGTAGATAGATTTTCAAAAATGTCTATTTTCATTAAAACCACTACTACTGCTACTGCAGAAGATTTGTCAAAATTGTTTCTAGAATATGTATTTTCCAAACAAGGCTTACCTAATGATATTATTTCAGATAGAGGCTCATTGTTTGTATCCACATTCTGGACTCAACTGTGTCGACAACTCAATATCACGAGGAACCTCTCCACAGCCTATCAACCCGAAAACAATGGGCAAACAGAAAGGGTCAACCAAATCCTCGAACAAAACCTTTGAATGTATGTCAGTTACCAACAAGACGATTGGACCACATGGTTACCATTGGCCGAATTTGCTTATAATAACTCGACTCATTCTTTGACACAACAATATCCTTTCGAAACTGTTTATGGAAGACATCCTCGATTCAATTCAATCCATGTAGGAACTAATCATCCTGCGAAACATTATCTTCGAACCATATCACAACTCCAAGAGGAACTTAAATCAAATTTGGAATTAGCTGTTTGAAGGTACAATGAACAGGCTGACAAACATCGACAAACTGCTCCTTCTTTTAAACCAGGCGACAAGGTATGGCTTGATGCACAGAACATTTGAACGACTCGACCATCAAAGAAACTGGCTGAAAAACGCTTGGGGCCATTTGAAATTGACTCTGAAGTCTCTAAAACTGCATTTTGACTCAAGCTACCTCCTAAATGGCAGGCTATTCACCCTGTTTTTCACGTATCTCTCCTGGAACTGGCTCGAGAAACATACCCGGGCAAGAACCAACCTCCTCTGGAACCGGTCGAAGTAAAAGACCATCTAGAGTGGGAAGTAAGCCGTATCCTTGATTCAAGAATGCGCAAGGGGAAACTTCAATACCTCGTGGAATGGGAAGGCTTCCTTGATGACTCAGACAAAACATCCTGGGAACCAGCCATCAATGTTTCTAACGCCCCTGAACTCCTAAAATCTTTTCATCTTAAATATCCTTTAAAACCAAAACCTTAAAACTCTCTTTTACTTTTTTTTCCTCCTTTTTTTCTTTCTTCTTTCTTCTTTTTTCTTTTTTTTTCCTTTTAAAATCTAAAACATCCTTACCTCTAAAAAATTCTTTTAATTTTGTTTTCTTCTTTATTCTTTTTCTTTTCAAAATTTTTTCAACTTTTAAAAAAAAAAAAAATAATAAATAAAATTAAAATGAAAATAAAAAAAAAATGAAAAAAATTAAATAAATTAAAATAAAATTAAAATAAAAATAAAATAAAAAAATAAAATTAAAATAAAATAAAATTAAAATAAAATTAAAATAAAATTAAAATAAAATAAAAACAAATAAAATTAAATTTTTTTTTTTTTTAAAAAAATTACTTCTTTCTCTTTTCCCTTCTCAATTTTCTATATACATTCTTTCTTTAAAATTTTCTTTTCCTCGAACTATCAAAATTCTTCACGAACATTACACAACCATCTTTCTCAAACTTCACTTTAACTTCTAAATCACTCTTTAAAATTCTTCGAAACAAATTACTTCTTTCTTTCATAATCTTCTTAAAATTTTTTATTTCTTCTTTTCCTTTTCTTTCTTTCCTTTTTTTCAAATAACTTAAATCCCTCAAATCTTCAATTAACAAACTTAAATAACAAATTTTTTTCTTTTCATTAAATTTTCTTTACAACAAATTTTTCAATCAACTATTTTTTTTCTTTTCTTCTTCTTTCTTCTCTCATTCAAATCTTATAAAAAAATAAATATTAAAATTCTAAATAAAATAAAATAACTAAATACAAATTGTTTCTACATTCCTTTTTTTCTTCTTTTCTCTTCTCATTTTAAATTTTCTCTTTTATCTTCTCCCAAACCAATCCCTTCATCTTCTCCAAAATTTCCCTTATCTCCTTTCTACATTTTTCAAAATTCTCTCCCTCTCCTACCGGAATCAATTCCCCAAGTTCCAGTAGCTAGTTGGCTACGTCAAAGGAAGCGGCATCGACAATTTTATTGATCTCGCCGCTCAAGTCTTCAATAAATTTCTCTCATTGAATCTGACAAGGCTTCTTCGACCATACTTGATTGAGGGTTTCTTCGTTTTCCTCCCTCGAGGTAACAGTCGGCAACCTATCCTCCACCGACACTGCCACTTCTACAGCAGTGGGTTCCACAAGGGTTGCTTCCACATTTGAAGTTCCCGTAGTAGGGACTTCGATGATGACGTCTGAATTCTAAAACAGGATAATCAGTAATTAAATTTATGAACTATAAAAAAGTGAACTTACTTCGAAGATTGGGTCAACCTCCAAAAATTATTTATGAGTGACCTTCTCTGCCATCTCCCTCTCCTCTTCGTCATCTGTGATGACCACCCGTCGTTTTTTTGGAGTTTTCCTCAAGATGGGAATTTCTTCTTCCTCCTCGACCAATTTGTCGACTTCTTCTTTGACGACCTGCCTCTTGTTCGCAGTCCTAGTCACCCAGGTGTTCACATCATCCTCAACATCCTCCTCATTTTCCTCCACCGATTGATTGTCCCCAATGGACACATCCCAAATGTCCTCGACTACTTCCTTCGTTTGGGGGATTGCCCAATACTTCGTCTTTGTAAACCGACTTTCAATGTCGGCATTCTTTGCTAAGGCGTCACACGCCACCCTTCTCCATTGGCAAAACTCGCACTTCTGGCGAGGCCCTCGTGTCGCCGTGCTCTCCACGCAAAAATACTCCATCGACTTGCAGGCCGTGCAAGTCTTCGAAAATTGTCGTGTAACAACATCCCTGTCCGCTTTAGGGTGTGGAGGCGTGGGAGTCGGTGTAGGGAAATCCGTCATAGTGAATTAAAAAATAATAATAATAATAATTAAATAAAGAGGAAGGAAAATTAGTGTGGGAAATATGTCTTATGCTCAACAGAGCTCGCGTTCTTATACCTGGGAATCTGTCACGCGCCACGTGACACTTGAGGCAAAAGCAGCTCATTAAATCAATATTAAGGGGCTCAAATCCATACTCAAAGCGCAGAAAGCAATTTTCCATAGCAACTGCAACTTTCCTTTGTGTACTCGCTATTCAACCGCGCTAGTCTAAACTCTTAATCTAAATTAGTCAATTTCTCAATAGTGTGTCTTAGTCTTTTTCTCAATAAGCGACGCACAGCGCAATAATCAATATAATAGTACATTAAAAGGTTTATGAAATGTCTGTGGGTTATGAAGGGGTAGTGAGCATGGACGGAATGGTTAGTGAAGGATTAAGGGGTTAACGGATGTTAGTGAGGAGGGTCCAGTTGTAACGGATATATTTTAAATGGTTTGTGGTGTGCGGAATAGTGGATGGGTATGAGGTCAATGTGAGGAGGAGTAAATGATATAAAAAGGGTTGTGTTTTTGGTTCGATGTTCCTTAGAATTAAATTATAAAACATATTTATAGTTAATAGTAATAAAACTCTAAAGTGAAAATCATTATTATTGTATCTTTCCTTATTTTCTCAATAATCATTTCTAAATCCTAAATCTTTGATTGTTGAGTTTCCAAACCTTTGTGAGATCTTAAGAATTTTAGTATTACCTTTCAATTATATTAGAATCCTTCTTGAACATAACTCGAAGCAGTAGTTCTTCCTTCGAGTCATCTTCGAATTACTTCCTCAAACCATCCCTCTGTGCTTCGAAGAAGTATGTAAACCTTTCATCTCACTTGCAGGAACATCCTTGACCTTGTGCGTAGGTCGTCCGGTGACAGTTTTGGGGAAGAGCAGTCAACAGTTCTGTTTACATAGGAAATTGTTTACCATGTTCTATCAACTTTTTTACACCATATGAAAAATATTTTGATAAGGCACCAAAAATCACACACCTATGGACATTTGGTTATGTCTCTTCTGCTTCAATTAAAAAAATCTAAGAAAAATAAAATTTTTACCCAATTCCATCAAGTGCTGTTTCCTTGGTTATTCAGAGGATGCCAGCTTCAATTGTTTATTATGACTTGATTATAATCAAATCATTTATTCAAATAATGTGGTTTTTTACAAGCACAATTTCCCTTTATCCAGAAAATCTGAGAAAGAGATTCAAATGAAGGATCTATTTACAGAATCTCTTGATTCAGATTATACTTTGGAAACATCTTTCAATCCTCCTCCAGATTTACTATCTGTTATGACTGAAAATTTACCTGAAGTTTCAAGTGACCTTGAAGAGAAACATACCAATAACAAGAAAATGTAAAATAACCATAAATTTTGGGAATATAAGCTCACATCCAATAAGGGTTCTAAAATAATCAGCTCTGATATATATCATAAAAATATTGTTGAAAGATTAAGAACATGACAAAGACATAATCTCAATTAATATTCAGAAATCAATCAGTATATCTGTCTCACATCTGTTCTTTTGTCACATTCTCACATGATGTAACATCAAATTCAATTTTCTCTGATCTTCTTACTTATTAGGAGGCAACTAATTTACAAGAAAGTAATAGCTGGATAGTTTCCATTGAAAAATAACTTTAAATGATTGAGAAAAAAAATTTTTGGGAGATAGTCAAAAAGCAAAAAGATGTTCCATCTAAAGGTTCAATTTGGATTTTCAAGATGAGAGAGAAGCAGATATAAAAATCATTAAACACAAAGCTAAACTATGTGCTCAAGGTTGTTCTAAAAAGCAGCTATAAACTGTTTAAAAACATTCTCCCCTATTGGAAGTCTAACCACAGTACATTTTTTAATCAGTATTTCTAATAGTAAAAATTGGGACTTCATTCAAACAGATGTAAAAGGTGCTTTTCTTCATGGGAAGCCTGATGAATAAATCTTCAGGAATCTCCCTCTGGAGATGAAGAAACCAGAAAATTTTACCAATCTAGTTCTCTTATTAAAGTGATCTTTTTACAGTTTAAAGAAATAATTGAGCTGCTGGTATAATGAACTACTCAAACTCTTTTACTCAGTTAATATTTATCCATCCTCTGCTGATCCATGTAGGTTTATAAATGAGAGCTTTTTAAATCCATTCTTTGTACACCTCCATGTCTTGAATTGTAGATTTTTGGTGAAGATTTTTCTTGGTTCAAAGATTCAATTTAAGCACATTTTGAGGTTGAGGATTTGGGTTTGGAAAGATTCATTCTGAGAGTGTTTGTCACAAGAGATCTCAAGGCCAAAAATCTTTCTCTTTTTTAGGATCAAGAAATTAGGGATTTATTTCAATCTTATCAAATGGAAGATTGAAAAATAAGTTTCTACTCCAATTTTAATGAATACACAGATTGAAAAGGCAACAGATAAAGAGATTCAAGAATTCATTAAACTGAATATCAATTACTGGCAAAAATTAGATTGTCTCAACTACATCTCACAAGGAACATGTCCAGATATTGCCTTTGCAAACAGTCAATTAGCACAACATCTCAATTCTCCAGGAATAATACACTGGATTGTGTTTAAGAGAGTTCTGTAATAATTGAAAAGAACTATTAATATATCTCCTAACTTCAAAGACTTTGAGAATTTCACAAATCAAGGTAACCTCAGTTATTCAATGCCAGACAGTTTTGCTGATGCCAGCTGGGCTGGCCATTGATATACATGGAGATCAACCACTAGTTATGTTTTCACTATAAATGGTGTAGATAGAGAGCTCTATATTACTAAGCTGTAGAAACAATCCAAGATGGGGTGGTTATCCTTTCTAAATGATTAAAAAGAAGTGCCTTCAACTCTAATATTTTAAAGACAGCATAATAATGTGTGCATGGTGTGATAGAAAGAAGAGTAAAACAATATAGAAAACAAGAGAATAATTAGAATATATTTTAGAATAAAGAATTTACTTATTAGCTAGATCTATTCTCAGTAAGAGCTAGTATCCTCAGTCACTCCCTCTTGAAGCATACTGTTCCATACTGTCCTTACTGTAGCAATAAAATATCTCCACAGCACTGCTACTCTACTATGTACACCCATTATGCACAGAAAAAATAAAGTATATAAAATCTTTTAAATTTTTATCCTACTGTTATATTATATCTCTATACTCTCTAATCTAAACTTCTTCTTTTTAATAAAGAGTGTGTTCTCTTTTATATACCCTATATGATCAGCACCCTTCCCCAATGCTTCTTTCTCCTACTGGTTCCCTTGAAAAAGTTCAGCACTAGTCTAAGTGTATCAAATGGTAAACTTATCATCTCAGTATTATAGGTAAAATTGTCTGTATCAGTCCATATCCAACTAATAGTACCTAACACAACACCTATCCTTCTCTACCCTACATTTCCTGAGATCCACAATTATATAGTAAATACTGTACCTCCTTCTGTACTTACTATGAAATGTGCACTTGTTTGTAAGAGGATCCATTATTGAGGGTCTCTCAGCGCAAAGTAAGAGCCTCCAATTTGTTCTAGAATCTTACCTTTATTTTCTTATCCTTGAGCACTGAATATACACTCATTTTTCAATTCTTTTAATTTCTAGCACAGCACTTTACTATCCTATTCAAAGTTCTAAGCTAAAATCAACAGATACCCATGAATCATCCTTATGTGCCATTGAACCTACCCTAAAGTGAAACCTGTACCACTAATTGATACTATGCTATTGTGCTAGCTGTGGCTATACCAGATCCATAAATCAATCTTATTGCATAGTCTTGTATGTACTTTCTTCTATCTTCCTTCTTTCTGTGGAACGTATACTCAAATTGCACTGAAAAATACTGATCACAGAGTTTATTATTTATGCATTCTTAGAGACCCCTTTTTTTTGCTTTTGTAACCATCCTGCATGGAAGCCCCTTTGTTTCACTTGCTGAAAAATGAGCCAATTTCTGTGTTACCAAGAGATGTGTACCACAGAAGAACTTCAGTCAGCTGGAGTTGTACAAAACAACCCACTATTGCACTAAGCACCTCATAAGCCAAAAATAAAGTCACCATAGATGCTAGCCAGGAAGCCATTTGGATGCAAAATGTTTAAATTTACTTGGGGTATTATCATAAAACATCCTCAACACTTTTGTCAGATAATCAGGGCAGCATTGCATTGTGTATGAAACCTATTTTCCATTCAAGAAAAAAATATAAAAAATCAATTCCATTGGATTAGAGAGCAAATCATAAATTTTAAAATTGGTCTTAAATATATTCTAACAACAAATATTATTTCAGATGCTTTCACAAAGGCACTCATCAAGGAAAAGTTTATTAAATTCACCTAGAAAATTGCATTAATGGATAAGATTGATAGCAAGGGAAGTGTGGAAATACATAGTTCCTCTCTCATGTTAAATTCTATTCTAATTTAATACATTCTTTTATGATGTGAAATGTTTAGTTTTACTTGATATTCTACATTTTCACATAATTTTTACTTTATAAATTTACTTGAAAATTCCATGCTAAACACGCTTAAGTTCATATTTTCTTTGAGAAAAGCTACTTATATAAAGAGCTGATGGTCTGCTCCATTTTTTTATCTCTTTTATTCCCACTCAATGAAATATTTTTACCTTTATAGGTTTTCATTAACTGTTGTTCCATTTAAATTTTATCTTATTTATTTCTCTGTTTATTTTTTTGATCTTAGGTATATTCACTACACAATATAGGGGGTGGACTTGCTAGTAAGTCTCCAACCTGACTCAGACTGAACTCATACTGAACTCATACTGAGCTATACTTGAACACCCACATAAAACTGTTCTTCTGAGTGGTTTTCATCACTGATTTTATAGTTCCTTTTTCAATAGCTCAATGTATGTTTAATTTATGGTGAATTACAGTCCAAGGTTGCAGACTTTCTAGTAAGTTTGCTTTCCATATTGCATGGTGATTGCAGAGATCACTACTTGGGAGAGAATTGGGAACCATTTACTAATAGGGCAGTTATTTTATTTATAAAAGATTTTTTATTATCATTTTCAATAAATCTCTTTTATTTTTTATCAAAGACATCTTATTACCTTTATAGGTATATTAGGGGGTATAACAGTTAGAAATGTACCATCTCAAAATCTATATTTTTTCCACCAAACCAAAAATGAATATTTTTTCATATATGGCATGTCTTACCCCTAAAAAACCTTTTTACTGATAATTAATCTCAAAGTTGTGTTTTAATTTCTTGTGTTGTAAAATACCATTTTAGAAATTTTAGACTTATAACTCTGATACCCCCTATTGCAGAGATTAGTACTTGGGAGTTAATTTGGTGCCATTATTTTATTTATAAAAGAAGTTTCTTCAGAGTTCAATAGCTTCAATTTTCTTTCAAATTTAGCTTTTTTTAAAGAATTGTGAAGAAATTTGAAATTGATACATATCTCAATTATCAAAATTTCACAATAAATTTTTTTGATACATATCATGATTACTCCAAACCATATAACCAAAAAAATTAAAATTAAGGAAAATTTAACTTTTGTATAAGAATCATAAAAAATGAAGGTGTTTTGGTTTTGGTATAAATGGCCAGAAATGGCTTTAGAGGGGAATCAATGAACTCATGGGTGATGCTTGTGACCCAATCAATAGAAATATTTGGCTTGTAGCTTTTGGTTGAAGCTATTTGACAATTCAAGGAGTTTATAGTTCCAAATTAGGTCAAATTTGTTGAAAAGGCCTTTGGTTTCAAAAAGAAAAATAGGCATTAATGGTTTCTCATAAATTTAAAGGGGTAAAATAGAATCATCATTGATGTTTCTTTTAGATTCAGTTACAATAAAATTAAGCCTTAACTCATAATTTAAATGAAAAGAGAGAAAAGAAGCCAGAAATTGATCTTTTTAAATATAAATATTTTTAAGGGGGGGTTTTTTTTGGACATAAGTACACAGGGGAAAAAAGTGGCAACCAGAAATTGTTTTCAGTTCACATAATGAATTAAATCAATTCAGTATGTGAACTGAACCCAATTTCTGGTTGCCATTTTTTCCCCCTGTGGTATTATTATGGATTGAAGGCAAAATAATAGTTTTGTTTTTTTGTAATTATATATTAATTATTTTTAATAATGAGGCATCAGAAAAAATATTTTGGAACCTTCTAGCAAGTGCTAGCTTTTTTTCTGGGGAATTGGTATCAAAGTACTTTAATCCACCACCTTAAATTAATGAAAGATACCAAATGAAATAACCCAATGATTTTCCACTACCTTTTTGAAAGTAAATGAGTTATTTGGTATGGGACATATCAAACTTTGAGTTTAATTGAAAATTTTTTTTTGTGGGATCTGCTATTATGACTGGAAACTGGGGTATTAGAACAAAATAAATGGCTATTTTTATTTTCTTATCCACTAGCCTTGTGGTTAGTGGAAAACAATGTAGGATGAAGGCAGAAAAAAGAGTGTATTCCTAATGGAAGAAGAAAGTATTTTGATACCCCCTAATATATTCAAATATCTATATTAGGGGGTATCAATGTTAGCCAATCTGCAATTAAATTAATTGTGGATTAAAACCCTTATACCCCAATTATCTTCGGTAATTAATTTTGAAAATAATTGGGCTATTAGACATTTTAAATGTCAATTTTCATTTCTTATCCTCAATTTTTATCCTCAATTTTTCATAACCTCATCTTGGACAACTTTCTAGATGTTCCAGCCTCCCTACCTTGCTGCACACTCTCATCCTGTCTATTTCTTCCATCCATTCAGATCACTCCTTATCTCATCTGTCTAATTTCTGCTCCTTTTCATAAAAAATATCTTAAAATGCCTTGACATCACATGTCTTCTCAAATTCAGCCTTTTCCTACTTGCTCTTCAAATGTAACTACTCCCTCTTTCCCCCACTCAGCTAAGAGATAAAAGAAATTTAAACTAAAAAAATTTATCATCTTATACTTATTAACTGGCTAAAAAACAAAACTAATTATGATTCATGTTTTAGTACTGAGAATGCAACTAAAGTAGGTCTCCCCCTTAAATCAAAAGTCAAAGGCTATCTTTTAATGGACAACAGATTAAGAATTAAAAAAAGGGAAGGATTAATCATTTTACAAAAACAGATTTCTGAAAGATTCAAGAACTATCAAGCCAAATAAAAGAAGGCTAAGACACTTTCATCTTCCACTGGTTTGGGTAGTAGTGAAATTGATATCAGTAGGGGTACAAGATCTACAGATAAATATCTTGACTATTTATATCCTTACTATGAAGAGATGGATTCTATATTTGAAGAGTAAGCTTATTTTAATCCTGAAAACATGTTGGATGGAGAAGATGCTATCTCCAAACATGATATAAAGAGAAATATTTTTGAATCCTATTCCTCCACTAATGCCTTCCCTCTTTTTAATTTAACAAATCAAGATATATTTTTTATAAATCATTATGGTGATACAAACCAACCCAATTTAACTCCAGAGATTTTTTTTTGTATCTAGTCAACTATTTTTATTTACTTCTCTTTTTCTTATTTCTGAAAAGGCCAATGAACAAGCCCAGGAGCCACAATCAAGCAACTCTGAAGCTAGAAACAATGATGATGATGAAAAAAATATAACATATTTCTTCAAAAAAAATTAAAGACCTTCAACAACTCTTAACTTCAGCAGTCAAAGAAAAGAAAAGAGAAATTACTTCTTAAACCCCTATTTCTTCTATCAAATATTTTTTAGAGAAACATGATTTTGGTAAGTGATATAATACTGCTAAATAATTGACTCCAATTTTGTTTTATTTTTGGTTAATATTTCTTAGAATTCTATGTAAATTTTAAGTTTCACAAGAGACTTTTTACTTTCAAAAGCAACAATTTAATGTTTCTTTATTGAGAGATGATAGGGCACACAACTATGAGGATATGAAATATCAGCTTTCTTCACAGAGGGATGATAGGGAACAAAACTTGGAGGAGATGAAATTTGAGCCAACTCTAAGTATTGAAAAATCAAAGAAAGAGGAGAAATCTCTTGAGTAAAGTTTCCTATTTGATCAGATGAAACTCAAGTATCAACTTAAAGATGATTCCAAAAAGAAACTTTTCATGATAGAATGTGTTAAAGCTAATAAATCTATTGAAAAAATTGAATGCTTAATGAAAATTTTTGATTAATTTCTATTTTATTTGTTTTATTTCCCATTTAAATTGTTCTGAATTTTATCTGCATGAAATAATTTCATCATTTTTTACGTATTTCATTACTCTTACTATCATTGGCTGAATAACATATCAAGAAATGTAAAAAATTAATTTTAAATGGTCCCAATGGCAAATTTCGACAGAATATATATTACTTCTTTGTGTTTTCAAATGAATTTTTTGAGCATTACAACTCAAGTCAATAAACTTTCTTTTCCAAATACAGCCAAGTCAACAAAAGTGTAAATTTATTTTGAAAATCTGCCAATACCCCCCCCCTTGCATATTGCTGAAAAAAGGGGTGGGTATCACCCAAAATTTTTAAAGTCATTACTTTTGCATGTAAGATTTGATAATTTGGAAGTACCCTTGCTTGATTTTTATTGAAGTACGGGTTGCATGTCACCTAGTTTTAATTTAATTACATAAATTAGCAAATAAATAAATAAGATATGTCAAATTTACTTGTTTTAAAGTAATGAAAATTCCCCATGCCAAAATGCAGATCAATTCTAGAGAATAATTTTGGGACTTTCCACAGGTATATGCTGTCACTGGACAGCCTAGGCACAATGTCTAGGGTGTTCCTGAGTAAGTGAGATTGTTAAAGATGACTTAAGACTACTTCAAAGCACAGAGGAATACTTTGAGGGAGTGGTTCAAAGATAAGTGAAAGAAAAATTAATAATGCTTTGAGATAAGTTTGAGGTGAATAACAATGTAATTTAAAATAAAACTAAATATTCAGGCTAGTCTCACAAAGGGTTGGAAATTAATAATAAAAATAGGTTTATGAGTTTAAGAATTTGAAATGAAATTGATTATTAAGAAGCGTGTGATACAATAATAGTATTATATAAATTTAACTAATATCACAATGATATTATAATTTAATTCTAAGGAATGTCAAACCAAATCCACCCAATTATATAGACAGCTCCACCTTACATTGACCCCTTTAATAAATACACTTAATTTATCACTGGCCCTCCAATATAGCCCCCAGATTTTTTAACCTTACTCCTATCCCTAATCACAGACCTTTAATTACCCTTAGACACACAATAACCCAACATTGAAAATATACTATTAATCTTAGCACTATTACATTGCACATTTTCATAAGGTTGAAAAGTATAAGCAGATAATTGAATAATTTAGATTTAAGGTTTAGATAGCACAGTTGCTAGCACGGTCAAATTGAGACACAAAAAGGGAAAAATCAGTTGCTATGTAGATGTTTCTTTCTGCACTTCAAGTATGTATTTGTGCACTAATTTATGGATAAAAAGATTTAATTTTGCTTTTATTATCATGTGGAGCATTGTGGTACACATCTTGCAGTTACACAGCAGATTTCTCAGTTAGCAGCTAGGGTAACAACAGGGTTTCTAGGAAGGATGGTTACAGAAGCACAACAAAGGGGTATTCAAAAGTGCAGAAAAATTAGACTCTCCAGGCACAGTTTTTTTGTGTACTATGAATATACAAGCTGTGGTGAGTAAAGGATTGATGAAAGTGTATACTAGACTATAAGACAAGAAGTATATGGTATGTACTTGAGAAAGACATGGCTAGCACTAGAGGCATAGTATGGATTTAAAAAGAAGTGAGAAGCAAATGTATGAGTTTCACACTTAGATAGATGCGATGGCGCTTAAAATGTATCCAAAAATGCCCATTGCTGATAGAAACCTGTTAGAGAAAGAAGGTAGCACTAGAAGAACAAGCAAGAAAATAGGTAGTGCTCAATAAGAGAAAAGTAAAAACTCAAGAAAATGAAGGGTACTTACTTAGAACAGAGGGTCTCACAATTAGTGGATACTCACACAGCAAGTGTGGGTTGTTGTAATAGGTATGGAAGGCATTAAAGTACCTATTATGTAGTTAGAAATCTCAAGAATTATAGGGTATTTAAAGAAAAGTAAAGTGTCAGGCACTAATAGTTATTCTTGGAAAAAATTTTCAAGCACTATTAGGATCAAGACTTATGCTACTAATTGTACATATATTATTAAGATACTTAGTTACCCTTTTATATTCTTGTTTTAGAGCTGAAATTTTGTAGAAAACCCAGTAGGGAAAAGAAAATAGGGGAGAGTTACTAAACATAAAAGGTACATTAAAGGGAACTCACTTTAAAAAGGGGGAGTGTGAGGAAATTTAAGTAAAAAAATTAAAAATTAATACATTTGTTTAATTAGATTATTATTACATTAGGTATTAGGGAACTAAAAATTGGATATATAGAGATAAAAGAAATGTAGATATAATCTATTTTTTTATACATAAAAGATTTGCATACCAAAAGCAGTGCTGTGCAGTTATTTCATTGCTACAGTAAGTATAGTATTAGATAGAGTTCTTCAACTGGAAGTGACTGAAAATAGATCTAGCCAACAGATAGATTAATCATATTGAAATATATTACCCTTTTTTTTAAATATCTCTGAAATTTATTCTACTCTTATCTTCTCTTCAAATATATATATATAACCACACTTACAATACCTGCTTTCACTGTCTTTTAAGAATTAGAGTGGAAGGTGCTTCTTTTTAAAGTAGTTTTTAAAAGGATAACCAACCCATATCAGATTGTGTCTATAGCTTATTATTATAGAGCTTTTCTTTCTACAGCATGAAATAGGCTAGTGGAACCCCATGAAACAAATTAATGTTATCATGATTAACATTTATATAACACAATTTCATTGGCCCAATACTTTACTTTAGTAAACTGAAATATCAGATTTGTTTATTAAAAATTTATGAAAGAATAATAAATATTTGGTGATTCTGCAAATCCCCATAATTTATTCATCTCCCGAAATTTTTATTAAATTTCTTAATTTTACCTTTATTTTTTACCTTTTTGATTTGTTGGATTAACTTCTGACTGATTTGAAATGAGCACCCAGAATGTGTGAATTCTTAACAAGACTGCAAACCTGGAGTTGTTTTTGTTGTTTTTTGATTATCTTGAGAAGAGTTCCAAACTGATTTGATTATTCCATTTCTTAAACCAAAGTCAATTATACATATATGATTCAGAAAATATAACACATTACCTTTGATTTTTGAAGGTGATTGTTTAGGCTGTCTACCGATTGAATTGATATATGATATCAAACCCTAAGTAAGAAATTCACATCATTTGAATTGGTATTAATCTTGTTATGAAATTTAGAGTGAGTGATTATAAAATTAAAAAACAATAGGTATTCATTGCTTATTTCAGCCCACTCTGAATCACATAAATTTTGAACCCCTACTTTAGTAGAAAGTTCATACTTTTTAGTAGGCTTTATTGCAAAGTATTTTAAGAAAAAGAGCAAGAAAAAAATTATAAGAAAGTAAGGTGTCACATCTTAGAAAATTAATATCTTTTTGGGCTTTAGACATATTTTTGAGTAAAGAATAGATGCCTATAGTTTTAAAATGAGTAATTGTTTTAATCATTAAAAAAATTATTAGAGTTACCAAGAGAATATCCTATAATAAAACCTGGTTTCCATCCAAAACCAACCATGAGAACACCCAACATATTATTTTTTTAGTTGGTAACCAAACCAAAGCCACTTGATGTATTGTTGTGATAAGATAGGATAGTTGATTAAAAAATTCATCTTTTAAACCATCAAAAGAATGCTTTTCATAAATAAATAGAGGCTTATAAGAATTACTGTCAGCGGCTTGTCTAGAAAGAAGTAAAGAAGAGAGTGAAAAGCTGAAGATGAAGAGAAAAGTGAAATAAAAGAAAAGAAGAGGGAAGTAAAGGATGATGGGACAATGAAGAAACTATTTTTATAGACAAAAAAATGACAAGGGGTGAATTGGTTAAACTAGTAAGTATTTTATTTTTTCTCTATGCTCAAATATCAACAAACTAACTATCAAAAATTCTTAAAACAACCTTGTAATTTTATTTAATATTTAAGGGGACTGAAGTGCCACAAGAAATAATAAAATATAATGTAATATTTAAAATATGATTAGTAAGTAAGTGATGAGGCTACAGGGGATTATCCAAGGCCTTTTTATAGGCAAGGGGTCCTCTGAAGCGCCACAAATGAGTATTTACAAAATAGTAATAAGGTAAAACAAGAATATAAAAGAATATAACTAAAACATAGATATTGAGAGAAAAACATGAAACAACTAATTAAACCCATGAGTAAGAGACTAATATTCCCACCATAGTTTCCCAAACCAGTTAATTAGAGTAATGAGTAACTAAATAAGTCTGACACATAATAACTGTGAGTAAAATAATCCAAAACAGGTATAAAAATGTTTTGTTATGGGCTTTAAATGAAACAAATAGAATATTTTGATGCAAACATTTTTTTAATTAATTTAATTGAATTTTAAAGGAAAATTAATCATTTGTTTTAACTATTTTAGTAACTTAATAATTAATTTAGTTGAAACAAGTAATTAATTTAATCATATTGTTAATTTAAAGTAAGGATTTTAAAATTATTATCTTAAATAAGTAGTTTAATTTATTTAATAATTTCCTGACACAATTAAGGGTCAAAAAAGCACCCAATATTATTGTTTAAAAAGATATTTATGGCTTTATTTAATATATAAATTTAATTAATTAATTTAATTACATTATAAGTTAATTTTACACTTATAATTATAATATATGTTTATAATTAATTAATTATTAATTTATATTTATTAAATACATAAAAATGTGTCATAATTTATAGAATATAAAATATATCATTCTTAATTTAAATTTATAAATAATTTATATAACAATAAAATCAATATAACCCTTATTTTATTTATATTTAATAAGATACTTATATAATTTTATTATGCAATAAAATATTAATTTATATACATAAAATGCATATTTTTATGCCCTCTTTTGGTTCCAGTAAATCAAAATAACATTTACTGGGCTCCTGGTATAGCCTGGATGACATTTACTGATTCCTGCCTTAAATTCATTGCCTCCTAATTGAGTTAGATATGTTATATCTTCAGGTAAACTCTTGAGATATTTATTTTTTTGTCAACTTTAATTTTATAATAATTGATGTTTGAAATGTGGCCAAATACGCTATACATGTGAAATTTCTTTTTTAGATTTCTTTTATTCTAATAAGATTGATCATCTTTTTTCTTTGTTTGAATTTTTTGATGAAGATTGAAATGATGTAGATATTGAAGAAGATGATAATGAAGATAAAGATGAAGATAGAGGTGTAAGGCCTGAATCAGAAGAAACATATATTTTTTTTTCTAAAAAAAAAATTTACTGGTCAAACAAAAGCACAAAAAAATTATTCAAAAATTAAAGAATACTCATGTAATTTAAAAAAAATGACTTTTAAAATTTTCCACCAAAAGGTTTTTCCAAGTTCAATTGAAAGTATGGATTTTTATTCTAAAATTCTGAAAAATAATAATAATAATAATAATTAATAATGAATAGATGGCTAGATGGTTGTATTTTATGCAGTGTAAAATGGGGATGTCAGTGTTCATCTGTTCATTTTTTTGCATAGAGGGGTGGGGGTAGCTTATAAATTATGGGGTGGGTGGTGGTATGTGGTGGTTTGTTGTGGTGTGTATGTAATTACACAGCCAGCCAGCTGGTTTTTCTTTCTGAATGGTCATTTAAGAGGAAGTGTGTAGTGGTAAAGGGTTTTGATGATATGTTTAACAGGTATTCAGTTAGCCAGTTATCCAGTCAGTTTCTCTGTCTGGCTGGTCATTTAAGAGAGAGTGGGTTGTGGAAATGGGTTAGCCAGGAAGGGAGCTTTCTGCCTGGATGGGGGGTACTTCTTAATAAATCCAATCATTAATAAATGATTGTTAGAGATCTTTTTAAACTAATCAAATTGTTAAGAAACTGATTAGTTAAAAATCAATTTCTAACAATTTTTTACAAACTTATCAATTTGTTAACAAATAGATAAGCTATATGACAATTGTTCATGATTGCTCAGTAACTCAATTTTTTAGAACACCAATAAATTAGAAAAAAAAATTTAGCAACTAATCATTAAATAACTGATTTTTTAAAAAATTATTGTTAAAAATTGTTTGAAAATTAATGTTAACAGAGGAGTTGGCCAGAGGCACGGGACCGATGAGGGAGCTAAGGGGGTTGTTAAGGATGACAAGGAGAGAGGAATGGGGGATGTTAAAGAGGCCGAGGAGGAGGAAAAGGGGTTATTGAGAATTCCAATGAGGGGAGAAAGATAGGTACTGAAGAGGTAAAGAAGAAGAAAAGGAGGCCTTGAGGAAGCCAAGAATGGAAAGGGTGAACACTGAGGAGGCCAAGAAGGGGGAAAGGGGAGCATTGGGGAGGCCAATAAGAGGGAAAGGGGGGATATGACTAATCCATGGATGGATAGAGAGTAGGATTAAGGAGATAAAAAAATAAATAAACAAGGGAGAAAAAAAGGTTAATTTTACCTTGAAATTAAATAACCACTTATAAAAAAAAATTGATGCAATAATGAAAAAAATAAAAAAAGGTAAATAAAAATAATAATAATTAGCAAACACAAAATTAAAAAGGAAAGAAATGACTTACCTGGAAAGATGAGTTAAGAGAAAAATTGAATTCAAATTATTTCGGGGATGTAATAGGAGAGGAGATGCATATGAGTGATGAAAGAAAAAAATGACTGAAAAATTATGCAATTTCAGGTTGAGTTGATGAAGGGAAACAAAGGGAATTGAAAAAAAAAGGACTTTGAAAGCAAATCCAAAATCAAATTCAACATGAAAAAATATAAAAAAAACATTAAAGGAGAATAATATACACAATTTGATCATTTCAAGACTATTAAAAAAATTAAGAGGGTTGTGTTAAGAAATGTTGGAGTTTTATTGGAATAATGACGGAAAATATCCCAGTGGAAAGTAAGTTTTTTGAATCAAGGAGGGGAAGATGGTGTGGGTTCAGGATCCTCTTCTTCATAAAGATCTTACAACTTATCCTTCAAATCACCTAGGATATTATGGAGTATCACACAATTCATTATCCAATTATTTTCAGTTTTGATATCAAATATTCTTGGAAATTGAATTTTAAGGTCCCAGAGACTAGAAAGCTTCCCATTTAAAATTCTAATAGCATTTTAAATTTGTACTCTTGATTGTAAGAGGTGATCATTAATTATTTTTTTGGGGTCATTTTCTAAAGTTGCACCTTGGAAAGCAGGTATAATGTACTTTCCACTTGCATATGGGGAGTCTGCAAGACGGTACTGGGATTCATTTAAGTTTGAGTCAGGGTTTTGAGAAATCTTCATTCTTTTGAACACAGGAGAGTCATGACATGATCCAAATAAGCCACTATGAAAACCAATAAATTTTATATTGACATCAAACACAAGTTGAATGGAAATAGAGTATCTACAAAGAAGATAAAAAGTTACTTCATGAAAGATGTGAAATTGGAGAAAATTTTGAAGAAACCTTTTTTTGAATTCAAAATAATGGTTGACATCATGAGCAGGCTTTTGACTCAAAAGTATAGTTGTACCATCAACAAAACCTAAACATCCAGGGAAACCTTTGGCTTGCATTACTTGAGAGGATTCAAGATGCTCTTGTTGAGTTGGCCAAGCAAGTGTTTGAAACTTGAGAGAAAGGATAGCAATAATGCAGTGCTTGGTGTATAATATGGCAATACAAAATCCTATGGTAAAAAGATTATCTAGATGTATTACGGCAGCACCATTTACAATTGAACCAAATCAACATAGTGCAACAACAAGCTGAAAGGCGGGATCACACCGTTTGTTATGGGAATTATTATGGAATATAGAATTATTGGAGATGAGTTGAGAAAGTTTGAAAAAAGAATCAGAAGAAGTTTGAAATATTTGAGTGAATTTTAGTTGAGGAATGTTGAGAATGGAGCAGAGATCATATCTGGGATCATGATAAAGATTTGGCCCCCTTAAGATGATGTAACACTTTTTGGAAAGAAAAGACATATAAGCTAAAGTTTCTTCCAAACAAGAGTCAGAATCAGAGTCAGCGGCTAAAACTAAAGTGATAGCATTCATAGATGTGTGAAGTTTCTTTCTAGTAAAGAGGTGCTTCATTATTGTTGGTAGAAAGTTTAGGTGATGAGTGGGAAGTGTGAATTCTCCACCAAATGAGCAGGTGGGGTGTGTAGATAGAAAAAAATGTTATGTGTTCACCACCAAAATTAAGTATCATACACAACACAATATGGGGTGGTCAACTTGCTAGCAAGTCTGCAACCTTGGAGCCAAACTCACCACAAATTGAACACACATTGAGCTATTGATAAAGGAACCATACAATTAGGGATGAACACCACTGAGAAGAACAGTTTTGAGTGGGTGTTCAAGTAGAGTTCAGTATGGGTTCAGTATGAGTTCAGTATGAGTTCCATTTGAGTTCCATCTGAGTTCAGGTTGAGCACTTGCTAGCAAGTTCACCCCCTATATTGTGTAGTGA
This sequence comes from Hemileia vastatrix, assembly GCA_030280995.1. NCBI lineage: Eukaryota > Fungi > Basidiomycota > Pucciniomycetes > Pucciniales > Zaghouaniaceae > Hemileia > Hemileia vastatrix. The sequence goes on from JASXTE010000001.1 coordinate 44,664,493, forward strand.
TAGAGTGAGGAGAGGCTTAAGGATGGCATCAGCACTTATAATTCATGTGAATTTCTTAAAAATTCATCATAGATGTGATGAGTTTGAGATCAGGAATTTGGAATGGAAATTGGGGTATAAGAGGCAGGATAATGCATTACCATGGATTCCTTATCCACTAGCCCTGGGGCTAGTGGATAAGAATCTTCCCCAATTATTAATGTCTGATCCCTGGAAAGAAAAATTCCTGATCCCTAATTGCAGATCCCTGAACATTGATACCCCCTATTGTAACTTTTTAACTTTGGCACTCTCAAATAGGGGGGGTATCAAAGTTAAGACTTTTTTTGAAATCTTGTGTTGGACTTTTAAGAAAGTTTTGATAAAAACTCCAACATGAGATCTGAAACTTCTGTGGTATTTTGAGACATGTGTATTAATGTTGAAATTTTTTGTTTTCCCTATCAGATGGAAAGAAATAATCTAACAACAGGCTGTATATATAGCTATACAGCTGAATGAATAAATCATATGATAATGATAAGAAAGTAAGCTTGTGTTAGGGGTATAAATGTCAAGGGGTCCTAATGGCTTAGAAGATTTTAACAAAGGTCCTGCCGCAATGAAAGGTGGATACTCAGAAATTTCAAAGCAAAGGTACGTAGAATTTTATCTTTATTACTTATTACTCAAATAAAAGGTATAAATATATTATTATTTTTAATTGGAAGGATTAGAATTGCACAGTTGTAAATACTAAAGCAGTAATGGTAGTAATGGAAATGAGTTGTGGTATATTATAATTGCAAGTTTTGTAAAAAGAATGAATCAAAAAAAACCAAAATGGGAGTCCTTATATAGGCAAAAAGGAGAGAAACCACGTAGCTAAAATTCTATATACAGAAGTGTGAGAGAAAGAAGATTCTAGAATAAGATATTGCAAATATTAAGAATGTTCTTTAAAGAATGTGTCAATAAAATGTATTTACTGTATATAAAAAATTATTTGATTTATTTTAAAGTTTTCTATAAATGTCAATTTAAAATAAAATAATTTAAATTTAAATTTTGGTATTAATATATTTTTATTTCACTCCTGACCTGTCATGAGGATAGTGTTGGGGAATAAAAATATGAGGGACATTAATTTTTAAGTATTTACTTAATTTACTTATTTTAATTAGTTAATTTATTACAAGTAAATTATTTAAGAAAATATAATATAATTAATAAAATAAGAATTTAAAGGCATGGCTTCATCCTAGTAAATAATTAATAATTTACTGGGTAAGTCTAGTAGCCTGGCTAAAAATCCCCCACTCTAAAAAAAACAATAAAAAAATGCTATGCTTTTTTCATTTTATATTTCTTTAGTAAAGTAGGAAGGTTAGATATCTCTCTCCCAGGTATCCAAGAGTCATATTCAGAAGATTTATTCTTGAATCTCAATAAGTATTCAGTACCTCTTTCAGCAGTGATTATTCTGTCATTTAGAATCTTATCAATTTCTGCTGTTTCAGTGATTTCATTAGGGGTTTTCTTTGGTCTTCCCCTCCTTTTGAGAAATAAATCACTATTGGATGTGTAAGGTTTCAAAAGAGATATTGGATAAACATGATGTCTCTTGTCATATGGAGAGTACAGGATAACCTCAACTGCATTATCATTAAAAGTCTTCTGAATACAAATGGACCTACAAATGGGTCTTTTAATTTGTTATTACCTTTTAAATTGAAATGCACTGTAGAAATCAGTACATCATCACCCTTTTTAAAAGTGTATTCTTTATAGGATTTGTCCCACCTCTTCTTCTCATATTCAAAAGATTTTTCAATACATTTTTGAGCATGACTTCTGCAAAGTTGTTGCATTTGAAGAAAAGATTTCACAACAGGATTTTAATACAATTTATGTATTTTATTATTGAGAATTTGGGCAGGATTATTTGGAACATATTCAAGCCAGAGCTCAAAAGGCTTTTTCTGAGTAACAGAATAAACATTGCTATTATAAGCAAATTCCAAACCAGGAAGTAAGGTAACTCAATCAGGAGTGAATCTGTCATTGTCTTTGTACTCAAGGCCAAAGGCACAATACCTTCTTATCATGTCCTCTAAGGTCTCAATCATTCTTTCAGCTAATCCATCAGTTTGGGAGTGATGGTCAGTAGAAAGTTTCAGATCACAACCACAAACATCCATCAGAGACATCCAAAATTCAGAAGTAAATTTAGGGTCTCTTTCAGAGATTATGGCTTTAGGAAAACCAGAAGTATTAAACATATGAGACCACCATAAGAAAGCTAATTCTTTAGTGGAAACATCCTTGTGGGTAGGGATAAATTTACACATTTTTGTGAATCTGTCCACAATAACCCAACAAGAGTTATAACTGTCTTTACCAGCAATAAGTAATCCTGTTACAAAATCCATGTTGATTATCTGCCATGGTGCATCAGGAGGTTCAATATGTTGCATTAATCCTGCTCTTTTACCAGTTAATCTTTTTGATTTTTGGCAAGAATCACAAGACTCAACATATAATTTTGTGTCTTCAGACATATTAACCCACCAAGCAGTGTTCTTAATTCTGATCATTGTTTTCTCAAGATCAAAATGTCCAGCCAATATGTCATCATTACAAATTTTCAAGATGATCTCTTTCATAGAAGGAGGAATAAAAATAACATTACTCAACTCTCTTCTATAATATAGGTAGCCTTCATAAATTTAAAATTTACCTTTTTCCAAAGCCTTCTGGTACTTTGGTGGGAGGTTTTAACTAATGCTTGTATTGAAGCATTCTTTGGATCATCTAATATAGTACATAACTTTTTTAAGTCAGTGTCCTTATCATATGAATCCAGAATAAGCTGTAATAGCTCTTCCTCCATATCAACCACATATATCCCATGAATGTGAACTATCTCATCTTCAGGAACATATGCAGGATTTGAGTCATCATTTGTCAAAGGTAGCCTTAATAACATATCCACATTTGAGTGAACAATACCAGCACTATGAATTATTGTCATCCTCCCTCTGTATTCATGAACAGCTAGCTGCCATCTGAACATATGTCTGTTAGGTGTTTTCAAGTGTTAGAAGGACTTAACTGCACTGCAGTCAGTGACAGTTCAAATTTCTGGTCATCCAGATAATAATGTGGCTTCTCTAGAGCCCACACTACTTCTAAACACTCCAGCTAAGTGGTACCATATTTCAATTCACTATTTCTCAAGGTTCTTGAAATATAACAAATTACTACTTCTGATACTTTATCATTCATAACTTTTTTTTGATGGAGAGCAGCACCAAGACCGATAAAACTGGCATCAGTGTACAAAACAAATGGTTGATTAAAGTCAGGTAAAGCAAAAATTGGTGCTGACATCAAACAGTGTTTCATAGTGTCAAAAGCTCTCTGTTTTTCACTATTCCAGACAAAAGAAACATCCTTTCTAGTCAATTGGGTAAGGGGTAAAGCTATGACTTGGTAATTTCTAATATATTTCCTATAGTATCCACACATTCCCAAAAAACTCTGGAGCTCTCTAACTGTGGTAGGAGCCTTCACCTGTTGTATGGCTGCCACTTTGTTTTGGTCAACATATACCTGTAACCCTGAAACAACATGACCAAGTACTTTTAAAGAATTAAAACCAAATTTAAATTTCTTCAAAGAAAGTGTCATATTTATTTCATCCTTTTTGTGGAACACTTTACACAGGTGGTTAAGATGGTCCTCAAATGTTTTTGAGAATATGATGATATCATCAATATAAACCATCAGCCATCCTTCAATTATCTCTTGATGGAATGTGTTATCCATAAATTTTTGAAAAACTAAAAGGGAATTTTTAGGGTCAAATGGCATCCTAACATACTTATAAATACCCATATGAGTAGCAATCATCAGAAAATTCTGTGAATTCTTCTCAACAGGTACCAGGTGATATCCCTTGTTACCATCCAGACAGCTGATATATTTAGCACCTTGTAAGGTAGCATGTATAGAGATAATTCTAGGTAAAGGATAGATATAATCAACAGTATAAGTATTTAATGCTCTATAATCACCACATAACCTGGCTTTATCTTTCTCATAAGAAATTAGGACAGGTGAGATAACACAATATTTAGGTGTTTCAACTACCTTTTCAATAATATTCATTTTTAAAAGGGAAGAGATATTGTCTTCAATATCTTTTCTCTTTGTGGGAGAAGCAGGATAAGGCTTCTTCTTTAAACTAGGTTGTATTTCGGTTAATGGACAAGATAATGAAAGTTTCATTTCTTCTTTAACTAATCCTAGTTCATGTGACCCATGAGCAAAGGCCATAGGAAAAGATTTTATCAATTTAATCATGGAATCTTTATCCTCACCAGAAAGTTGTTCTCCAAAAGAATCATTGTCAATTTCAGAAATAAGGGCATGCATTTCTTTTGTATATTTTCCCTTATATTGAACCACATAATTACATGTGTTCAATTCTGGTTTTAATAATTTTTTGGGAAAGAAAATCTTAAATTTTCTCTTCCCATTCATCTCCATTGTGAAATATTGGTTTGAAAAATCCAATTTTATGCCATACTTGGTTAAAATATCATTTCCTATAATAAACAAACTGCTTAAGTTATCATTTTTCATGACAACAAAATCACACATAGCTCTTACCAAACCATGGTTATATTTGAAAAATACTGTGGCTTTGTATTTACTAACAGGGGACAAAACAGAGCCACAACCTCTCCAATTCTCAGAAATGATAGGCATAAGTTTTGATTTATAATCTTGATCCACTGAAGCAAGTGCTTTTTCAGATACTACACTTCCTCTAGCTCCAGAATCTAAAACTATCTCAAAGTTATTTCCATTAATCAAGACTGGTGCCTTGAGAGGGGCAATAACAATTGAGTTATCCTCAATGTTCTTTATGATCTCAGCATTCAACTGTAGATAAAGCATTATTATCAATATCAATAGTATTTAAATAATGAATATCCTCTTCAAGCATCAAGATTTCTTGTTGAGATTCATATAAAATATTGCTGCCACAATAACTTGACGTATCATCCAGTGCTACTGTGTCATCCGCATGATCCTCTGTTTGTTCTACAAGATTTATCTTCTTGTCACAATTGAGCTGTCCTCAAGATTTCTTATGATCTCAGCATCTTCTACTGTAGATAAATCATTATTTCCAATGTCAATATTATTTAAATAATGAATATCTTTTTCTAGCATTAAAACTTCCTGGTGAGATTCATATGAAATATTTCTGGCACAATCACTTGAAGTATCATCCAGTGCAACTGTGTCATCAGCATTTTCCTCTGAATGTCCAAAAATATTTATTTTCTTGTCACAAACATGGCCTTTCTGCCAAGGATTCATGCATTTAAAGCAAGTGTTTGTTGCATACTTTCTAGGTGCAACAGGGGCAGAAGGTTTACCAACTTTTTCAAGAGGCTTATGTTGGTAATTGGAGGTTTGCTCCAATAAATTTCTAGGAATGAATCTTCTAGAATCATACTTGTTATTTAAAAGGATCTCATTACAATTATTAATAAAAGAAGAAAGTTCTCTTGGGAACTAACTCCTAGAAACTATCAGGTATCTCAGAGACATAGGCAATTTATAGAGGATCCTGTCCTTCCATAATTCAAACTCCATATCTGGGTCCATTTCCCTCAGGATTTTCACAAGTTTCATCAGGAACTCAATAGGTTTTTCAGCAGAAGAAGAGCTATACCTAGCTTCCTCATACTTCCTTTGTTGAGGTAACCTAAACTTGGAACCACAAAATTGTGCTTTAATTAATTTCTTCCAATCTTCCCATGAGTAGTCATTTTTATCTAAGAGGACAGATTCATACCACATTAGGGCTACATTGGTAAATAAATTAATTAATTTTGACATAATTTCCTCATCTGGGAATTTTGTAAGAATTTTTCAGATCATCAATCCTGCAAATAAATTGCTGCCAATCAGAGGAAGAATCACCATCAAATGCTGGATATGGGTCAAGTTTTTGCCAATTCTTTTAATTTGAAGTAGTCTCTATATTAAAAGCTTTTTTCTGAGTTAGAAGAAGTTTTAACTTCTACAATTGGGCAGTAATCTCATAATTTAACCCTTCTGTAGATGAACAAGGTACATCTTCAATTTCTGATGAAAACTCAGTAATATTTACAGGAATTTCTGGCACTAGTTTTACTTTAGATGAACTACGGACAGGTACGATTGGAGTATCCTGTGCAAAAGCTTCTTTCAAAGAAATTTCAGAATACTTTTGGTCATGTAAAAATGAATTCAATTTCTCTTCAGTGGTTGTTAGCCTAGTCTTCACTCTTCAAATACTAGATAAAGTCTTATTGATGGTTAAAAGATATAATTGGTTCTTATTTTGCAAAGATGAATAATTGTCACTTAATCTCTTAAATTTCAACTTATGTCCCTCTAGATCCTAGCAACAGATAGACACAGTGTCTTGTAATTTAGACAAATCATTCTTGATAATTTTCCACAAAGCAACTTTCTTTTCATGGGTTACTTTGTACTTAAAAAAATCATCAGAAACTCTCTGTAATTCACTTCTCACTGACTGATAACCTTGTTCAGTTAAAAAACTATTAAATTTCTGAGTCAATTTCATGTTTTTCATTATATGATTTTGTTTAGTAATAATATACCTCAAATATTCATCTTTAATGGTAGCTACATCTGGAGTATTTCTTAATAAGGAAACAGAATATTTTTCCAGATTCTCATAAGATTCAGGATCAAGTGTTTCATCAATAATAGCCATATCAGGATCTATCATTGAAGTAGCAATCAATACCAAAGGATCAGTTAGATTAGAATATTGAGCTATCTTCCTACTACAGTCAGTCTCTACTGGTCTCAAAGTATCATCTTCTCTTCCAGAATTACCTGAAGGAACTGAATCAGTAACAAGAAAGGGTACTTGGGATTCAATAGAGGGGCTTACCATGGTTTTGGAAAAAATTAAATGTGATTGATCTTCCTCTTTCTTCCTCCTTGGTAGGGGTGAGGAGGTGTTGGGTTGAACTGATGGGTTTTGGAAGGACCTGCCTGAGGTGCTTGCTGTTGTTGTTTTTGTTGGGCCTGGAGGTAGTCCCACTGCGTTTTTAGCCAGTCCCATTGCCATTTTGAAACTTCCACCTTTTCCTATTGTTGAGGTGCCAATTGTGGAAGGGCTTTTGGTGCTGGAGGAGGTTTTCTCTTCTCTTGAAGAAAGGATTCTATGTTTCTTACCTTTTCTTCTAGAATTTCTGCTTTTGACCTCAGTTTGAGATTATCTGTCCTCAACTCTTTGATGTGAGTGGAGAGGTTTTTGACTTGCTGTTGAAAGGGCATGGTTTTTATCTTGAATCCTTTTGGAAGCTCTTCTGGGGGGTTCACTGAAGGCTTTTGATCCAGAGCTGTTTTTTCCACTATTATTTCTATTTCTTGCATTTCCACATCCTGATTGGTCCAATAATTGATTAATTTGAGCAAGTTTTGTAGTCAAAGGAGAACTTAAAGAAGTCTCATCATAATCAATCAAGTCTAGCTCCTCATCACAGGCAGCAGAAGCACTTTGATCAGTCATTGTTGTAGATAACCTGAACTGAGGGAAAGAAATATTAAAATTTAATCAGTTATTATCTTAATTTTTTTAAAAAAATAAGAGAGAAAATTAAAAATATTTCAAGTATATAATCAATTTTCAGGATTTGCTAATAAACTGGAATAATGAAAATATAATGTTTATCAGGACAAAAAACAACTGAAATAATAATCACAATTTATTAAATTAAGATAATTATATTTTATTACCAGGGTTTAAGATAAATCAACTGAAAAAATAAAATAATTAATTAATTATCAGGACAAAGTCAACTGGAATAATTAACACAATTCTCAATTAATTACTAATATATATGTTGATAATTATCAGGACTAAGAGTCAATTGAAAATTTTAATTACCAGGACTTAATGTCAACTGAAATAATTTATTATAAATTAATTCAATTAATTTTATATATTTATTATTTTACTGCTAGAACAATTTGTTAACTGAAACAATAATATAATATTTTAATTATCAGGACAAAAGGTCAACTTAAATAATTAAAAAAAATTATATATAATATAATTAAATTAATTTATATTACTTCTAGGACTAAGAAAAAAATAGTTCTATCTTGGTCAACTAGGAAATTTTTTTTCAATTATTTACAAAGCACCTCCCCCTGTAATGTGAACAAATTAATGCCACTACAGAGTGCTGAGTAAAAAAATAGATATATGTAAACTATAAAATATGCAAAGTGAGACCCACAGACAGTAACCAAAGTAGTCACCACAAATGTGTAGACAGTTGCCAATATATAAACTTTAGATATTGAGCCAGGTTCAATTCCCAGTTGCGGCAAAAAAAGTAAGTCATCTGCCTGATGACGTTCATTGATTTTAGTCGTCCACCAGTCCTGATTGGTCCTCAAAGTCAATGGTCCCATGGTCGATGGTGTCAAGTTATTGGTGCGTTGATGAAAATTTGGAAAGGCCCTCAAGTTTCAAGGGGTCCTAATGGTCTAGAAGATTTTATCAGAGGTCCAGCGGCAGTGAAAGGTGGATACTCAGGAATTTCAAAGCAAAGGTACGTAGAATTTTATCTTTATTACTTATTACTCAAATAAAAGGTATAAATATATTATTATTTTTAATTGGAAGGATTAGAGTTGCACAGTTGTAAATACTAAAGCAGTAATAGTAGTAATGGAAATGAGTTGTGGTATATAATAATTCCAAGTTTTGTAAAAAGAATGAATCAAAAACAACCAAAATGGGAGGCCTTATATAGGCAAAAAGGAGAGAAACCATGTAGCTAAAATTCTATATACAGAAGTATGACAGAAGGAAGATTCTAGAATAAGATATTGTAAATATTAAGAATTTTCTTTAAAGAATGTGTCAATAAAATGTATTTACTGTATATACCAAATTATTTGATTTATTTTAAAGTTTTCTATAAATGTCAATTTCAAATAAAATAATTTGAATTTGAATATTTGTATTAATATATTTTTATTTCACTCCTGACCTGTCATGAGGATAGTGTTGGGGAATAAAAATATGAGGGACATTAATTTTTAAGTATTTACTTAATTTACTTATTTTAATTAGTTAATTTATTACAAGTAAATTATTTAAGAAAATATAATATAATTAATAAAATAAGAATTTAAAGGCGTGGCTTCATCCTGTAGCACGGTGTCAGCCTGTAGAACTCCAGAAAGAACCGGAGAACAGGGGATGCCGCGACTACAGTCTATATCTCAAATGACTATGTACATAAGGTTCCAAGGCACATAACATCCCCCCCACATGGTCATTTAAACTATTCCAGTCTAATTACCCTTGTAAATAACTATCACAAGATTAAAAATGAAAAACAAAAGAAAAATAAAATAAAATAAAAATAAAAATAAATAAAAAATAAATAAAATAATCCCCCCCATTCCACCATATTTCACCATACACAGACATCTTTCCTTTTGTTGAAAGTTAGAGATGGGCCCAGTGCTTTAGTTAGAATATCAGCACGCATTTTTGCAGTTGGAACCCATTCTAGGAAAGCTTTCTTAAGAAAGAGCTGCTCATTCACCAAGTAGTAACATCTGCTAATATGTCTTGTCCTCTTTTCTCCAGGACTATTTTTTGCATTGGAGACAGCCCCTTTATTGTCACAGTGAAGCCTGACAGGTGGAAAATCAGGGTATAGATCTTGAAGCAAGTTTGAGATCCAAATTGCATCCTTCATTCCACTACTAAGAGAAACATATTCAGCTGTCATAGAAGAGTCACTAACAGTTAGTTGGCATCTTGATGTCCATATAACAGGGCATCCATTGAGCAGCAAAAGATGACCAGATTGAGCTCTGGCAAACTCTTCGTTGTTCCATGTGGCGTCAGTGTAAGAGAGCAATTCAAGGGGGCTGTCTCTATCAGGATGAATGTGGAAGGAAAGTTTAGCAGTGTATTGTACATAGAACAACAGGTGATTGAGAGCCGTCCAATGAGTAGCTGTTGGTTTCAAAGAAAATCTAGCTAGGAAGTTTACTGGGAAAGAAAGATCAGGCCTAGTTTCCACTGCCACATATCTGAGAGCACCTAGAATAGAAAGATATTTAGTAGTGTTGATAGCTTTCTCATCATCTGTTGGTGTCCTGATTTTCAGTTGCTGAGGTAGTGGAGATCTGGTAACTAAACCTGAAGGGTTGTGTTCTCTTAAAATCTTGTTAATAAGTTGAAAATTGTTGAGATTAAAACCTTCAGGGACCTCTTCAATACCTACACCTAAAATTCCATTCACCTTTTCATTCCATTTTACCTTCAAAGATCCATCTAACCCATCCTACAGCTCCTTTAACACCTCCTCACTACTCCCAGTTACAATTCCATCATTGACATGTATCCAAACTACACCCAAACAACCTTTCTTCCTTAAGACATAGAAACTTTTGTCATAGTGGCTAGCTTTATATCCTAAAGAGTCAAGTTTGTCAGCAATGTGTAACCACCAACATCTTGCTGCCTGCTTGGTGCCATATAGAGCTTTCTTCAGGCGGAGGGCACTGTCTTTATGCTTCAGTTGATAACCCTCAGGAGGACGTACCCATATAGCTTAATCAATTGGGGCTATGAAGATAGGCTTCCGTGACATCAAAAGACTTTACAGGCCACTTGTGATATGCTGCAAGAGTCAGGAGAACACGCTGTGATGCAAAAGTTGCAGTGGGAGCAAAAGTTTCAGTAAAGTCAATGCCATATTGTTGAAGGAAACCTTTTGCCACATATCGCGCTTTGTATGTCGGTGAGTCTGAAGAAGGGTTTTTAATGGTGAATACCAATTTTGCATTGGTGATTTTACTGACTGGTGGGACTCTTTCTTCATACCAAATATCCATATTCTTCATGTTAGCTAGTTCTCTTCTGCATGCCATTTCCCATTGTTGACGGTCAGGAGATAGCATTGCTTGCAGATGAGTTATAGGGATAAAATCGGAGTGTGACAAACCTTTTTTAAAAATTTCCGCAACAGCTTTTTCTTGTGACAGGAGCACTTCTTCATCTTTGAAATCACCCAATTTCATATTGTTGAGAATGGACTGAAGGGAACCTTTTGATGGTGTTGTCATTGGAGCTTGTAGAGCAGTGTCATGATTGGGAAGGCGATCACCAGGGAAAACAGCCATGGCCGATTCAAAAAAGGTGTTTGATTCTTTGTGCCAGAAAAGCCAGCCAGCATTGTTTAAAGAATAACCTACACGTTTACAAATCAAAGCATGTTGATCAAGTTTTTGGCGTGTTTCTTTTTGGATATGGACACATGCTTTTTCACCAAAGATGCAAAAATTGGAATAGTTTGGTGTGGCATGGTATAGTAGTTGAATGGGGGTTTTGTCTCCTGTTTTAACATTAGGGATTCGATTGTGAATGTGAGCCGCCCACTTGTATGCCAAACCCCAGAAAGATTCAGGCAGTTCACTGGCAAGAAGTATAGTTCTTGCAATGTCACCAACTGTTCTGTTAAACCTTTCAGCTGTTCCATTCTGCTCGTGGTGATGGGGGCATGTAACTTCATGAGTAGCACCAATGTCGGCCAAGATCTGAGCCATTTTGTTGCTGTGCATCTCACCTCCATCAGTGGGCAAAACCTGAAGCTTCTTCCCTGTGACATTTTCTAATTTTTTATAGAAAGAAACAAAACAAGAAGTTGCCTCAGATTTGGCATTCAGTAAAAACACCTCACCATATGAAGTTGAGCTTTCTCTGAACATTGCTGCCCATCTAGCACCGTGGATAGTGGGATCCATAGGACCAACAAGATCTCCAACAATTAAACTCATCAGGGATTCTGGTTTTGATTCTCGAGTGGCTGATGGTTTCCTAGTGCTCTTCGCAATTAAACAATCTTCACAGTCAATCTTACCTGCAGGCATAGATAATGGCAATCCAGTGCCCATACCAGTATTGATGATTTTTTTGATGGTTTTGACGCTGACATGTCCTAGTCTTCTATGCCAATCCATCAGGGAACATTTGGCGGAAGGTGGACGATTGATATGATGATTCTTTTTCACAGTGCAGAGTAATGAAGGGTGCAAGGAATAGCAATAAGAAGGAACATCATTTGGATTGCAAGTACTAACACTAATTACATCCAAGACCCATCTTCTTCTGGAATTCTCTACCCGGCCAGTCATAATCAACTCCTCTTTCATGTAAATCCCCAAATTTTTATCTTCAGAACACAAACCAAAACAGAAACCACAGTTCACTAAGTCAAATAAAGAAATTAGAGTAGTCCTAACATCTGGACAATAGAAGACATTGGTAATAGTGACTATTTTACCATCCCCTTTAATTTTTAAATCTCCTATTCCAGTGATGAATGAAGAAGGACTGTTAGTGGCCACTTTGACTGGAATCTATTTTTTAAGAAGTTTGAAATTGCTGAGAAGGCTCACATTGCCGGTGACATGATGAGTTGCTCCACTGTCCAAGATAGCATAGTTGTCAGCAATCACATCAGGAGACCATTCAGCACTATTCAGATCAATGTGATCAACCATTTCATATAATGCCTCAATGTTTTGTTCGAAGATAGTTAGTTCATTAGCTTCAATCTGAACATCTCTGGCACAAATTGGGCCACGTTGAGGGTGTTTGTATGGAATGTATACTTTCTTGTTTCATGCATTGGGGTCAGAAGCATATGCATTAGCACGTTCCCGCATAATGTATAGCCTAGCTGAGAAATTTGAAGAAAGTGGATTATATGGACAGTGAGAGACCACATGAGCAGTAGAGTGGCATTTGTGACAATTGGGGCGTGCACCAGGGGGTCTGTAAGAGTCAGTCTTCCTCTGGGTTTGAACGGCAGCATGAAGAGATGGTTCAACAGCAAGTGTGGCCGCAGGTGATGAGACTCCTTCTCGATCAGCTCTGTTTTGAGTTAGAGTTGGCATCAGTTGGCAGAAATCTTCAAATGTAACAGATTTTGAATCAGGGCAATTATCCAGAGCAACACACAGATCAACATATAGATCTTTGAGTGATGAAGGCAGTAAAGCATGGGACATTAGTGCTTTGAATACCTTATGATCAAAAGTGATTCCTTGACATTCAATTGCTTCAAAATATTTGTTGAATGCCTCTAGGTACTCACTGTGGGAGGTGAACTGTGTTTGCTTTAGATTGATGAAATTACAAATTGCTGTCATTTTGAAGGTATGGTTTGATCTGGAGAATTTGTTGATGATATGAAGATAGGTTGGGTGTGCTTTCCAGTCGGTGGATATCTCATGGCGCAGGCTTGGAGAAATAGAGTGAAGAAGTATTAGGTGTGTAACTCTGTCTTCATAATCATCAGGACCAGTGCCTTTGTTCAATGCATATGCTCTTGTGCCTACGAAATCTTTGATCAGAGCTAAGACATTGTTGTGCCATTCAGAGAAATTAGTGCCAGAGCTGTCAAGCATTGGGATGGATTTCGTGAATTCAATAACATTTCTAAAAGTTTGTTGTCTCTCAATCATACCAATGGGTTGATGTTGTTGAGCAAGGTGAGGTGGCACATTCCTCCTGAAAGGAGATGTGGAGCGAGGAATGGATGGTGGAGCATTTGTGTTTTCCATTGCACTAGAGTATGAGTTAAGTGACAATTCCCCAATCGCGCAAGTAATGTTGTTGATTGGGGTGGCTATAGGTGCAGATTTAGGTGGTACAGGAGTGGTGCTACTTATAGGAAGGGTGGGAGCTTTGCTCTGCTCTATATGTTTGTAGGGGGGGAGGTGGCTATGTGTGGGTAAGGGGAGGAGGCCTTGCTTAGACCTGTTGAGAAAGAAGGGACAGAAGCTAGGGCAGATGCCTCGCTTTGTCTTGGGATAGGAGATAGGAGGGAGGTGGGTAGTGGGATAGGGGATAGGAGGGAGGAGGGTAGTAGAGGGGGAATCGCTTGTGAATTAGTTGGGGGAGGCGATGAATTAGTTAAAATGGGGGTGGGTGGGAGGGGAGTGATTGCGTCGAGTTTACTTTGCAAAGGGGATTGTGGGGAAGAGAGGGGAAAGGGATTGGGTGTGGAAGGTGTTTGCTGAATAGGAGTAAGAGTAGGGGCAGGTGTAATAGAGGGGTGAGCGCAAGTGCCACCCGATGGAAAATTTGACTCGGAATTTAGAGGATTGATACCGAGGCTACAAAGCTCATGGTTAGAGATTGAGCGAGTAAGTTTAGTTTTACCAGTGCGTGAGGTTGTGTCTTTTTCAGACATACGCTGGGGGTCTATCAGCTACTAGCGTTCCTAGTGTCGCTAACGCTGGTGGAGTTGTCTATGGCTAACGTTTCATTGCCCACGGGTACAGCCCATAACCTGTAGCACGGTGTCAGCCTGTAGAACTCCGGAAAGAACCAGAGAACAGGGGATGCCGCAACTACAGTCTATATCTCAAATGACTATGTACATAAGGTGCCTAGGCACATAACACATCCTAGTAAATAATTAATTATTTACTGGGTAAGTCTAGTAGCCTAGCTGACAATAAATCCCCCAGCAGTAGCAACATCTTATGTGGTGTGGGATTTTTGAATTTTATCTTACTCTGAAATCTGACAGCTTTGATACCCACTATTGTGTAGATCACACTTTCAGGGTAGTGTATCAATAATTTATAAAATTAACTGAATCTGTCTTTCAATTGGGAACACTTACTAATTTTTTCCAGGCCATGCCGTAAACCGCATTCTGGGGGAGTTAGGAGAAGACGAAAATTTCAGATTTCGCCATCTTTTCGGAAATAGCTTTCCAATGAAGTATTTTCATTTTATTTTACTGGAGAAAAGATTAGATTCCAGGAAATGAAGGCTCAAACTTGATTAATTTATTATCATGAAAGCTAGTTGTTTTATTTTATAATCACACCTGCTCTAAGATTTTCTAAAACACGTTTCATAGCACATATTAACAAGGAGGATCCACATCCAGCGGATTAAAGCACTTGCATAAATTGGAAAATGAATTTAGCACGTCAAATTTGGAAAATCCATTAGACCAAACTTCCCATCACACCAACCAAGTTGGAAATTGACTGAGATGCTTTTGCGAAGAAAAGGAAGTAAAATGTCCCACATGCAAGTGGTGCATGGGTACCTGCCTAGGGAGGATTGATTGAGGAAAGGGCATAAATTTTGGTTGGATGTGGTTTCACATTGTGGTCAAGTAACTGAGCGGAGATCGAGAATTGATCTCAGGCCCCTTAAACAAGTTGGGTCATTCAGCGACAACCCAATTTTCTGGATTTGTAGCCAGGGATTTCCCAATGGGAATTTGCCACTGATATTTGCCCGCAATTAAACCACCTTCAAAAGCAATACAATCTATCTATTTTTCCCGTTTTTTCATTGCTCAAGCAGCAGAATCTTCGATCGGTGTCTTACTGCGGAAACTTTCGATAATCCTGACACTTGTCTACCTTAATCTACCATCCCTTGATTGCCCTTCAAATAATCATAATTTGTCTCGCTAGCTTGTTGATCGCTACAATACAACACATATTTTATTGTGCTGTTTTGGTTATAAAGTAGCCTATATTCACAGGAGATTTTATTAGGGGTAGCTCATTACGATGACAACTTATCCTCCTCCTCCTTGTCCACCGGATTTTGCTGGCCTTACCTTTTCCCGACAAATCCCTTCCTTGCCTGTCACTCTTATTGAACCAGCTATCAAGTATTGGACAACTGTTTTTCCATTTTATCTTTCAGGTCGAGACGCTTCTGACCATTGTTGGTTAACTCTTCATGGATCTGCCTCCTCTGTTCACGTTTATCTTCGACGGAGAAACTTCAGAACTCCCAATACGCCTAGCCCTTATTTTGATCTTGGTCCAGGGAAGATATACCTTCGACTTGAAGGTGGCCAGCAAAATATCGCTCATTTAGAAGAAGTTCTCCTTCAAAAAGGAGCGCAATTTATTGAACGGCTTTCAAGAAAACCATGGGGGACTTGGCAAATGACTGTTATAGACCCTGATCGAAATTCCGTCAGTTTTTATGTTGTTCCTGAAATAAGAAATGGTCGGAAACCTTGATTTGAAAACCCATCACCAAAATGATCACGAGATAAGGATTGCTCCCATCAGGTAACTCTCCCCCTATCTCTCTCTTTTATTTTTTCATTTCATTTCATTTTTTTCACTTCTTATGTTTTTTTTTCGTGTTGTTTTTTCACAATTTCTAACGTCCTATTTGTCCATTTCTACATATTCATCAGGCGATTTTTATTTTCAGTGCATAATTGTAGCTTAAGAGAAATCATTTTCTTGTTTTCTGTCAGTATGATATGATATGATGGTCCTAAGACTTTTCTGGAGGTGAAAGATGCTTAATTTATCACCTCTATGATCAGCCTCAAATAATTATTGGAGATTGAACTGTATATTAAAAAAAAACAAGGCGGGTTTCACATACTTATTAGGGGGTATCAAAGTTAGAAATTTTTCATTTCAAAATACCTCTTTTTTCCACCTAATCAACCATGATTATTTTTTAAAATATGTCATATTGTGCCCCCAAAACACCTTTTTACTGAGAATTAATGTCAAGTTTATGGCTTTCTTTTTGTGTTGTGAAATACCTTTTAAATAATTACAAATTTTTAACTTTGATACCCCCTATTTTGTACATGCGCTGGCGTCAGATATTATTACTAATACCTATTGTGAACTGCGGGCCGATTTGCACATCTTTTGTCTCAGGCGGTAGATAGTTTCTAAGAATCAATAATATTCTTTATAACATCATTTTTGTCTTTACATATCTTGTCTGTTTAGTCGAGCTTTAAACCTAATCTTGTCACCTTTTCCCAACACCTTCTCCCTTGACGGCATTTTGTCATCCATTTTTTTTCTCTAATATTTTTATCAAATCCTTAACCAAGTCTATCACAGCTTGTTAAATCTGGTCCCGTGTCCCTCATTAGTACATCAGCTCTTTGGATGTTTGTTCACAATCACTCCAGTACTGCTTTTCCTTATACATTATTGAATCCGACTGGATTTTCTAGACAAACTATTCATCTGACAGAGTCACTACAGAAGGTAAAATAAGCTTATTAGCATCTCACTCAATCGAATAACTTCAATTATAAATTAAATGTGTTATTTTTATACCAAAGCCATCTATATTCTGAGGCAATATATGATTTTAGGATAAGTAAAAGATTGATCTATTAATAACTAATAAATATATATCTATATGAAGAATTGTAATGGTTTAGCGAGGTTTTTTCTGTCTTTTTCTTTCTCTTCTCTTTTCCCCATTTTTTCATCTTTCCTCTCTATCATATCAATCTCAATGACCAAAAAAAAAAAAGTATCACTCAGAGCTCCTTTCTATGATAATCGTTGCGAATACTAAACATGTCCATGTCACGGACAGAAGACAGAAATACGAAATGCGCTATTTGCACAGTCAACATAACGAAGATTAGAAGCCATTTCGTATGAATTCCTGGCACAATTGAATTCAACAGTGGCAGGTAAAATGAGATACGTTTAAAGCAAGTTCCATCACCTTTGACTGTAAACACATTGCTTGATCACAAAAACCTCACTCATACAATGTCAATATTTTTCAATATTATATCTGGGGAATGGATTTTACAAAACGAGATGATGTAAATGTTCGAGAAGATCAATTTGAGCGATTGAAAGATAGAAAGCAATCATGAGGGTCTCCGAAATTAAGATGGATGGCGAATGTAAAACTTGATCCGGTTCCAATCCTGATCGGCGACGCCAAATTGCATACCATGAGGTCGCTTGTTCACCGGTTCCTCGACCACCACCCCGCGCTCTGTCAGTAAGGTTACCAGCCTTTCGATCACTTCTTCCCCTCCATCTAACTGCACATAGATTTGACCTACTCCATCATCTTCAACGTCATCTTGTCCAGGCCCAACAAAACCCCTTCGTCTTAGATACACATTCACTTCTTCCTCGCTTTTATGCAGTGTGAGCCAGCAATGGTTATTCCCATCTCGCCCAGCTAGGTAAAACGGTAGTTTCTCCGTCCAATAGATTATGGCCGCATCGATTGATGAAACTGGCAATGAAGGAATACAGCGTGAAAACTCAAATTCTTGAAATTCGGCGGGTACGACAGGTGCTGAGTATGTGGCCATGCTTTGGAATGAAGATACACTGGAGAGTAACATACGTTTGCATATGAACAGGCTAAGTTATGCCAAAAATTTGAAGCTGTTTTTATGTGGTTGAGTTTCTAGATAAGCCAGTTCAACAGCAGAACAAATTTAATAGACAGAACCTATGGATAAAATGAAGGATGACATATGCATTTTGATTACTTGAGTCACAATTACTTTTGAACCAATTGGCCTTCCCACGCCCCACATTTCATCCGCCTTGACGCATCTATCAACATTATCACAAATGTGAAAACCACGCAGCCTCATCATTGACATGAGACAAAGGGATTGATTATCTTTGTTTCTTTTTCTTTTTTCTTTTTTCTGCTTGTTTGTCTGCTTACCTGGTTATCTAATCAGACAAAACAAATTTTTAAACAAAAGAGTCCATTGAAGTCTAGTCTCCCACTCGAAACTACATCCGTAAAGTCATTTCCATTGAAGAGAAGTTTTGCATCACTTTGAATTGAAAGAGGTAACATTCATGATGTATGATTCTCGTGAAAATGGAAAATTGGCTGTATTTACTGAGCAGGAGGGCAGAAAGGGTACGTTTTTTTAGTATCTATATACACATAGTGCACAACCGTTTTCTTTTAGACAAGAGAGGTGCTTGGTATCAAAAGAGACCTTGAACCAATTCCTTCAAGTTGCAAAACAGAGTACTAATGATCAAAAACTTTCTTGAAAATTTGTTCATATAAACCCAAGTATGTGAGTTTTGTGATTTATTTCTAACCTATCCTCTACTGAAAAAATACTTGTTATCTTAATTAAAGGGAAGGCGCTTAAAGCAACATGCAAAATTTTAATTTCTAATGATTAAGACAAAGACATTAGGGGGTCTCAAACATTGCAAACGTTGAAATACATTAAATTCATTTCAAGCCATGAAAAAATAGATAACCCCTCCATGTTAAGTCATTAAAAGAATGGTTTTAAGGAGTAAAAAAATGTTATAATTGGAAGTTTTTTGCCTATTTTTTTCTTGAATTTTTTTTTCTTTGAGACAAAATTTCAATGAATGTGTGACTTCATATTGCAATTTATGCTGAACCAATGGAAGTAGTGACTTCCTAAGTTTTAGATCTTGGATAGAGTGATTTATTTCCGGTAAATTGATAGTGAAAGTGGTGAAATTTCTCAAATTTTTTAGGACTGTAGGTAATTCTTGATCTTTTGAATTGTCAACATCTGCTGCCTGAGATAAAGTAGTGCATTTTTTAATATTGTGACAAGCCTTACCACAAGGTTTTCATTTTTGTTGTTTGGTTGAAGTATTATCATTATTTTGGAGAACATATTCAAAGCCAGGTATGTCCTGTCTCTTAAATTTAGGTTTTGGTGGCCTTCCTCAAGGTCTTGTTACAAATCAAGTTTCATTAAATTCTTCAGAAGGTTGGATTTGAAAAATATTTTTGCCTTGTTACATGAGTCCAGCCTGGTGTTGTGTTTGTAGTTAATTATAAGTTTGTTTAATAATTGTAAGAATATTATCAAGCATGCATTCTTGGGATAGTTTTAATTGAGGTGAATTACTTATTTTTTTTTGAGGGGGGGGGGTGCATGCACCATTGTTGATGGAAATTTTCTAAGCTTAGTTGTGTTTGATTTGACTTTCTTATTTTTAGTATCTGGAATGAATATGGAAGCCCCATGATAAAACCAAAGACATTAGAGAAAGGGGGATGTGTGTTGAAGATGAAGAGATTTATTAGATTCTTCATAGGCAATATTTAGAGTTCTATGGGATATTTTATGAAGAACTTGTCACCAGAAAAAAAACATGGGCACCTGATAGCATTTGCCAATCCCTATCTTTGATTTAACTCAATTTAAGCTCAGCTGTAATTCTTCTGGAAAGACTGCGCACTGAACAATAGGGGGTCTCAAACATTACAAAATATGCCACATAAACATGCCACAAAAAAGGTACCAAACCCGCCATCAAAAAATAAAATACACCTGCCCAGGGCAGGTGTATTTCAACAGCGTATTTGTCCCCAAACATGTCTTCTTTTGGGTCAACCAAGTCATCAAAACACTTCCCTTCATAATCATGATTAGTCAGCACTAGGTAAAAAGACACCAAAACTAGGTACAAAAGCGCCAACACCTAAATTTTTTTCACCTAATCCTTAAGGGCTTATTCATATGAGCAAGGTATATGACTTACCAGAACTTAATCAATCCTGTAATCATACACTTACCCTTAATCTTTACCACTGTTCACTAACATAACATTCCACTTTCAGTCCACCATCAACTTGAGATTGCTGCTGCAGCTGTAGCTCTTGATCTAATGGTTAACTCTGATACCAATTCTGATGCATAACTTGAAATGGCTTTTACTTGCAACATGTTGGAGAACCATTATTTATTTCCTAGAACACCTTCCATATGACACCAACCTCAATATCACCTTGATGTTTTTGCCAACATTCCTGAAGACAGCTTTCAAAAAATATTTTGTACAACTTTTCCTGGATTTCTTAGTTTATTTGAATAATTCAAGATCAGGTTGCTGTAGAGTGGATTACTGCTTGTCTTATATTCTGCAATCTTCTTGCTAACTTAAAAGATGCATGGAATAAGATTTATGAAGATGAGATTCCTCCTGATCCACCTCCACCAATGGAATCTAAAATTACTTCATCATCTCAACCCAGTTCTATGCGTTCTAAAATACTACCAATCACCCTTTCTCATTTTGAGGGCCTAGCTTAAATGATTTACAATTTTGTGTTTTGTGTAATAATTTTTTCCAATGAAATTCCCCAGTTTTTCAGTTTCATTTGTTTGGCTTCAGCTCCAAGACTTGAAATTGCATAACATTTGCAAACACATAACATTTCTAAGATTCTGTCTCACTAAGATATTTCATCTTCTCTTCATCTCTAACTTCCATCATTCATTTTTGGTACTTATACTTTGCACTTCACAGCACTAAAAGTAAGTCACTTTCTCATTTTTTTAAATTTAAATGCTAATTGAAATAACTTTTTTCCTGTCTCTTTTTTTGTTTCTTTTTTTATCATCTTTTTTTCTCCGACTGCTGATTTGTCTGTTTTTGTTTTGTTTGCCCCATTTTTTCCCCATTTTTTCTTGTTCCCTATCATTTTTCTTCTTGATTTATTGACTTTTTGGTCATTTTTATGCACTTTGGCCTTTTTTTTGCTAAATTACTTTGGAATCATTTGGAAAACATTCAGAAACATTTTCTGAGAAACTTCCACTTACTTTAAGGTGTTTTAGACCTGTTTTTTGTATTTTATTTTGTTAAAACCTTCCAGAAACATTTTACAAACATATCTAGGTGAATTTTTGGTGTTTTGAGGCTATTTTAGGTCTATTTTTTCACTAACTTTATTTGGAAATGCTCAGAAACCATTGTAAACCATTAAAAAACTTTTTAAAAGCATTTTAAAGTGCTTTAAAGTCATTCACTACACAATATAGGGGGTGGACTTGCTAGGAAGTCCTCAACCTGAACTGAGATGGAACTCAGATGGAACTCAGACTGAACTCGTACTGAACCCAAACTGAACTCTACTTGAACACCCACCTAAAACTGTTCTGCTGAGTGGTGTTCATTTCTGATTGTATGGTTCCTTTATCAATAGCTCAATGTGTGTTCAATCTGTGGTGAGTTTGGGTCCAAGGTTGTGGACTTGCTAGCAAGTCTGCCCCCCCACATTGTGTGGTGATTTTGGCACTTTTTTTTAGCAATTTTTGCCCCTTTTCTGGAATACTTTTGGCACTTTTATGGCAATTTTTAGTGAGGTTTTAGGGGAATTTCAAGGAACTTTTGTGGAAACTTTTGTAATACATTTAGGAGACTTTAGGGACACTTTTATGGAAACTTTTGGAACACTTTTTGGGTACTTTTGGGACTCTTTTTTGGTAACTTTTGGGACTCTTTTTTAAAATTTTTTGGGACTTTTTTTATTCAGTTAGTTTGAGGAAGGCCTTTTAGGTAAGTTTTATCCAATTTTGATTAAGTATGGGGTGTAATATAGGTTATAAAATTTTATTTTTATTTCACAAATTAACATTTTAAAGGTCATATATGATAATCTACTTACTTAAATTAATGAGCCATCAGACTGTGTGTTGTATAACGGTAATCATCAGGAAATTTAATTTTCTCATGAGGTTCATGTATACCTTTGTGTTTGATCTCATTGACTTCAGTCACAGACAATTTCCACTCACATTTTTACTTGAATTTTCATTAATTTAGTTTTTTTTAATTATCTTATAAGACTTGTTTACATGTTAATTTATGAAATGAACATAAATTTTGGCAATCTATGACCCTACTTCAATAAAAAAAAGGGGAGGGTATTCCCATTTTTTTTGTCATAAATTTTTTTCTGAATTGGAAAAAAAATGTTGATCCCCACCCCCTGTTATGGTAAATAGCAGTGGAGGGTATTGTCAAATTATTTTTTTGACTTATAAGTAATTTGGTGGTCTTTACCCCATAATATGGTAAATTTCAGGTTAATTTGTTGCCAAAATAAACTTGCATACTTTTCTTCCATAAATATTCTTGGTCTACTAAGATTCATTTTCTCCAACAACCAAAGTATATTTCAAGCTTTTTTTTCTCCAGAATATTTTTAATGAGTACCTCATCTAGTATTGAAGACTATTCTAACAAGGGTTATTGGCTCACATATCAATACTCTAAACCTTGCACAAGATGAAAAAAGTTTAATCACTATTGTGTTAAAAATACAGTAGTTCAAGCAAGAGTCAAAACATGTCAAAGCTGCCATTGGCCTCATCTAAAATGTGATGTTCTTAAACTTAATCCTGAACCAAAATCTCAATTCACAAACTTCAAATTTTGGACTCACCAAGATACAAGAGAGATTTTATAAGAGTACTTCATTATATTTCATTATTGGTAGATAAATAAGAAAAAGATTATTTAAAATGAAATATATTAGGCCACTGAAGATAATTGAAAAAAAATCTCAAACCAGAAAAGATATTATTTCTGATGAAGAGGAAGATTAATACAAAACTTATTCCTCAAGTGAGAAATCTGGTGAGTTTGGAGTAATACTTTACAAATATAAAATTGAGACTCAAAAAAAAAACAAATTTTTTTGATAGAAAGTTGTCACAGAAATGCCATTCTTCAAGTAGTAGATAGCAGAAAAAAGCAAAGGAAAAGGATCTGTGGATGATGATAGTATTTGGGAACAAATAAAAGGAAGTGATAAGTCCAAGACAAAAGAAAAATTCCTAAACATAATTTATGAAAAAGTAGAAAGTATGATTTAGAGAGTAGGATCTAGATTATTAGATATAAGTAGTCTAGTTAGACAAAAATTTTTTGAAGAGTTTAAAAATCTAAGAAAAGAGATACATGAATTGTTGGAAGATCTTCATGTTGATATTAAAGAAGGAATTCAGAAAGAAATGTATTAATATTTACTTAATTTTAACTAACTAAAGAAAGCAACTCCTTAATATCAGCGCTTGACTTTTTTGCATTAACACAGGCAAGTAAAAAAGCTTGATTTCTTGATTTTTCAGCATTGAGTTGCTTCATTTTTAATTCATCAGCCTGTAAATGAATTTTGGCGTTTTCCAATTGAAATTGATTATTTTTAAAATTTTTTATCATTCTCTCTTTCAATCCTAAGCTTCTCCCTCTCTAAATCTAGATGATCTTTCTCCATTTCTAAACGTTTTTCTTCCTTTGATTGTGAATGAAACCACTTCTTTTCCTCAAAAAGTAGTTGATGTTCTGCAATTGTTTCATGAGACTCCAACTTCATGATTTCAATTTGCACTTTTTCTTTTTCTGCAACAAGTTTAACTTTTAAGAGTAAGAGAAATAAATTAAGAAAAATTATTTAGCCAAAACAAAAGTAAAAAATATACCCTTGTTGGCATTTATTAACAAGCTCCTCACAAGCAGAAAAAACAGCCTTTGACATTGATTGAGCTGTCCCAAAACTAGCAGAAGCTCTTTGCTTAAGTCTGTTCCTAGGAGTGGTTAATTATTTATCATCTAATCTTTCATTGACAGTTACATCCTTAAAAATTACTAGATTTGATGAGGCTTTGGTCTGGTTTATACATAGGAAGTAAATCAGCACTAAAAAAGAAAAAATAATAGCAAAAGTAGTTTAGTCTTACTACCATGGGCTCATCAAGCTTAATGTCAGAATACGTAGATGGTTCTCCAAATTCTGAAGAGTCAAGTGAAGGATCTAAAGAAAATCTTGACCATTTGTATGGGAATCAGAAATTCTTGGGCTTTAATTCATGTGCAAGGGGTTTAAATCAGGCCTTTTTCCAAAGAGTTCATCCATTTTATCATAAAGAGGACACATAGAGTTGAGTTTTTCAGAAACATATGTGATTCCATGCTTTTCTTCATCTTTGGTAACTCCAGACCCAGTCCAAGAAGAAGCCATCTTTTCTTTCTTGTATTTTTTTAATAGTTTTTGAATCTTTCCCACATTTTATTTGTTGTAAAATCCATCTTACCCTTAGTTTTTCATTTCAACTCGACTTCCATTTGATTAAAGCCACTCAATTTTGATGTGGGTGGATGAAAAGCTTGAGTGGACTTTGCACAGCCAAAACAGGAATCTAAGATAGATATAATTTTCAGCCAGTTAATTACAATCTGAAGGTCAGACAGTTTCAATTGACTAAATTTTTGAGAAATAGATTTTGGGCAAGGCATGATAAATTAACACTAAACAAAGAAATTGGTGAAAGAAGAAAATTTTGAGGAAGAAAAGGAGAAACTAACAAAGATTTTAGATATTTATGATGCCTTGTATAAAAATAAGAGATTTTGAGTATGGAAATTTAGCTGGAAAATTTTCTAAAAAATAGAAGAAAATGTAATAGACCTACTGTCAGGCTATGGTCAAGTACAAGGACATGAGCTAGCTTGAATAGTCAGTTGTCTAGAAGATTTAAATGGTCCTATATGAATACTGTAGTTTTAATCCACTAAGTTGTAAAATATAATCAAATATAAAGGTCTCAGTAATATAATTCTCACTATTCTTATATATGGCTTACAATCTTTGTAGTTGGTAGAAAAATAGATTATTTAATTCAGATACTATTCAAAAGACTTATAAAAGTACTAATTGATATGTATTGTAATTTATTTGGTTATATTGGTTAAATTGTAATGATAAAGAATGAAGAAATACAACCCAAAAACCTCCTCCTTTTATACACACTGAGTTCCCCAATGATTCCCTTGATGTACCACCCAATACACAGTTAATGACGCCTCTAAACAACTAATAGACATGCCCATCAACATTCCTAGTAACCCATGACATAATTAGAAGAGTAACAACCGCCAAAATCCTGTAATAATAAGGAAAATCCATCAAAATTAAAGAAAAAGACAAAAAGAGAGTATATGCGTATAAAACAATAATATTAAAGACTAAAGGAGACTTTTTAAGGTTAGTAATAGCTTAATAATAAGGGGGATTGACTGTAGAAATAATGGGGCTAATCCTGACATTATACTACGTGAAATTCCCATTCAAAAATAACCAAAATTGACTGAGAAACCACCCAAAAACTTAAAAAAGAGCGTGAGATGTGGGGTAACTACATGCAGTTCTTGGCAGGCGCTTGCACGGGTAAATCCTTGACTAAAATTAGGCGAATTTAAGCGTGGTGATGAAATAAAGTGCCAAGAGTGAGGTTATTAATGAAATTAGTGCATATAAACAAGGTCAATGCATTATTAATTAAGCTAGGACACTAAATAAGCACCTGCCGCCTATTTTAGTGTGTTTCCCCACAGTGGGCGTAGAATGTGGGGTAATTATAGTGTGAAAAAGCTAACTTTGCTAAAAATGAAGCTATTCACACGGGAAAAAAGCAGGCAGTATGTGGCCAGTACACAGAAGCCATTTCTGGCATAAAAAACACCAAATTTGAAAAGTGTTATTTTTATGCATTTAAATAGCCAAATCAATAGTTCTAAATGAGCCCAATTGATCTGTCAAAGCGCAATTTTGATATTCTCAATTTTATAGTGCATATAGTCAACTTTTAAGTGAAATAAAGCGCATTTCTTGTTTTTTGCATAAAAAAATGAATATAACAGCTTTAAGTGTACTTAAAAATTATGTAGCCTTATACTTAAGGTTCTTAAGATTACCCTAACATATTACAACTTAATATTAAGTACATAAGACCTATAAAAGGTGGATATATGCGTGTATATAAGGTGTTATAATGGCATTTTTTTGTGTATTATCATAATTTTACTTATGTATACTATTTGTGTACTCTTATTTATTATTCCCATGTCTAGTTCATGTGTTTAACATAACTTATAAGTACTTTTTACTCAGTCCTGGGGATATACAGGCTGACACTCGCCCAACCAAAAAAAACAATAAAAAAAATGATAAGTTATACATTTTATTTTATTAATTTGTAATTTTCAGGTATTCAGAATAAATCTGTAGCATTAAAGATTCAACTTTAAAGAAATAAAACATAATAAAATATTATGAGTACTGGTTTTTTAACCCCTCAGCTGGTTGAACAGAAATTTATTTCTGTTTAAATTTTTTAAGAAGGGTGGATAAATTAGAAATTTCTTTTTCAGGTATCCATTTATCAAATTCATTTGATTTCCCTTTAAATCTTAGTAAATACTCAGTTCCTTTTTCTTTAGTAAGGATTCTTTTCTTGAGTATTTTTTCAATCTCTGCTTTTTCCACAATTTCTTCAGGTTGCTTTTTAGGCCTTCCCCTTCTTTTTGGAAATAAGTCAGGATCATTTGCATGGTAAGGTTTCAATAATGAGATAGGGAAAACTGGATGTTTCCTATCATATGGAGCATATAATATGACTTCCACTGCATTATTCCCAACCATTTTATTTACTACAAAAGTTCCTACAAAGGGATCCTTTAATTTAACATTACCTTGTAAGTTAAAATGTAGTGTTGATATGAGGACTTCATCTCCCTTTTTAAATTCAAATTCTTTATGAGATTTGTCCCACCTTTTCTTTTCATATTCAAATGCTTTTTGGATGCATTCTTCCGCATGCTTTCTACACATTTGTTGCATATGAATAAAGGATTTAGTGCCAGGGTGTATATCCAACCTTGGTAGTTTATTTAAATGATTTACTGGGGTATTTGGTACATATCCCAGCCAGAGTTCAAATGGTTTCTTCTCTGTTACAGAATGAGTTGTGCTGTTATAAGCAAATTCAAGGCCAGGAATTAATGTTACCCAGTCATGTGTGAATTTCTCATTGTCTTTGTATTCTAATCCAAAGGCACAATATCTTCTGATCATGTCTTCTAGAGTTTGTATCATTCTCTCAGCCAGCCCATCAGTTTGTGGATGGTGTGCTGTAGACAATTTTAATTGACAACCTGATACTTCCATCAAAGATGTCCAGAACTCTGAAGTAAATTTAGGATCTCTGTCAGAGATTATGGCTTTGGGGAACCCAGCAGTATTCATCATCTGAGTCCACCATAGTAATGCCAAGTCTTTTGCAGATACCTCTTTATGGGTAGGGATAAACTTACACATTTTTGTTAATCTATCCACTATTACCCAGCAAGAATTGAAACTTTCTTTTCCTGCTAATGGCAAGCCAGTTACAAAATCCATGTTTATAATTTCCCATGGAGCTTTTGGATGCTCTATTTGTTGTAACAACCCAGCTCTCTTCCCAGTTAATCTTTTAGATTTCTGACAAGAGTCACATGTTTCAATGTATTTTTGTACATCCTCTTTCATGTTTATCCACCAGGCTGTATTTTTAACTCTGGTTAATGTTTTGTTAAAGTCAAAATGACCAGCTAAGATGTCATCATGACAAGTACTCAACATTAACTCTTTCATAGAAGGTGGTATTACTATTACATTGCTTAACTTTTTCCTGTAATATATATATCCATCTTCAATTGATAGTTTACCTTTTTCCAACGCATTTTTATACTTTGGAGGCAAGGTTTTAATTAATGCACTCATAGAGGCATTTGTTGGATCATTAAGAATGGTAAATAGTTTAGACAAATCTTTATCAGATGAATAATTTTCCAATATATTTTGCATAAACTCTTCTTCTAAATCCACTATATAAATCCCAAATATATGTATAACCTCATTTTCAGGCACATAAGCTGGGTTGTCAGCATCATTTGGCAAAGGACTTCTGGATAATAAATCCACATTTGAATGCAATGTTCCTGCTCTGTGAGTGATTGTCATTCTTCCTCTGTACTCTTGTACAGCTAGTTGCCATCTAAACATGTGCCTATTAGGTGTTTTCATGTTTAGTAATGATTTTACTGCACTGAAATCTGTTATAAGTTCAAACTTCTGGTCTTCCAGATAGTAATGAAGTTTCTCCAAAGCCCACACCACAGCTAAACATGCTAGCTGTGTGGCACCATACCTTAATTCTGTTTTTCTTAAGGTTCTGGATATATAACAGATAACTACTTCAGATAATTTTCCATTTATTATCTGTTTTTGCTGTAAAGCAGCACCCAAACCTATGAAACTTGCATCGGTGTACAAGATAAAAGGTAGGGTGAAATCTGGCAGTCCCAATATTGGAGCTGACATTAAACATTCCTTTAATTTATTAAAGGCGTGTTGTCTTTCATTATTCCAAATGAAAGCTTCATTCTTCCTGATTAATGTTGTTAAAGGGGCTGCAATGGATTGGTAATTTTTAATATATTGTCTATAATATCCACACATACCCAAAAAACTTTGAACCTCTTTTACATTTTTAGGTATCCCAATGTTTTTAATTGCTGCAACTTTATTCTGGTCAACACAAATTTGTAATCCAGATACAAAATGTCCAAGTACTTTCAAGGATTGAAATCCAAACTTACATTTCTTTAATGCAATAGTCATATTGATTTCATCCATTTTTTGAAAGACTCTTTTCAGGTGATTTAAATGTTCATCATATGTTTTTGAAAACACTATGATGTCATCAATATAGACCAATAGCCATCCTTCAACCATATCCTGATGAAAAACACTATCCATCAATTTTTGGAAGACTGAAGGGGCATTCTTTGGGCCAAATGGCATTCTCACATACTTATATATACCCATATGTGTGGTTATTAATAAGTAATTTTGAGATTTTCTTTCCACAGGAATCTGGTGGTAACCCTTGTTCCCATCCAGACAGGAAATATATTTTGCTCCTTGTAAGGTAGCATGGATAGAAGCTATCCTTGGTAGAGGGTAAATATCATCTACTGTATATGTATTCAGAGCTCTATAATCACCGCATAATCTTGCCTTATCTTTTTCATAAGAGATTAATACTGGTGAAATGACACAATACTTAGGTGTTGTGTCCACTTTTTCAACAATACCCATTTCCAACAACAATTTTATATTGTCTTAAATATCTTTCCTTTTTGCAGGAGATTCTGGGTAAGGTTTCTTTTTTAAGCTGCCAGGAATATTATCCAGATCACAGCTTAGAGAGATTTTCATCTCATGGTCTTTGACCAATCCTAGTTCATTTGATCCATGAGCAAATGCCATAGGATATGATTTAATCAATCTCAAAATGTCTTCTTGTTCAATTTTTGAGATTTGAGGACTGAAAGAGGCCTTTTGGATTTCATTTTCCAATTCTCCCACTTCATTGGTGGTTCTTCCACCTTGCAGTTGTTCTTCTCTAGGAGAAATGGCATATACTGAATTTTCGGAACATATTTTGAATTTCCTTTTACCATTCACCCCTATGGTGAAACAACTGTTTTCAGGATCTAGTTTAATGCCAAATTTTGTCAATAAATCATTGCCAATAATAAACCAATCACTACAATTATTATTATCCATTACTACAAATTCACAAACTGCTCTAACATATCCATTATTATATTTAAAGAATACAGCAGTTTTGTATTTGCCAATTGGATTTAATACTGAACCAAAACCCCTCCAGTTCTTTGTCTGAACAGGTTCTAGTTTTTCCTGGTACTTACTATCAAGTTTCATAAATGCATTAAGTGAAACTACACTACCTGCAGCCCCAGTGTCAAGAATGGCATTCATTTCTTTTCCACATATGATAATAGGTGCTCTGATAGGTGTTATTTTGTAAGTGTCATGAGATACATCTTTAATTATTTCAGCTTCCTCTATGGAAGTTAAAGATGTGTCTGTATGAGGTATAGCATCATTCAGGAACATTATATCCTGTTCTAATACAAATATCTCATTTTCATCATCACTGTAAGATATGTTACTCTTGCAATCCTCACTGGATTCCACATTCTCATCTTCATGATTACTAGGTTCAGAATTCTGTGAGGTTTCAATAACATTTATTCTTTTCTTACACGTGTGACCTTTAACCCAAGGTTCATTACATTTGTAACAAGTGTTATTTTCTTGTCTCTTAGGGACAAGGGGAGCTGAAGGTTTTTTCTTTTCCACTGGTAACTTACTTGTAGTAGGTTTTACCACGTCAACACTTTGTCTGTAATTACTATACTTGGTTTCATACTTGTGGTTTAATAATATCTCATTGCATATATTAATGAATCCAGAGGTGTCTCTGACAGTCTCAGTTCTAGCTACAATAATGTCTCTAACTGATATAGGCAACTTGTATATTATTTTTTCTTTCCACTCTTCATAATCCATTTTTGGATCCATAGATTTCATGATTTTTATTAAATTTATTAAGAAGACCATGGGTTTATCTCCAGCATTTGGATTATATCTGGCCCTTTCATACAGTCTTTGTTGAGTGATTCTAAATTTTGGGCCACCAAATTGCCTTTCAATTAGTGCCTTCCATTCATTCCAGGAGTAATTAATTCCCTCACTCAATACAGATTCAAACCATAATAAGGCCACATCTGTAAATAAAGATATTAACTTTGAAGTAATTTCTTCATCAGGTAATTTATATGAAAATTTTAAGTTATCAATTCTTTGTATGAATTGTTGCCAATCAGATTTTGAATCCCCGTCAAAAGAAGGGTACTGATCTAACTTAGGTCAGTTCTTTTGGCTAGTTTTAGCTTCCCTAACCTGAGGAATATTGAGTAATTCACTCACTTTAGAAAGATGATCATTAATTTCATCTTTTACTGATTTTATATTCCCAGAGCCCATGACACTATGTTCATGTTCCATCATTGGTTTATCATCAGAGTGTTTCATAAAAACTGGTACTCTTTCTACATAAGAGGTATTATCCTTTATTGTTTCAGTATTTTTCAAAATGTTGGCTACCTCAATTTCTACTCTTTGTAACCTATCTTTTATTACAGGTACATGAGTTAAAGTATCATTTACATTTGAAAAAGACAATTTTACACGTCCCTCTATGGTGGCCATAATATTCTGAGAATGTTCTAATTTAATTTCTAAATTTTTAATCTCAGAATTTAATCTTTTGTTTTCATTGATCAATTCATTATTTGAATTCTCAATAATTTTTAACTTATTGGCTGTTGTACTCAATGATTGTGTGATGTTTAATAATACACTTTCTGTATTATTGCTGGATTCTCTAGAGAATTCTTCCAATTTTTCAATTCTCAATAATAATTTACTAATTATTTTTGATTCCATTGGATTTTCTTTCAGAAAATATTCAATTTTGTCTGTTTCCAATTCAGAAGATTCATCATCAGGGTCAATTTTTTCTTCATTTGATTCCATTTTTATATTAATAGTATTTTCATAGTGATCAATAAAACTATGTACATTGTCCTCATGTAATGACAAGTCTAACATGTTATTTTCAAATGAATAATTTTTTAAATCCTTATCAATTATATCCAATAACTCTCTATCAATTTCATTACCTATAAGTAATTCATTGTTAGGATTATATAATTGATCTTGAGAAGATGGATGACTTACCACGGTCTTATTCCATTTCCCCTGCCTCTCCTTGGCTTTCCCCTGTAAGGGTGACTGCTGGATCCCTGTTGAGGAGGACTGTTGTAGTTTTGGGCATACCAATCCCACTTCCATTTGCTTACATTTATCTTTTGGTCCTCTTCTGGGACTGGAGGTGTTGCTGTGGTATTTGGTGCCACAGGTTGTTGATGAGACCTTATATCCACTAGAGCCTGGTTGACTTCTATAAAGCCCTGTGCCGCCCTTTTCTCCAGATTGTTGATCTGGTCTAACATATTGTTTACTCTTATTGTTAGTGTATTCAGTAGGGTTGAGAGGGAGTGAATTTGCTCTTGTAAGGTGTTTTTGGACTTCTTTATTGACATTTGTTTTAAGAGCTTTTCCTTTTCCTCCATGGACATTGGTGGGGTGTTGTTTATTGTTACTGGTGATTCTTGACCCTCCATTTGGATGTCCTGTAACAGGTCTTTCAGCTCTAGTTCTTAAGTTATAAGGTTTTGCCTTATTACTTACAATGTCATTGTTGTCACACATTTTTACGTGGAATTCTAAAGAATTGAAAGTTTGAGATATGAAAAACTTCAAAAAGGAGTTTAATCAGTATTTATTAATACCACTGAAGACAATTTAATTGCTTACTTATTGGTATGAAGTGAATCTTTAAGTGCCAAAAGTCAAATATGCTTTTTATGTGGTCACTTAATTTAACTGGTCTACAATATGTAGCCGTGTTTTTATATTAAAAAAGAAAAACAACTGTCAGCAAGATTCTTTTTTAAATATAAATGAATTTTACAAACCAATAGAAAAGGGATTAAGAGTCCTGTAAAAAGAAAACAATTAATCAGTTTAATTGGTTATCATCTGCAAAGATCACAAATTTAATTGGTCTATTGACAGACTCCCACTAAGAACAATTTTATGTTAAATTAGTGGTAAAAATTTTATCTGCAAACATCACAAATTTAATTGGTCTATTGACAGACCCACTAATAACAATTATATGTTAAATTGGTGGTAAAATTGTTGATTCAAT
Organism: Hemileia vastatrix; assembly: GCA_030280995.1. NCBI lineage: Eukaryota > Fungi > Basidiomycota > Pucciniomycetes > Pucciniales > Zaghouaniaceae > Hemileia > Hemileia vastatrix. Next base: position 44,697,702 of record JASXTE010000001.1, read on the forward strand.
ATCACAATTTTATTATATAACAGGGCTTCTTTTTCTGAAATCACTATATAAGTGACCCCAACCTGTTGTAATTATCCAAATATTTCTATAGGGATATTATTTACGTGCACCTTCTTTTGAAAATTTCACTTACAGGATTATAACAGAATTCTTGAGGAAAGGTCCCCAATTGTCAGGCTATGGTCAAGTACAAGGACGTGAAATAGCTTGAATAGTCAGTTGTCTAGAAGATTTAAATGGTCCTATATGAATACTGTAGTTTTAATCCACTAAGTTGTAAAATATAATCAAATATAAAGGTCTCAGTAATATAATTCTCACTATTCTTATATATGGCTTACAATCTTTGTAGTTGGTAGAAAAATAGATTATATAATTCAGATACTATTCAAAAGACTTATAAAAGTACTAATTGATATGTATTGTAATTTATTTGGTTATATTGGTTAAATTGTAATGATAAAGAATGAAGAAATACAACCCAAAAACCTCCTCCTTTTATACACACTGAGTTCCCCAATGATTCCCTTGATGTACCACCCAATACACAGTTAATGACGCCTCTAAACAACTAATAGACATGCCCATCAACATTCCTAGTAACCCATGACATAATTAGAAGAGTAACAACCGCCAAAATCCTGTAATAATAAGGGAAATCCATCAAAATTAAAGAAAAAGACAAAAAGAGAGTATATGCGTATAAAACAATAATATTAAAGACTAAAGGAGACTTTTTAAGGTTAGTAATAGCTTAATAATAAGGGGGATTGACTGTAGAAATAATGGGGCTAATCCTGACATTATACTACGTGAAATTCCCATTCAAAAATAACCAAAATTGACTGAGAAACCACCCAAAAACTTAAAAAAGAGCGTGAGATGTGGGGTAACTACATGCAGTTCTTGGCAGGCGCTTGCACGGGTAAATCCTTGACTAAAATTAGGCGAATTTAAGCGTGGTGATGAATTAAAGTGCCAAGAGTGAGGTTATTAATGAAATTAGTGCATATAAACAAGGTCAATGCATTATTAATTAAGCTAGGACACTAAATAAGCACCTGTCGCCTATTTTAGTGTGTTTCCCCACAGTGGGCGTAGAATGTGGGGTAATTATAGTGTGAAAAAGCTAACTTTGCTAAAAATGAAGCTATTCACACGGGAAAAAAGCAGGCAGTATGTGGCCAGTACACAGAAGCCATTTCTGGCATAAAAAACACCAAATTTGAAAAGTGTTATTTTTATGCATTTAAATAGCCAAATCAATAGTTCTAAATGAGCCCAATTGATCTGTCAAAGCGCAATTTTGATATTCTCAATTTTATAGCGCATATAGTCAACTTTTAAGTGAAATAAAGCGCATTTCTTGTTTTTTGCATAAAACAATGAATATAACAGCTTTAAGTGTACTTAAAAATTATGTAGCCTTATACTTAAGGTTCTTAAGATTACCCTAACATATTACAACTTAATATTAAGTACATAAGACCTATAAAAGGTGGATATATGCGTGTATATAAGGTGTTATAATGGCATTTTTTTGTGTATTATCATAATTTTACTTATGTATACTATTTGTGTACTCTTATTTATTATTCCCATGTCTAGTTCATGTGTTTAACATAACTTATAAGTACTTTTTACTCAGTCCTGGGGATATACAGGCTGACACCTACTGTGATGTGAAAGAGAAAAATTTGATTTGAAAATAAACTGGGGGAGAAGAGTTGTGACATGGAGTATATGGGTAAGGATGGAAGGAAGGTTATGTGCAGCTGATTGGGTGGATGTGGGTACTTGTGGTCTGAGTTGTGGTCAAGAAAATTGTACATAAGTAGGACATATTTGTCCCAATTTTTGAGACCCCAAGTACCAAATCAGCCATGTTTCATGGTGTTTTTGTGTGGCATTTTTCAAATGAAACACACTAGGTGTGTTTGGTAATTTTTGAGACCCCCTAATTAGAAGAAGGAATTTACATTAAATATAATCTATAATTAAAAATTATTCCACATATTTAAACATGAGTTTTCGGGATGTATTTATTGAATTTTAATTTCCTACAGAGTGCTGATTGTCAGTTACAGATGTTGTTCCTAATCTCCATAGGATTCCACTAGAAGTTTCATACAAGACCTTTTTACATGTTTTAAATTTGAGCTTCAACTTCTAACTTTTAAATAACAATCTAAAAAAAATTAATTCAATTTATTTTCAATAAATTCAAATATATTGTTTTGATGTTCATCTTTCTAATGCCTAAGTAATTTTTTTTAAAAACAGTTAATTAATAGAATAATAACTTTATAATTTTTTTAATATCTTATCACAAGATAATCTTAGTCTTTATATATCTCTTATTGAACTCCCAAATCAAATGTAATCATGAGAAATTTTCAAATTAATGAAACATTATACATATATAATGTCTTTAATTTTTTATAAAATGTTTAACAAATGAATAAAACGGTATATGCTGTAAATGATAAGCTTTAAATTTTAGTACATAGGTATCTGGGAATAAGAAAACCTGTTAAACTAATTTGTATTCAATTTTTTTAAATGAGAGCTATAAGAGCCCTATTCATGAAGAAGTATTATATTTAATCCTATATATATTGAAAAACAGCTTATCAGACTACAAGGTCTGTCCATAGTTTATATTTTATAAATTTGTATATCTGTATTCTTTCAGCTACATTGAAAAAGTCTAGCTCATGAAAAAAGTTAATTTTTTTAATAAATTTTCTTAATGAGTTTAAAATTTTCTTTAATTTTAATGATGCCTTCTAAAAAAAAATTTACTTTACTTCATTTTATTTTATTTGATCTGATTTTGTTTTATTTTATTCTATCATAATATATAATATTGTATTATATTATATTATATTTCATTTCACTTTACTTACTAATATTCTATTTAATTCAATTAAATATATATTTTTTATATTTTATTTTAGTATATTTTATTCTCTTAAATCATGATTTAATTTTTTTTTTCTTATTTTATTTCAAAATGTGATAAAAAATGTGCAAATAAAAGTGTTTGAATTCTCAACATGAGCTGGTGAACTCTGATATAAACACATATATCAGAGTTCACAACTTAATTTCATTCATGTGACCTCTGATCTATGGCTTTACATCAGAGTTCACCAACCATTTTTATGCATGTGTACTCTGATCTATGGCCATACATCAGAGTACCTGTCAAGCTGAGATCAAGTATAGAGACATGAAATAGCTTGAATTCTCAGTTGTCTAGAAGATTTTAATGGTCCTATATGAATACTTTAGTACTAATCCAATAAGTATTAGAATATAACTCAATATAAGGGTCTTAGTAATTTTAATCTCACTAATTATAAATGGGTTACAATCTTATAGTTGTTAGAAAAATAGATGTAATAATTCAGATACTATTCAAAGACTTAATAAGTGTTATTGATACGTGTTGTAATTTTATTGGTTATATATTTGATTGTATAGATAAGGAATGTAGAAAACAAGACCAAAACCCCCTCCTTTTATACCCAATAACTCCCCCAAAAAACCCCTTGATTTACCAGCCCTATAAACAGTTAATGACACCTCATTCCAGATAATAGACCTATTCAACAACATAAAGAGTGACCGGTAACATAATTTGTATGATATCACCTGCCAAAATCCTGTAGTAATAGGGATAATCCATCAAAAATAAAGAATAAGTAAAAAAAAGAGAGTGTATGTGTGTAATACATTAAAATGAAAGACTAAAAAGGAAAAATTAAGACTAATTATTACTAAATATTGAAAGGTATTAACAGTAGAAATTATGGGGCTAATAATGACATTAAACTATGTGAAATACCCATTCAAAAATAACCAAAATTGACTGAGAAACCATTTAAAAACCCAAAAAAGAGCATGAGATGTGGGGTAACTAAATGCAGTCTTTGGAAGGTGCTTTTACAGGTAAATCCTTGACTAATTAAGGCAAATTTAAGCATGTTAATTAATTAAAGCACCAATCTTGAGGTAATTAATGAAATTAGTGCATATAATAAGGTCAATGCACCTATAATTAATTTAGGACACTAAATAAGTGCCAGTTGCCTGTTTTAGCCTGTTTCCCCACAGAGGGCATAGAATGTGGGGTAATTATAGTGTGAAAAATCTAACTTTGCTAAAAATGAAGCTATTCACACGGGAAAAAACGCAGGCAGTATGTGGCCAGTACACAGAAGCCATTTCTGGCATAAAAACACCAAATTTGAAAAGTGTTATTTTTATGAATTTGAGTAGCCAAATCAATATTTCTAATTAAGAAAAATTGATCTGTCAAACGAATTTTTAATATTATTTAACTTATAGCATATATAGTCAACTTTTAAGTGATTTAAAGCACATTTATTGATTTTTACATAAAAAAATGAAAAAAACAGCTTTAAGTCTACTTAAAAATTATGTATCCTTATATTTGATGTTCTTAATATTACCCTAAAATATTCCAGCTTAGTATTAAGTACATAAGACTTATAAAAGGTGGATATATGCATGTATATAAGGTGTTATAATGGCATATATTGCATTTTATCATAATTTTTACATCTGTATACAACTTGTGTACTTTAATTTATTGCTCCCATGTATAGTCCATGTGTTTAAAATAACTTGTAAGTACTTTTTACTCAGTCATGGGAACATCCAGGATGACTGTACCACATCCATTTTTTGCCTGTGAACTCTCACCACACAATATGGGGGGCGTATTGGCTAGCAAGTCCGCAACCCTGGACCCAAACTCACCACAGATTGAACACATATTGAACTATTGATAAAGGAACCATACAATCAGGGATGAACACCACTCAGAAGAAAGGTTATAGGTGGGTGTTCAAGTAGAGTTCAGTATATGTTCAGTATGAGTTCAGTCTGAGTTCCATCTGAGTTCAGGTTGAGGACTTGCTAGCAAGTCCACCCCCTATATTGCATAGTGTCTGATCTAAGGTCATACATCAGAGCTCACCAGAAAAATTTAACCAATTTAATGCTTTTACATGGCTATATAACAGCATCCATCAAAGGTAATAAAATTAATTAAATGACATTAAGACTTATTATAATGTAATTGAATATAAAAAAGACAGATAGATGAGTATAATTATAGGCCTGTTGTCTAGAAGGAGGAGAATGAGAGGAGAAGAGGAAGAGGGAGGAGAAGAGTGACTAATTTTAAGATAAAAGAAGAAGATGGAGAAAATGACTAAAAGATAAATTGAAAACAAGATAAAGGAATTGATAGAACTAATGACAATAGGTGGACTTAATTACAATTGTAAGTATTTTATTTTCACTCTGCTTAAGTATAAATTAATAATAATTAAAAATCTTATAAAGTAACATTTATATATTTATATAATATTTAAGGGGAAAGAGGTGCCACAATAAACAATAAAATAGAAAATAGTATTTAAAATAAGATAAGTAATGTAAGTTAAGTGATGGGCTGAAGGGGATTACCCAAGATGATTTTATAGGCAAGGAGTCCTCTGAAGTGCCACAAAATTTGTATAAAAAAAGTAATAATAAAATGAAACAAGAAAATAAAAGAATATAAGTGAAACCTGGATATTGAGAGAAAAATATGACACAAAAAATTAAACCCACAAATAAGAGCTAATTCTTCCCATCTTACATTTCCAACCCAGTTAATTAAAATACTGAGTAACTACGTAAATTTGTTACATGGGAAACTGTGAGAACTATATCCAAAAAAGGCATTACAATGAGTTTTAAGTAGTTTTAATTGAACCAATAAAATCATGCCATTTTGATGCAAAAATTTATGTAATAAGTTAAATCCTAAAACATAAATAATTAATTTGTTTTAACTTTTTCATTAGAGAAATAACTAATTTAATTAAAAACAAGTAACTGATTAAATGAATTACTAATTTAAAATAAGTATTTTAATAAGTTTTATTAAGTTAGTGTTTTAACTTATTTAATAACTTTCCTGACACAATTAAGGGTCAACAAGCACTCAATATTTATGGATTATAACATATGAAAAGTTTTATTTAATATATAAATTTAATTAATTGAGTTTTAATTACATTATAATTTAATTTTACAATTGTAATTATAATATATGTTCATAATTAATTAATCATTAATTTATGAATAATAAATACATAAAAATGCACCATGATTTATAGAATGTAATATATATTATGTTTATGTGAGTGTATAAATAATTTATTTAATAATAAAATTAATATAATACTTATCTTACTTATTTTAATAAAATGTTTCTATAATTTTATTATGCCATAAAATATTATTTTAAATACATAAAATACATAAATTTATTTCCTCCAATAAAGTATTATAGCATTTTACTGGGCTCCTGAGACATCCTGGCTGACACTCCCTCACTCTAAAAAAATAATAAAAAAAATGCTAAATTTTTTTCTTTCTATCCTTTTTTAACAGAGTAGGCACCACAGAAAATTTGGGGGGGGGTATTGCTAGCAATACCCCTCATTTAAAAATGTTGGGAAGTGATTGGAAAGCTGTTGGAAAGCTGCTGGTAATTCATTGTGAAACCAGATTTAAATCAATTGGACAAAGATTTGGTAATCAGTTAGACCTAGATTCAACCCAACTCAATCACAGATCTCTGGGAGCTTGGTGATTAATTTGATCTTCAGCTGAGCACAGATTGAGCAAAGCTGGAACACATAACTTAACATATCATAATAATCAATTTCCCGTTTTGTGAAAAGCAAAATTTGATATTCAGTCTAAAAAAATCTACAGATATTTTCTTGCCAAGTTGGTAACAGAAGGTTAAACTGTAGTATCTCAATTGTTACATTAGACCACATAGATATTTGATAAAACATACAATTCAAATCAATTTTAATATTATTGAGATCACCATAAGTGTCTGACCAAAGACTTACAAAATGTATGTTAGTATCCAGACATTGTTCTAGGCTGTAGTTTCAATTTGGATTTTGAACTGCCATCTAAAGCATTTTGATATTAGACAGAAACACAAATAAGTGTAATAAGAGTGAAATTATTCTATTTTGTGATTATAATGTAACAATAAAGCACATTTTTATCAAGAAAATTTTTCTTCTTCCACATACCCAAATTTACTCTATAGGCTCAAGATTTATTTTTAAGCCATATTATTTATTTCAGTTATCATTCATTTGCTTCTAATATTTTTTACAAAGATAATAATAATACATGTGAAAGAATTATTATATAATGTAGTGTATGCTAAAAAGTTATTTTCTCATTTTATTCAAAACTGATTATTCATTTTTTGGTTCAATTCATCTGTTAACAACCACTATCCTCAGATATTATTTTTACTTAATATGTCAAGTCTAAGATGTGTTGGACAGTTCTCAATAACAGTTGATCAAATTTATATGAATGTAATTTCAAGATTTCAAAACTCACCAACCCCCACAATTTTACAGCAAGGCCATTTGAATGTTCATATATTTGGACTATTTGAAGAAAGAAAACCAACCCTTGTCAGTAATCTTTCTCAAGTTCAGAGTCAGAACATTAGACCACTATTGGGTGACATTGGGTCTGGATCTCACCATTTAAACCAAAGAAGTGCCTTGAATCCTATGAAGCCATTCTATTTTCATGCTTACTTGGTTCCAGTTTTTAGTAATCAGTATCAACTTTGGGGGATGCCTCTTTTCTTCAAGTACACTAATCAGTCTTGTTAAAGAAGCATTTTCTTCTGCTCAAATTGATTTATGTCCGATCTTGAACTACGACTCCACTATCTTTTTTAATATCCCGCATGTAATTTTTGAAGCCTCTTTCCAAAAATCTCAGAGTACTCAAGATTGGAAAGCTGATTAACTTATCCAAGGAATCAAAACAGTTCTCAAAACACATCAACTTCAAGAAATAAATTTTATGATTGACAATGAAAAAATGTTAAAGGAAAAGTTGGATATCATGTGGAGGCACCAGGACAACCATTGGCTAAGAACTGGATTTGATGACTATAAAATCAGTTTCCTAACAATCAATTAACCCCTGAAGGAAATGGGTCAATACTTGCTGATGATATGGGTTTGGGAAAGACGCTGTCAACTCTTTCTCTTATAAGTGAAACTCAAAGTGAAGCAAGGAAATTCCAGGTATTGGAAAATTAAGAAGGTATTAATTGGAGTTCAGCCACACTGATTATATGCCCACTGGCAACACTATCAAATTGGATCAATGAAATAAGTGTGCACTTTGAAGATAATGCGCTTCCTTTCAAGGTTCTTTATGGGAAGGATTGTCAAAATACTGACATTAATGAGCTACAGGACACTTCTATTGTTTTAACAACCTATGAAACAGCTAGCCCAACAATGTCAAAAAATCAAAGCCAAAAAAAGATACCAGCGACTCAAAAGCTCTTTTGGTATAGAGTTGTTTTAGATGAAGCTCAGTTAATGCCCATTTCTATATCTAAAACTTAAAACTTAATTTTTATAATCAATTTTTATAGATATTCTTTTAGTTACATTAAAAATCCTTACTCGCAGAGGGCTCAAGCAATCTTTGACTTGGAATCCCAACACCAACTATGCTTGACTGGAACTCCACTTCAGAACAGGCCCACTGACCTTCAAAGTCTTATATTTTTTCTTAGAATTGAAAAGTGGTAAGAAAACTGGTTATGGAAGAATTTCCTTTTTCCAGGTTTGCAAAAAGGAAAGGCTAATTCTATAAAATCAATCAATCACTTAATGAAAGTCATAAGCCTAAGTAGAACAAAAGATGTAATTTTGCCTCTTCCAAAAAAGATTCAAAGGGGGATATCAGTTCAATTAGCAGATCCATGGAGGTCTAAACTTGATGTGCTTCAAGAAGGATTCACTGAGCAATATGGGCCCTCCAGAAACACTGACCTCCCTTGGGACTCATCTGAGTTTCTTAGAGAGCTGATGATTTTAAGAAAATTCTGAAACCATCACATCTACAAAAATCTGGATGAAACTCCAACTTTTGATTTCACCTGGCAGCATTCCGCAAAGATTTTTCATCTTATAGGCCACTTGAAAAACTTTTTGTCTGGTGAAAGGGGAATAAATTTTCTGAAAGATGTTATATTCTCCAACTTTTCAGACTTTTTGCAGATGCTAGTGATTCTATAATGAATTGTTTACAAAACTGTGTTGGCCTATTAAAAACAATTTTCTAAAATTTCAAAATTGAATAAAAATGGCTCTAGATGACCACAATATTAGGTATACACAGCTAATGGGTGAACTCAGCAGGACAAAGCGAGACAAAAATATGCATGAATTCCATTTTAATAAAAATTGCCAAGTTTTGGTTGGAACAATTCAGGCTGCAGGAGTGGGTATAGATCTGAAGTGTGCTCAAAATGTATATATAATTGTGAGCTCAATGTATTATATTTCATATTATTAAGAACAAAATTATTAAATTTTTTATATGTTCAATGTTGAAATAGGAGCCAAATTGGAATCCAGCAGTTGAGCAGCAGGCTGTTGATCAGCTGTATAGAATGGGGCAGCAAAATGAAGTAAATGTTTTGAATTATTTTGTGCATGGAAGTATAGAATTCAGCATGTATAAGATTCAAAGGAAAAAAATGGAGCTAACATTGTAAGCCAAATTAAAATTCTATAAATTTTAATGATAATAGTAATCATTAAAATTATGTTTTTGTTTTCAAGGCTAAGTGTCCCAAACAGTGGAAATGAGGAGTATGAATGTGCAAACCTATTATTAAGGGAGTTTTTCAATCACTCACATTAGAGGAAGCAAGAATTTCAAGGAGAGCAGGTAAATTTATGGTTTTGAGGATCTAAAAGTCTGAGTTGTTGAGGATTTAGAGATGCAAGATATAAAGGAGAATAACAGTCATTTGGAAAACCCCCAGGGACATGAGAAGGATTAAGTTTAGGTGATAATGTTGAAACTAAACTGATTCTTTTTTACAAGGCCAAGTCCTTTAGCACACTTCCAGAGTAGGTCAAGGTATCTCGTATATAAAAGTGTTTTTGGTCAAGATATTGTGCAACTTTAGAAAAATCTTCAGACCTTTAATGCATTAAGATACGTCTTGAAGATCCATCATTATCAATTTCGGTGTCTGAACAACACTTGATGTTTGTAAAAAGGTTGTGTTAAGTTTCACAAAGTGGAAGGTGTTTAAGAAGTTTAGTTTGGTTAACTGGATTCTAAGAATCATTGTTATTTGAAATAAAGGTCATAAATAAAAATTGTTGAAAAAAATGGGATTTTCATACTTTTTTTTAATTCTATATTTATGCTTTCTCACTTTGATTATTTTTTGAGAGCTATCAGAATCCTTCCCAAGTCTTAATTTATCAGAATGACCCAAAAACCAATGGTGAAGAACTCCCATTTGATTTGAGAAGCTAATTTGAGTTGAGTCAATTGGATATGAAATCAAATTATTGGTTTTTAAGGCATTTTCCCAGTGTTTAATGAGAATATTTGCCAAGACCTGGTTCCATTTGTCAAACCAATCTAGGTTCCAAGCAAAAGTTGACCCTAGGAAACCGCACATGCCAAGGTGGTCAATAAAAGATTCACAGAAAATTGGTGGAAAATTTTTCAAATCAGCTGAATTTGATTCTGGATGAGGTAGTTCAAAGGCGATGTTGCAAGAAATCATGTCGAATGATGAAAATCTGTCTAATTGCTCTTGAGTAGGGTTTTGTTTCCATCCATTTGATTCTAATGACATATCCAAAAGTGAACGACAAAAATTGTGTATAGATCTACAAAAGTGAGAATTGAATGGAGGCAAAGTATCATTAAAAATCCTATTAAGTGTTTGTGTGTTTTTGGGCAGGTTTCAATGAGGAAAGTAAGAGCTACTAGGGCTCATAAAAAATTAGATTAAGAAAGTGTCCAATAAAATTAAACAAAGAAGAAGGATAAATTGTGGAGCTTCAAAACTTTATGATCAAAGTTGATTTAAGGAGAAGTATCACAAAAATTAAGAATAAGAAATATTTCAACTTTATGGCATTATAATATGCATTAATTATATTTTTATATGCAATTTGAACTCAAAAAGAATGGTACAAAAGGAAGAGAATGATTATGTGATAAAAGAGGACTCATTTGAGAAAAGGATTTTTTTTCTTTTCAAAAAATGTTTACACAAAAATAATTTGGTAAATGTGAGGCTATGTTCATTTTTTGATTACCAAAAAATTATTTTTGGTCCAATATGATAGTAATACATATTCCATTGAGTAATTTTTTTCAACCTGAATAAATAGACTAAAGTGTTACTTCATCACATTTATGTATGAGAATTTATACAAGGTTTCAGATTTTTTGTAATGCTTTAAGGTTTAAACTTTTGTAGCATCTATTATTTGAGTATTTTTTATTATTTCTTTATGGAAAATTCTACCTAGTACAGACCAATTTTCAAAGTGAAGTAAATATGTTTTTGATTGTTTTTTACAAAAAATAAACCTTATTTTTGGGTTTAACTTTGATTTTTGGGGTAATTTTTTAAATAATTATGTTAAAAATATGAATTACTTTTCTTATAGTCCATAACTAAATTTTTTTACTAAAATCAAATAATTATAGGGTAGCTAGATATAACTCAGAAGGCATTTGATAGAAAAATAATTAAGATGCTTGTGTGTACAATAGAATTTTTTCCATGATAGAAAATATTCTGATAAACATGCATGCATTGTTGTACAAATGCAGAGAGTATACATAATACAAATAAAGCAGACTGAATAGCTTTTAATTAATGTACATTTTATCTGATTAAAAAGCAAACATTTTAACTTAAATAATTTAAACACATATTCCATCATATTCTTTTGATAAAAAAATATAGCTTATATTAGCTAGTGACTTGCAAAAAAAGGAATACCTTCAATCGGTAACTTCCAAGAGCTAACTTATTCCTACATTTATCACAATTATAATGCCTCCATTTTTTCATGTATGTCAATTTCAAGAGCTTGGATGTGTCAATAGAAAGTATCAAACTTCTTCTGGGTCTTTGAAGTTGGTATGGCTTTCAAAAGCTCTAATTCTTATGAAAAACATCAAGAGGAAAGAAATAGGAAGGCCCAGATGGTTATTTCTTCCAAAAATCCTCTTAACATTGGAAGTTCCAGCTCCACAGAAACAGTAATCTGTATATCTATAGTTCAAAGTGAGAATAAAAGTCTTTATGATGTTTTGATGATTTATTATATAGGGGCAGTTGCTATTGGGGGCAGAAGTATCTTCAACAGTCTCTAGAAACTCAAATCTTGGGGAACAGTATATTTAAATAATTATGTGGCAGGCAGCAAAGCTTTCTCTGATTCATCATTTGAGCAAAGAAGGCTGTACTCAATTTTTGCATGAAGAAATTAATAAGCTCAAACTTCTAGGTGATAGTGGAAGACTGGATTCTGATAGCATTGTCCGCCTGATCCCACACTCAATAGATATGGTTTTTAGTCAATTAAAGCTCAATCAATCATTTTTCACTAAAACATTCTGTCCTAAATGCTTTGCTCTTTATGAGTATAACTCTCAATCTCAACCATCTATACTATGTTGAAATCAAAAGTTTTTTCATCATCAAAGCGCTATTTAAAAATTTTTGGAGCAGGACAAATTGTAGTTAAATGTGATGAAAGGCTGTATTTGATGAAGGAACATCAAGAACATGTAAAATACTTATCTCTTAAAACATTTCATCACCATTCTTTTATCAACTGGCTTAAGGAAAAGATAAAACTGTTCAAATTTGAGCCTCTGATTGAGAGGAAAACCCCTGTGGAAGACAATGTAGAGTGTGATTTGATGAAGGATGTTTGTGATGGTTTAATTTGGAAAAACTTTCCCATTACCACTCCATCTCTGGGTGGCAATGATGATGAATATACGATAACTTCAGGAAACTTAATGTTTACTTTATATGTTGACTGGTTTAGGACTGGTGGTAATAGGATTGGAGGTCATCAGAAGTCTGTAGGCAATATTATGATGGTGTGTATGAACCTACCTCAAGAAGATAGATACAAAATGGAAAATTGTTTTTGTATGCTATTATACCTGGACCAACAGGACCCACAAGTGAACAGCTTAATAACCTTCTAAAACCGCTGGTTAATGTTCTACAAACTCTATGGGATGGTATATTGATTGAAAAGATGCATCTTTATCCACGAGGCCAGAAATTAAGAGTTGCATTGTTCTCTTTGATAGGTGAAATTCCTGCAATACAAAAATTGGCTGGCTTTTTGTGTCACTCTGCAAGAATGTTCTGCTCTTTCTGTAATATCTCTAAAGATGAAATTAGTGAAAAAAATGTGGGAAATTTTTCATTATGGAATCATGAGGATCATATGTGCTGGGAAACAAAGTGGAAAAATTCTAAGTCACATTGGGAGCGTGTATCAATTTTTCAGAATCATGTGGTACAATGGAGTGAGCTGAATAACCTTGAATATTGGCTTCCAACTGAATATTGATCAATTGATGTTATGCATTCACATATGCTTGGCAACCTAAAAGATCACTGTCTAAGCTATTTTCAAATCCAAAATGCAGCAAAAGATCCAGAAAGAAAGCTGGAAATGGATAAAAATTGGCATGTAAGAGAAGAAGATGACAATTCCTTTTCTGATACTTCACTGCACAAACATTCTAAAAAACATAGAAGTAGCTTAAGCACCACAAATAATGATGATAATGATACAGGACACACAAGACAGCATAAGCGGCAAAGACTTACAAGTTCAAGACAGTCATCAAGTCATCATGGACTAGATAGTGAAGGATTGGGAACAAATCAATCAAGAAGCCAGAGTAGGTCATCCAGCTCCAAATTTATCCCTCCACATAGTGATTTGGCCTCATTACAGTCTCACAGAAGTGGAAGTAGGAATTCATTGTATAACTTAAGGCAAAGGAGCATTAGCATATCACAGAGTGAAGGATCTCACTCATCAAATGAGACAGCTAGAGATGAAGAAAATAAAAGGAAAGGTAAGGAGAAAGAAAATGAAGGTAGTAGTAATCCACAAATCACAGCAGCAGAGCTACAGGTTGTATGGAAGATGATTGTTCAAGTAAGAAGGCCTTCCTGGCTAACACGAGTTCCAAAATCAGTAGGATCTAAAAAGGCAGGATCCCTCAAGGCAGAAGAATGGCACATGATGTATACTGTCAGCCTAGATATCCCTAGGACTGAGTATTTATTATGCTTAAAATAAGATAACCTTAAGTAAATTAAGCTTATATCTTAAAAATAAAGTTAAAATAATAATATATATATATATAATTATTATTCTATTATATAACTTATAGTAGTTTAAACAGCTTATCCATAGCCTAATAATATTTATTAAGGTGTTAAAGGAGTCATAATATACTTATCTTAAGTGATATGAAGTAATTATTGACATACATAAGCTTATATGTATACATAAATCTCATATTCAGTGAAATATGAAGTATATTATGTATATTTAGGTATATAAGTGGGTTTTAGCCCCTTAATAGCCTATAACCTTTGTTTTTCTGCTTATTTTAGGTCATATGGACAAAATCAGTGGACTCACAACGCCTACAGAAGCATAGACACCTATATCAGGCGCATACACCCAGTTTGGACAACTAAAATTACTTCCTTGGATGGTTATTCACGGATTTATGGGTTGAAAGGATATTTCTGGGTTAATATGGATGCTTGGGGATGTTATTGGGGGCTTGGACATTTTATTTTTTTCCTTTATATGCTTTTGGTTTCATTAAATCTCTTTTTGATTGTTTATTTTACCTGTTTCTTTATGGTATCTGCTTTCATCTGGATTTTCTATTTATGGTATAGGTCTGTGTTATCATTAATAGTGATGGAGGGTCCTTACTGGAGGTCTGGGTGTTGAATCTTCTTGAAGTGGACGCCATGGGGAGGTGATGGGCCCACACAGTGCTGTAATTGCCAGGGATAGCAGTGACATCATCTGGATTGAAGGTCTGTGCACTCCAGTGGATTTGGGTATAAGTAAGGAGGGATTTTGACGATTATTTATCATCATTCAATTACTACAATTCAAAAAAACACTACAATACAATTATTAGCATTCAGAAATATATTATAAAGCCATTATAAATTGATATTATCTTTATATAAGCTATAACTATATTTTATACATCTATTTTCCACCACTAGCACGCATTTAAGTCCAAGTATTGTGAGTTTTATTTGAGTATAACTATTTTATTAGTCTTCCCCTGAGGTTTAATCACTAAATCATTTATAAATAAGTAGTAGGACCATAAATAAACACTATTATATCATACTTATATACTAGACTATACTGACATATACTCTCTACTTCCCTTCGTCGCTTATACCCCTTTGGTTTGAAAAATTTAAAGAATCTGAATCTTCAGCTTCCTCAGCTGAAAAACCAAGAGAATATTATCTTCTCAAGTCACTTGTAACATTATGCTTGATCACCAATTTTTTGACATTAAAAAATATACAGACTAATGAGCTTAAAGATCTAGATCAATTTCTGTTAGAGTATTGTGAGTGCCTGGAAGAGGGATGGAAAAATATTAATGCAAAGCCAAATCTGCATATCACTCAACATTATCCTGAAATGATAAAGCATCTTTTTCCACCATCACGTACAGCTACTTGGTCTGGAGAGCGGGTGAATCATATATTATCTGAAATTCTAAACAATCACCATCCACGTATGTAATGTTTGTAATCAATGATTTAAAAACTGAGCTGTGCTAATTTATTAATATTGACCACAGGAGAGATACTGCTAACAATGCTCAAACATTGGTATTGGAAGTCTAGGGTATTAGATCTTGGTGAAGCTGAAGATAATGATCATTGTGAGACTAAAAAAATCCATATTGATCTTAATAAACAAAACAAATGGATCCATCTAAGTATGGCATTATTTACTAAATGGGTAAGGGCACAAATGGGAAAAGAAACTTCAAGAAAGGCTTTGACACCATCAGAGAGAAGTGGGGATTGGGTAGTTGAAAACGTAGCAAGCATATTGATACATGGAAAGAGGTTTACTAGTTACCATCAACACATTTCTAATTCAACAATTGAATTCTACTATGGAAATATAGCCAGTTTGGGAAAATTTATGATCTTTTCAGGTCAAAGGAAGAGAATGATCAAATCTATTTAATAGTAAGTCCTTTCAAGGAGCTCTGTCCAGAAGAAACATCAAAGGATCCCTATGAGCTTTTCCCACAAGTGCATTGTTGGTTAGTAAGAGTAGCCAAAGCAACTCAAATTGTGATTAAGAAAGATGCAATAATTGGACATGTAGCTACTGTTGAGCACAAAAAAGGAATGTTTGGAATCAAAGACAAGGTAGTCACTTCCATTGGGCTGCAGAAAGTAGTGAGTGAAAAAATTAATCAAATTTGTTTTCTGTTGACTAACATCTTTGTGTTAATTTGGGATTAGGGAAATTTGTAGGATTGGTGATGTTTGTAAATGGTAAAAGAAATATTTCAATGCTTGATTAAAAATGCCATGAATCCAGCTTACCTTATCTTAAATTAGTGAAAAATTACATTGGTTGCTTTTAATGCGAGAGAACCCATGCTTTCAATGAGTCATTTTTATCTTAAATGTAAGAATGAAAGAAAGAAAATCATGATAAAGAGAAATATGATAAAATTGTTACTTAATGAATAATCTTCTTGCTCATTCATCTACTATAAATAGTTTGAACTTCCCACTTTAGCTGATAGCTATATATTATTCACTTTATTTTTCCCCAAGAGAACATACACGTTAACAAGACTATAAACATAGTATCTTTTTTTAATTTTACTTTGATAGGTATAAATTTTAAAGACTGATTATTTTTATTTTATTTTATTTTATTAAAGTCCATTATGGATGATAATTTTGAAGGGATGTCTCTTGACCCAACTGATTCCAGTTTTTTTCCACCTCAACATACTAATACTGGAAATACTCCACCACCACCCACTGCTGATCCACCTCCAGATTCATCTAAATCTTTACCACCTAATCCCAATCCAGGCCAAGAGTCTCATGCAGAACCAAGAAATTTTAATCCCAATCATCCTTCTCCTCTTGAAAATGCTGATCAGCATGCAGATCAGCTAGGAAGAGATTGGGCTAGTGAAGTATTGAGGGAATTTTTTGGAGACCAATCATCATCTTCTCAGCCTAACCAAGAAAAAAGCACAAGTGGAGCTGGTAAGTCAAATTTTTAGTGTATTCTTTTATTTAAAAATAACCAATTTAATTAACTTATTTGAATTTTTAGTGAATCCCTCAATCATTATGGGTATAAGTGATTACCACAGACTCAATTCAGCAGATTCTCATGAACGAGAATGTGGGTTAAGGGCTGTGAGAGGCTTAGTTAGAAGGAATGATGTTCCCAGGAGCTTGGACAGTCTAAATAGAAATATTTACCACTTTCTGAAGTATTGTCTTAGGGGACCAACACAAATAGAAAAATATCCTGCAAGCCCAACACCTTTGGAGATTGAAAATTGGAAAGCTTAGAACCGATTCAAACTGTCCTAACCCAAGTCCAATTTTCTAACCGTGCCAATTCTGCAGCTGATTGACAATTTCTGATAACCAATTCTATAGCCTTCTTGCAATCCAAAATTCAACTACCCAAATTTTTTCCATCTCCTGAGCCTTGAGGACTAAAAGGAGGAGCATATATCCCACTTTCTGTCAAAAGAAACTTAAAGCGTGAATTGCAAGAAAAAGGTTTTCAAAAATTTGCCTTGATTGGACTTGCCGTGATTTTTAGGAATCAACTTGGAATCAAGTCATGGGAAGCATAGTATGCCACCACTGTACCAGGTGGCTCACCACCTTGAATATAATTGATCAGTCAAAGCTTCAGTTCACTCAATGTGTTATTGAGAAATGGGTAGTTAATAAGGGGAAGGATATGATAAGGTTTTTTGGGCAAGAAGAGGAAAGGGTGGAAAGAAAAAAGATGGAAAAGAGGGCAAGGGCACAAGTAAAACATTATTGGACCAAGGTAAGTTTTTTATTTTACTTTGATTTTTGTTATTATGAAGCTGATTTAGTTGGAATTCAGATTGCTAGTGCACGCTACAAGTTAGCAAGAGATCTCTGCAGTGATGTGCCAGGTTTTTTTGTGCTTTTTCATGATACTAGGTGCATCTCTGATATTGAGGAAGGCCCACCACCAGCCCCAACTGCACCCATCCGAGCTATTCCTTGATGGAAAAATCCTGAACTCAATGATTTGTTTAAAAAAATGGATAAGATAAAAAGGACTTAGCCCATACACCAGCTCAAAAAAAATCGGCATCAAAAACATATTCACGTTCATCAGAAAGGACAGTTGCACAAGATGGTATATTCAATGTTCCCAAATACCTCCCCAAGAATTGCTATTCAGCAACATTCTTGGCAGGATTATCTGTGAATGAACGTGAGTCACTTGGGGTTGGAGCTGATATTGATCTGGTAAAGATTTGGGAATCAATTAGTACAGCATCAACATCATCATAACTTGGGTATAACGGTGATCTTCTGTGGAATATAGCTATCTTATATTGAATTTTATGTATTCTGTTATTTTTCAAAGCAGCTTGGTAAATTTTATAAGGTGATATTGAGAGAGAGTAACATTTTATTTAAGAAAAACAAACAATGTATGAGATATAGAAATGTAATTTCAACAAATTGATGTTCCATACCTCTTTATGTCACATTTATGTATCCATATTATTTTTGATCAAAATTAATGTTGACCAATACATAGTGAATACACAATATTCCACTTACACTTTCCAGGCATAGCTACCATTAAATATTCCAGTATTAAAATTAATTTTGATCAAAATCAATGAGCATGTTAATCATGAATTTCTGGAGTCAACTGCATATTTTTATGCATGGTGCCTTTCCAACATTAAATTTGATCAAAATTAATTTTTGATACTGGAATATTGAATGGTGGTTATTCCTGGAAAGTGTAAGTGGGATAGTGTGTATTCATTATGTATTGGTCAACATTAAATTTGATCAAATTCAAAATTGACATTTGCATATTGAATCCAAACCAGCAAACAACTCAAAAAATTATTCATAAAACTGCTCATAAATTTTGATTGAAACTAGGGTTGACCATATACATATTGAATGGTAGTTATATCTGGTGTGTGTATGTTGAAAAGCTTGTGCTCAATGTGTATTGGTCAACATTAATTTTGATTTAAATTAATATTAATGTGTAAATGATATATACATGCTAAATATGAATTGTAATGTGTTTACTTAAGAATAGAGGGCCCTACTTTTCATCTTACAGAAAAACTCTTGGTGGCATGTCAAATTCAATTTTAATTAAAATTAATGTTGACATGTTGCCATGCATAACATTAATCAACTGACTGCATAAATTGATGATTATCATGAACCTTAATTTTGATCGAAATTAATGTTGCCAAATTCAGATTGAATAAAAGATATTCCATTTACACTAGCCAGGCATATTTACTATTTATTATGTATTGGTCAACATTAATTTTTATAGAAATTAATAAGGATATGTAAATATTATATTTAACCTCAACATGCATAGTAAATTTCAATATTTAAGAATACTTGCTGTCCTTTACATGTCATGCAAAAAAGCATTATATCATTTCAACATTAATTTTGATCAAAATTAAAGTTGGCATGCCATTATGCATTGAAAAAACTGACTGACTGAAAATGTTCATGATAAAAATGCTCATTAATTTTGATCAAAATTAATGTTGACCAATACATATTGAATATAAGCTATCTCCACTTACTCAGACCAGATATAACTACCACTCAATATGTATATGGTCAGCCTTAATTTCAATTAAAATTTATGGGCAGTTTTATGAAGAATCTTTTGGGTTGTTTGCTGGCTTGGGTTCAATATGCAAATGTTAATATTAAATTCAATTGAAATTAATGTTGACCAATACATAATGAATACACACTATTCCACTTACACTTTCCAGGCATAGTTAAATGCAATATGCCAGTATCAAAAGTAATTTCGATCGAAATTAATGTTGGAAAGGCACCATGCATAAAAATAAGTAGTTGACTCCAGAAATCCATGATTATCATGCTCATTGATTTTGATCAAAATTAATTTTTGATACTGGCATATTTAATGGTAGCTACTCCTGGCAAGTGTAAGTAGCATAGCATGTATTCACTATGTATTAGTCAACATTAATTTTTATCAAAATTAATATGGACATGGAATATGCATAAAATTCCAATAAGTATAGGTAAGCTAAGCAGTTGGATTAACTGGTTTGATAAAGTAAACCATATAAAAATTTATGTTTTAATGCCTTGTTTAATTTCAATTGAAATTAATTTTAAGCCATTCATTTTGAATTTTATCTATGTCTGTGTAGTCCATGTGACATGGCTTGTATTCCATATGCAGGGGTCTACATTAATTTCAATCAAAATTATGAGGTTCATTGCCTCATAAATTTTGTGGTTTCTGTCAGGGTTCCATGGATGGTGCCATATGATAATTGTTAATTCCTGTCAAAATTAATTTCAACACCAATATATTAAATACAAACAATGGCACTTACAGTACTTGGTCATAGCTAAAATTCAATATGCCAGTCTCAAAATTAATTTCAATAGAAATTAATCAGGATCCATGAAGTTTATCAATAGTGTATGAGTTCAGTTTCAAGTCATATGTTTCATCATTTTCTTGCACCCATTTCTAGGTTATCTCACCAATTTTTTTCAAGCTTTATTATATTAATCAAAACTGTGGTAAGTTGCAAAAAGTTAGCTAATCCAAATCTCAAATTGAATATTTATGTTTTAATAATTTTGAATGTTGCTTAAAGTATTTCATTGGGTGATTCATAATAATATTTTATCAACTAAGTAGTCCTATAACTTTTGAAAAGTAACAATTTTGGTATAGTTAGGGACAAAAATGCAATATCTTGTGCAGACTAAGATATATTGTAAAATAAAGCTATTCAATTTTTTTCCCCTAAGTTGTATCCAAGTTTATCAATGGTTTGGTCACTGGGCCCACACCCTAGCCCGACACTCCTCCTGTCACTTAAAAAAACAAATTCTTATCTTAAATTCTAATGTTACCAATTTTATATTTATAATTCATTTCTTGTTTGTTGAGGCATATCAGTATATTCATGAATTTCTCATTGTCATCTGAAAATAAATTTAACAAATAGTTTTAAAGCATTATCCTTTTTTTCATATAATATACTAATTAAGTGTATCTACATTGTTTAGGAGTAAATTCTAATTTAAAAAATTTTGTATTTACCCATGGAAATTTGCATATGGGATATACATTTGTTATTATTTGTTTTTCACACTAAAAGTCCCCAAAGAATTCCTAGTATTTTCTTTTAGCTACATCAAATTTTGCTTCAATATAAATATAGTGTGATATAGCATGTTACTTAGTTTACCCCACTATGAACAATACATGTTAAAAAAAGCTCAAATAATATATAATCCCCCTCTTTATGTTTTCTGTTTCATTCATCCTCACTTTAATTTTAATCTTATTCAATTTTTTATCCTATTAAATTATCAACTTCAATTTTATAGAATAGAGTTTCTTATAATTATTCATCATATTACATCATAATTTTTTGATATCAAATACTTTTTTTTAATATTCATTAATCAATATGTCTAGTATTCAAAATCCTACACCTCCACTTTGTATGTGTATCATGTTCCTCTCTCTTAATTTATATATTTCACTTATGTTCTATATCTTTTTTTTTCAAAAAATTAATTTTACTGCACCTGAATGTTTTCCATCCCACTCTCAGATTGATACTTGCTTTGAAGCTTTTGAGCTTGCACCATGTCTGCCACATGGCATGGCACCTAACTCTCCTGTACTTAGCAATGAGAGGCAGGAAATAACAAGAGTTTGATATCACAATTTACTTGAATTGGCTAGAGATAAAACGGAAGAACTTGTCAAGATCCTTAACAATAATCCTTCTCCTTCATATTTATCTAACCCTTGTAACAACTTACTCCAATATGTGAGAAACCTTGAAAAATGTATGTTCTTCACTTTTTTTGTCTCCTTTTAAATTAATAGATAAGATTATTAAAAAAATTTTTTCTTCATATATATTTGTAGCTTACAAGGAGGGTGTGATTCCTCTTGATTATGTCATTGTCATTAGGGATGATGATGAGACATATCAACCATCAGCTTTAACTCATGCTTCAACTTCCAAGGAAAATATTGAAACACCTGTTATCCACTCCAAGAAAAAGTAATTATCCCAAGGCTCCTCTTTTGTTTGATGTATTAAAACGGCTTCTTCTAATGATTTTTCTGATGTATCAAATATTAAATCTCAAAAAAAAGTAAAGGCTTTAGTAATGAGTATATTCTTGTTTCCTTTTCTTTATTGTTATTCTTTTGTCTTTAAAATTCTATCATATATCTCTTTTATTGCTTACATATTGTACTTTTTATCTTTCTTTTGATATTTTGTACCAGAAACTCACCTACTGTAGATTTTTCCATCCATAAACGCCCTCTCCCTGATGAAGATGATGAAAAGAGCAATGAAAATAGCAATGATAAACTTTCAGAATACGAATCTGCGCTTGCTCATCAAAACAAGCAGACTTTAAAATCTTCTTCAAGACATGATGATATGTTTGATAAAGATGATGATTCAAACAGCTCATCACCGAATTCCTTAATTTCTAAGAAGCAATACCCATTACCTCCTAAATTACCTACTTTGACCTCTTTGAAAGCTTCTCTACCATTGAAATCAACTCCAATCAAGATATCAAACAAACCTCTAACTTTTTTGCCCTCAGTTCTAAAAGACTCTGATTTTCAGGAGGAATTCTATAAAATAATAAATTTTATAAAGGTAGAATCAGCATGGAAAAGGTCCTTAGGTCATGGTTGTAAATTGTTACTCTCCTCAAATTACGCTCTTCTACTTTTTTCCAAGAACCCATGTTAAATATTCTAATTTTTTACTTTTTATTGGGAAAAATCTTGTGAAGAAGATTGGCTTTCAAAACTTACTGAATTATGTAAGTTACCATAATTTTTAGTCTTAAATTTTTTCTTTTACTTATTTTTTTCCTTTTGTAGCAAATATTTTTTCAGAGATTGATAGCTCACAGCTATGGGTACTCGATAATATTTATTTCAAAAAAATGGAAGATTTATGTGATCCTGATGGTTTAAATACTGAAATTCTTTCCTCAACAAAGAAAACCGATTACCCTGAATCTAATCTTATCTGAATGCTCATGAGATTAATGATCCCAAGTGATCACTGCCGTTCTTCATGGGTATCTCTTATATCATCTTCACTTTATCTGACTGCACATGAATTCAGCCAGCTTCCATCACATCAAAACATTAACTCAGATTGTCCAATTGAATGTGGTATTCAGCTTCTAGATCACCTTTCAAATCTGAAGAGGCCAATTCCTGATGGCTTAGAAGTTGGTCCCACTGCACTTCAAACCCGTGATATATCAATGTCAACTCTTCTTCAAATCAGCAACATTATCATTGATATAATTATGTCAATTATCATTCTTAAATAAAAATATTGTGCTGCAAAAATATCAAGTGGCAAGACTAGCAAAGCTCAACAATTGAGTCAGAAAAACAAAAATACTCAACTTACTATAATGGAAAAGAAACAAAAGGCTGCACTAAACAAGATAAATTCTGAATACTCCCACCACCGATATCAATCTTTCACATTCTATATAATTGATGGTGTTGGTGGTTTATTTCTGAGCTCTCAAGATCATAGATTGGCTTCAGCAGCTGATTGCTTGGAGGTGATATCAGAGATTAAGTTTCTTAATTTACATGAAAAAAATCATTTGATGGAAGAAATAATTTGGAAAAAATTAAATAACTATATTTTAACATTAATAAAACCTTTTATAGGAAAGTGTGATCCATTTCATTTAAAGTTTGATACCCCAAGTCCTCCAGGAATTGCTAGGGCTATTTCTGCAGTTTTTATTAATCACTGGAGCTCCATTCAGCCAGTATCACCTTTTTTGCTAAACATAGCCTTTCAATAAATTAATATTCCAACATGTAAATAGATAAAGTTCTGTGTATATGATTTATCTTGTATAATTCAAGTTATTTTCCTTCAAATACATCAAACATGTGACCATCTTTGAAATTTATTAAGAAACCTTTGACATGATTTTCTAAATTAATTATTAAAAAAAATTATTGTAAGTCCAGCAATAACAAATAATTTAAAATCTACTTATATTATTTCAAATACTTTTATTAAACTCTTAAATATTTTATTGTTTATATAAAAATATGTTAACTGCTCTAGTTTTTTTACTTTACCTTTAATATTGAATAATCTATTAATTTTTACAAATTTTTTCATTGATTATAACATTTTTAATCAGAAGTATTACAACTTACATAATTAAATGAGTGTGTTTTTAAAAAATACAATTTAATCTACTATCGATTCAAAATTCTTTCATCAACTTTTTATTATTAACTTTTTTATTAATAAGCCTGTTTGACCTAAAATACTATACAGTTAATTTGGTAGCATTAAAAGCACATTTTTATGGCTAATATATTTCAAATTCTTTATTATAGTTTTTTTATTATAGAACCTTTCCTACCAATTTATTAAAAATGACATTTAAAGATTTCGTAACTTATATATTTCCTCAAAAGTAAATCAAATTTTCTTATAATATTATGAAAAAAATTCTATTTCATAAATAAAAAAATAGATAATACTATAATCATCACAACTGAAAATGTTATGGCTACTCCCAGTATTTATCATGTTTAATTTTGCATTAATTTGTGTATATATGATATAAATTTTTAATATTTAAATATCTAAATTTTTTAGATTTGTCTTAACATTAGATAAATAATACTTTGCTGATTCTATTTCTTCATCTATTAAGTCATCTCTTTTCAAAAAATCTTTCAATGCACTAATCAAATATTCAAACCTATATTTTTCTTCTTTAATTTCTAAGTATTCTGAAATATCAATATCAAAAACATTAAGCTTTTCTATAGCATGAAAAAGTCTAGTGCTGATTTGAATAGAAGAACCTATCCTCGTGAAACCAGGAATTTTGTGACATCTTGAGGTAAAATGCCTCAGTTTATTGGCAGGCCATAATGTCACTGTTATTCCATTAGTTTCTTCAAAGTTGATTTTACTTCAAAATTTTGGAAACATAAATTCTCCACCTGTTTGTCGTGGTTGGGTCTTATCATACTTCATATGAATGGTGTTTTTTTCTGTATCTTTAGGAAAAAATATTCCTAAAGTATACTCACTTGCATCCTTATCGAGATGAACCTCATTAGAGAACCCATTACCATTCCCTCCAGATGTCCAAGTTAAATTACTAGCAAACGGTACACCCTCTTCTTCACTAGAAACTTTTGAAAATCCAGGAATACCAAGTTTTGCGCAAAGATTAGTTGCCTCATTGTACTTTACATATGATATTTTTTTAAAAAAATATTCAAAGTACATTGCAATCCTCTTCATTCGTTTTTTATATTCATCCGTTTTTACAATATCATCAGTGTATTCATCTGCAAGGAAAAGCATTCAAAAATTCAGTATTTAAATTAAAAAAAGTGATACTTACAAATATGTAAAGATTTCTTTATATCTAAAATAAAGCCACCACCAAACATTTTTCCAAAACCACCAGCTCTTTGATGATAACCATTATTTTTAATTTCATGTTCGCAGTAAGAAAGATCCTTAATGCATCGCACCGTAGCTTCTAACATATCTAGTTCTTTGAGCTCATGAATTTCAAAAGTCTGCACAAGAACATTAGGTATTAAGACACCTTTTGGTTTATAAATACTACATCCAGGAAAAAAATTGTAATAATTATTGCAATCTGTCATATTATTTGCATAAGATTGTGCATAGAAATGTGGCTTCTTCCCGTTTGTATCCATTCCAAGAGCGTTTACAAGTTTCATTCCAGTAGCAATGTCTTTCGCCCACCTATTGTTAGAGTTCTTCCCTGGCCGTTTTTTTTCAAATTGTTACTCATTGATGGTTCAATACTAAGAGAATTAAATTTAGATTTAAAATAGAAAAAACTTAGAAATTAGTAAATACACCACGCAATATGGGGGGCGGACTTGCTAGCAAGTCCGCAACCTTGAACCCTAATTCATATCTTTTTCAGCACACATTGAGGTGGTGATGAAACAATCATGAAGAAATATTGAATTTACTTTGAAAACACCTTGAAACTGATTTGAACCTTCATTGAACCACAGTTGATTAATAGTTCAAAAAATATTCACAGCAGGAAAAAAGTGTGCACTAGATGTCTAGTGCTTTTTTTTGCTTCCTGAATTGATTCCTGGTAGAATTACAAGTGGGACTTCCATCTGATGCCTCCCTCCCCTAATTCTCCCTTATCTTCAATCTGACTTCCTATCCTACCCCCTTATCTCATTTCTAAACTTGCCATCTACTTACCCATTTTCCCTATTCCTTTCCTTCACAGTGAGAAAACAACTCTCCTCTCCTTCCCCCCCTCTCCCTTCTCTTCTCTTCATTTCTCACACCTCCCCCAGACCCTCACTCACCTTTCCCAGCCCACTGTCATTATTTAGTTTTATTTTACTTTGTATTTTTTTCATTTTTCATGTTTCTTCCCTACAAAAATCTTCCTTTTTCAACGATTGGCCACATTTTTTTAGTAAACACAAGCAACTCAAATTCTGAAATATGTATTTAGTTACATTATTTACCACTTGGAATGGGTTATAATTCCTCAAAATTTTATTCCTTGTTATTTCTAATTTATACATATTAATTATTCTCAAGTTTATAAAAAGTTGGCTACTTCCCAAGCCCTTGCATGCCTCCCCAACACTTTTTTCACCTCTTCAATCTCATCGCTCACCTCCCCCAGAAAAATAAAGGAACTGGGGAAGGCTGGGGAAGGTGAGAGAGGGGCTTTACAGGGCTGGGAGAGGTTATAAAATCCCCTAACCCACTTCGGGAAGGCTGGAAAAGGTGAGCAAGGGTCCTTAAAGGGCTAGGAGAGTTGATAAAAGCCTCTCACCTACTACTCACAGCCCTACTTAGTCTTTACAGCACCTCGTTCACATCTCCAGCCAAATTAAGGGACTTGGGAAGCTGGGGGAGGTGAGCGAGGGGCTTTGAAAGTCTGTGGGAGGTAATAAAAGCCTCTCACTCACTTCTCCCAGCCTTCCTTAGTCTTTACAGCACCTCGCTCACATCTCCAGCCAAAGTAAGGGACTGGGGGAGGCTGGAAGAGGTGAGTGAAGGGCTGGAAAGATTGGGAAGGTGAGAAAGGGCTAGGGGAGGTAAGCGAGAGCTGGGGGATGTGGACAATAAACTGGGGAGGTGAGTAATAGTTTTAGAATGTGAGAGAAAGGCTGGTGAGGGCTAATGGAGGTGAGTGGGGTGAGTGAGGGGAATGGGAGGTGAGCGAGAGGTTGCAAAAGGGGTGTAGTTGTGTTAAAAGTGAAAATAGAGTGGAGGGGAGTAGTGAGGAGGGCTTAAACATAGATTTTGAAGCTTAAAGGGTGTAGCAAATGTATCAGGAGGGCAATAAAAGGGTGGTGAGTGGTAATAGAATTAACAGAAATGAAAAAGCAGAAAAATTTGTGTGGAGAGATTGAGAGGTTGTCCATTGAGGTAGTGAAAAATGGAGTGTGAACTTTGTTCTTCGGGCGAACATCAGAGTCCACCCCCTCAATCTACAGCTCTATTCTGCCGATATGGAAAATGATTGATAATTATTTTTTATTGATATTTTTTAACTTAAACCTATAGTTTATACGTCTTTATTTTATATTTTTGATTTACAATGCACTTTAAGACTAAGAAAGTAATATAGTAAAATAATTGATAATGAAATACTATTTTGCTTTTTTACACAATAATTCACAGAATTCTTTTGATAACTATACATGATATAAATAAATAATATAATAGGAAAATTGTAGCAAAAAGTTAAAAACTAGAATAAAACATTTAAAGAAATTTTAAACTATTGAACTTATGTATTTTTTGAGTTTATTGTATTTATTTTTAAATGTAATAGTAAAATATGTTGGTTAGATTAAAAATAGCTTTGAATTAAATTAAATAATTAGGGTAAAGGTTGAGGAAAAGATTTATCCACCTATATAACCATTTAGGCTTATTTCTTGTTTTGTGATTGCTATATATAACTGGATAATTGACTGTAATAACTGCAAATTTAAAAAACTTCAATAAGTTATCTACCTCAATATATTTATGATAATCTATTCAGTAACAGAATAAAATATCTGAGTCCTTTCTTTTACTAATTTTTTTTCATTTCAATGACTATATACATTTTCAAAAAAATTATTTATCATGTTTTTGGTGGAACTTAGATTGAACTCTCAATGCAATCTTGTTTCCAAGTGTGGTTCATAATAATTTAAGCCATGAAAAAATTTATACTTTTTTAGAAGTTTTATTAATTACTTTTAAATATAAAAATAATTATATTTTTATATCAAAATATTTTTATTAAACACTTTGAAGTTCTAAAAATAAGTACATATTAAGAATTATTTTTAGATAATATTATATTAAAAAAAGTTTTAAGTTGATTATATATTATTATGATATGATTTCTTTCCATATTACGTATTATGAAACTACCTAAAAAACAATTTTATACAACTATATTGCATAAAAAAGATATCAGCTCTTCTGCTTAGATTTAAAGTACTTCAAAAAAACATTATTTTTGCCTTAGGTACACATTATATAGAGTATTCAGAGCATCATATTAATTTTTTAGACTTACACATTTAAGTTGAATGGAAGCCTCACAGGATAAAATTGGTCATTTTGTAAAAAAAAAAATAAGTAAATATCTTTTAAATCAATATATATTTTTATAAAAAGTCAAATTTTAATATTTATGTTTAGTTTAAAATCTGTTATGAAGATTTGAAATATTGCTATTTAAATTAATTTTTATAACAATATAACCATTCCAGTATTGCTTTGTGATAAGGCCAATTTCAAGAAAATTTTTAAATTCTTCTGTTTAAATAAAATATCAAAGGGATTGTTTTTCATACACTTAGAAACTGAATAGAAACATCATATAAGATCTACCAATCAGCATAAATATCATAATTCCAATAAATCATTGATAAATCTTGAACCCATATATATAATTTTACAATTGCATGTAAGTGTTCAGTTGTGAATTACTCCTATCAAAACTTTGATTCTAATGACTAAAAAAGCGTACCTGAAATGTTTCATTTAATTTATTTTTAAAAACCATAGAATTGAAATATTTTTTCTTTTCATTTAAAACATGGAATAATATTATTTTTAATAAAAAGATGATTGCCTTTACAGCTGCTTTTCTACATGGGTATAATCTAAATTACCTATTGTGTCTTTTTTACAAAATGAATATCATATAATAGTTTTTTAATTTGAAACTGATAGAATTATGAAAAATTACCACTTTTACCTATTTAATTCAGTTCTTGAACAATAATACAATCAAAATATCTACCTGAAGCACATTTTTTAACATGAGATCACTTTTCAAATTATATGGTGCTTATTCCCAGGTTGACACTGAAATTATCCCACAATACAGCATTGAAGCAAAATCAAGTACTAAAATTAAAGTTTAAATAAATTTATACTACTTTGTTTTAATTATCTTTAAATTTTTACATCTAGCTTGAATTTCAGTCTTTCATATGAAAAATTCACTAAGTAGTGATTAATTATTTCAACTCATGAGATTACTCTACCAAATAACCATATTTACATTGAATTTTGATGAAATACATCATGAAGAGTTCCAGAAAATCATATGTGTATTACATTGAATAAATTAATATTGTGAAAATTCTTAGTAGTTGAATATTCGATAAAAAAAAAAGAGCAAAAAGATATTTCCTTTTAATTTTAATCATCTTCTTGCATACAAAAATGGAAAAAACTGGATTAAAATTCACTTGTATAAGAATTATACTTCTTTCTAGACATATAATTAAACAATTTATCAATTATTAGTGCTAAGTGTAAAGAAGATATTAGAGAACTTCATTGAAACAGAAATTATGAAAACATATTTCTATCTTTTATTTTTCTTAATTATGAGTCTTTTCACAGTATTCTAGAATAGAAACTTGAGAATTTTTATGGTTCAATATTTTTATTAAATAATTCCATTGAGTTTAAAATAATTATATTGCATAATAAGAAATAATAAAAATACAAAAAAAAAATATCAGGTAATATGGTTTAAATTAAAAAATAAAAGCTTCAAATTCTTGGTTAAAAGGAGTTATCATTAAAGAGAACCACTGATATTATTTTATATTTTTTCAAAAAAAGTAGGATAAAATAATTAGAGAGGTTAAAAGTGATGTTTTTGAAATAAATAGTATAATTTTCAGTCTTTTAAGTGATCAGGTGAAATTCAAAATGAAAATGAAAATGAGTTTTGTGAAAAAAATTCTGTGAATGGATCAGATTATTAATCTTCCCTTGTTATTATTTCTATAAATTATTTATTAAACTTTCACTATTACTCAAGCACAGACTCATCCATGTTTGGTTAAGAGCCCAAGATGAGTTCAAAGTAAAGTTCAGTCTGAGTTCAGTCTGAGTTCAGTCTGAATTCCATCTGAATTCAAGTTGAGGACTTGCTAGCAAGTCCCCCCCAAATATTACGTGGTGATAGTAACAGAATTTCAATTATCAGTCAATGATAACTTTAACTTTATCATATCTTCAATATTATAAATATAAAATTAGCATATCTACATATTAGTAAATTTATATGTTTTTTCTTTATTTCAAATATTAAGAAAGTGTTTCAAAGGTATACTTTATTAAATTATACATATAAAGAGTATAGCTTTATCCTGTATGCATTCAGCAAGTACAAGATTTGGCTCTACACTTAATATTAATAATATAATGAAAGTATAACTCCAATACACTAGTAATATTAAAATATTTACAGAATTATCATATACACATATATAAAATGAAAAATCTTGCTCTGACCAATATATTGACTTAGAAAGTTATACTTCAATAAATTATTAATTTTTAAATTATAGCCTTGTCCTGTATGCTTTCAGCAAGTAGGAGACTGTGAAACAACTCAAAAATAAATAAATTAAAGGTAAAGTACAAACAATCTAATAATTATTATGAAAAGCAAAACATTATCCTGTATGCTTTCAGCAAGTACGAGATAATGTTTTACTTTTCATATTAATAATATAATGGTTGAGATAGTATTAAAGAAATATAAAAAAATGATAAGCAAAACATGAACTTATGTGTCTATAAAATCTTCTTTCATTTGTAGCTGATTGATCAAAATTAATTATAAAGTTTACTTTATAATCACTGTTTTAAAAAATAAATAGTTAGATAAATAAATTGAACATTTCTGATAAGGAATAAAGAAAAGTAAATTGACAAACAAATAAAAAAACTTTAAGTTAACTGAAAAAGTATTTTTTGATAATGATTTGAAAGGGTACAGTAAAAGATACCTTAAAAATAAATTACAAATTAAAATCATTAAATTAACTTGTCAAAGTGTAAAGAAAAGTAACAAACCAAAATGATATGAAATGCAATAGTAAGAAAATTTGCTTACTGGTAATCGGATAAGGTGAAGAAAATAGTACCTATAATTCAAAATGATAAAGAAAAAATATGATCGATAACTTTAGAAAAAGATAAGTGAGACAGAGAAAGGAACAATAAATTTGGTGGCAAACAGATGTGGATATCATGAGTTTTCACTGATCTCTTTTTAAAAAAAATGCAGTTCTCCCAGTCATATGATAAACTTCATCTATATTCCAAGAATAATGTTGCCAAGGCACTGTACACATCATGATCATTTTTTCCTATGCATATACTAATTCCAGCTATAATTTACTTGGCTGAATGTTGTACAGATGAAGGTTTGTGGAACACTGAATTTCACATCTAAAAAAATTGACTCCACATAATTCTAGCTACCGTGTTTCATGTAGCTAAAAAAATACACTCATCACATTTAAATTTACATTGCATCAAAATTATTTCATTTTTGAATTTTTTTAAAGGGAACTATAATGTGAACCACCTATTTCTAAAATATGAACCTCCCTGCCATATTAAATTGGTAGATATTTAATTGTGCAATTTTTTTTCCTTGACCTTTTTCCTGATATTACTTGGCTCAAAATATCAAAACATGGCCAATGTTGCTGAAAGCAACATTTCATTTTGTTTCAATGTGTAACAATGGAAGGCCGTTTCTAACTGGCTGCAGAGCATTGTATATCTTATTTGAACACATTTTTAATTATTTTTGTATTTTAGTTAGAAAATTTACATTTTGTTGCAGCCAGATTACTACTGGCTGCTTTTTGGAAACCTTAATTTATGACCCAAGCCTTTGAAATTGGCTTAGGTCCCTTACATTTCAATTTAGTACTTCCAGCCAGGTTTCCCCTGGCTGGAAGCTTTGCTTTCAGGCAACCAAAGTTTCTAAAAGTGACTTTGGTTGCTCGCTTTTACATTTGCCACCCTCCCAGCCAATTTAATAGGCTGGGAGGTGGCCAAGTCTGTATGCAATGCGCGTTGCACACCTGCTTCCATATTTCATGCAGCTGACTTGAAATCAGCTGCATGAGATATGGGAAGCACATGCAATGCACGTTGCATGCAGTGCATTGCACAGCAAGAAAAAAATTGGCTGTGAAATGCACACAGAGAAACCAAAGTCCCTGCAAGGGACTTTGGTTTCTAAAATGAAAGCAATTTTCACCACCAGGTGCAATCTGGTGGGGAAGTGAGAGACAAGTTAGACTGAGGTTGTTTGAAAGCAACTTTGGTCATAAAAACATTAAAAATCATAAAAAAAAACATGAAAGGTAGAAAAAAACCAATAAAAAAATTAAAACGTGAGTCTAAGAGAAAAAATAAGTGCTAGTGATACCAAATACCCATGCTAATTTCACTTGGCTTGGTTATTTAATAATAATTTTTGTAATACATTAAATTTAAAATTCAAACACCATAAAATATATGAAACTTTTTTATATGAATATCATAAATTTAATTTACCCCTTTCTCATAATTATATTTATAATATTGTTTTTCAATTTTTGACTTTTAAGTTATTTTTTGGAAATCCAAAATTAAATTTTCAACTAAATTTTTTATCAAGGTAAAATAAATTATAAATTTGACATTTTGTAATTAAATAATAAAAAAAAATTTAAATTTATTTAAAAAATATTTTTCTTAGAGGAATACCAATATTTTAAGACTAATACTGTGAGAATTGTAAGTAAAAAAAATTATTTTTTTTTGTGAGGGGTTATTACTATTTTTGTAAATCGTTTTCAAAAACATTCATTAAATACTGAATTAAATTACTTTGTAACTCAAATTTTTTGTAAAATAATTAAAATTGAACTAATAATATTGTTATATTTGATATAAAATTTAAAGTGGTATTATTAATGTCTCTTTAAGTAAATTTTAAAATCATTAAAAAAGACCTTGTTGATAAGTAATTCATTTTTGATATTTAATGGTTATATGCATATCTTATATATATTTCTTGAGTGTTATTTTTATATACACTCAATTAAATTTGAAATATACAATGCCATTTAATTGTTAATTATTGGTCAACTTAGTTATAACAACTTCATATTTAATACCAGCCACTAGTATTTATTTTTTAATTTAAAACTCAAATATAATAGGAGAGTATCCTTATTCTGTCTGGATGGAATTAACAACAATAACAGACCATAAATGAGTGGGTAATTAATTACAATAAATAGTTGAAGAATAACCTATAAGAAATTATAAGTTTATAAAAAAGAGTACATTAAAAAAATATACTTTTGAATTTTTTTTGATATAATTTGGGTAGTTAAATGAAAATTTATATTATCAGACTTCAAAATGGAAAAAATCCAAAAGTGGTGGTTATATTATAAGCCTCATATATAAAAAAGGAAAAAAAATCTACTAAGTAACTAAATTATTAAATATTAAGGTATTATTAATATTATTGAAAAACTTCTTTTACAATTATAATGAAATCTAAATGTGAAATTAATGGTGGGATAATAGTAATACTATGTTAAAACACTTTAATTTATACATACTTTCAGCTATGTTCAGATAAAAAAATTGGTAAAATTTCATAATAACATCTAGTTTATAGTGATGCAATTTTATTTAGATCAAGAATAAATTTTTCTGAGAAAAACTAATTAAATTGAGATATGGCAATCTCCTTTCAAGAGATAGAATAAAAATAAAAATTTAAAAAAATTATAATAGGTATTCTTAATCACCATTTTTGAAAAGTCTCTAGAAAAATTAATTATAATATTCCATTCATTTATTACATCATATGGAGCTTCAACTTGAAGTAGTGATGGACAGCTTTGAACTTGTGTTCTGAAAAACAAAAAAGTTAAAAATTATATAGTTATACTAATGAAAAAGCAAAAAATAAAAATACTATTATAAATTAATAATATAAAACTACATAATTTATATTCTGCTCTCATGATGCAAGGGTACTATTTATGAATTTCCACATGTTAAACATAAACCTGCTTTAAGGCTAGTTTACAGGTAGAGCTATATAGTTTCCTTAAATTCTAAAGATAACTTATGCATTTTACTAATGATTTTTTTCTTATTTTCTTTCCAAATTTGTTAGAGTTGCTTAATTAATACTGCTATCTTGATTGTAAGATATATAATTTTTTTTTGAATACATGATTTATTGTTTCAAAAATTATATTATAAAGTTAAATGATTTATTTCATTTTCTAAAGCTTCATTTTCAAAGACACTACTCCATTTTCTATTACTTAACAAATATATAAAATGTGATAGAAAATTTTTTAGAATTTTCTTTTTGAGAGGGTCAAACTATATTGTGAAGATTTTTATCTAGAAATTCTTGTACTCTAAAACCAAATAATTTTCTTCCTTAAGTAAGCATTTTCAAAAATATGAAAATATAAACAAGAATATTAACTTATCTTATTTTTATTTTCTGTACTGAAATTTTTAGTTCAATCCCTTTTTTTATATGACATTAGTATAAAACCATGGTTGAATGCTACTATATAATTAGTTTTTATTATATATATATATATATATATTTATATATGAAATATTTAAAAGGTCATCCTTTTTTATTTACTTGAATAAATGGCTCAATTATAATGCCCGACACTTATTAATGTTTCCCAAACTCAATAACAAATTTCTCATATAAAATATTAGCTTCTAATATAAGCAGTTTATCTATAGCTGATATTCAACATGAGATTTTTTTTTTAGACTCAGCAAAAATTTAACAAAAGGAGCAATCATGCATATGTGTATAAATGGTAACCATATGTTACATAGAGGATTGTGAAATTCACTCATCAGAATGGTTTAAATATTAAAATAAATTGAGGTCATTGTTTTCTTGTATTTGAAAATAATTAGGAAATTATTCTAAAAATATATTTTAATGTGTATCATGCTTAAAAATTTGGAAATATGATTTTTGAAAATTGTGAGTTTCTTATATGAGATACCAAGCTTTAGTTGTTTCAAGTAGAATAGAATTTTAGTATTAGAAATTGAAAGCAATGTACCATTATCTGATTTCAATTGTTTTCAACTTATAGAATGATTACAAAACATTAAACATTATTTAAATCAAAAAGGTTTAAAGGATATTTAGAATTTTACAAAATCTCAACATTTATTAATCTTTGATTTGAAAACCAACTATGATGTACACTCACTAGAAATAAGCAATCCCAATTTTAACATAATTTATCAATCCAAAAACAATGAGTCA
Organism: Hemileia vastatrix; assembly: GCA_030280995.1. NCBI lineage: Eukaryota > Fungi > Basidiomycota > Pucciniomycetes > Pucciniales > Zaghouaniaceae > Hemileia > Hemileia vastatrix. The sequence continues at coordinate 44,733,772 of JASXTE010000001.1, forward strand.
ATTTAACATAAAAATATATATTATTTCAAAACCAAATCTCTAGATTTAAAATAAAATGTTTTAATGAAAAATTGATACAAAACTTTAATGCAATGAGCTCTCTTAAAAAATTCAAAAATAGAATATCAAAACAAGTGATTTCTGCAAAAAAAACTACTAACTATTGTAGATAAAGCATAATAATAAGTCATATTTTTTAAAAAAATTATCTAACAATATTTATTTTTGTTAAAAAATCAAAAACATATTTAAGCTTGTTTGTTATAATAATGTTAAAATCCACTAAACATTATCTAAAGGTGGTAAAATATGTCAAAAATATGTTAAATTTTGTGAGCCAAAAATCAACAATTTTGTATCATTTCCTGTTGTGCTATGACTTTATTCCACCCTGTTTATCTGATTGTTCCAGTATTACTTTGCTATGATCACCAGTTTTGAAGTTAAAATTTACAAATTTTCATTATATTTGATAAATGAAAAATAACTCAAACTTTTATAACTACAAAATAAGATTTTGAAACTCCTTCTTTCAATAAATGAATTAAAAAATTTTCAGTTTATTTGAGTAATGATATTAAGAAGAACAAAAAATTTGAAATTCACAAGGACTTACTTCCAGGGACTATAATTATTTACTTGTGTAATGCATAAGCTGCTTATCAATGATGTAAAACATCAGAAGAGTAAGTTATAGTTATAAATCTACAGATTATACTGTGTCTGGTATATATATCTTCAATAAATCTTTTAAACTTATCTTAACCTACATACCACACAATAGAAAATCATTATATTAAAAAAGTAAAAAATTCTATGATAATATCATAAAGAATAATAACCATGGATTGATATTCCATAAAAATGATTAATAAAATTTTAAGAGAACCTAAATATGCATTCTTTCATCAATATATATCCTTTTTTTCTTTTTAATTTATTCCAAACAAATTTTTTGAAAGTTGAATCAATATATCTAATGCCAAAACCACCATTAAGTTCCCTCTTAAGCTTTTTAAGCAGTTATATATATATATATATATATATATATTATTTATCAAAAATTGAAACAAAAAATAAAAAAATAATTATTTTTACCTTTAATTATTTAAATATAGAGTATTTTCAGAATGCATTCAGGTTACTTGTGAAGGTTAGAAGATTTGAAGTTGGATTTATGATTTTTTAGAAGGGCATATATTGTAAAATTCTTTCATAAATATTTATTTCATAGTTTCAAATGTTGAAATCTACAAACTAATGGGATTTAAAGCTATATTGAGATTTAAAATCTGTTTTCTACTTAAGTAAAATAAAATAAAATGATGATATCAAAATTGAAATTAAGTTTAAACTTTTGATATGCTCTATCTTTAATTTTATTGATAGTGCATCAAAAATATAATAATACTTTTTTCCTACATCACTTTTTACATAAAAGATAGTTTTATCTTTTTTTGCATTAAAGATTGCTTATATAAAATTAACATCTATGTCAACTGTTTATGACTATTAATCTATATAATAAATTTATTTAGAAGAAAAGATAACATCAGTATATACTGACTTTGAAATTATTTAATTTAAAATAGTTTACAGGTTGATAATGAAGGGTGATTTCATTTTTGAATATGAATTATAGAACTCTTATTCTGCCAATTTATATTCTTTTTGAGCTCAAATGCATCCACTACAATTTATGTAAGAATAATAAGTATTTTTATTGAAATTTACATGTTAAGTTAGCCTATCATCCAAAATCAAACTTGCTCTAATGGTGTTTTTTAATCATTATTTCTATTCATATCAATAAAAACATTTCAATTTGCTGATGTTTTAGTTTTTGATATCCCAAAGGTTTATATCTCAGGTGTACAATTCAAAAAATTATTAAAAATATAATTTTTGAAATACATGATAAACTTGAAAGTGAGGGGGAATTAAATTTTTAAAAATAAATTCTAAATTCAGGATGGATAGTATTTTTTCTATTTTCACAAATGAAAATTTTTTTGTTTCAATAAATCCAGAAAAAAAATTTTGTTGTAAGCATACTATATTAGATTTATTTTGATTTTACATACTATATTTTCAAGATTTGTGTTTAATATTTCCAGCGAATGTTAATGTTAATGTGAATCTTAAGTAAGCTTGAAGAAATTTAATAAATAGGCATATTGGATATGTAAAATAATATTTTGCTCCAATCTTGAATAAACCCGGGCTAAAAATATCTTAAATAAGGTTTTTGTGGGTCAATTTGGATTTAAGTAGGATTAAGTGAGGTTTAATAAAGGACAGATAAAAGGCTAACTTCATTACTAGTGAATTTTATCTCAAAATAGTTATAAAATATGTATCATTCTGGAATCAAGCTTCAATAAAGTTGACTTCAAACAGAGATAATTTCTAGCAGCACAACACCATATTTACAAAGGTGTACAATACCTCAAATATTTCTCATAATATAGCAAGGCAAGGAATCTACAAAATTAACATTTGAAACGAGGATTTATATTTTGAATTTGAAATTGAGAAATTGAATATTATTTTCCAATTTAAATATATATTAGTCATTTTACCAAAAGTTTTCAGTAATCAGATTGAATTTTGATGGTATTTTATTGTAGATTAATCATGTTGAGGAGCCATTTACTCAAAATTACTGGTTTTAGTTCTTATATTCCATGTGAAATTCATTACAAATCTTTTTGAAAGTGAATAGTTGACATATTGGATATGAAAATGTATATGTTAGATCAAAGTGAGCTCAAAGGGAGCTCAACTCAAGATCAAATTAGGATTTTGTAAGATCAAATAGTGATCAATGTAAGTTTATCTTCAGCTCGATTTGTGAAAAATCTCTGACTAAAAGTAAGGCCAAAAAATTTCCTCCATGGTGATTATGTGTGCATAATTCAGGAATAGATTTGTGGCTCAATGGAGTTTAAGCAAGGGGTATTGCTAGAAATACCCCCCCAAATTTTCTGTGGTGAGGAAGGTTAGAAATTTTTTTTCTAGGTATCCATTCATCATTTTCAGATGATTTATTTTTATATCTCAATAAATATTCAATACACTTTTCAGAAGTGATACTTCTATCATTTAGAATTTTATCAATTTCTGCAGTTTCTGTGACCTCCTGAGGATTTTTCTTAGGTCTTCCCCTTATTTTAAGAAATAATTCACTATTGGAAGTATAAGTTTTAAGCAAGGAAATAGGGAAAACATGATGTTTTCTATCATATGGAGTGTCAGCCTAAATATCCTTAGGACTGAGTATTTCTTATGCTTAAAATAAGATAACCTTAACTAGATTAAGCTTATATCTTAAAAATAAGGTTAAAATAATAATATATATTATTTTATTATATATATATATAATTATTATTATTTTATATAATGTATAATAGTTTAAATAGCTTATCCATGGCCTAATAATACTTATTAAGGTGTTAATGGAGTCATAATATACTTATCTTAAGTGATATGAAGTAATTATTGACATACATAAGCTTATATGTATACATAAATCTCATATTCAGTGAAATATGCAGTATATTATGTATATTTAGGTATATAAGTGGGTTTTAGCCCCTTAATAGCCTATAACCTTTGTTTTTCTGCTTATTTTAGGTCATATGGACGAAATCAGTGGACTCACAACGCCTACAGAAGCATAGACACCTATATCAGGCGCATACACCCAGTTTGGACAACTAAAATTACTTCCTTGGATGGTTATTCACGGATTTATGGGTTGGAAGGATGTTTCTGGGTTAATGTGGATTCTTGGGGATGTTATTGGGGGCTTGGACATTTTATTTTTTTCCTTTATATGCTTTTAGTTTCATTAAATCTCTTTTTGATCATTTATTTTACCTGTTTCTTTATGGTATCCGCTTTTATCTAGGTTTTCTATTTATGGTATGACTCTGTGTTATTATTAATAGTGATGGAGGGTCCTTACTGGAGGTCTGGGTGTTGAAACTGCTTGAAGTGGACGCCATGGGGAGGTGATGGGCCCTCACAGTGCTGTAATTGCCGGGGATAGCAGTGACATCATCTGGATTGAAGGTCTGTGCACTCCAGTGGATTTGGGTATAAGTAAGAAGGGATTTTGACAGTTTATTATCATCATTCAATTACTAAACTTCAAGCAATCACTACAATACAATTATTAACATTCAGAAATATATTATAAAGCCCTTATAAATTGATATTATCTTTATATAAGCTATAACTATATTTTATTCTTCTATTTTCCACCACTAGCACGCATTTAAATCCAAGTATTGTGAGTTTTATTTGAGTATAACTATTCTATTAGTCTTCCCCTGAGGTTTAATCACTAAATCACTTATTAATAGGTAGTAGGACCATAAAATAACACTATTATATCATACTTATATACTAGACTATACTGACAATTGGGGGTCTTTCCTTATATTCTACTTATTATTTAGTATAAGCCTTGGGACGTGATTTTTACCTTAGTACAACTCAAAATTAACCAAATATTTGGGTCTGCTGCATATTAGTGGGTCATCATAACTCATTGATTGCGGAAAAGAACCCTTATAATAATTGTACTAATTTTTTATCATAAAAATTAGATATTTACAGTAGTAACTGTACCCAATATAAACCCAATTTCACTTGGTATTTGGACACCAATATAACACCCAATTAAATTGGTATTTGGCTAAAGCTTGGTAAGCTAATTATTCACCCTTATAAAGGTCTAGTTAAACTTATTATTATATTTTTAACAGATTTTTTCGAATTTTTCTTATATTTTATTTAAATAAATAAAGATATAAATTCAGGGTAAGCTCCATTGCTTTTTTATTAGTAATATAATTGCTAATATTATTTGTCTACTAATTCCACAGAGTTTTTTCCTTTTGTAGACGTAAAATATTGTTATTCTGAACAATATGAGTGCTCCCCAGGATAGTGTAAGTGAACAGCCTGCTTATAATACCAGGTCTAAAGCTAACAAAAACTTTCCAGGACATCACCATGGAGGGACAACAGTACCCCCAGCCAGAAAGCATGAGTATAGAGGAAAAGGACACCCTCTTAAAAAAGATAACTATCAAAAAGACGTCTCCTCCTCTTCAGGATCAACTGTCCCACCTGGCCAAACAGGTTCTGAAGCTAGAGGAATCAAAATCTCTCATGTTCAAAGAAGTAGAGCAGTTGCAAAACAATTGCAAGGTAGGATTTCAGCAGATGGATCAGGCAATGGCAGAATTAAAGGGAGGCCAGCCCAGTCAATCAAATCAGCAACCCCCTACCCAAGGAGGGTCCACTCACTCCCAGGAGAAAATCCTGGTAGACAAATGGAAATGAGACTGGTTTCACCAACAGTGGACAAGCCACAGTTGCAACGGGGATCCACCCCCTCATCTGACTTCCTCAGCTCACCCTTACAAGGGAAAAAAGCGCCAAAAATCAGGACTGGCAACCATCCCTTGGTAAGTAACTTACCCTCTCAGATTAGACATAATACTGATAATTACAATATAGGTAATTCTATTGATGTTAAATCTGTACAACAAATAGAGGAGGATTTAAGAAATTTAGGTTTTAGAGTAGATACACCTGACTTGTCTTTTGTCCATAATAACAGTACTATATACAATGATAATACAGTTAATCCTCAGTTGCAACCACCTACTAGTGAGATGAGAAGTTCACAGGAGAGTGAGAGAATTGAAAAGGAGGACATGGAATATTTTAACAATAATCCAACTGTCCATAGAATTGTTTCAGCATTGTGGAATAGAATGACTGATTGTGAGGAACAGACAGTTAAGCTCACTAGTGATACAATTTCATCCTTGACATTGAACATTTCTCAATTAGCAACACGTAATAAAGAATTAGAGAAAGAAAATTTGTCTCTAACTCTTAAATATGATTCATTGAGTAATAAATATAATGACCTTTCAAACAAATTTTGTGAGTTAGAAAAATTATATGAAACACATTTATTAAAAACTGAATCAAGAACAAAGTTATCTTTTGCACAGACAAATCAAAGTGTCTCTGAGCTGCTACAAAGATTAACTAAAGTTGAGATTGAAACTGCCAATCTACTGATGAACCAGGATAATCATAAGTATAATCAATATAATAATAATCCTTTCATTGGCAAAAGTGAATCTCATTCCTTCCCTATACCACCACAATTAAAACCATCTGGTGGTAGTGTCAAATCTGAAAATGTAAGTCACAAATCCGTGCAGGAAGAAATACAAGACCATTTATCAAAAGTGAATGAGTTGTTGAATTTACCTAAGATTAGTGAGATAAAATCCAATCAGAAGAACTGGCCTAAAATAGATCAGTACCCAACTTATGATGGGGAAGCCAGCTCTGATTGGCAACATTTTATTCAAAGAATTGACAACTTGAAATTCTCATATAAGTTACCAGATGAAGAGATAACATCAAAATTAATTTCTTTATTTAAGGATGTTGCTTTATTATGGTTTGAAGCTGTCTTAAGTGAGGGTAGAGACTACTCTTGGGCTGAATGGAAACAACTTATTGAAAAACAATTTGGAGGTTCTAAATTCAGGCTTACTCAGCAGAGACTGTATGAGAAAACTAGGTATAATCCGTTGAATGGTGACAAACCTATGGTATTTTTAATGACTTTAAACAAAATATTAAAAGCCATTGAGCCTCATATTGATTTTAACTTATGGAAAGATAAGATAATATACAAATTACCTATATCTGTCAGAGACATTGTTGTAGCTAGAACATTAAATGTTACTGAATATTCTGAGTTTATTAATATTTGCAATGAAATATTATTAAACCATAAGTATGAATCAAGGTATTCCACTTATAAGCAAAATGTTGAACCTGTAAAAACTCAGAATTCAAAAACACTTCAGGAGAAGCAGAAAAAACCTACTGCACCTGTAGTACCTAAAAAGTATGAAACAAATACTTGTTATAAGTGTAATAAACCTTGGGTAAAAGGTCACAAATGTGAGAAAAACATAAATATTGTTGAAAATCAACGTGAATCTGAAACTGAAACTGAAAAAAGTAAAGAATCAAGTGATTATGACAGCAATATCTCATATAGTGATGAAAATGAAGTCTGTATGTTGGAAGATGATTTGTCCATCTTTGAAAATCCAATATTGAATATGGACTCAAATGAATCTTTAATGAATTTTGAAGATGCTGAAATCATTAAGGATATACAAGCTGATAACTTTAGAATGACACCTATCACGGTTTCAGCTATCATTTCTGGTGAAAATGTTAATATAGTATTGGACACAGGAGCTGCTGGTTCAGTTGTTTCCACTAATACATTACAGAAAATTGATAGTGAATATAAGTTTAAGCTTGAACCACTTCAAAATAAAAATTGGAGAGGTTTTGGATCAGTACTACACCCCATTGGTAAATACAAAGCTGCTGTTTTCTTTAAACACCAACATGGTTATGTAAGGGTAACTTGTGACTTTGTAGTAATGGATAATACAAATTGTAGTAACTTTTTTATCATTGGAAATGATATTCTAACTAAATTTGGTGTAAAATTAGACCCTGCTAATAACAATTTTACAATTGGCATGAATGGTAAAAGGAAATTTAAAATAAATTCTTTTAACACAGTCTTACACATTGAGTCAGTAACAAATTCCCCGTCTAAAGGAAGAGAATCCAATGAGATGGAACTTCTGGAAACAGAAATTTCAAAAGCATCATTTGGCACTCAGATAAGTGAAACTGAGAAAGATAATATTTTGGAATTAATTAAAGCTTTTCCAATGGCTTTTGCACATGGTACAAATGAACTTGGCCTTGTAAAAGATCATGAAATGAAAATTAGTTTAACCTGTGATATGGATAATATTCCTGCTAGTCTTAAAAAGAGACCATACCCTGCTTCACCAATGAAGAGGAAAGACATAGAGGATAATATTAAGATGTTATTAAAAATGAAAATTCTTGAGAAGGTTGAAACTACACCAAAATATTGTGTAATATCACCAGTGCTGATTTCTTATGAAAAAGATAAAGCAAGACTGTGCGGTGATTATAGAGCATTAAATACATTTACAGTAGATGATATTTATCCCTTGCCAAGGATTGCCTCTATACATGCTACCCTTAAAGGTGCTAAATATATAAGTTGCCTAGATGGAAATAAAGGGTACCATCAAATTCCTGTTGAAAAGAATTCACAGAACTTTTTTTTGATAACAACACACATGGGAATTTATAAGTATGTCAGAATGCCATTTGGACCAAAAAATGCTCCATCAGTATTTCAGAAGTTAATGGATATAACATTCCATAATGAAATGATTGAGGGATGGTTAATGGTATACATTGATGACATCATAGTGTTCTCTAAAACTTTTGATGAACATTTAATCCATTTAAGGAAAGTATTTCAGAAAATGGATGAAATAAAAATGACCCTTGCATTGAAAAAATGTAAATTTGGGTTTGAATCTTTAAAAGTGCTTGGTCATATTGTATCTGGCTTACAAATATGTGTAGACCAAAATAAAGTGGCTGCAATAAAGAATATTGGAATTCCTCAAAATGTGAAGGATGTACAATCTTTTCTTGGAATGTGTGGTTATTATAGACAATATATAAAAAACTACCAATCAATTGCTGCACCACTGACCACACTGATAAAGAAATCAGAAGCTTTCATTTGGAATAATGAAAGACAACAAGCTTTTAATAAGTTGAAAGAATGTTTAATGACAGCTCCTATCTTGGGATTACCAGATTTCCAATTACCTTTTGTATTATATACAGATGCAAGTTTTATTGGACTGGGTGCTGCTTTGCATCAAAAACAACTTATTGAAGGTAAAATGTCAGAAGTAGTAATCTGCTATATTTCACGTACTCTGAGAAGTGGTGAATTGAAATATGGTGCTACTCAACTTGAATGTTTGGCAGTAGTATGGGCTCTTGAAAAGCTACATTATTACCTTGAAGACCAAAAATTTGAGTTAATAACTGACTGTAGTGCAGTTAAGTCACTCTTAAACATGAAAACTCCTAATAGACACATGTTTAGATGGCAATTAGCTGTACAAGAATACAGAGGACGGATGACTATTACACATAGAGCAGGAACCTTGCACTCTAATGTAGATCTGTTATCTAGAGTACCTCTGCCTAATAATGATGATAATCCTGCTTATGTTCCTGAATCAGAGATTATTAACATTTATGGCATTTATATTGTAGATCTTGAGGATGAATTTATGCAATCAATTCTTGATAATTATAATTTAGATCCTGACTTAAGTAAATTAACTACAATATTAAATGATCCATCTAATGCTTCAATGAATGTTTTAATAAAAACATTACCAGATAAGTATAAAGAGGCATTAGAGAAAGGAAAATTTTCCATTGAGGATGGTTTTATATATTACAGGAAAAAATTAAGTAATGTAATTGTAATTCCCCCTTCAATGAAGGAGTTAATGTTAAGTATATGTCATGATGATATATTAGCAGGTCATTTTGACTATCATAAAACATTAACCAGAGTAAAAAACACAGCTTGGTGGATTAAAATGTCTGAGGATGTTCAGAAATATGTTGAAACATGTGATTCTTGTCAAAAATCTAAAAGATTAACAGGAAAAAGAGCTGGTTTATTACAACAAATTGAGCAACCAAAAGCTCCATGGGAAATCATTAACATGGACTTTTTAACAGGTTTGCCAATAGCAGGGCATAAGAGTTATAACTCCTGCTGGGTAATTGTAGATAGATTTACAAAGATGTGTAAATTTATTCCTACCCACAAAGAGGTTTCTGCAAAGGACTTAGCTTTTTTATGGTGGACACAAATGTTAAATACAGCAGGTTTCCCCAAAGCAATAGTTTCTGACAGAGATCCTAAATTTACTTCTGAGTTCTGGACGTCACTTATGGATGTTTCAGGGTGTCAATTAAAACTTTCTACAGCACACCATCCACAAACTGATGGGCTAGCAGAAAGAATGATACAAACCTTAGAAGATATGATAGGAAGATACTGTGCTTTTGGTCTTAATTTTAAAGACAATGACAAATTCATGCATGATTGGGTAACCCTTATCCCAGGTTTAGAATTTGCATATAATAGTACAGTACATTCTGTCACTGGCAAAAAGCCATTTGAGTTATGGTTGGGTTATGTACCTAATACCCCTGCTAAAACTCTTAATAAGTTACCTAGATTGGATATTCATCCAGGTACTAAATCTTTTCTTCAGATGCAAGAATTATGCAGAAAACATGCTCAAGAATGTATAAATAAGGCTTTTGAGTATGAAAAGAAAAGATGGGATAAAGCCCATAAAGAACAAATGTTCAAAGAGGGTGATGAAGTCCTTATTTCAATGCTACATTTCAATTTAAATGGTAATGTTAAATTGAAGGATCCATTCATTGGACCATTTGTAGTTAAAAAGATGGTTGGTAATAATGCTGTTGAGGTTATTCTATATGCACCTTATGATAGAAAACATCCAGTATTTCCTATTTCTCTTATAAAACCATACCATTCTAATGATACTGCTCTCTTTCCAAGAAGATCAGGAAGGCATAAACAGCAACCTGAAGAAATAGTGGAAAAAGAAGAAATTGAAAAGATACTTAAAAAGAGACACCTTACTAAAGAAAAGGGAGTTGAGTATCTATTAAGATTTAAAAATAAATCAAGTGAATATGACCAATGGATTCCAGAAAATGAAATCTATGATCTTAAAAATCTCTTGAAAAAATTTAAATCTAAATAATACTGTTCATTCAGTATATGTATTATAAAATTTATTTTTTTTATTTTATTATTTCATTCCTTAAGATTAATTAAAATGTCTTAACATTTTTTTTATTGTTTTTTTGGGGTGAGGGAGTGTCAGCCTAAATATCCTTAGTACTGAGTATTTCTTATGCTTAAAATAAGATAACCTTAACTAGATTAAGCTTATATCTTAAAAATAAGGTTAAAATAATAATATATATTATTTTATTATATATATATATAATTATTATTCTATTATATAATGTATAATAGTTTAAATAGCTTATCCATGGCCTAATAATACTTATTAAGGTGTTAATGGAGTCATAATATACTTATCTTAAGTGATATGAAGTAATTATTGACATACATAAGCTTATATGTATACATAAATCTCATATTCAGTGAAATATGCAGTATATTATGTATATTTAGGTATATAAGTGGGTTTTAGCCCCTTAATAGCCTATAACCTTTGTTTTTCTGCTTATTTTAGGTCATATGGACGAAATCAGTGGACTCACAACGCCTACAGAAGCATAGACACCTATATCAGGCGCATACACCCAGTTTGGACAACTAAAATTACTTCCTTGGATGGTTATTCACGGATTTATGGGTTGGAAAGATGTTTTTGGGTTAATGTGGATTCTTGGGGATGTTATTGGGGGCTTGGACATTTTATTTGTTTCCTTTATATGCTTTTAGTTTCATTAAATCTCTTTTTGATCATTTATTCTACCTGTTTCTTTATGGTATCCGCTTTTATCTGGGTTTTCTATTTATGGTATGACTCTGTGTTATTATTAATAGTGATGGAGGGTCCTTACTGGAGGTCTGGGTGTTGAAACTGCTTGAAGTGGACGCCATGGGGAGGTGATGGGCCCTCACAGTGCTGTAATTGCCGGGGATAGCAGTGACATCATCTGGATTGAAGGTCTGTGCACTCCAGTGGATTTGGGTATAAGTAAGAAGGGATTTTGACGGTTTATTATCATCATTCAATTACTACACTTCAAACAAACACTACAATACAATTATTAACATTCAGAAATATATTATAAAGCCCTTATAAATTGATATTATCTTTATATAAGCTATAACTATATTTTATTCTTCTATTTTCCACCACTAGCACACATTTAAATCCAAGTATTGTGAGTTTTATTTGAGTATAACTATTCTATTAGTCTTCCCCTGAGGTTTAATCACTAAATCATTTATTAATAAGTAGTAGGACCATAAAATAACACTATTATATCATACTTATATACTAGACTATACTGACATGGAGTATACTGTTCTACTTCTACTGCATTATCACCAACCATTCTTTAAACAACAAATGGACCTACAAAGTGATCTTTTAATTTTTTTTGGCCTGTAAATTGAAGTTGACTGTATATATCAGTGCTTCCTCACCTTTTTTAAATGTGTAATCTTTATGGGATTTATCCCATCTTTTTTTCTCATACTCAAATTCTTTATCAATACAGCTTTGAGCATGTTTTCTACATAGTTGTTGCATTTTCATAAAAGATTTTTCACCAGGATGTAATTCCAACTTTGATAATTTATTACTGAGACTTTGAGCAGGAGTATTTGGGACATAAACTAGCCTAAGATCAAAAAGCATTTTCTCAGTGACAGAGTGAACAGTGCTATTATAAGCAAATTCAAGCCCTGGTAATAGAGTTACCCAGTCATGAGTGAATCTGTCATTGTCTTTATTTTCTAATCCAAAGGCACAATACCTTCTAATCATATCCTCTAGAGTTTGATGAATCTTTCAGCTAAACCATCAGTTTGAAGATGGTGAGCAGTAGATAGTTTTAACTCACAGCCACATATATCCCTCAATGACATCTAGAATTCAGAGTTAAATTTAGGGTCTCTGTCAGAGATGATGGCTTTGGGAAATACAACAATATTAAACATATGTGACCACCATAAGAAAGCTAAATCTTTGGTGTAGAGATATTTATGGGTGGGAATAAACTTACTCATTTTTGTGAATCTATCCACTATACCCAACAAGAATTATAACTGTCTTCCCCTGCTACAGGAAGAACAGTAACAAAATCCATATTAGGGGGTGTCAGTTCTGGCAAATCCGCACTTAAATTTGACCAAATCCGCACTTAAATAAGTGCCGATTTCCAAAACACACTAGCCCCAATACTGGTGGATTTCAAAATGAAATAAGTCACTTATTTCACTCAAATCCGCACTTTCTAAACCAAAAGTGCTGATTTCACCATCAAGTCCCATTTCACTGATTTGTCAGCATCATCCCATTCATATGCAGCACTCCACAGCATAACACTCCATAACTCAAAACATCGTACATCACTTACATCTTCATATCATATCATATAAGAGTTATGCTTTCCTCACTTTCAAATCGTGATAAATTACATAAAGCAATGACTTTCATGGCTCTTGAACTGCTCTTGGACTCTGATTGCGATTATGATTCTGATCTAGAAGAAGATTTTGTCTTTTTATCAAAAATGGCCACAAAACATTACCTTCTTCCCAGAAAGCCTCAAGTACTTCATACCCCCAAATACACCATCCAAACACTTCTTAAACTATCTACACCCAGTTTTAGACAGCTGCTCAGGACTTCTCAGGAATGTTTCTTTAATTTGCTTGAGCTTATTCAGGATCATCCCATATTTCACAATAATTCTCAAAAAGAACAACAACATCCTTCAATTCAATTGGCCATCACACTATGTCATTTGGGTTCAAATGGTAATGGAGCCGCTTTGAAACGTTTAGAAAATGTCTTTGATTTAGGGTATGGTTCAGTTAACACTTATACCAAACAATGTATCACTGCCATCAACTCCTTGTAATCTCAACTTCTCACCTGGCCAAGAAAAGAAGAGCGACTTGAATCATCTCAGGTTATGCAAGCAGAGGGCTTCCCAGGATGTATTGGTTTTGTTGATGGTACTGCTATTCCTTTGAGCCAGAAACCTGCTCAAGGTGGAAACAATTACTTTCACATTCTTGTCAAAAATTTTCACCAAAATATTTACAAGTCAAAAAAATTCTATATCTGTTTTAAAAAATTGGCAATACTCTCCCCTGCATTTTATTGAAGCAAGGGGTAGATATCACCAAAATTTTTCTAAGTCATCAATTTCACATGTCAGATTTGAAAATTTGGCAATACCCCCCCTGCATTTTATTGAAGTAAGTGGTGGAAGTCATCTAAATTTAATATAATTATGTAAATTATTAAATAAATATCTAATATATATCACTTTCCCTAGTTTAAAGTAATGACAATCCCTCAAGCCAAAATGCAGACCAAGTCTAGAAACAAAAGTTTGGGACTTTCCACAGGTATAAGCTAGAGGAACCCCATGAAACAAATAAATGTTATCATGATTACCTTTTATACAACTCAAGGTCATTGGCCCATTACTTTAGTTGAGGAAATTGATACATAAAAAATATTTATTAAAAATTTACGAAAAAATATAAAATTTTCGATGACAACTCTAATCCCCATACTTTTTGGATCTAAATAAAGTTTTTTTAAATCGATTAACTTTACCTTCTTTCATTACCTTGTTGATTCTTTGAATCAACTTATGACTGATTTGAAATGAGCAACCAAAATGTGTTAAATCTTGACAGGATTCCAAACCAGGAGGAGCTTTGGTCGTTTGATGATTATCCTTAGAAGAATTCCAAATAGTTTCGATGATACCATTTCCCAAACCAAAATAAATGATGCACCGGTGGTCTGGAAAATATAAACCATGTCATTTGTTTTTAGCTGGAGATGGTATTGGTTGGCCAGTAATCGGTTTGATATATGAGAATATACCAAAAGTAAGAAAATTGGTGTCCTTGGTATCGGTGTGAATTTTATTGTGAAATCCAGAATGAGTGATAATAACATTAGAAAATAAAAGATATTCATGGCTGATATCTTCCCATTCGGAGTCACACCAATTCGGTATTCCAACTTTGGTTTCAAGTTCATGATTTTTTTCAAATGCTTTATTACAGTGCTTTTTAAGTCGAAGAGCAATAAAAGAGTTAAAGGAAGGTAGAGTCTCCCATAGGCAAAAATCTTCATCTTTTTGAGCTTTAGTGATATTCTTGAGCAACGAATATATGCCTATATAATTGAAATGCCTAGATAATAATCATATAAGAGTTTCAGAATCCTTATCCTCTAAATATGCAATATAAAAATGTGAAGTAAGACAAGTGAAATTTGGAAAAAAGGCTCAACTTCAAAGCTCAAAATCTCAGCAACCACTGAACCTAATTCAAACCTGTTTGAGGGAAATGAAAGATATGAATTAGTAGAATATTCAGTTAAAGGACATGTGATTTAAATAAACCTAACCCTAATTTGTTACATAAAAAAGTGAAATAAAAATTTAAATTAGGAAAAAAAAGGCTCAACTTTAACGGTCAATATCTCAGCAACCACTGAATCAAATTCAAATCTGTTTGTGGGAAATGAAAGGTAGCCTTCAGGAGAATCTTCAATAAAAAGAAAATTAGATTTGAATAAACCTAACCCTGATTCCGAGTTTGATTTTCAAAATTTTACAAAAACTTGAAAAGTGGTAATGAAGATGAGATCAAAAGGAGTTTTATAAGTTCACTGTTATCCAGATAAGAGTCATACATATATTTAAGTATGAACTTTTCATAAAAGGAATGAGATATCATATAGGCATGAAAAAAAGGAGATGAAACTTACCTTGATTGAAAAGTAGGAAAAATAGAGTGAGAAAGATTGATGTTGGAATTGTGGGGAAATTGAATATGGAGTAAGTGAAATGCATAAAGAATGTGCAATGTATGTGTTTCAATGAAATGGAGCCAAAAAAAAGTGAAATAAGGGAAAGGGGGGATAATGACCATGCCAAGGAGGGATGAAGAGTAGGGTGATGGAGCTAAAAAAGAAAGTAAAGAGGGAGAGAAAAAAAGGTTAATTATACCATTGAAATCCAAAATAACCACTTACAAAAAAAATTTAGATAAAAAAAATAAAATAAACAAAAAAAAACAAAAAAAAATTATAATTAGTAATCAAAAAATCAAAAAAAAGAATAAAGTGACTTACCTGGAGAGATGAGATGACAAAATGAATGAAACCAAATTGTTTGAGGGATGTTGGAGGAGAATAGGAAAAGGATATGAGGGATGAATGAAAAAAAAAATCACTGACAAAATATGCAATTTCAGAAAATATGCGATTTCATGTTGAGCTGGTGAAAGAAAACCAATGAGCCATCCAAAAAAAAAAAATTTCACCGTAAATTCCAAAAAAAATGAATATGCAACAAACCAAAATACCAACCCAAGTGAATTAAGTACACAAAGAGGACATTTGGAGAGTAAAAAATGGTATGTGAAAGAAAGGGATGATGTGGCCAACATGTGGTTTTGAAAAAAAAATCACGAAAGAAGTGCTTATTTGAGGTCAGAACTGACACCCATAGAAAAAAGATTAAGAAGTAAAAGAAATAAGTAAAAAAGAATGTAAACATGCCTGGTCAAAATATTGAAAATGTCAGGAAGGTGTGTGTGCCAAGGATTGATGGGTAGGTAGCGAGGAAGGTCAGTGTGTCACATGTGACAGGGATGGGGTAAGAAAGGAAGGCATGTTTTGTGGCCAAAATGTGGTTGTGAAAAAAAACGGGAAAAAAGTGCTGATTTGAGGTCATAACTGACACCCTTTTTTGAAATAAGTGACTTTTTTGCAAAATTTAAGTGCTTATTTGTAAGTGCTGATTTGGTTTGAAATCCGCACTTAAGTTAAGTGCGGATTTGCCAGAACTGACACCCCCTATTAATGATTTTCCAAGGGGCATCAGGTGCTTAAATATGTTGCATTAATTCTGCTCTTTAACCTGCCAATATTTTAGATTTTTGGCAAGAATGACAGGATTCAACATATGATTTTGTGTCCACAGACATATTAGCTCTTTAAGCAGTGTTTTAATTATGATTATGGTTTTCTCAATATCAAAATGACCTGCTAATATGTCATCATGATAAAGCTTTAAGATGATTTCTTTCATGGAAGGAGGAATAACAATGACATTCGTAAGTTTCCTCCTGTAGTAAATATAACCATCTTCAATGGAAAACTTTTTTATTCAAAGAATTTTGGTACTTTGGAGGAAGGGTTTCTATTAATGCTTGAAGAGAAGAATTTTTTTGATCATTCAAGATTGTAACTAATTTATTTAAATCAGAATCTTTTTCATGTGAATTCAAAATTAGTTGCAATAGTTTCTCTTCCACATCAACAATATATATACCATGTATATGAACTGTATCATCTTCAGGAACACAAGCTTGATTGGAGAAATCATTTGGAAGAGGTAATATAGACAAAATATCTACAATGGAATAAAAAGTTTCCAGCTCTGTGAATAATAGTCATTCTACCTCTGTATTCTTGAGCAGAAAGTTGCCACCTAAAAATAAGTCTATTTGGGTTTTTCAAGTTTAAGAGGGATTTTACAGCACTGCAATCAGTAACTAATTCAAATTTTTGATCATCTCGGTAATGATGAAGCTTTTCTAAAGCACATACTACTTCTAAGAACTCTAATTGAGTGGCAAATTACTTTAATACAATTTTTCTCAAGGTTCTTGAAATATAACAAATTTCTACTTCTGAAAATTTATCATTTATAACTTGTTTCTGGTGGAGGGAAGCTCCTAGTCCAACAAGACTTGCATCTGTGTAGAGGAAAAAAGGTTTATTGAAATCTGGGAGAGCCAGGATTGGGTCAGTCATTAAAAATTTCTTTAATGTGTCGAAATCTTTTTGAGTGTCCTCATTCCATATATTAGCTACATCCTTTCTGGTTAATTTGGTAAGTGGTAGGGCTATGACTTGATAATTTTAAACGTATTTTCTATAGTAACCACATATTCCCCAAATACTTTGTATTTACCTTACAGAAGTTGGTGCTTCCACATTCTGGATAGCAGCAACTTTAACCTGGTCTACACATATTTGTAAGCCAGAAACAACATGACCCAGGACTTTCAGGGATTAACATCCAAATTTACACTTTTTTAAGGATAGAGTCATGTTAATGTCATAAATATTTTGGAAGACTCTTCCTAAGTGTTGGATATGTTCATCAAAATTTTATAAAAAACTATGATATAATCAATATAAACCATTAACCATCCTCCAATTATCTCCTGATTAAATGAATTATCCATTACTTTTTGGAACACTGAAGGGGCATTTTTAGTGCCAAAAGCCATCCTAACATATTTATAGATTCCATATGAGTTGCAATTGGCAAAATATTCTGGGAGGATTTTTTAACAGGGATCTTATGATAACCCTTATTACCATCTAGGAAACTAATAACCTTTGCACCCTGTAAGGTTGCATGTATAGATTTTATCCTTGGCAAAGGGTAAATATCATCTACTGTGTAAATATTTAAGGCTCTATAATCTCCACACAATCTAGCATTATCTTTCTCATAAGAGATAAATACTGGAGAGATGACACAAAATTTTGGGGTAACATCTACTTTTTCAATATTATTAATTTTCAATAATGGTAGAAATATTATTTTCAATGTCTCTCCTTTAATAGGGGAAGAAAAACAAGGTTTTTTCTTCAGACTAGAAGGAATATCACTCAAAGGACATGATAAAGAAATTTTCATTTCTTCCTTTACAACTCCCAATTCATGGGACCCATGAGCAAAAGCCATAGGAAAAGAAGTAACTAAAGAGATTATAGAATCTTTCTGGTAACCAGTTAACTGATCACCAAATGAAGCATTATTTATTTCAGACAATAAATCTTCCATTTCCCCTGTTGGTCTTCATTTAAACTGAATCAATGAATTACAAGATTTTAACAGGTGTGCAGAATGCCTTTTAGGGGAAGAAATTTTAAATTTTTTTTTCCATTCATGCCTGATGTGAAATTTTTTTTTTCTGGATCCAACTTGATACAAAACATGGTTAAAGTGTCATTACCCATAATAAACCAATTGCTTAAGTTATCATTTTTCCTCACAACAAATTCACACACAGCTCTCACAAAGTCACCATTATATTTAAAGAATACAGTAGTTTTGTACTTTCCAATGGGACATAAAACAGACCCATAACCTCTCCATTTTTCAGATGTTATAGGTAAAAATTTACTATGATAATTATTATCTACTAAAGCAAGTTCCTTTTCAGAAACCACACTACTGCAATCACCAGAGTCAAGAACAACCTCAACATTTTTACCATTAATGATAACTGGCGTTCTCAAAGGGGATATTAATATGGAACTGTCAGTAATATCTTTAATAATTTCAGAATTTTCAACTGAAGATTAATCCAAGTTACAAGTTTCAGATAAATTATCCATATATTGTATATCATTTTCTAACATTAAAACATCATTGATGGAATCATTCTCATAAGAGATATTAATATCACAGTCACTTGAAGATCCATCAAGGTCAACTGTAGCATCTTCAAGATTTTCACTTTGTTCAAAAAGATGAATTTTCTTGTCACAAAAATGTCCTTTTTTCCATGATTTTTTACATTTATAACAAGTATTAGTTGGATATTTTTTTGGAGAAACTGGAGCAGAGGGTTTACCAGGATTTTATGGAAGTTTTGATGAAGGTTTGATTTGGTCATTGGAAGACCTTAAAGATAATTCCTTGGCTCATATCTGTGGTTGAGTAATACCTCATTACAGATATTAATAAAATAAGAATTTTACCTCACATTCTTGGTCCTGGCTACCATCAAATCTCTCACTGAGTTTGGAAATTAATAAAGAATTTGGTCTCTCTAAATATCATAATCCATTTTTGGATCCATAGCTCTAAAATTTTTTGTTATTTTCATTAGAAAACTAATAGGTCTCTCAATAAAAGAGGATGTATATATAGCATTCTCATATAATATTTGTTGTGCCAATATGAACTTTGAACCACCAAATTTATTCTCAATTAATGTTTTCCACTCAGCCCAAGTATAGTGATGATTGTCCAGAAAGACAGACTCATACCACATCAGGGAAACACTGGAGAATAAAGAAATAAGCTAAGAGACTATTTCTTCATCTGGCATTTTATAAGAATTTTTAAATTATCAATTCTTTGAATAAAATGCTGCCAGTCAGATGAAGAATCACCATCAAAGGTGGGATCTTGATCAAGTTTAGGCCAATTTTTATGGCTACTTGGCTGTTAAACTTAAGAATTATTCCTGGTAATTAATTCCTGAAGCCTGGATAGGTGTTCAGAAATTTCATTATTGAGAGAAACAGCTGGCTCATGATGAGTATTGAAATTTTTTTTGTGATGCACAGAAGAATTAATAGATACGTTTTCAGGCTGTTTATTTTAAAAATTTAAAGGGGAATGAGAACTACTGTTCTCAGATTGTTTATCCTTATTTTTGAAGGACTTATGAGAAGTAGTGTTACTCTGACAAAAATTTTCATTATGGATAAGAGGTAAGGTAGAGAATTTCCTCTCAAGATCAGACAAAGAATTTCTCAACCTGGGAATTTCAGATAGTTGGTCATTATTTTTTGTAAGAGATAAAACATTTTTTCTTCATATACTGAGAATTTATTACTCAAAGCTTGCAAATCAATTTTCAATGGTTTGAATTCATTATGTAAGGATGAATTTTCATCTTTTAACAAAGCATTTTCATTTACAAGGGGTTTTAAATCATGAATAATTTTTTGCAAATTATAAAACTTATCTACAAGAGACTTGTAATCATTTTTCAATTTTTTTTGACAAGAATGAAAAGTATTCAAGGTGTCTTTCAATTTAAAATAAGCGGTATCTTGAGAAGAAGAACTCACTTTACAATGTAAATGCAGATTATTTAATCTGTAATTCCCATGTTTCAAAAAATCTCTCAGTAGTCTATCCATCAGCCAGGCTATCTCAGGAGCCCAGTAAATTGTTATAATAATTTATTGGAATCATTTAAGGGAATAAAATTATGCATTTTATGTAGTTACAATAAAATATTTTATTGAATAGTAAAAATTATATATATATTTTATAAATAAGTAAAATAATTATTATATTTATTTTTATTATTAAGTAAATTTTTTGTTACATATAAAATATTATATTCTATAAAATCATGGCACTTTTTTATGTATTTAATATTTCTAAAAAATTAATTATTTATAAAATTATATTATAAGTTTAATAATAAATTTAAATTATAATGTAATTACAATCTAATTAATAAAATTTATAAAATAAATACAACTTATCATATATATTATTATCCAAAAGTATTGGGAGATTTTTTGACACTTAACTGTGTCAGTAAAATTACTAAATAAGTTGAAACACATATTTAATATAATAATATGAAATTCTAACTTTAAATTAGTAACAATTAAATTAATTATTTTTTCAATTAAACTAATTATTTAATTACTTAAAATAGTTAAAACAGTTAATAAACTTATCTTTATAACCAAATTAAATTGATTACATAAATTTGGTGTGAAAATAATTTTATTTGTTTTAATTAAACCCTTTACATATAATTATAATATTTGTTTAGGATATTTTTTCTCACAGTTCTCATGGTCTCATACTTATTTAGTCACTCATTATATTAATTACTTGTTTTGGAACTTTATGATGGGAAAATTATTTACTTATTCACAGGTTTAATTTTTGTTTCACTTTTTCCCCTCAAATTGTATGTTTTAATTAATTTCTTTTAATATTTTGTTTCATATTATTATTACTCTTGTATATCCATTTGAGGCTCCTCAGAAGTATCCTTGCCTATAAAATTGATTTGGAATTCCTCTTTGGTAGTCATTACTTGCATTACAATATTTAAATACTTAAAACACGTTATTATTATTTTTATTAGTATTACAAGTCTAGTCTAAATATTTAATAAATAATCTAAGGTTACTTTAAGTTTATTAGTAATACTAATTTTTAGTCGCGAAGAGAAGACTTTACCTACTTAAATAAATATTTACAAATAAACTAAATCCTCACTGTTGTGTCATTCCTCATAAACTGTTGTTGCATCTCTCTTATTTTGATTTAATTATTTTATTAGTTTTTTCATTTTCATTTCTTTCTTTCTTTTGTTATCATCTCTTTATTACTTCCTTCTCCTCCATTCAATCTCTTCTTCTTCTTCACCTTCTTCTAGACAACCCGCCAAAATTATCTTTGATAACACCAAAAGCAGAAGAATCTTTTAATATTTCCTCAGAAGTTATCTCAAGCAAGAAATATACCTCAGGGGCAACAGAATCATTTTTAACTGCAAGAGAAAGATTATATAAAGAAGTTGATATTAAGTGTAAAGGTTCATCAAATGACAATTTAATAATGACATATTTTAGACTACTCATAAAAGGAAGTTTTCTATTAATAGTTTTAACAGTTCTTTCACCATGATCAGAAATATTGCCTGTAGAACGAGGTTTATTATTATAAATACCAACATTTTTATCAAACAAATTACTCACCATGGTAAGGTAGGAAACATCCCCTGTGCTTTATTTTTTCTGCCTCCCTAATAAGGATGGGCCTATTTATGGTAAGGTTATGTCCTGGATGTGCCAGGTTGATGAGCTGCTTGATGCTGTAAATTATGCTGGTAGTGGCTCATGAGATAGTCCCATTTCCACTGCTCCACTTCCAGCGTTTTTTAATTTTTCTGGGAAATCTGGGGGTTTTCTGGAACTGATGAGTCAGGCTGGTCTGTGAGGTAGGAGGATGTGCCTGTCTTTGATTCAAGAGCTCCTACATTTGACCCCAGAGGGTGTCCACCTTCTCTTTGTAGGGAATATTGTTTGCCTTTAGTGCCTTTATGTGACCTGATAAATTGTTTACCTGCTGTGACAGTGGAATCTTTTTTATCTTTATTCCCTTCAAAGGATCTTCCAGATTTATTAGAGGCTTGGATTCTTTCAGAGTTGTTAGGGGAGAGGGGTTTACCACTCCTCCTAAAATTTTCACGTCCTGAAGAATTTGATTTATATTTTTCAGTAGAAGAATTTTTGTAAGTCAGTTTAGAGGAACTTACAGAGTCAAGCTCACATTCTACCTCAATTTAGGACACATTAAAGTTATCCATTCTCTCAGTTAAGTTAATAGACATGATATCTAAGAATTCAATTAAACTTCAACAAAAGTGAACTGATTTTTCAAAAAGTGGTTTCAATATTTTAAATTAAAAATATTAATATTAATATATTATTGAGTTTAAATAAATTGATAATAAGAAGTAAGATTATTATTTATAAGATAGAAATAACAATTAAAAATATTTTATTCAAGTTAATGTTATTTATAATATATAATAATAACCACTAATTATTAAAATGGGACAAATACCAGAGTATAAATGTCAATTAATAATAATAATAATACCAAAAAAAATGGTGAAATTCAGAGCTAAGCACAGAGTACTATTATTGTCAACAAAAATTATAAAAACTTAATGGAAAATTAATTTAATAATTTAATCAAAAAATCAATGATAATCTAGGACTAAGTGGGTTGCTCTATTATTTTCAACTAGGAAAAAAAATTCTTATAGAAATTTGATCACTCACACTCAGTGTCTCATCAAAAAAGCCAAGGCACTGTTACTGCAATAAAAATTTAATAATAGAGTTGATAGGTGCAAAGGTTGACATACTATAGTGGTCAAAAAATCACCTTTAAATAATATATAATTAGTATTATATAAAGCAAAAGTGTCAAACCCAAGTTCAAAACACAGTCGCGGAAAAAATTAGAAAAATTTGGACAAGATGGTCTGTGCATCAAGTCAATCATCCAAAAAATTTTTTGCCATTGTTTGGAGAGAGGAGAAGAGGAAGAGGAAGGAGAAGAAGGACTAATTTTAAGATAAAAGAAGAAGAGGCAGAAAAGGACTAAAAGATAAATTGACAACAAGATGAAGGAATTGATAGAACTAATGATGATAGGTGGACTCAAATGCAATTGAAAGTATTTTATTTTCCCTCTTCTTAAGTATCAATTACTAATAATTAGAAATCTTTTAAAGAAATCTTTATATATTTATTTAATATTTAAGGCAACAGACGCACCACAATAAACAATAAAAAAGATAATAGTATTTAAAACAAGATAAGTAATGTAGCTGATGGGATGAATGGAATTATCCAAGACTCTTTTATAAGCAAGAGGTCCTCAGAAGTGCCACAAAATTTGTATATACAAAGTAATAATAAAATGAAACAAGAAAATAAAAGAATATAAGTGAAACCTGGATATTGAAAGAAAAATATGAAAAAATAAATTAAATACACAAATATAAGCTAATTCTTCCCATCTTACATTCCCAAACCAGTTAATTAAAATCGTGAGTAACTACACAAATTTGTAACATGGGAAACTGTGAGTACTATATCCAAAAAAGGCATTACAATGAGTTTTAAGTAGTTTTAATTGAACCAATAAAATCATGCTGTTTTGATGAAAACATTTATGTAATAAGTTAAATCCTAAAACAGAAATAAGTAATTTGTTTTAACTATTTCATTAGAGAAATAACTAATTTAAGTAAAAACCAGTAACTGATTAAATGAATTACTAATTTAAAATAAGTATTTTAATAAGTTTTATTAAATTAGTGTTTTAACTTATTTAATAACTTTCCTGACACAATCAAGGGTCAAAAAGTGGACAATATTTATGGATTATAACATATGAAAAGTTTTATTTAATATATAAATTTAATTAATTGAGTTTTAATTAAATTATAATTAAATTTTACAATTGTAATTAAAACATATGTTCATAATTAATTAATTATTAATTTATGAATAATAAATACATAAAAATGCACCATGATTTATAGAATGTAATAAATATTATGTTTTATGTGAGTGTATAAAAAATTTATTAAATAATAAAATTAATATAATACATATCTTACTTATTTTAATAAAATGTTTCTATAATTTTATTATGCCATAAAATATTATTTTAAATACATAAAATACATAAATTTATTTACCCCAATAAAGTATTATAACATTTTACTGGGCTTCTGAGACACCCTGGCTGAAAATAATAGCTATAATTAAAAAATAAAAATACAAATGGTATAAAATTAGATTAAGCAAAATAAATTTTTATTATATATTTTGAAAAGGAATGTAATAAAGTGCAATAAAATAAAGTAAAGTTATATAATACATAAACAAATACAACTCAATATAATAAAATACAACAAAATACAATACAATTTAATTTGATTTAATTTGAGGTAATGAATAAAATAAAATAAAATGAATTTAAAAAATTACATAATAGGGGGTGTAAAAGTTGACTAATATGCAATTAAATTAATTGCGGATAAAAATACTTCTACCACAATTATCTTCCACAATTATTTTTGCTAATAATTGGGTTATTAGACATTTTATGTGTCAAAGTTGACCTCTTATCCAACATTTTTCTACTCAATTTTTCATAACCACATCTTGGCCTACTTTCCTTCGTAACCACATCTTTGACTACTCTCTGTATATACCTTCTACCTTGCTGTGAAGCCCCATTTGCATCTCATCCTGTCTATTCTCTCCATGCAGAAATCATCAGCATCTCATCTACATGTTTTTGCTCCTTTTCATCTTAATTTATCTTAACATACCTGCTGTGGACAATCCCATAGTACTAGCTATAGGCCTTGACCAAGAGAGTTGGAGTAAAACTGGAGAGAAAAACCCCTGTCCTTTTGAGAATTGCCAGGTGAAATTTATTTGCTACAGTATATTAGAGACTGTTACTATACCCCTTCCAACACACTTCTTGACTTCTTAACAAGTCAAAAAAGTAGCCAATAGAAGACCACTGAGACCCAAAGAACCAGAAACCTGAAATGCAGAAAGATCCACACCAGAAAAACAAAACACTGTGCACTTGTTGCACAGAAAACAGCAATAATACTTGATACAGGTTGCAAAGCTACACCAGAGAAACCAGTTACCAAAGTTGAGTTAAATAAAGAGATAAACTTGCAGCAAACACAGCCAGTTGTGGCCAAAAAACAGTGAATCCTGAGTAAGAAACAATGATATAGCTTTCAGATGGTTGTATGATAATTAAAGTTGCCCCACACTGTCTTATTCAGTATGCACACACAGACCACCCTCTAAAAAATACATGCACAGAAACAAATTTGGTGCTTTTGACAGCCAAATTGAATAAAAACCCTCTAGAAATGCTTCCCAGCCTCTTATAACCAAGGCAGGCGGCCCACCTAGAAATGGGCAGACCTTCCTGAAGACAGAAAACCTCCAAAACCTCCAATAAAGCCCAAAATACTTAAAAAAATCCACCATGACTACTTAAACCCTTTAAACACAACATCAAGCTATGAAAACCTTGAGACATAAAATATAGAGCCAAATTAGCTCTACTTAATGGTACTAAGAGCTTAACCCTAAGAATTAAGGCTAGCCCGTAAAACACGAAAAAAATTAAACAGCTATCTTTTAGAAATGAAAAATGAGCAAATAACCCCTTAAAACTTAGAATATGAAAAATGATATCATGACCTAAAATATAGAGAAAAATCAGGGCTATCCAATGGTAGTAGCCACATACCCATAGTCCCAATATTCAATGAATAAAACCAGAAAAACACCCAATTATTCAACCAATGTCATTTAAGACCTACCAAAACAGCGCCAAACAGCCCAACAAAGGCCTCAGCCAATGTCAGAAGACCACAACCTCACTCCAGTTAGGAATTTCCACATTCTCCTTCACTAAAACCACCATGTTCACACATTTTGTAAAGTCAATCTCTGAAAGGGGTCCCTGCCAATACTGTATTTACCATAACCTCATCTGTATCATAACACTACAAATTAATTCATAAAGAACTGCTTGTGATGCCTGCTATTCCAGAAAGAAATATTGCTCCAGACCTGGTCCATTATCATCTGCAACAGATTTATTTCCCCCTCAACCTGGTCCATCTTCCAGAAAAACCAAAAGATCTAGGCCTTCCATCTTGATACCCAGATCAATCATCAATTTACACCCTTCCAAAAAGAGTTCCAACACCACTAAAACCACTAGCTCTACCATACCTGGTCCTTCTGATGTTAAAAACAACTCTTTTACATACTGAAATTTAAGCTGATAAATTTCCAGTTCATTCCCATCCAGACAGTGATGATGACAATGTGGGAACCATTGAAACACCACCGCCCAATCAATTGCCCACCATCAAGGACAAATTCCAACAACACTCTTTTCAAAAAAAACATCTCATTCTAAACTATTTCCAATTCACTCCTTCCAAAGATCCACAAGAAATTGAGAAAGGAAGACACCTAATCCACCAGTTCAAGTATAATGCTGAACACCTTGTTTCATCTCTTGATTCTCTTCTGTAATTGACTCTTGCCTAAAACTCTTGACTTAGAAATAAAAAAATTGACCACTTTCCAGACTTTCTGAATGTAACCAAACCTAAAAAAATTACTCAGTTTAAACTCTTGGGGGACTCATCCTCAGTCTTAAGTCTTGGGGGACTCAAAACCTTCAGTTTATAGTCTTGGGGACTCAAAACCTAAATCATAAAGACAGAACCAGAGATAAAACCATTACAGACCAAAGAGATAAACTAAAATTCTGGGGTAACTGTTCTACAAAGCAGCCAGCTTGTCAGTTACCCCCACACTTGCCTTCACTAAATTAAGAGTCTCCCCCTTTAGATGCCCTCTGCCAGAATCACATCAACACCACATTATCAGTTTATAGTCATGAAGGACTTAACCATCAACACATCCTCAGTTTATAGTATTGGGGGACTATACCATTTTACAGTTTAAAGTCTTGATGCACTGACCACAGTATTCAGTTTAAAGTCTTGATGGACTTTAAACACTTTGCATAAAAAGACGGAGCCAATTCCATGCACAATACTCCACAACTGCCCTACTGAACTTCCACTTTCTCTTCATCATCTACACATCACTAATAAAAAAATTTCTTTTATCTCTTTTCTCTTCATAGTTTTCCCATCACAGATAATGGCTGGATCCCCTGATTTTGACCCATCAGACATTCCTTGTTTCACTTCACCCAAGGACTATGCTTACAAACATTGCATCCACATGCGCAAACCTTTCACTTTCACTCTTCCAACTCCTGAAGCCAAACTCTACAACAGAGCACATGATTCTTGCAACTCCAAAAAGAAAAAAAGTGACAGAGACCCCAATTATCATATACCACCACCTTCACCTTCACAAAAATACTTCTATAGATCTCCTACCAGATCCTCAGAGCTAAGTCCTTCATCCTCTTCTCTATCTTAAGCTCCATCCAGAAGATCACATTGCTCTGTCCCCAGAACTCTTTCCAAAAGACCTGCTTTATCCTCTCAAGAAAAAACATTTATATCAGTAAATTCAGCTAAAACAGCTTCAAATTCAGCTCCCACACTGCTTGACCGCACCCAGGCTACCCTCCCACGTTTCTAGGAAGCAGAAATAAGGCTCAAAACCTCCAAATTCAGCCAGAAAACAGCCAAAATCCATCAGCAAACAACAACAACTCCACACAACAACCTCCTAGTGCTCCCAGATCAATGCGCACAACAATTTCTTCATAAAAAGATTCCAAAAATTCCAAAACTTCTAGAAGACCTTCCACAGAACCTCAAGAAGACACCAGAACACCCAAAACTGCTCCAAGACAAAATTATCCCTCTCAAACAAGAAGAGTTAACTAAATCTCTCCTCTTCCAGCCAATTACTCCTCTGAAAGTTCCATTTCTTCCAGATCTTCATCCAGAAGATCCCAATTAGCTTCCAGCTCACCTTCTCCTGGTCCATCCTACAACCAACCTGTTACTCCCCCACCAGTATCCAACCAAACAGGGTCAAGAAACAATATCAACAACAGAAACAGTAGCCCTGCTGCTCCAACCAGGCCACAGGAACTTCCTCTTTCTTTTTCATCTTCTGAACACTCTTTAGAGGATGATCATGAGAATCCATACCTCCATCTGGTTGATCCTCCTACAACTTGCATTCAGAATTCTTCAACAGCCCAAATCCCTGCCGCTTACAAATTTGATTAGCTTCCAATCTGTAAAAACCAAGTTAATTAATCCAATTTATTCTACAGAAAACAACTACTGATCCAATTATTTTGTTTAGTTGTAACCCCTCCTCATGAAACTGCAATTGGGATTGGCCCACCTCTAGAAACTACCTTAACACTGGATTACTCTGACATGAAACAACACCTAAGAATGATGTTTTCAAACGTGCTTAATGTCTTTGCTCTTCATGGTCTGTTGAATGAATTTGAAAAGAATCTGAGAAAACAACTCCTTGATGAACATTGGAAGATGTCTTGTATAATCAAGCACACCTTTCAACACTCTATCCCCGCTTCTTCCACTTCTTCAAAAAAATAACCTTCTAATCTGGTTCCCGACCATTACAATCCATATACTCTTTCCAGCCTCCTAGACCACAGAGAACACAGTTCTTCCTCCAATCCCAACAAAAAGCAAAAACACCACCATAATCCAGACCACCTGCCGGAGGCTTCTTCTTCCAGACATTAAATAAATAAAAAGATTAATAATTCACTAAATAGAGAGAACAATAATAAATAGCAGATATATATACATATAATTTTTTTATTTTTATTTTTATTTTTATTTTATTTTATTTTATTTTATTTTTATTTTATTTTATATTTTATTTTATATTTTATTTTTATTACCTAAACTAATAACATACTAAAAAAACTTGAAAATAATTAAACAAAATTTCCCAACAAAATATGAGAGCTGAGAAATTAAAATGAAATGAATAATAATAAGATAAAATAATTAAAAATTAAAAATGGCATCCCCCATCCAATTGATGAGCTGATTCCTTGATACCTTACCCACATCCAAGTGCACCTTGATGTGGAAACACTATAAAATAACTTAAAATGAACGGAGATAAAAATAATTTAAGAAAAATAATATCAATTAAGATAAGATGAAATTAATAAAATTTAAAGTAAATAATAACAATAAAATAAAGATATAAAGAAAATAGTATTGCCTAGCCAATTTATGAGCCTTTCACCACCAATGCTTGCCCACATCCAGGTGGCCCTGATGTGGTGACACCATATAATAATAGTTGTAATTTTTCTCCTCTTTACATCCTAATAACCCCCATAAAATTTAAAATAAAAAAAGAGAAAAAAAATAATATAAAACCTCTATCTAACACAACCATAGACACATAAATCAAAGAAAGAAAAAGAAAAAGTCCGTCTCCATAGAAATTCCAGTCCAAGGAAATGATCACTGGGTGGGCTTCCTCCAATAAGTAAAAATAATAAGAGACCACCAGTGATCCACAACCAATCCAAATAGACCAAAGAAGCAATTCTTAAGCCAGTTTAAAGTCATAGTGGACTTGAAACCTGAATAAAAAACCCAGAACTAGGATTCAACTAGGACAAATAAAAACTTGAAACATAAATTATGGGTTAACTTTTCTACAGAGCATCCAGCTAATTAGTTACCCCCACACTTTCCAAAAGAAAATCTAGAAGCCCACCCTGGGTACCTTCTAACAAAAACACAACATCCAACACAACATAGCAAAGCAAATAAGTGTGAAGAGTCCAGCACTTGAAGACCAAATAAGTTTCCAGTTTAAAGTCACAGAGGACTAAAGCCTGTGAAAAAAAACCAATACTAAGATTCAACCAATTAAGAGAAGGGGTTGGAAATAGACAATTTGTGGTAACTGTTCCACAGAGCAGCCAGCTCATCAGTTACCTCTACACTTGCCAAGATCAAATCTAGAAGCCCCACCCATGGGTACCTTCTAAAAATAAGTTTCCAATAAAACAGATACACAGCCTCACCAAAATCCAAAATTAAAGAATGTTCCATAGTTTATTCTCATTGTGGAGTCAATATTCTTCACTTATAGTGCCTCTTGGGTAAAATATCTACACCTGATCAGCAGCCACTCTATTCTCTAACACTGCACCATCTAACTCCTCCAAAAAATAAAAACCTCCAGATACCTAAGATCTGACTCTGTAAGGTCCATTCCATCTGTCAGCAAACATTTTTCCCCACTTACTCTCCAAACTTCTGTTATACAGCAAAACAAAAAAACCAGGTTTCAAGGGATTCCTGAGTCTATGAGCCAACTTCTTGTCCAAGTATCTGACTGATTTATTTCTTATCTTCATAATTCTAGAGTATGCCTTCTTTTGACATTCCTCTCTACATTCCAACTGTTGCGTCCTGGAACAGAGTAAATCTTCTGTTGAGCACACATCATCCCAATCAATTCCAAGATAAGAGAAAGCTTCCAAATCCACTGGTAGAATGGCATTCTTCCCAAAAATTAATTTATAAGGGGAATATCCAGTTGTCCTTTTCACAGTGACCCTATCAGCAAATAAAACCAAGGGTGAATAATGCCTCCACGTTTCATCCCTATCTCCACACATTTTCACCAAAGCATTCTTGATAACTTGATGGCCTCTTTCAACCATGCCTTCAGCTTCAGAATAATAAGGTTTAGCTACTTTGAATTTAGAACCAATACTTGCCACAGCTTCTTTAAATCCAGCTCCAAACTCTGGAACACCATCAACAATCACCAACTTCATCAACCCATATCTAAACAAACATTCCTTTTTCAAAAACTCTGCCACATTTTTGGAATTAAAATTAACCAGAGGCACTGCCTCAACCCAACCAGACAAATCATCCCTGGCAACAATCAAGTATTTATACCTGCCCTCTTTGATATGGACAGCATCCAGACTGACTCTTCCAAACACATTTGTTTCACCAGTAGCACGGCCAACCTCCTTAGGTCTCAAGTATATTTTTCTTTGACATTCTTCACAAGATTGAACCCAACCCTGCACAGCCAACTTCATACCTGGTCACCAAAATCTATCAGCTACTCTTCTATAAGTCTCCCAAAAACCTCTATGACCAAGGTCTTTGTCAGCCTGGATATCCCAAGGAATGAGTATTTCTTATACTTAAAATAAGATAACCTTAAGTAAATTTAGCTTATATCTTAAAAATAAGGTTAAAATAATAATGTATATGATTATATTACATATATATATAATTATTACTCTATTATATAAATTATAGTAGTTTAAATTGCTTATTTATAGCCTAATAGTATTTATTAAGGTGTTAATGGAGTCATAATATACTTATCTTAAGTGATACTAAGTAATTATTGACATACATAAGCTTATATGTATACATAAATCTCATATTCAGTTAAATATGCAGTATATTATGTATATTTAGGTATATAAGTGGGTTTTAGCCCCTTAATAGCCTATAACCTTAATTTTTCTGCTTATTTTAGGTCATATGGACGTATCCAGTGGACTCACAACGCCTACAGAAGCATAAACATCTATTTCAGGCGCATACACTCAGTCTGGACAACTTAATCTGCTTCCTTGGATGGATATTCATGGATTTATGGGTTGGGAGGTCATTGATGGGTTAGTATGTATTCTTGGGGATGTTTTGCGGGCTTTTAAATTTCATTTGTTTCCTTTATATGCTTTGGGCTTCATTACATTCTCTTTGGATGAGTTATTTTACCAGTTTCTTTATGGTGTCCACTTTTATCTGGATTTTCTATTTATGGTATGGGTCTGTGTTATCATTAATTGTGATGGAGGGTCCTTACTGGAGGTCTGGGTGTTGAATATGCTTGAAGTGGACGCCATGAGGAGGTGATGGGCCCTCACAGTGCTGTAATTGCCGGGGATAGCAGTGACGTCACCTGGATTGAAGGTCTGTACACTCCAGTGGATTTTGGTATAAGTAAGGTAGAATTTTGACGGTTATTAGACATCATTCACTTACTACAATTCAAACAATCATTATAAAACAATTTTAATTTTTTAGAAATATATTATAAAGCCATTATAAATTGATATTATCTTTATATAAGCTATAACTATATTATATTCATCTATTTTCCACCACTGGCACTCATTTAAATCCAAGTATTGTGAGTTTTATTTGAGTATAACTATTTTATTAGTCTTCCCCTGAGGTTTAATCACTAAATCATTTATCAATAAGTAGTAGGACCATAAATAAATACTATTATATCATACTTAAATTCTAGATACACTGACAGTCTTCATGCAAAGACTTCAATACCAACTCTTAAATCTTCTTCTGAGTCACCACTACTTGAGGATTTGGATGTCTCCTCCTCATCAATCTCCTTCCTGACACATATAATCCAGGACTCTTCTTCTTTTTTGACTCCCAAGTATCATCATCACAAATATCTGGCCTCTCCAAGTTTCACAGATATTTAACCATAATAAAATAAAACCCAGTCTGACCCCAGGTATCATCTTCAAAATCTAACAAAACAACATTCAAGGGTAAAACCCTGACATCAAAATCTCCCATGTACACATGAGCAACACAACTAGCCCAACCATGACACCAATCCCTAAATTTCGGTACATCCTTTTCCTTCACTTGAATCTTAAGGGGATCCAGTTCACTAACAAAAACACCATTATCTAATTTTGAGCCATCCCAAACAACAGCCCCATCTTCACCAACAAAAACATCCTGATCACCAGAATCAAGATACAAACCAGCCAGTTTTAAGTCTTGGAGGACTATCAGAATATCTTGAAGTATTATCCAACAGTTCTTGAGTTCCACAAGATCCTTCATCCTGTCTAAAAAAATTAAAAAATGGTTTCCCGCAGCCAATTGATGAGCTGGTCCCCTGATACCTTACCCACATCCTAGTGCACCTTAATGTGGTCACACCTAAAAAATTATTTTTTTATTTTTACTCCTCCTCTACTACCAAAAACATCACCAGAGCCCTATCTTGAGCCTTTGAACAAACATAGCCTCCATGAAAAATTAAATAAAAAAAGAGAAAAAAGAAAATAATCTTGAATCCACCACTTTTACAGCTAACACCCTAAATCCACATAACAGAGCCAGGCCCAGGTCCACAGAAAAGATCACTGGTTGAGCTCCCTCCAATAAGTAAAAAGGATGCAAGACTTCCAGTGATCCACCACCAATCCAAATAAACCAAAGATAAAGAAGCCAGTTGCAAGCCAGTTTAAAGTCATAGTGGACTTGAAACCTGAATAACACAAACCAGAACTAGGATTCAACAAGTACAAACAAAATACTTGAAACAGACATTATGGGGTAACTGCTCCACAGAGCAGCCAGCTTATCAGTTACCCCCACACTTTCCAAAATCAAAATCTAGAAGCCCCCCTGGGTACCTTCTAACAAAAACAAAAAATCCAAGACGATAAACAAAAACAAATAAAACCCCATTTAAATTCTTGAAAGCCAGAAATACACTTTAGAAATAAAATATTTTTCAGTTTAAACTCATGCTGGAGGTTAGATAAAACCAATGATCATCATTTTTATCTTTATTTTCTTTTAAATAAAATATCCATCTTCACTTGAATTTTTCTTTTCTTCCATCTTCATTATACTAAGATTTTTTTAAATATATTATTATATAGAGACTTGAACCAGAGAGACTGATAAGAATTGGACAAAACTAAAAAAATCCTGCCCAAAAAACATAGAGACCAAATTAAACAAGACCAAAACAAATTAAGTAATCTATCCTCATTTAGGAGAAATCAGATTATTAAAATACCCATGTTGAAACCAATAAGTTTACCCCTAGGGCTACAAAAAGTTAAGCCCCTCTTTAAATTCTGATAACCCATAATCAGACCTCCAAACAAAATCCCCATCCTTCTCCATACACTGAATTAACCATCAATTTTATTTACAGCGTCTATTCACCCTATATCCTTTGAAACAGAGCACTCTACATAATCAATAATTTTATCCTCCTTTCTAAAAAAACCTTCTCCAGTTGAGAAAAGAAGCTGAGAGTTTACTGTCTCTAAATCCAAGTCATCAATAACAAAATTATTCTGAAATTTAAAAATATCTTACAAAACAGGACCCAGAACACTGAAAGAATCATCTTTCCCAAGAAAATATCCTCTGATTGTGAGGGAACCAGCTTGGAATTATATTCCTCCAACCAACATACATCCAGAACATAATCATTCTGAAGATCTAAACTTTCTATAGAGAGATTGTCACCACTTTGTCAATCCTCTGAACTTTAAAGAAGAAACTGAGAATCTTTTTAATGAGGCTTAAAATCATTGAGTTCATAATTACTCTTAGAATCCAAAAGATCCTCCAGAATAGAGTCCATAATGTCAAAATTATCATCCTCCTCCAAGCATTCATCTTCTAAACTCAAATGAGCACCCAGAAAATAATCTTCCTATATGAGAAAAAGATCCAACACAGAATATTTCTGACCATCAACAAATCTTAAAGAAACATCTTCATCCAAAAATCCATTATCTAAACATGATGAAACAATATCATCATGAACATCCAGTTTTTCCTTCCCACAGAGCTCATCCGCTTTTGAAACAATAAACTGATCATCCAGTGTGTACATATTCAAAACATCAAATGAAGTGCATTCTTGAGATCCATTGATGTCATCTGTTAAAGAAATAAAAATTTCTCAAACATCACAAACATTATCATCTCTTAAAGTGGGTGATTCCAAAATCTCCACTGTAGCTAAATTTTCAGCCACTTATTCCTGAACCTTTCCATCCATAAAATATTCATTTTCAGGTTCCACCTCTTTAGAAACAAGGTTTTCAATATGCCCAAGAATAGCCTTATTCAAAAGACCTATAGTAGAAATGCTTCTTTCTCCATTTAGAAGTGTCTTCATCAGCCCAGACTTTTACAGAAATCACTGAACCTCCTTTTTGACCTCCAGACCCATGGCACTCCAAAATAAACTCTTGGCCTCCATTTCATGAGAGAACATACCATTATAATCCAGATAATCCATAACCTCTTCAAATTCTTCCATTAACTTACCATACTGAACCAGAGAAGTCACACCACCATCCATTTCCCATTTCCTAGCAATTCTATAAAGATCATCCATTGAAAACATAGTGAGCCACCTCCTGATCATTTCCATCTTTAAATTTCCCCAATCCTGAATCCTATATCCCGACATCCTAAGAAGTTCCTTCACCACCTCTCTATCATCAATGAAGAAGATCACCTGCTTCACCCTATCCAAATAAGAAGCCCCATCCACATCAGCAGCAGCCTTAAAGATCTCCAAAAAAAACCATGCCTCCTCTCCAAAGCATATTTATCCTTTCCATGAATTGATACTGACCATCCTAACCAATTCAAATTACACCTCCCCAACTTTCCACTATAGATAGCCAAAGTCCCCCCAATAGCCTTCAGAGACCTAGGAGGTACCAAATCCAACTAGAGAGAAGACCCCTTAGACCAACCACAGAAAGATAAAGCACCAAAAATCCAAAATCTACAAAGAGTCCACAAAAGAACAGAGTCCAACAGTAAAAGAGATTCAAAAAGCTAGCAAATCCTCACCCCACTTTGGGTTCCAGAAATGTAGACAATCCTATAGTGCTAGATATAGGCCTTGACCAAAGGAGTTGGAGTAAAACTAGAGAGAAAAACCCCTGTCCTTTTGAGAATTGCCAGGTGAAATTTATTTGCTACAGTATATTAGAGACTGTTACTATACCCCTTCCAACACACTTCTTGACTTCTTAACAAGTCAAAAAAGTAGCCAATAGCAGGCCACTGAGAACCAAAGAACCAGGAACCTGAAATGCAGAAAGATCCACACCAGAAAAACAAAACACTGTGCACTTGTTGCACAGAAAACAGCAATAATACTTTATGCAGGTTGAAAAGCTACACCAGAGAAACCAGTTGCCAAAGTTGAGTTAAATGAAGAACTAACCTTGCAACAAACACAGCCAATTGTGGCCAAAAAACAGTGAAACCTGAGTGAGAAAAAATGATACCACTTCCGGATGGTTGTATGATAATTAAAGTTGCCCCACACCGTCTTATTCAGTATGCACATACAGACCACCCTCTAAAAAATCCATGCACAGCAACAAATTTGGTGCTTTTGACAGCCAAATTGAATAAAAACCCTCTAGAAATACTTCCCAGCCTTCTATAAGCAAGGGGGTGGGACACCCAAAGCAGGCAGCCCACCTAGAAGCAGCCAGACCTCCCTGAAGCCAGAAAACCACCAAAAACCTCCAATAAAGCCTAAAATACTTAGAAAAATATATGACTACTAAAACCCTTAAAACACAAAATTAAGCTATTACAACATCAAGACATATATATAGAGCCAAATTAGCTCTACTTAATGGTACTAAGAATTTAACCCTAGACCTAAGGTTAGCCCGTAAAACAAGAAAAACAAAATTAAACAGCTATCTTTTAGAAATGAAAAATGAGCAATTGACCCCTTAAAACTTTGTATTTGAAAAATTTCATCAGGACGTAAAATATAGAAAAAAACCAGAGCTATCTAATGGTAGTTTTCACATACCCATAATCCCAAAATTCACTTAATAGAACCAGAAAAACACCCAATTATTCAACCAATGTCACTTAAGACATACCAAAACAGCACCAAACAGCCAAACAAAGGCCTCTGCCAATGTTAAAAGACCACAGTGTGGGATAAGGCCAAAAATTCTATCAGATTCAAGTTTTTTACCATCACCTAGAAGTTTGAGCTTATTAATTTCTTCATCCAAAAATTGAGTAAATTTTTTTTTGCTCAAATGATAAATCAGAGAAAGATTTTCTGTCTGCCACATAATTATTTTGCTATACTGTTCCCCAAGATTTGAGTTTCTAGAGACTGTTGAGGATACTTCTGCACCCAATAGCAACTGCCCCTATGTAATAAATAGTCAAAACAACATAAAGACTAATATTCTCACTTTGAACTATAGATATACAGCTTACTGTTTCTGTGGAGCTGAGACTTCCAATGTTAAGTGGATTTTTGGAAGAAATAACCATCTGGGCCTTCCTATTTCTTTCATCTTGATGTTTTGCGTAATAACTAGAGCTTTTGAAAGCCATACCAAATTCTAAGAACCCAGATGAAGTTTGATACTTTCTATTGACACATCCAAGCTCTTGAAATTGACATACATGAAAAAATGGAGGCATTGTCATTGTGATAAATGCAGGAATAAGTTAGCTGTTAGAAGTTACAAATTGAAGGTATTATTTTTTTGCAAGGCACTACCTAATATAAGCTACATTTTATTATCAATAAAATATGATGGAATATTTGTTGAAATTATTTAAGTTAAAATGTTTACTTTTTAATCAGATAGATTATATATTAATTAAAAGCTATGAAGTCTACTTTATTTGTATTCTGCATACTCTCTGCATTTGTACAACAATGCATGCATATTTATCAGAATATTTTCTATCATAGAAAAAAAATCTATTGTACATACAAGCATCTTAATTATTTTTCCATCAAATGCCTTCTGAGTTATATCTAACTACCCTATAATTATTTTATTTTAGTAAAAATTCTTAGTTATGGACTATAAGAAAATTAATCCATATTTTTAACATAATTATTTAAAAAATTACCCCAAAAATCAAAGTTAAACCTGAAAATAAGGTTAATATTTTGTAAAAAACAATCACAAACATATTTCCTTCACTTTGAAAATTGGTCTGTACTAGATAGAATTTTCCATAAAGAATTAATCAAAAATACTCAAATAATAGATGCTACCAAAGTGTACACCTTAGAGCATTCCAAAAAATCTGTAACCTTGTATAAATTTTCATACATAAATGCAATGAAGTGACACTCTAGTCTATTTATTCAGGTTGAACAAAAATTACTTAATGAAATATGCATTACTATCATATTGGTGCAAAAATAATTTTTTGGTAATCAAAAAATGAACATAGACTATGCAATATAGGGGGTGGAATCTCTAGCAAGTCCTCAACCTGAACTCAGATGGAATTCAGATGGAACTCAGACTGAACTCTACTTGCATACCCACCTAAAACTTTTCTGCTGAGTGGTGTTCATCCCTGATTGTATGGTTCCTTTATCAATAGCTCTATGTGTGTTCAATCTGTGGTGATTTTGGGTCCAAGGTTGTGGACTCGCTAGCAAATCCCCCCCCCATATTGTGTGGTGATAGCATCACATTTATCAAATTATTTTTGTGGAAAAATTTTTTGAAAAGAAAAAAAACCATTTTCTAAAATGAGTCCGCTTTTATCACATAATCATTCTCTTCCTTTTGTGCCATTCCTTTTTAGTTCAAATTTCATATAAAAATGTAATTTATGCATATTATAATGCCATAAAGTTAAAAAACTTCTTATTCTTAATTTTTGTGATATTTCTCCTTAAACCAACTTTGATCATAAAGTTTTGGAGCTCCAAAATTTATCCTTCCTGTTTGTTTAATTTTATAAAAAAACTTTCTTAATATAATTGTTTATGAACCATAGTAGCTCTAAATTTCCTCATTGAAAACTGCCCACAAACACAAATACACTAAATAGGATTTTTAATGAGACTTTGCCTCCATTAAATTCTCACTTTTGTAAATCTATACCCAATTTTTGTCATTCACTTTTGGATATGTCACCAGAATCAAATGGATTGAAACAAAACCCTACTGAAGAGCAATTAGAGAGATTTTCATCATTTGACATGAATTCTTGCAACATCGCCTTCAAAATACCTCATCCAGAATCAAATTCAGCTGTTTCAGAAAAGTTTCCACCAATTTTCTGTGAATCTTTTATTGACCACCTTTGCATGTGCAGTTTCTCAGGGTCAACTTTTGCTTCGAACCTTGACTGGTTTGTTAAATGGAACCAGTTCTTTGCAAATATTCTCATTAAACACTGGGAAAATGCCTTAAAAATCAATAATTTGATTGAATATCTAATTTACTCAACTCAAATTAGCTTCTCAAACCAAATGGGAGTTCTTCACTGTTGGATTTTAGGTCATGCTGATAAATTAAGACTTGGGAAGG
The DNA here is from genome assembly GCA_030280995.1 of Hemileia vastatrix. Taxonomy (NCBI): domain Eukaryota; kingdom Fungi; phylum Basidiomycota; class Pucciniomycetes; order Pucciniales; family Zaghouaniaceae; genus Hemileia; species Hemileia vastatrix. The sequence goes on from JASXTE010000001.1 coordinate 44,773,651, forward strand.
ATTCCGATACCTCTCAAGAAAAAATCAAAGTGAGAAAGCATAAATATAGAATATAAAAAAGTATGAAAATCCCCTTTTTTTTAACCATTTTTATTCATGGCCTTTATTTCAAATAACAAAGATTCTTAGAATCCAGTTAACCAAACTAAACTTCTCAAACAACTTCAACATTGTGAAACTTATCACAACCTTTTCACAAACATCAAGTGTTGTTCAGACACTGAAATTGATAGTTATGGATTGTTAAGACGTATCTTAATGCAATGGAGGTCTGAAGATTTTTCTAAAGTTGCACAATATCTTGACCAACAACACTTCAATATTCCAGATACTTTGACCTACTCTGGAAGTGTGCTAAAGGACTTGGCCTTGTAAAACAGAATCAGTTTGATTTCAACATTATCACCTAACCTTAATTCTTCCCATGTCCCCCAGGGTTTTCCAAATGACTTTTATTCTCCCTTATATCTTGCATCTGTAAGTCCTCAACAACTCAGAATTTTAAATCCTCAAAATCTCATAAATTTACTTGCTCTCCTTGAACTTCTTGCTTCCTCTAATGTGAGTGATTGACAAACTCCCTTAATAATAGGTTTGCACACTCATACTCCTCATTTCCACTATTTGAGATACTTAGCCTTGAAACCAAAAACATAATTTTAACAATTACTAGTATCATTAAAATTTATAGAATTGAAATTTGGCTTACATTGTTAGCTCAATTCTTTTCCTTTGAATCTTATACATTCTGAATTCTATATTTCCATGTACAAAATAATTCAAAACATTTATTTCATTTTGCTGCCCCATTTTATACAGCCAATCAACAGCCTGCTGCACAACTGCTGGATTCCAATTTGGCTCCTATTTCAACATTGAACATATAAAAAATTTAATATTTTTGTTCTTAATATGAAATACAAGATATTGAGCTCACCAATATATATACATTTGGAGCACACCTGAGATCTATACCCACTCCTGCAGCCTGAATTGTTCCAACCAAAACTTGGCAATTTTTATTAAAATGGAATTCACACACATTTTCGTCTTGCTTTGTCCTGCTGAGTTCACCCATAAGCTGCGTATACTTAATATTGTGGTCATCTAGAGCCATTTTTATTCTATTTTGAAATATTAGAAAACTGTTTTTAATAAGTCAACACAATTTTGTAAAACAATTCATTATAGAATCACTTACATCTGCAAAAATTCTGCAAAGTTGGAGATTACAACAGCTTTTGGAAAATTTACACCCCTTTCACCAGAAAAAATATTTTTCAATTGGCCTATAAGATGAAAAATCTTTGCGGAATGCTGCCAGGTGAAATTAAAAGTTAAAGTTTCTTCCAGATTTTTGTAGATTGGATGGTTGAAGAATTTTCTTAAAATCATCAGCCCTCTAAGAAACTCAGATGAGTCCCAAGGGAGGTCAGTGCTTCTGGAGGGCCCATATTTCTCAGTGAATACTTCTTAAAGCACATCAAGTTTAGACCTCCATAGATCTGCTAATTGAACTGATATCCCACTTTGAATCTTTTTTGGAAGAGAAAAAATTGCATCCTTTGTTCTACGTAGGTTTATGACTTTAGTTAAGTGATTGATTGATTTAATAGAATTAGCCTTTCTTTTTTCAAACCTGGAAAAGGGAAATTCTTCAATAACCAGTCTTCTTGCCACTTTTTGATTCTAAGAAAAAATATGAGACTTTGAAGATCAGTGGGTCTGTTCTGAAGTGGAGTTCTAGTCAAGCATAGTTTGTGTTGGGATTCCAAGTCAAATATTGTTTGAGCCCTTGTCAAGTATAGATTTTTTATGTAAGTAAAGGAATATTTATAAAAATTTATTATAAAAATTAAGTTTTAAGTTTTAGATATAGGAATGGGCAGTAACTAAGCTTCATCTAAAAAAACTCTATACTAAAAGAGCTTTTGAGTCACCAGTATCTTTTTTTGGCTTTGATTTTTTGACATTGTTGGGCTAGCTGTTTCATAGGCTGATAAAACAATAGCAGTTTCCTGTAGCTTGTTGATGTTAATATTTAGACAATTCTTCCCATACAGATCCTTGAAAGGAAGCACATTATCTTCAGAGTGCACACTTATTTCATTGATCCAATTCAATAGTGTTGCCAGTGGGCATATAATCAGTGTGGCTGAACTCCAATTAATACCTTCTTGTTTTTCCGAGACCTGGAATTGTCTTGCTTCACTTTGAGTTGCACTTATAAGAAAAAGAGTTGACAGCGTCTTTCACAAACCCATATCATCAGCAAGTATTGACCTGTTTCCTTCAGGGGTTAACTGATTGTTAGGAAACTGATATTTATAGTCTTCAAATCCAGCTCTAAGCCAATGGTTTTCCTGGTGGCTTCACATGATATCCAACTTTTCCTTTAAAATTCATTCATTGTAAATCATAAAACTTATTTCTTGAAGTTGATGTGTTTTTAGAACTGTTTTGATTCCTCAGATAAGTTGATCAGCTTTCCAATCTTGAGTACTCTGAGATATTTGGAAAGAGCCTTCAAAAATTACATGCGGGATATTAAAAAAAGATTGTGGAGTCATAGTTCAGGATTGGACATAAATTGATTTGAGAAGAAGGAAATTATTCTTTAGCAAGACTTATTAGTGTAATTTAAGAAAAGAGACATCACCAAAGTTGATAATGATTACCAAAAACTGGAACCAATTAAGCATGAAAATAGAATGGCTTCATAGGATTCAAGGCACTTCTTTGGTGTAAATGGTGAGATCCAGAACCAATGTCACCCAATAGTGGTCCAATGTGCTGACTCTGCACTTGAGAAATATTACCAACAAGGGTTGGTTTTCTTTCTTCAAATAATTCAAAAATATGAACATTCAAATGGCCTCGCTGTAAAATTGTGGGGGTTGGCGAGTTTTGAAATCTTGAAATTACATTCATATAAATTTGATCAATTATTATTGATAACTTTCCAACACATCTGAGACTTTAAATCTTAAGTAAGAATGGTATCTGAAGATAGTTATTGTTAAAAGATGAATTGAAGCAAAAAAATGAATAATAAGTTTTGAATAAAATGACAAAATAAATTTTTAGTATCTGCTATGCTAATCTCATAATTCTTTCACATGTATTATTATTATCTTTTTAAAAAATATTGGAAGTAAATAAATGATAACTCAATTGAATAATATGGCTTAAAAATAAATCTTGAGCCTATAGAGTAAGTTTGGGTTTGTGGAAGAAGAAAAATTTTCTTAATAAAAATGTGCTTTAATGTTACATTATAATCACAAAATAGAATAATTTGACTTTTATTACACTTATTTATGTTTCTGTGTAATAGTAAAATGCTTTAGATGGCAGTTCAAAATCCATATTGAAACTACTACCTAGAACAATGTCTTGATACTAACATACTTTTTGTAAGTCTTTGGACAGACACTTATGTTGATCTCAATAATATTAAGATTGATTTTAATTGTATGTTTTATAAAATATCTATATAGTCTAATGTAATAATTGATATTCCTCAGTTTAACCTTCTGTTACCAACTTGGAAAGTAAATATCTGTAGATATTCTTAGGCCGAATATCAAATTTTGTTTTCGACAAGATGGGAAAGTGAATATTATGATATGTTAAGTGATATGTTCAAGCTTTTCTCAATCAGTGCTCTGCTTAAGATTAAAGTAATCACCAATCTCCAAGAGACCTGTGATTGAGTTGGGTGGAACCTAGGTCTAACTGATTACCAAATCTTTTTCCAATTGATTTAAATCTGGTTTCACAATGAATTCCCAATAGCTTTCCAACAGCTTTCCAACCACTTTCCAACATTTTTAAATGAGGGGTATTGCTAGAAATACCCCCCCAATTTTTCTGTGGTGATCCAAGAATGTGTTTTACTTAAAGTAGTTTCTTCTAAAAATGATGTATAATATATAGCTAAACATCAGAACTATCCTTTATATTTTATCCTTCTAATATAATACATCATTATTTTTTAGAGGGATACCCTGATTTTTTTGGAAAAAACCAGGGTTCACCATTAAATTACCACCATGAATTAGAATTGTGCTTGTACTTTAAAGAGATACACCCTGATTCTTGGCCATACATCAGGGTTAATGTCTCATATTTATATCTTTTATTTTTTTCAATCATTCTCAAGTTGATGATGATAAATGGTGCTACTTCCAAGTCTGATTCTCTTGTTTATGTTGATATTTTTAAAAATTGTTAAATTTGAAAGGATAAAGATTAATGCATAGATTCTCATTAGATTTTTGGAATTTTTGACCTTTGAAAATAATTCTGTATATGAATGTTAATGAGTCTAATCATTCCAGTTTGGAGAGGTGTGCCCTGATCTTTGACAAAAAATCAAGGTAGAACTGCAAATTTTATCCTTCTATCAAAATCCTTTATTTATATAAACAGGTGAACCTTGATGATTTAACAAATATCATATTTTACTTTTACATTTTTCCCTTTATTCAAATTCATTTAAATTTTGAAGATGTTTACTCTGATGTTCAGCCAAACATTAGGGTTCACTTATAATTGGTAAAGCTTCATTTTGATTTTTTCTCTATTTTTCTTTAGTTGATGTTTATATTTGTCCTACCTTCAGGTTCACTTTTTTCATTCATTACTTAATTAACTTAATTGTTAAAACTATATTGTTTTTAGGCTCATGCATGAGTTCTCATTATCATTCAGTAATATCTTTTCTTATTTAATAAATATTTTTATTAATTAATTATTGGAGAATATGAGTGTCAGTGAGGTTCATTATTTAAGTTGTGAGAGGTGAGCTCTGATCTTTCTCAAAATATCAGTGTACACCTGAACATCTGCAGCTTTATTAAAATCTTTTTTAGATTACATGCAGCTCAACCTTGATTTTTTCTTGAAAATCTGAGTTCCCCATTACAATTTTCACTTATATTCAACTTCATCTTAAATTTTGAATAGGTTTACTATGATGTTTGGCCAAAGATCAGGGTAAAACTGAAAAGTATTCATTTATATTCAAATAATTTTTTATCTTAAGAAGGTGAACTTTGATGCTTTCCTAAAAATCAGAGTTCACCATTACATTTTCTTCCTTATATTCAATTTTTTTTTTACTTTGAAGAGGTGTACTCTGATTTTTTGCCAATAATCAGGCTTCATTATGATATTTTTCTCAATTTTTCTTAAGTTGATGTTGATACTTGGCCTACATTCAAGTTCACATTTCTCATTCATGTTTTAAATTCTTCTAAATCCTGAAATTCTATAGCTTTTAGGCTCATGTATGAATTTATATTAGAACTGTGTAAATTTTTATCTAATCTAATAAATATTTTTGATTAATTTATTACTGTTTTATATGAGTTTGAATGAGGCTCATTATTCCATTTAGGAGAAGTGATCCCTGATCTTTGTCCAAAAATCAGGGTGCACCTGAAAATTTAACCTTGTATTCAAATCCTTTATTATTTAAGCAAGTGAACTTTGATGTTTTCCCAAACATCAAAGTTTAACTTTACATTTTTCACTTGTATAAAAATTTATTTTAGATTTTGAAGAGTTGAAATCTGATGCTCTTCCAGAAATTAGGGTTCACTTCTCATTTTTGAGGCATCATCCTGCTTTTTTTTCAATTTTTCTTTAGTTAATGCTGATATTTGACCTACATAAAAGTTCAATTTTCTCATTCATGTATTAATTTTTTCAAATCTTGAAATTTTATAGTGTTACAGCTCATGTTTGAGCTCTTTTCACCAATTTTGTATCTTTTGTCTTATTTAATAATTTTTTTGATTACTTAATTTTGGCTGTACATATGTGTCAATGAGTCTTATAATTATAGGTTGAGTAGATGTAACATAATTATTTAAAAAAGGTCAGGTTACACCATTGCATTTTATCTTGTATCTAAATCCTTTTTTTAATATTTTTCAGGTGAAATTTTATGTTTTCACAATCATCAGGGTTGAAATTCTCACAAAATTCTTGATGAAAAAGATCTCCATTTCTTAATATCTTACTATCACTACCACTTAAAAATATAAAATTATTTACATGAATTATTTAACTTTTCAGTTTCCCTTACATAAAAGTAATCTAAAATAAAAAAAACTAATAAAGTCTAATAATATATTTATAGTAAAAATTATATATTAGATTGACTAAGAGGGGAAAAAATCAACTCATGACATACTTTCTGCAGTATATGTACATATATAGATTAGTATATGTTGAACAACTTCACATAACTTTTAATACATAATTTTTCTGCAGCTATCACCAGAAGCTACACAGGAAAAAAAATAAAACAATATTAGGAAAACCAATATTACATTTAATAAATGTGTGCAGTATATACTTCATAATTGAGTGACTAAGAGAGGAAAATTACACACTCGAATTGTAGATAATCTTATATTACTAGCTATAGGCCTTGAAAAAGGGAGTAGGAGAAAAACTTGAGAGTAAAACCCCTTTTCATTTGAGAAATACCAGATGAGATTAATTTTCTACAGAAAATTAGAGACTTTTACAATACCCCTTCTAACACAATTCTTAACTGCTTAACATGTGAATACAGTAGCTAATAGCTGACCACTGAGAACCAATTAACCTGAAACTCAGAAATAATTCACACCAGAGACCAAAAACCAGTGCACTTTTTGCACAGAAAATAGCAATAATACTTGATGCAGGTTGTAAAACTACACCATAGAAAACAGTTTCCAAATTTCATTTAAATGAAGAACTTTCCTTGCAATAAAAATAGCCAACTGTGTCCAAAAACAGTGAAAAATGAGTTAGAAACATTGATCTAATTACCAGATTGTTTTGTGATAATTAGAGTTACCCTAAACTGTCTTATTCAGAATTTACACACAGACTACCTCTGATCTTCTAGATTCCCTCTTTACCAATTCTAAAACATAAAAAGAGCCATGCCCAAGCACTTCCCCCACCTTCCAAATTTTTAAGCTTGACCAGAATGCAGCTCCACTTCATTTGGGAACCTATTTCTGAGCCAAAGATAGTCATGATTTTTCTCTATATTTCATGCCTTGATTATATTTTTCATACAATAATTTTTAATGCTTCTTTTTCTCTTTTTTTATATTTTTTTAAATTTGTTTAATTTTTCTCTTTATATTTTTGGGATAACCTTAAGTCTTATTCTTAAGTCCTTAGTACCACTGGATAGACTTAATTTGTCTCTATAATTAATGTCACAAAGTTATTTTTACTTAATTGTGTGTTTTTGGTAGTGAACTGTGTTTTTTAAAGGTAAATTGTGCTATTGTGGCTCAGAAGTGGCCACCTGCAGGCCCACATAAAAATTCAAAAGGTGGGGAAAGTGCTTTATCATGATTTTGTATGCATTTTAGAAGTGGCAAAGAGAGAATTGGGCAGATTAGAGGTGATCTGTGTGTACATACTGAATAAGACAGTTTGGGGCAATTTCGTTCATCATAAAACCATCTGGAAATTGGATCACTGTTTCTCACTCAGGTTTCACAGATTTTTGACCCAAATTGGATGTGTTTTTTCAATTTTAGTTCTTCATTTAACTCAAGTTTCTCCACTATTTTCTCTGGTGTAGCTTTTCAACCTGAATCAAATATTATGGCTGTTTTCTGTGTAACAAGTGCAGTGTGTCTCTGGTTTCTGGTGTGGATTTTCTCTGCATTTTGGGTTTTGGCCTATAAGTTCTCAGTGGTCTGATATTGGCTGCTGTCTTGACTTGATAAGCATTCCAGAAGTGTGTTGGAAGGTGTAAGGTAACAGTCACTAATTTTCTGTAAAAAATTAATCTCACCTGGTATTTCTCAAAGGGACAGGGGTTTTTCTCTCAATTTTTCCTCCAACTCACTTGGTCAGGGCCTATAGCTAGTACTATAGAATTATCTGACAATTCCAGGAGAGAAGAATAAAAGTGACAGCCAGGTAGTTGTTGCTTCAATGAAGTCACATGACAATAACATGTTGCTCCTAAATTCAGAAGTAAAAATTCATGTAAAATTCAAAGTCACATGATGAAACAGTCATCACATCAGTCTGATGCAACAACTGATTCCCTGATGCGTCGATGATCTGAGAATATGGTATGATTTAGATGGTCATGGGTTCAAGCTCTGTATTAAGAAATATTTTTAGTAATGATTCAATTTTCTAAAGCATGTGAGGAATTAATACTATGCACTTGTAGACTAGTATTAATCTTGCTGGCCCTTTTATTATCTGATACAGCTCTCTGAAATGCATTGGTAGATTTTTATTGATCTAGCTGGCCTTTGTATTGTTTTAGACAAATTTCTAAAACACTTTTCTTGGTTCTCAATTGATTTATTTAGTACTTTAATTTCCCTTTATGACTTGAAAAACACATTTTTCATCCAGTTTGGATCTTCCTTGCCTTTTTATTGCCTTATATCTATTCTATATCTCTAATACCAATTATTAGGTTAAAATAACTCTGTCAGGCTGAGGTCAAGTACAAAGACGTGAACTAACTTGAATTGTCAGTTGTCTAGAAGATTTTAATTGTCCTATATGAATACTGTAGTACAAATCCAATAAGTATTAAAATATAACTCAATATAAGGGTCTCATTAATTCTAATCTCACTAATTATATATGGCTTACAATCTTTATAGTTGGTAGAAAAATAGATTTAATAAATTCAGATACTATTCAAAGATTTTATAAGTATTAGTGATATGTATTGTAATTGTATTGGTTATATGTTTAAATTGTAATGATAAAGAATGAAGAAAATAAGACCAAAACATCCTCCTTTTATAAACAATTACCTTCTTAATGACCCCTATAATTTAACAGCTCAATACACAGTTAATAACACCTCATTCTAGCCAATAGACATGTTCAGAACCCAAAAGAATGACTAGTAACATAATTAGAATGATATCGCCCGCCAAAATCCTGTAGTAATAGGGATAATCCATCAAAAATAAAGAATAAGCAAAAAAGAGAGTATATGCGTATTATACATTAATATAAAAGGCCAAAAAGGGAAAATTAAGACTAATTAATACTTAATAGTAAGGGGGAATAACTGTAGAAATGTTAAGGCTAATCATGAAATTATACTACATGAAATCCCCATTCAAAAATAACCAAAATTTATTGAAAAACCACCAAAAAACCCAAAAAAGGACATGAGATGTGGGGTAACTACATGCAGTCCTTGTCAGGTGCTTGAAAGGGTAAATCCTTGACTAATTTAGGCTAATCTAAGCCTGGTTGTGAATTAAAGTGCCAAGAATGAGGTTGTTAATGAAATTGGTGCATATAAAGAGGGTCAATGCATTTATAATTAAGCTAGGACACTAAATAAGCGCCTGTCGCCTATTTTAGTGTGTTTCCCCACAGTGGGCATAGAATGTGGGGTAATTATAGTTTGAAAAAGCTAACTTTGCTAAAAATGAAGCTATTCACATGGGAAAAATGCAGGCAGTATGTGGCCAGTACAAAGAAGCCATTTCTGGCATAAAAAACACCATATTTGAAAAGTATTATTTTTATGCATTTGAGTAGCCAAATAAATAGTCCTAATTAAGACAAATTGATCTGTCAAAGTTCATTTTTAATATTATTAAATTAATGGCGCATATAATCATATTTTAAGTGATTTAAAGTGCATTTCTTGTTTTTGAATAAAACAATGACAATAACAGCTTTAAGTGTACTTAAAAATTATTTAGCCTTATATTTAAGGTTCTTAAGATTACCCTTACATATTCCAAATTATATTAAGTACATAAGACTTATAAAAGGTGGATATATGCATGTATATAAGGTGTTATAATGGCATATTTTGTACATTATCATAATTTTACTTATGTATACTATTTGTGTACTCTAATTTATTGCTCCCATGTATATTCAATGTGTTTAACATAACTTATAAGTACTTTTTACTCAGTCCTGGGAATATCCAGGCTGACACTCGCCCACCCAAAAAAAACAATAAAAAATGATAAGTTATACACTTTTTTTTATTTCATATTATTTTTCAGGTATTCAGAAAATTCTGTAGCATTAAAGATTAATTGTTTAAACAAATAAAACATAACAAAATATTATAAGTACTGGTTTCTTAACCCCTCAGCTGGTTGAACAGAAATTTATTTTGGTTTAAATTTTTTAAGAAGGTAGGATAGATTTGAAATTTCTTTTTCAGGTATCCATTAATCAAATTCATTTGATTTCCCCTTGAATCTTAATAAAAACTTAGTTCCTTTCTTTTTAGTAAGAATTATTTTCTTGAGTATTTTTCAATCTCTGCCTTTTCCAAAATTTCTTCAGGTTTCTTTTTGGGCCTTTCTCTTCTTTTTGGAAATAAGTCAGGATCATTTGCATGGTAATGTTTTAGTAATGAGATAGAAAAAACTGGATGTTTTCTATCATATCTGGCATATAATATGTCTTGCACAACATTATTAACAACCATTTTGTGTACTAACAGAGGCCCTACAAAGGGATCCTTCAATTTAACATTACCTTGTAAGTTAAATGTAGTGTTGAAATTATGACTTCATATCCTTTTTTGAATTCAAATTCTTTATGAGATTTATCCCACCTTTTCTTTTCATATTTAAATACTTTTTGGATGCATTCCTCTGCATGCTTTCTAAAAAATTTTTGCATATCAATAAAGGACTTAGAACCAGGGCGTATATATAACCTTGGTTATTTGTTTAAATGTTTCAAAATCTGGTGGTAACCATTGTTTCCATTCAGACAGGAAATATCTTTTGCTCCTTTTAAGGCAGCATGGATATAAGATATACTTTTTAGAGGGTAAATATCATCCACATTGAATTTATTCAGAGCTCTATAATCACCACATTATCTTGCCTTATCTTTTTCATAAGAGATTAAAACTGGTGAAATAACACAATACTTAGGTTTTGTGTCCACTTTTTCAACAATACCCATTTCTAACAACATTTTAATGTTGTATAAAAAATGTCTTTCCTTTTTTCAGGAGAAACTGGGTAAGGCTTCTTTTTTCAAGCTTCCATGAATATTATCCAGATCACAACTTAAAGAGATTCTCATCTCATGATCTTTGACCAATCCTTGTTCATTTGAACCATGAGCAAATGCCATAGGATATGATTTTATCAATCTCAAAATATTGTTTTCTTCAATTTTTGAGGTTTGAGGACTGAAAGAGGCTTTTTGGATTTCATTTTCCAATTCTACCACTTCAGAGGTGGTTCTTCCACCTTGCAGTTGCTCTTCTTTAGGAGCAATGGAATAAACTGAATTTTCAGAGCAAATCTTGAATTATCTTTTCCCATTTATGCCTATTGTCAAGAAACTACTGGCAGGATCTAGTTTGATGCCAAATTTTGTCAAAAAGTCATTGCCAATAATAAACCAATAACTACAATTATTATTATCCATTACCACAAATTCACACACTGCTCTTACATATCCATTATGATATTTAAAGAATAAAGCTGTTTTTTATTTGCCATTTCGATTTAATATTCAACCAAAACCCCTCCAGTTCTTTGTCTGTACAGGTTCTAGTTTTTCCTTATACTTACTATCTAGTTTCATTAAAATATTAATAGAAATTACACTACCTGCAGCCCGAGTGTCAAGAATGGCATTCATTTCTTTTCCACATATAATAACAGGTGCTCTAATAGGTGTTATTTTGTAAGTATCTTGAGATACATCTTTGATAATTTCAGATTCTTCAATTGAAGATAAAGATAAATCTGTATGAGGTATTTCATCATTAAGGAACATAATATCCTGTTCTAATACATATATCTAATTTTCATCATCACTGTAAGAAATGTTATTTTTATAATCCTCACCAGATTCCTCCCTTTCATATTTGTGATTACTTTGTTCAGAATCTTATGAATTTTCAATAACATTCATTCTTTTCTTACAAGTATGACCTTTAGCCCAAGGTTCGTTGAATTTGTAGCAAGTGTTATTTTCTTGTCTTTTAGGGACAAGGGGAGCTGAAGGTTTTTTCTTCTCCACTGGTTACCTATTTGTAGTAGGTTATACTACCTCAACACTTTGACTGTAATTATTATACCTGGTTTAATATTTGTGGTTCAATAATATTTCATTTCCTATATTAATAAACCCTGAGGTATCTCTGATGGTTTCAATTCTAGCTACAATAATGTCTCTGACTGATATAGGCAATTTATATATTATTTTTTCTTTCCACTCATCATAATCCATTTTTGGATCCATGGCTTTCATGATTTTTATTAAATTCATTAAAAATAAAATGGGTTTATCTCCAGAATTTGGATTATATCTGGCTTTCTCATACAATCTTTGTTGAGTGATTCTAAATTTGAGCCACCAAATTGCCTTTCAATTAGTGCCTTCAATTAATTCCAGGAGTAGTTAATTCCCTCACTCAATACAGATTCAAACCATAATAAGGCCACATCTGTAAATAAAGATATCAATTTTGATGTAATTTCTTCATCAGGTAATTTGTATGAAAATTTTAAGTTATCAATTCTTTAAATGAATTGTTGCCAATCAGATTTTGAATCCCTACCAAAAGAAGGGTACTGATCTAACTAAGGCCAGTTCTTTTGGCTAGTTTTTGCTTCCCTAACCTGAGGAATATTGAGTAATTCACTTTTTTTAGAAAGATGATCATTTGTTTCATACTTTACTGATTTTGTATTCTCAGAGCCCATGACACTATGTTCATGTTCAATCATTGGTTTATCATCAGAGTGTTTCATAAAAACTGGTACTCTTTCCATATAAGAGGTATCATCTTTTACTTTATTAGTATTTTTCAAAATGTTAGAATTTCAATTTATATTCTTTTTAACCTATCTCTTATTACAGGTACATGAGTTAAGGTATCATTCACGTTTGAAAAAGTCAATTTTACACGTCCCTCTATGGTAGCCATAATATTCTGAGAATCTTCTAATTTATTTTCTAAATTTTTAATCTCAGAGTTTAATCTTTTGTTTTCATTGATTAATTCATTATTTGAATTCATAATAATTTTTAACCAATTGGCTGTTGTACTCAATGATTGTGTGAGGTCTAATAATACACTTTCTGTATTATTGTTTGACTCTCTAGAGAATTCTTCCAATTTTTCAATTCTTAATAATAATTTGCTAATTATTTTTGATTCCATTGGATTTTCTTTTAGAAAATATTCAATTTTTTCTGTGTCCAATTCAGAAGACTCATCATCTGGTTCAAGATTTAATTCATTTGGTTCCATTTTTATATTAATAGCATTATCCTGGTGGTCAATAAAACTATGTACATTGTCATCATTTAAAGAAAAGTTTAACATGTTATTTTCTAATGAATAATTCTTTAAATCCTTGTAAATTATATCCATTAACTCTCTATCAATTTCACTACCTATAAGTAATTCATTGTTAGGATTATATAATTGATCCTGAGAAGATGGATGACTTACCAAGGTCTTATTCCATTTCCCCTGCCTCTCCTTGGCTTCCCCTGTAAGGGTGACTGCTGAAGCCCTGCTGTTGATGGTTGTTGTAGTTTTTGGCGTACCAATCCCACCTCCATTTGCTTACAGTAATTTTTTGGTCCTCCTCTTGTGCTGGAGGTTTTGCTATAGAATTTTTGGGTGCCAGTGTTGGTAGTTGAGCCTTTATTTCTACTAGAGCTTTATTGACTTCTACAAAACCCTTAGTTTCTCTTTTCTCAAGATTGTTTATCTGATTCACTATATTGTTGAATCTTATTGTCAAGGTGTTCAGTAGAGTGGAGAGGGAGTGAATTTTTTCTTGTAAGGTATTTCTTGTTTTCTTTATTGATACCTGTTTTAATAGTTTTTCCCTTTCCTCCAGAGTTATTTGTGGAGTGTTGCTGTGTGTGGGGGAATCCTGGAACTCCATTTGAATGTCCTGTAGCAGGACTTTCAGCTCTAGGTCTTAAGCTATAAGGTTTTGCCTTATTACTCAAAATATCATTGTTGTCACACATTTTTATGTGTAATTTAATCAAAGAATTGAAATTTGAGATCTGAAAATTTCAAAAATAGTTTTATCAGTATTTATCAATACCACTGAAGACAATTTTATTGCTTACTTGTAGGTATGAAGTGAATTTATAAGTGCCAAAAGTCAAATATGCTTTTATGTGGTCACTTGATTTAACTTGTCTACAATATGTAGCTGTGTTTTTATATTTAAAAAAGAAAATCTGTCAGTAAGATTCTTTCTAAATATTAAATGGATTTTAAAAACCAATAAAAAGGGGTTAAGAGTCTTGTTAAAAGAAAACAATTAATCAGTTTAATTGGTTTATCATCTGCAAAGATCACAAATTTAATTGGTCTATTGACAGACTCCCACTAATAACAATTATATGTTAAATTAGTGGTAAAATTGTTGATTCAATATCAAAATTTTATTATGTAACAGGGCTTATTTTTCTGAAATCACTATATAAGTGACCCAAACCTGTTGTAATTATCCAAATATTTGTATAGGGAATTTATTTACTTGTAGCCTCTTTTTTGAATTTATACCTACTGGAAGATAACCAACAGAATTCTTGAGGAAAGGTCCCCAATTGTCAGGCTGAGGTCAAGTACAAAGACATGAACTAGCTTGAATGGTCAGTTGTCTAGAAGATTTTAATGGTCCTATATAAATACTGTAGTTCAAATCCAATAAGTATTAAAATATAACTCAATATAAGGGTCTCAGTAATTCTAATCTCACTAATTATATATGGCTTACAATCTTTATAGCTGGTATAAAAATAGATTTAATAAATTCAGATACTATTCAAAGATTTTATAAGTATTAGTGATATGTATTGTAATTGTATTGGTTATATGTTTAAATTGTAATGATAAAGAATGAAGAAAATAAGACCAAAACCTCCTCCTTTTATACACAATTACCTCCCCAATGACCCCTATAATTTAACAGCTCGATACAAAGTTAATGACACCTCATTCTAGCCAATAGACATGTTCAAAACCCAAAAGAATTACTAGTAACATAATTAGAATGATATTACCCGCCAAAATCCTGTAGTAATAGGGATAATCCATCAAAAATAAAGAATAAGCAAAAAAGAGAGTATATGTGTATTATACATTAATATAAAAGGCCAAAAAGGGAAAATTAAGACTAATTAATACTTAATAATAAGGGGAATTAACTGTAGAAATTTTGGGGCTAATCATGAAATTATACTACGTGAAATCCCCATTCAAAAATAACCGAAATTGACTGAGAAACCACCAAAAAACCCAAAAAAGGGCAAGAGATGTGGGGTAACTACATGCAGTCCTTGGAAGGTGCTTGCACGGGTAAATACTTGACCAATTTGGGCAAATTTAAGCGTGGTTTTGAATTAAAGTGCCAAGAATGAGGTTGTTAATGAAATTAGTGCATATAAAGAGGGTCAATGCATTTATAATTAAGCTAGGACACTAAATAAGCGCCTGTTGCCTATTTTAGTGTGTTTCCCCACAGTGGGAATAGAATGTGGGGTAATTATAGTGTGAAAAAGCTAACTTTGCTAAAAATGAAGCTATTCACACAGGAAAAATGCAGGCAGTATGTGGCCAGTACACAGAAGCCATTTCTGGCATAAAAAACACCATATTTGAAAAGTATTATTTTTATGCATTTGAGTAGCCAAATCAATAGTCCTAATTAAGACAAATTGATCTGTCAAAAATTATTTTTAAGATTATTAATTTTATAGCGCATATAATCATATTTTAAGTGATTTAAAGTGCATTTCTTGTTCCTTACACAAAACAATGAAAACAACGGATTTAAGTGCACTTAAAAATTATGTAGCCTCATATTTAAGTTTCTTAAGATTACCCTAACATATTCCAACTTAATATTATGGTGTATCAAAGTTAGAAATTTTTAATTATTTAAAACGTTTTCAATGACACAAAAATAAAGTCACAGAGTTGACATTATTTCTCAGTAAAAAGGTGTGTTTGGGGCACAATATGCCATATATGAGAAGCTTATCATGGTTGGTTTGGTGGAAAAAGGGGGTATTTTAATATGGAAGATTTCTAACTTTGATACCCCCTATTAAGTACATAAGACTTATAAAAGGTGGATATATGCATGTATATAAGGTGTTATAATGGCATATTTTGTATATTATCATAATTTTACTTATGTATACTATTTGTGTACTCTAATTTATTTCTCCCATGTATATTACATGTATTTAACATAACTTATATGTACTTTTTTCCTAGTGCTGGGAATATCCAGGCTGAAAAACTCTTTAAGGCACTTATATTTTTATTGCTAAAACAAATTGTAAGAATAGAGGTTACCCATTGTTATTTGTGTTTCATTATTTCTATTTTAATCATTTCAAGGTAGCTGTACAGTTGTTTTTATTAGTTCTCCATAGTGCTTCTTATTAATTTATATTTTTTGTAACAAAAAGACAGAATATGATGAATCAAGGAGAGGAAGTTGAAAAAAGATTTAATTTCTAAGTGTGCGAAAGAAATATATTCAGAAAGTCATCAATCATGAATGGTTGGTGCAGAAAAAAATGAGAGAGATAGGGAGGGAGGAAGAAAGTTAGTGAATCAGACAAGAGAGGAATGGATGAAAAAATAAGAGAAAAGGATAACTATATATAATCAGGGAGAATGACATTGGGTGAGAAACTATGAGCAATTGTGATAAAAATGACTAAAAATAAAAAAAGAGGAACCTGTGCAAGTTTACGTGTAGGGTCATTCCATGGTATTTCCATGAAACACACCTTGGTTTGGAATAGGGTTAAAAAACAGAACCAGACATTATGTTGAGCATTCCCCCCCCTGTTTAGTATTATTTTTTACTCAAGAAAGTTAGAAATATTATTCACTTATATCAGTTAGAAGTATCACTTGCATAAGAAATTAGAGGCATCATTCCTTCAATCAATTTATCAGTATCATTTGCTCACTCTCATTATTCTTAAAAGTTAGGGCAAGAATCACATTTTTTTGTTGTAAAAATTGTCTAATAGATGTGGCATAAGTATTTGTTGCAAGATAACTGTCCCCAAAAATTAAGGTTCATCTTTTTTAAAAATAGAGTATTCCTGATGTGTATGATGTATGAAACTAGCTTTCTCATGATCAACTCATAACCCCAGATTCATTTACCTTTAAAAGACACAGTACACGACCAAAAACTTTAAAACACAAAATTTAGCAAAAATGACATTGTGAAATTAATTAAAGAGCCAAATAAGGTCTATCCAATTTTACTAATCACTTAAACATAAAACACAATGGGAAATCAGGGGGTGAACTTCTAGCACTTCCCTCTCTTTGAAACTTTTAGGAAGAGGTTGGGAAAACATTGGGGAAATTTCGTGAAAGTGTTAGGAAACTGTTTTTAAATTAGATGAAAAACTATTGAAAAACAAGCTGGCCCTAAATTGAGCCTCAATTTATACCTTCTTGAGCAGAGCTCTGGATTCAATTTGAGCATCAGTTGGACCAAATTTGATCAATGTTTCAGCCACATCACTTGACATACCATAATATTCAATATTATTTCTAGATCCATTGAGTGTTGTGAGGTCAGGTTTGATATTAGTAGAAATATCTTAAGTGACACATATTATACTAGGTCTGTAATATTATTTCAATTATCATTTTTATTTCCGCAAATATATAAAAAATCATACTATTAAAGTCCTTTTTAATAATTTTATTAATAAAAATATAACTCAGTAAAAATATTTGCATAAAATTTAAAATTTTCTAGACAAAAGTTGATATTAAGCCCTTATCAATAGAAATTTCTCATTGTTCCTTGGAATAAAAAAATATAAAACAATTTTCAAAAAATTTAATGTAGGAGAAAATATATATATATATATTATAAGGGGGAAAAATAGTAATGTATTTTTTTTTACATTTACACTCTTAAAGAAACTCATTTTAATATATTGGCCCAAACCTTAGGCTCTAAAATAATGCACTTCTTTCAGTTATCTATCTGTAGTTAGTTATTAGTAAAATGTGAGTCAAAATTAATTATTAACATACATAAAAACTTCAATTGTGAATATTCATCTAACATTATATATATTCTCTACTTTATTATCTTTCAAAAACTTTCTCTCACCCTCTCTTTATTTAAACTACCACCAAAGCTATAAAATTCATTTAATTAAAGTGTCAAATTTAAGATGCACTGGAAAATTCTCATTAAATTTTAAACCTATTTTTCCAAGAGAAAGATTAGTATTTGATGAAGTATCCACTCCAGTTATTATGAAATTAGGAAGCTCTTTAGTTCATGTTTTTTGGATTATTCAAACAAGAAGAAGCAACATTTACTGGTGATCTTTCTAAAAAACAGAGTTTACAAATTGGACAACTACTTGAAGAAATCAATTCTGGATCTCAAATCCGTCTTCTTCCACAATGAAGATATTTGATTTCATAAAATTTCTTTTTGGTAAACGTGTTCAAAACAAGTTTTCCTGAGCTTGTGCTGGACACTTTTATGAGGAACACCTCACTTCTCTTAAAAAAACATGCACCTAACCAACTTTATATGGCAAAAGTGTCCAGCACAAGTTTGGCCAGAATTGTGCTGAACAATTTGGTCTTGGACAGTAGCTTATTACTTCAAGAAAATTTTAATAAAATAGGCTATAAAATGAAGAAATTTAATTTCATAAAATTGTTTTTTGGTAAAAGTGTCCAGCACAAGCTTTCCCAAACTTGTGCTGGACACATTTATGAGGAACACCTCACTTCTTTTAAATAAAAATGCACCTTACCAAAAATAAATTTGATGCCATAAATTATGTTCATAATATGGGCTATTTTTTTTTTGTTTTCCTGGAAATTTTCAGTCACTGGTCTTGGTCAAAGCTTCCAGTAAAAGTTCTTCCAAACTTTTTCGGGATACCTTTCCAATATGAAGTTGTTAAGGTGCATTTTTATTTAAGAGAAGTGAGGTGTTCCTCATTGAAGTGACCACCACAAGTTTGGCTGAACTTGGGCTAGACACTTTGGACCAGACCAGTGACTAAAAATTTCAAGGAAAACCAAGAAAAATAGCCCATATAATGAAGATAATTAATGGAATCAAAATGTTTTTTTGGTAAAAGTGGCCACCACAAGTTTGGCCAAACTTGTGCTGGACACTTTTATGAGGAACACCTCACTTCATTAATTTCCATAAAAACCTTTCAAGTTATCCACTTTAAGGAATATTTTTATTTTTATTTAAATATAAATATTTCTTTTAATTGAGTAACCAAAGATTTAATTTTCAATAGCCTGTAGGTCTTATATTTTAGGTAAAATAAAAAAATTATACAAAGTTTAGTTTTACAAAGACTTAATAGATTTGAGTTGAGAAGTGACTCTATTCTTTACAAAATTTAAAAAAGGAATGGAATTAGTTATTTCAATCCCTATAGTTATTAATATTTGTGATCAAAAAAATTGCTAAATTTATCTATTTTGCAATTATGTAGTAAAAGATATCATTATTTCAAATTAAACTTACATCAATAATTTTACGGTTTATCATTTGGATGAAAAGTAATGCTTAGTTATGTTAAGGAATAATTTTCATCCTCTAAATTGATAATCATATTGTATATTCAAAAGCTTATTTTGGATCAATATGTGCTCAATGTGTGCAAAACAAAGGATAAAATCATGGTTAAAGTTGATGAACTTATGGATAACTTGAGGTTGATTGAGATTCATTTTTGGACCAATCTGAGAATAAATTTAAATCTAACTCTAATTTACTTATTTTTATAAATTATTCATAAACCTGACATAATGAAGGGACACTCTGAAGTTCAAGAGAGGGGATTGCTAGCAGTTCACCCCTAGATTTCCCTTGTTGAAACTTAAGTTTATCCCAAAAAACACAAAAAACAAATTTAACCAGTTATAGTAATATATGGAAAATAAGAAAAAGAAACCTTATAACTTAGAATATGAAAAATTTAAACACAAAGTTAAAGACAGAGAAAAACCAGGGCTATCCAATGGTAATTTCCATATACCAATAGTCCAAAAATTCAGCCCATAAAACATGAAAACTTATAATTTTCAATTAAATGTCAATAAAGACATCCACAAACAGCACCAAAAAATATAACAAAGACCCCTGCCAATATTGAAAGACCACAATTTGATTCTCACTGAATTAGCCCTCAATCATTTAATATTACACTACTGCACATGATTGTTTTTCCATGGGGTGCAAAAATTATATAAAAGTTGTGCAACAGTTAAAAATGAATTTTTTTTGTACTCAAGACCAATATAAAACCTTTAAGAGCTAAGATTAATTGCTACTTTGGTTTTGCCTAATTTTTGTACCATTGTTGCACCCCAAGACAAAACAAACATTTATATTAGGGGGTATCAAAGTTAAAAATTTGTAATTATTTAAAAGGCACTTCACAACATAAAAAGAAAGCCACAAACTTTAAATTAATTCTCAGTAGAAAGGTGTTTTGGGGGCACAATATGACATATTAAAAAAAATAATCATGGTTGATTTGGTGGGAAAAAGAGGTATTTTAAAATGGTAGATTTCTAACTTTGATACCCCCTATTAGTGTTATACTATTACACATTTAAAAAAAATAACTTAAAAAATAAAAAACATTTACATTAATTCATTTTTGTCAAAATAAGATATTTTTGACCCATAATTAACTTTTCATTTAGTCATTTTTAGCCAAAGTAAATTACCTTTACACTGTAAACCTTCTAAATAATGATTATGTGTATAAAAACAAATAAATTTCAGATTTTCTTAACTTTATGTTGAATTATTAATACATGGAAATTCACTTCATAAAAGCCACTTGTTTAATAGCTTTCAATTTTTGACAGTCTATTTTTTCATTCCTTGTATTAGTCAAAACACTACTAGGTATGTCTGTTTTCTATGGTACAAATATGTTGCAACAGTTACATAACGATTAGTTTTTGCTTTTAAGGATGCAAAAGGTGTTAAGGTCATTCTTTGTGGAAAAAATCTTTTCATGCAATTTTTTCACCTACTTCATCTCTGATACACAGTCTGGTGTGTTTCTTCACCTTTTTTTTCTTAATTTCATACAATCTCACCTGAAAAGGGGCATGAAGGAGAAGGTAGTCTCATTAAGTAAAGAGCTATGTACAGTTACCAGAAATATAATCTCATTGCCTCCTTTTGTTTGCACTTCTCTCACATAACTCACTTGATTCAATCACAAACTTATTTCATGACTGATGAAGACCTATAGATTCAGAATATAACATCAAATAGAAGAAATGATAAATATTTTTTTTATTTTTCAAGAACTTTTCAGATATTCATTTTTGAGATTGGAAAGTAGAGCCAAGCTGGGTATGAAAATAGTATTCAAAGATAGAAACATAAAAAAAGAAGGAAATCAGAAAAAGAAATAATTAGAAATGATTAAAATTTATGGGGAAATGGAGGAGAAATTGTGTTTAAATGGCAGGGGACTTACCATATGAAAATTCATTGCATGGTTTTGGCAGAATTTCAGCTTATCTTGTATGATGAAATTTGATGCAAAAGATAGGTAAATTGATTAGATAAACATTCTCAGTGTATTTTAATATATCATGAATTGCTTCTCTTTCAGTATGTTTTATTATTTGGAGGAGGAAGAGTGATATTAAGATGATGGTGGCTGTAAGAAAGAAAAGTGAGCTATCTGTATGGATAAACATTCACCACACAATATGGGGGGTGGACTTGCTAGTGAGTCTGCAACCTTGGACCCAAACTCACCACAGATTGAACACACATTGAGCTATTGATAAAGAAACCATATAATCAGGAATGAACACCACTCAGCAGAACAACTTTAGGTGAGTGTTTAAGTAGATTTCAGTTTGGGTTCAGTATGAGTTCAGTCTGAGTTCTATCTGAGTTCCATCTCAGTTTAGGTTGAGGACTTGCTAGCAAGTCCACCCCCTATATTGTGTAGTGATTGGTAAAAAACTATTTCTAAGAGCTTTACAGTGCCCAGAAATATGTCCTTGTCACCCCTGTTTTCTTATGTTGCAAATTTAATTTTTATTTATTTTTCATTACAACCACTATCGAAGGTTGAAAAGGATGTTTAGTTTTAAAATATCTAATCAAATAAATGATCACACAAAAACTTTTTTTTAAATTTTAATTTTGTGATACCTCCTATATCTAAATTTAGAATTAAAAGCCTTATGATGTTGATATTAGTATTGTCTAGAAGTCTAAAGGTCACCTAAATGATATTAAAAGACAAAAACATGAGGAAAAAATTTTTAAAAAAAATTGATTTTTCCTACCTGGAAACCAGCAAGTAGGTCCACCAGAATTATCAATGAGAGACAGATATTAGTGAAAATAAATGCCACTTAGTCCCTTAGAATTGAAGCAGGATTTCATTTTATGCTAAATTCAAGGCTTCCATCATATTTCTTTTAGATTTGGGCAGGTAATATTTGTGAACAGTTGCTCTTTGCTTGATTACCAAAAAAGGTGCATATTTGATGACTTGCCTATCTCAAGGGACAAGTAATATGTCCAAAAAATCCTTTAAAAAGCTCTAAGAAACTAAAAACAATGATTTAGGAAAAGTTTCAGACATCTGTGGTGGTAGAATTTTCCAATAACAAGTTCCTCGGAGGTGGTTTGGTTGAATATTTTGCCAGCTCATGGGTTTGCTTGCATATTATATGAGGTGAAATAGACAAGTTCATCACATTTTCTATCTCAGAAATATTTTCACAGTTTTTGGAGGTGAGGAGGAAAGTAGGATTTGATGTTTCATGGGGCATAGTCTTGCATGGACAGCCTGGGCAACCTGTGTTTACCACTACTAATCTGGATTAGTATTTGTCAACTAAAAATGGACAGTTGTCCATCGAATGAATAATATTTGGGTTATATTTTTCTGTTTAGCAGCAAGAATTACTAACTCTCCCACCAGTGTCTTTACATTTCTTTTCACCTAAGAGATCTATGGAATATAAACTTGATATTGAATATTCACTTTTACCTTGTTCAGTAGGGGAAAACTGTGTCATATTTTTTTTCTTTTTTCAATTTCATGCACAGAAAACATGACATAGTGTATCACAATATAACTTGACATGATTTCATGTAAGATCAAAGGACTGGTTATATTTAAATAAAACATGAAATATTCTCATGATATTTGATAGTACATAATGTCTTGTATTTAAACATGACATTATGTCATAATAAATTAACCACACAATATGAGGGGTCAAGATGCAAGCAAGTCTGAAAACTTAAACCTGAATTCATATCTAATTGAGCACACATTGAGGTTGTGATGAAAAAATCAGGAATAAAGTGTGAAAATACATTGAACCTCTGATAAAGCTTTCTTGATTATTTATTGAAGTACATGTGAACATTTTTTGAAACAATTTTGAAGAATTAAAAACACAGCTTTGTAATGGTATGTTTAAATTAGTCCTCCCCACAGCTAAGCCAGTCTGTAAAGCTACAAAATTTTTAAATTATTTTATACTTTTTTGCATGTAAATATAGACACACCTTAATTTAAATGGAAAGAGAAGTGATCTTAAATGTTCAAATAACTTTAATTAATTGTTAATATATGGTGAAATTAAAAGTCACTTTAATAAATCATTCTAGAAAAATATTTTGGGAATTAATATCTTCCATCAAATTTCACCAGTAAGAATTTGAAATAAAAATCTAATTCTGATTATTCAAAAAGATTTTATTAACCATTATTAATATTTAAAATATCTGAAAAATAAAAAACACTTATAAAAATATAGGAAATAAAAATTCGATGATATAATTAAGCTCTAAAATAAATATAAATTCTGATTTCTATTCAATAAATAAAAAGATGTGCATTTAATAATATTTTTTAAAATATTTTAACCCTTTATCTTCAAAATATGAATAAAGAAAGACATAAAATTAAACTTTATTAAAATGAATAGTATAAAATGGTTTTTTTTATTTCTATTTGTTTTTTGAGTTGATTCCATTCCTGTTTCCATGCTATATAAAATATTTCTAATATTTTATTATTATTTTATTTTGCAGAAAACTATTATTTACTTCTCCATTTCTACCTTCTGTCTTACATAAAAAATTATCTTCAATATTATTCCCCTGTTAAAGCTTTCTTTTCTCTCAACACAATTATTTCCATGATCTTAAACCTTTTCTTCTGCTATCAAAAACTAGCATCCCTACCACTTTCCACTTCTTCCCATTCCTAATTATCACTTCCCCAGACCTTTATTCCTGTTATAGCTCAGAGAAATGAAGAGGATTTTTTTGAGAAGGATATGAGAAGGGATTGATGAGGGTAGGTGTAACAAAAATAAAAAAGTTATAATAAGAATTAAAGATATGGGTTGAAAAAAGGGGTAGAGAGGAAAGTAAAATGGGATTAAAGAGGCCTTAAATATAATAGCAAATGGAAAAAAGGTTCAAAATGGGTTTGATTTTTCATTGAAGGGTAGTGGAAGTAGTGGGGAGAAATTTCATGGGACAAGAATCAGGTTAAGATTTGTGGGATAGATAGTGAGAAAAAAGGAGGAGAGAAAAGAAAAAGGTGAGAGGAAGGTAGAAAAACACTTGTTGAGAAAATATTATCACATATAAAGGTGCTAGTAAGAGTGAGAAAATTAGAAAAATTGATTGAGAAAAGTTGAAATAAGTGTTTTTAAAAATATGAGGGTGGATGCTAGTGTATTACCAAACATAAGAATTAACCTTCATCTTATATTTCTTAATACAGAAGCAGCATTTTTCAATTATATGAATACTGAGTTATGGGCTTAGTTTCTTCACCTTGTTATACTAAAGTGGAGACTTCAATTTTAAATTTTATTGAAATTTAATTCTAGTCTATGGCTTTGTATAGATCTTCAGTAATTCATGATATATAAGTTTTTACTTCTTTTATCAATAATAAAATTGAAAAAATCAAAAGTAGTGAAATATTGTAATTTATAAATACATATTTATACATTCCTTTGTTCCAATAATTTCATTTTATGAGGATAATACTTTAACATATCTTTGAAAATCAGTCAAATTTTATTATCTATAAAGTATTTTGATAAAAAAAACCTACAATAAAACTCAAAAATCTCAAAGATATTTAGTAAAAATTGGAAGAAGGCATTAATAATAAATAAAATCTATAATTAAACATTATTCCACCTATTTAAAAATGAGTCTTGGGATGAAGTTATTGCATTTCAACTACCTATATTGTGCTGATTTTCAGTTACAGGTGTTTTTTGTAATCTCTATACAATTCCACTAGAAATATCATACAGGACCTTTTTACACGTTTTAAATTTGAGCTTCAACTTTTAATATTTATATAACCATCTACAAAATATTAATTCAATCTATTTTCAATAAATTCAAATACATTTTTGAATAAATTGTTTAAATTTTCATCCTTCTATTCCCTAAGTAAGATTTTTTTTTAAAAAAAATTTAGTTAATAGAATCATATCTTTATAGATTTTTTAATAATTTATCACAAGTGTAATCTCAGTCTAGATGGATCTCTGATTGAGCTCCTAATGAAAATATCATCCTGAACATTCATAATATTAACTTAAAACTCAAACATATATAATTTCTTTGAATTCTTTAAAAAAATTTAACAATAAATGAATTGACATATGTTGTAAATGAGAAGATTTAAATTTAAGTACATAGGTATCTGGAAATAAAGAGACCTATTTAACTCATTTGAATTCAGTTTTTAATTAGAGATATAATAGCCCTATTAATAAAGAAGTATTTTTTACTCCTATATAAATTGATAAACAGCTTATCAGACTTTATGTTCTGTCTGTATTTTATATTCTAATGCATTTGTATATCTATATTCTTTCAACTACATTGAAAAAACCTAGATCATGAAAAAATTTAATTTAATTGATAATGTTTCTTAATGAGTTAATTTTCTTTAATTTCTATGATGTTTTTTAAAAAAATATTTACTTATCTTTATTTTATGTTTTTTGATCTGATTTTGCTTTTTTTTATTCTATCATACTATATAATTCTGTATTATAGTATATTATATTTCATTTCATTTCACTTACTATTATTCTATTTATTTTATTTTATTTCTTATTTTTATTTTATTTTAGTAAATTTTATTATTTTGCATCTTAATATAATTTTTTATTATCTTAATTTATTTTAAAAGGTGATATTACATGTGCAAATAAAAGTATATGAATTTTAAAAATGAGCTGGAAAATGTGATGTAAACCCATAGAGCAGAGCTCAAAACCCAATTTCATGCATTTGACCTCTGATCTACAGCTTTACATCAGAGTTCACCAACCATTTTTATGCATGTGTACTCTAATCTATGGCTGTAAATCAGAGTACCACATCCATTTTTATGCTTGTGAGCTCTTATCTACAGCTTTACATCAGACTACCACATCCAACTTGATGCATATGGACTTTTATCTATGGCTGAAAATCATAGTTCAACACCCATTTTTATGCATGTGGACTCTGATCAACAGCTATACATCAGAGTACCACATCCAATTTTTTGCCTGTGAACTCTGATCTAGGGCCATGCATCAGAGTTCACCAGCAAACTTTTAACCAACTTAATGCTTCTATATGGCTATTCAACAGCATCCATATAATCAAATAAATTGAATAAAATAATATCAAGGCTCATTTTAGTGTAAATGAATATAAAAATGGCAGATAGATGAGTATAAACGCTAGAATTCAAAAAATATAAATACAAATGGTATAAAATGAGATAAAAAAATAAATCATTTTTATATATTTTTAAAAGTGATGTAATAAAGTGCAATAAAATAAAAAAATTTCAATAAAATAAAATAAAATTTTATAATACATAACCAAATATAACTCAATATAATGAAATACAATACAATACAATACAAAACAATATAATTTCATTTCATTTCATTTGAGGCTATTAATTAAATAAAAAAAGTGTATTAAAAAATAATAAAATAAAATCAATTTAAAAAATTAAATACTATAACATAAATTCAATTTATAATGATTTTTTTTAATATTCTACTCAATATAAATTTTAATAATTATACACAATTTAATTTTTGGTATGCATATTCAATATTTAATTTCATATTAATATTCAATATGAATTTGACATATGCATATTTAATATGATTTTTATATGCATATTTAATATTAATTTTTATTCATATATTTTTTGGATGAATATTCAACATTATTTTCATTATATATATGAGTTATCAATTTACATTTACATATTGAATACCACTCAGCAAGTGGATATTCAATGTCAATTTTACTGACTCAAAATAATCTTACATGACTGAAAAGTATCAAAAATTGAATCAAAAATAACTCAATTTATAAAAGTTCTCTGAAATGTGTAGTTTAAAAAATTCTGATAATTTTTTTAAAACAATATTAATGTCACACGCCACGTGACACTCAAGGCGAAAGCAGCTCATTAAATCAATAATATCGAGTCCTAAATCTATACTCGAAGCGCAGAAAGCAATTCTCCATAGCAACTGCGATTCCCCTTTGTGTACTTACTATTTAACTGCGCTAGCCTAAACTCTAAATCTAAATTAGTCAATCTCCCAATAGGGTGCCTTAGTCTCACTTTTCAATAAGCGACACACAGCGCTAGGTTCAACGAGATAGTACAGTAGTAGTTTTTCATTAAAGTTTTGTTAATTAATTAAAAAGGGGTAAATTGAGCATGGACGGGTATTTAGCGAAGAGGGTCTAAGTGTATGTTAGTAATGGTCAATGGTATGGGAATGGTGCGATGGAAGGGAGGTCAATGTGAGGAGAAACAAAGGATATAAAAGGGGTTGGGTATTTGGTTTGATATTCCTTAGAATTAAATTATAAATCGTATTTACATTAATAGTGGTAAATCTTTAGAGTTAAATCATTGTTATTGTATCTTTATTTTACTTTCTCAATATTCATTTCTAAATCCTAAATCCTTGATTATTGAGTTTCCAACCCTTCGTGAGATCTTAAGAATTCCTATTACCTTTGAAACTATTTTATAATTCTTCTCAAACGAATCTCAAACCTGTAGCTCTTACTTCGAGTGACCTTCAAACCACTTCCTCGAATCATTCCTCTGTGCTTCGAAGAAGTTTCTAAATCCCTCATCTCACTTTCAGGAACATCCTCAACCTTGTGCGTAGGTCGTCCGGTGACAGTATAATTTAATTCTCCGTAGTTCTCATTCTTTGCACTACTACATCATTTTAGGTGTTTTTCAAGTTTTAAAATGGCACCTGTTCAACGCACTCCTCCTCCGGGCGCTACTACTAGAGCTTGCGCTAGGGGCAGGCCAACAGCCACAAGGTCTGTTTCCCGCACTCACTCTTTGGAACCACTCGACCTTAGGGAACGGCAACATTTAGTTCAATCTTCAGAAGACATCCCACATGATTTTGAGGATTCTAGTGATGAAGAAGAAGGAGAGGATACAATGCACGAGGCACAATCTGCCCCAGCCAATCACCCTTCTGGTCAATCCTCAGAACCTGGACCATCTAACTCTCTGGAAGATTTCATGAGACTTTTCATGAAAACCCTTTCAAATCCAACGTCTTCAGAGGGATCTAAGTTCAAAACTCCTTCTATGAAATCTCCTGACAAATTCGACGGAGATCACCCCAACAGATTGCGACCCTTCTTGCAAACCTGCAAGCTACTGTTCCATAATGACCCTCTAACCTTTAACAGAGACCGATAAAAGTTTGTTTACGCTTCTTCATTCCTAGCCGGGAAAGCAGCAAGATGGTTCGAACCTTATCTGCTCATGCTTTCTTCGACAGAAACCCACTTACTTATCAATAATTGGGAAAAGTTCGAAGACCAACTTTTTACGTTGTTTGGGGACCCTAATGAAACAGACAACGCAGAAATTGAACTTGATTTTCTTCGCATGAGTGATAATGGTAAAGCCTCTGAATATATCTCGAACTTCAGAGCACTTCAAACTCGAGTAGGTTGGAATGATGCTGCCCTTAAGTATCATTTCAAGAAAGGACTTCCTTCGAGGATTCTGGATCAATTAAATCTTCACGGTCAGAAGATGACTACTTTAACGGATTTAATGGATCGAACCCTCAAACTTGACGGCGTCTATCAAGGACGACTTCAACATTGTTGATATGCCAACAAATCTCAAGGCCTAAATTTTAAATCGGGACCTTCTTCACACCCACAACCAAATCAATCCTCCTCGACTCAATCCAAACCCAATAAGGGAAAGGATAAACCTTGTCCAAAAGGCTTGACCCCAGGCGATATCAGCAAAGTACTTCATCCTAAAGGGGAACTTAAAGAAGCTGAGAGGAAGAGACAAGCAGATAATGGGTTATGTATGTATTGTGGGGGTAAGCACAAGTTAGAAGACTGTGTAAAGTTGAAGGAAAGAGAAGGTACTAGTTCGAAGTCAAAAAACTAGTAGATAGTTTACTTGTGTGCAAAGCAAACTATCTTATCTCTCCCAGTTCACAGAACCTCCATGTCTTAGGGACTAGAGTTGCCTTAAACCGCTTGAGATTCATTCTTTTTAAGGAGGATATCCCCTTCAGTTGTCTTATAGACTCTGGAGCTTCAATTTCTTTTGTTAGTTTATCTTTTTCCAAGAAGCTTCAACTAACATTTACAGATATCAATCGAACTCCAATCTATTTGGTCGAATCAGAGGAACCCAAATATTGGGTAAGTAAGAAAGTTTTATGGGTTTTCAACTTTACGAACTTTCCCCCCTTCGAGTGGGAATTATCAGTCTTGGACGCCCCAAGGATGGACGATACCATTCTTGGCCATGACTTTTTAACGCATTGGAATCCCGAAATTGATTGGGCTAAGGGATTGATCACCCCACGCTCTAAGTATATTTCTGATTCTTCAATGCAGGTCAATAGGGAGCTAAACAACCCGCCTGACAACGTCCTGCTAGAAGACAAGTCTCTGCCAGATGACTTGTAAGCATCTGATCCTTCTCTAAATGAGCAATTGGCTAACCCTTCTAGCTCAATGACTTCACTCGAAGAGGATTTAAATTGCCTCGAAGTAATCGAATTCTGCTCTCTCAATACAGGTATCCCCTCGACAGATTCTCTCAAAGATGAAGAGGACGACCAAATCAACGTTGAAGCCATTAAATCAACTCTACCGGAAATCTACCACAATTTCCTCAATGTTTTCTCAATCCTCAAGGCCAATAAGTTACCACCTCATCGACCCTACGACCATCAAATAGAGTTAATAGGCCCAGTACCTCCGGCAGGTCCTGTCTATTCTTTATCGAAGGATGAATCTCTAGTTCTTAGAGACTACATTGCAGAGAATGTAGCCAAAGGTTTCATCAGAGCCAGTAAATCTCCAACTGGCTCCCCTGTCCTCTTTGTAAAAAAGAAGGACGGTAGTCTTAGGCTGTGTGTTGACTATAGAAAGCTCAACACAGTCACGAAGAAGAATGCATATCCTGTTCCTCCTATGTCATTACTTCTTACCCTTTTCAATGGTGCTAATTTCTTTTCTAAAATTGATCTTAGAGGCGCTTACAATCTGATTCGCATTGAAGAAGGTCATGAACCACTGACTGCAATGCGCACTAGATTTGGTAGTTTTGAATATTTAGTTATGCCTTTTGGATTATGTAACGCACCTTCAACTTTTCAAACTTTTGTTAATGATATCTTTCAAGATGTTTTTGAACAATTTGTAGTCGTCTATTTAGATGATATTTTAATATTCTCAAAAATACTAGATGAACATATTCATCATGTTCGACAGGTCCTAAATCGTCTTCGAGATCATGGTCTCTACGCCAAGCATAATAAATGCGAATTCCACCTCAAATCAATTGATTTTTTGGGTTTTATGTTGTCCACTGACGGTTTAGTCATGGATGACAAAAAAGTCCAGAAAATCCTGGAATGGCCTGAGCCCAAAAACATTAAATTGCTCCAAGGATTTTTGGGTTTTCCAAACTTCTATAGAAGATTTATTAAAGATTACTCTTAAACTATTTCCAATCTTACTTCTCTTCTTAGAAAAGACATTCCTTTTGTTTTTACTTCTACAGCACGAAAGGAATTCGAAGCACTAAAAACGGTGTTCACCACAGCCCCAATTCTTCGACATTTTGATCCTTCTGTCTCGACAATAGTTGAGACAGATGCGAGCGATTATGGTATTGCAGGGGTCATCTCCCAATTAAATCCTGAAACAAATTTGTTTCATCCTGTTGCTTTTGAGTCACGCAAACTCATAGCCGCAGAATTAAATTATGAAATTCATGGCAAAGAGCTTTTAGCTATTATCCATTGTCTTAAAAAATGGTGTTCTTTCCTTCTCAGCCTAGATAGTCCTTTTCAAATCTTAACAGATCATGATGCTTTGAAATACTTCATGTCTTCTAAAGTTTTAACCAGGCGTCAAGCCAGGTGGGCTGAATTTTTGTCTGAATTTTCTTTCTCTATTTCCTATCGCCCAGGAAAAAACTGCATTGTCCCAGATATCTTGTCACGTCGGGACGACGTTTACCCACAGCGGGGGGACGCATTTGCTGACAAGAACCCAGCAAATGTGCAATCAATCTTCAACGAATCAATGTTAACAACTTATCAACTTAATTTGATGACAATTCAATCTTTTCAAAATCCACTATCCAACATCCTCGAAGCTCATTTGAAGGACAAATATTGTTTAGGGTTAAATGACAAAATACTCTCGAAGCAAGGGGCCAAAAGATTTAGTATTGAATCAGGTCTATTAGTCTTCAAAGGTAGAGTAGTCATACCCGACAACAATGAGATAAAATTATGGATTTTCAACAGTCGACATGATTCTCCATTAGCTGGTCATTTTGGTGTTGATAAAACCTACCAGTTAATAGCGAGGGATTTCTTCTGGCCAGGTATGACCAGTGAAATCAAGGCCTATATAAAAGCTTGTTACAAATGTAATAGGAATAAGGCTCCCCGTCACCGGAAGCATGGGTTGCTTCAACCACTTCCTATTCCCTCTAAACCTTGGGAATCTTTATCGATGGATTTCATTTCTCAACTTCCTATTTCTAATGATTTTGATGCTATATTAGTAATAGTAGATAGATTTTCAAAAATGTCTATTTTCATTAAAACCACTACTACTGCTACTGCAGAAGATTTGTCAAAATTGTTTCTAGAATATGTATTTTCTAAACACGGCTTACCAAATGATATTATTTAGATAGAGGCTCATTGTTTGTATCCACATTCTGGACCCAACTGTGTCGACAACTCAATATCACGAGGAACCTCTCCACGGCCTATCACCCTGAAACCGATGGTCAAACAGAAAGAGTTAACCAAATCCTCAAACAATATCTTTGAATGTATGTCAGTTACCAGCAAGACAATTGGACCACATGGTTACCATTGGCCGAATTTGCTTATAATAACTCGACTCATTCTTCAACACGACAATCTCCCTTTGAAACCATTTTTGGATGACATCCTCGATTCAACTCAATCCATGTAGGAACTAATCATCCTGCGGAACATTATCTTCGAACTATATCACGACTTCAAGAAGAACTTAAAACAAATTTGGAATCAGCGATTCGAAGATACAAGGAACAGGTCTACAAACATCGACAAACTGCTCCTTCCTTTAAACCAGGCGACAAAGTATGGCTCGATGCACAAAAAATTCGAACAACACGACCATCAAAGAAACTGGCTGAAAAGCGCTTGAGACCATTCGAAATCAACTCTGAAGTCTCTAAAACTGCATTTCGACTCAAGTTACCTCCTAAATGGCAGGCGATTCACCCTGTTTTCCATGTATCTCTCCTGGAGCTGGCTCGAGAAATATACCTGGGCAAGAACCAACCCCCTCTGGAACCGGTTGAAGTAGAAGATCATCTAGAGTGGGAAGTAAGTCGTATCCTTGATTCAAGAATACGCAAGGGGAAACTTCAATACCTCGTGGAATGGGAAGGCTTCCTCAATGACTAAGACAAAACATCCTGGGAACCAGCCATCAATGTTTCTAATGCCCCTGAACTCCTAAAATCTTTTCATTTGAAATATCCTTTAAAACCAAAACCTTAAAATTTCTTTTATTTAAATTTTCTTTTCTTTTTCTTTCTTTCTTTAAAATCTAAACACCTCTTAAATTTCTTAGCCTTGTTTTCTCTTTTCTATCTCTTCTTTTTCTTTCTTCTACTTCTATATAATTTTTCTCTAAAAACCAACTAAAAGTAATATCAAAAGTAAAATTAAATAAAAATAAAATAAAATAAATAGAATAAACATAAACAATAAAATAAAAAATAAAATAAATAGAATAAACATAAATAATAAAATAAAAAACTCTTAAATCTCTCTAAATATTTTCTTTCTTTTCTCTTTTTCAATTCTCTAAAATACATTCTTTTCTTAAATTTAAAATTCTCTTTAAAATTTTCTTCTCTAAAAATTTATTCTCTCTTTAAAAATTTTCTTTTCTTCGAACCATCAAATCTTGTACGGCACCACCATTTCCTCGAACTTAACTTCAACCCCTAAATCTCCCTATAAAAATTCTTCGAACAAATGATTCTTCTTTTCAAATTCTCTTTTAATTCTAAATTCTGTTTTTCTGTTTTTTTTCTTCTTCCTTCTTCCTCTCTTTTCAACTAAAAATTACTAAATCCTTCAAAAAAATAAAATAAAAAAAAATAAAAAAAAAAAAACTTTTCGCAAATAACAAATTCTTCTTTCATTAAATTCTCAATTTAACAAACTCATCTCAATCACCAACCGTTTCTTTTTCTCTCTCTTTTTCTTACATAAAATTTTCCTTTTAAAACCTTAAAACTTCCTTCAAATTACACAACTTTTTTCTTTCTTTAAATTTCTTCTTTCAAATTCTAAAATTTTTTATTTAAAACTTCTTTTTTTTTCTTTTTCTCTCTCTCCCAAATCTTATAAAATTAATAATATTCACCTACAATAAAAAAATAAAATAAAATAAAATAAAAATAAAATAAAACTAAAATACAAATTTTTCTACTTCTTTACATCTCCTTTTCATTTCAAATTTTTTCTTTTAATTTTTCTCGAACCAATCTTTTCATTTTCTCCAAAACTACCCTTATCTCCTTCCTGCATTTCTCAAATACCTCATCCTTTCCTACCGGAACCACCTCTCCAATCTCCAAGAGTTCCTCTGCCACGTCGAAGGAAGCAGCGTCGATAATTGTGTCAACCTCCCCACACAACTCTTCTGCGAACCTCACCCGTCGACCTTGACGAGGTTTCTTCGACCACACCTGGTCCAGTGTGTCTTCAGGTTCTTCAACTACATCCGTGGCCAGAGGGTTTGCCTCAGTTGGTAAAAGCGGCGCAGGCTCCCCAATCGGGTCTTCAAGGGTATTCGATGTCTAAACAAAACTCATCAGTAACTTCATCCTTAAAAAATAACAATTGAAAACTTACCTCGAAGATGGGGTCAGGCTCTAAGAATAACCTTGGCGCCACCTCTACCTCTGCTTCTCTTTCCTCCTCATCGTCTTCGATGACCACCCGTTGTTTCTTGGGTGCCCGCCCTGGAACAGGGACTTCATCTTCATCTTCCTCCACCAACTCGTCAACCTCTTCCTCGACACCTCGCTTCGAACTCGTGTCCTGGGTTACCCAGGTTGTGATCTCGTTATTTAGCTCCTTATCATTCTCCCCCACCGATTGTTCATCTTCAACCGAGACATCCCAAATGTCTTTGACCACCTCTTTTGTTTTAGGAATTACCCAAAACTTGGTCTTGGTAAACCGTTGTTCGATCTCTGCGTTCTTCGTCAACGCATCGCACGCCACTCGTCGCCAATGGCAAAACTTGCATTTCTGGCAAGGGCCTCGAGTCGCCGTACTTTTGACACAAAAATATTCCATGCTTTCACAAGCCGTGCAAGTTTGGGAAAATTGTCGTGTAATCATTCCCCCATCCGCTTTAGGGTGTGGAGGCGTAGGTGTGGGAGTAGGGCAGTTCATTATAAGAAGGGAAATTAATAAGTGAGAAAAAATGTATAGAAGATGGCTCAAGCTCAACGGAGTTCGCGATTCTTATACCTGGGCATCTGTCACGCGCCACGTGACACTCGAGGCGAAAGCAGCTCATTAAATCAATAATATCGAGTCCTAAATCTATACTCGAAGCGCAGAAAGCAATTCTCCATAGCAACTGCGATTCCCCTTTGTGTACTTACTATTTAACTGCGCTAGCCTAAACTCTAAATCTAAATTAGTCAATCTCCCAATAGGGTGCCTTAGTCTCCCTTTTCAATAAGCGACACACAGCGCTAGGTTCAACAAAATAGTACAGTACTAGTTTTTCATTAAAGTTTTGTTAATTAATTAAAAAGGGGTAAATTGAGCATGGACGGGTATTTAGCAAAGAGGGTCTAAGTGTATGTTAGTAATGGTCAATGGTATGGGAATGGTGCGATGGAAGGGAGGTCAATGTGATGAGGAACAAAGGATATAAAAGGGGTTGGGTATTTGGTTCGATATTCCTTAGAATTAAATTATAAATCGTATTTACATTAATAGTGGTAAATCTTTAGAGTTAAATCATTGTTATTGTATCTTTATTTTACTTTCTCAATATTCATTTCTAAATCCTAAATCCTTGATTATTGAGTTTCCAACCCTTTGTGAGATCTTAAGAATTCCTATAACCTTTGAAACTATTTTATAATTCTTCTCAAACGAATCTCGAACCTGTAGCTCTTACTTTGAGTGACCTTCGAACCACTTCCTCGAATCATTCCTCTGTGCTTCGAAGAAGTTTCTAAATCCCTCATCTCACTTTCAGGAACATCCTCAACCTTGTGCGTAGGTCGTCTGGTGACAATTAAATATTTAAATTTTATTTTTAATATGATTTAATCTATTTTAAATAAATAGCAAATTAGAGTAAAAATATCACTTGAAAAATTAAAAACTTTAAATGAGTTTTCAGCTCCATCTTGAACTATAATTTAAAATACTGAGTCAAAATTATGTGGTTAAGGTGTACTGTTTTGGAATGATTACTGAAACTCTTTTTATTCAAAATTTAATATGAGTTTATTTCAATTTCATTATGATACCACAAAATATTCAGCTTGGTTGGTACAATACTTCAAGCTGATTTTCAAGCACATTTCAGTGAGAGTTCGATCAAAGTTCAGTCTGAGTTCCATCTGACATCAAGTTAAACACTTGCTAGCAAGTCCCCCCCCCAAATATTGCATGGTGATAGCCTAAAAAGCCATTGAGAAACCCAAAAGAAGATGTGAAATGTGGGGTGATTGAATGCAGACTCTTGGGAGACTCTGTGGTCTTCCAACATTGGCAGAGGCCTTTGATGGTCTGTTTGGTGTGGTTTGTGTATGTCTTAATTGACATTGGTCAAATAATTATGTGTTTTTTTAATTTACTCAGTGAATTTTGGGACTATGGGTATGTAGGTACTACCATTGGATAGCCCCGGTTTTTCCCTATATTTGATGTCTTTTTGATATTTTTCACATTCCAAGCTTTAAGGGGTCATTTCCTTATGTTTCATTTCTAAAAGAGAGCTGTTTAATTTTGTTTTTTGTGCTTTACAGGCTAACCTAAAGTATTACAGTTAAGTGCTTAGTACTATTAAGTAGGGCTAATTTGGCTCTATATTTTATGTCTCAATGTTGTTATAGCTTAATTTTGTGTTTTAAGGGTTTTAGTAGTCATGGTGGATTTTTCCAAGTATTTTGGGCTTTGTTAGATGATTTTAGTGGTTTTCTGGCTTCAGGGAGGTCCACCCGCTTTGGTAATAGAAGTCTGGGGAGCATTTCTAAAAGGTTTTTATATTCAATTTGGCTGTCAAAGGCACCAAATTTGTTGCTGTACATGGATTTTTAGATGGGTGGTCTGTGTGTACATACTGAAGAAGACAGTTTGGGGCAACTTTAATTATCATACAACCATCTGGTAATTATATCATTGTTTCTCACTCTGTTTTCACTGTTTTTTTCCACAATTGGCTGTGTTTGTTGGAAGGCTAGTTCTTCATTTAACTGAACTTTGAAAACTGGTTTCTCTGGTGTAGCTTTGAAACCTACATCAAGTATTATTGTTGTTTTCTGTGCAACAGGTGCACAGTGTTTTGCTTTTAAGGTGTGGATCTTTCTGCACTTTGGGTTCTTTTTGTCCTGTGGACAATTTAGGCTACTTTTTTGACTTGTTAAGCAGTCAAGAAATGTGTTGAAAGGGGTATTGTAAGTATTTTGTGCTTTATTAGATGATTTTAGTGATTTTCTGGCTTCAGGGAGGTCCACCCGCCTTGGTAATAGAAGTCTGGGAAGCATTTCTAAAAGGTTTTTATTCAATTTGGCTGTCAAAGGCACCAAATTTGTTGCTGCACATGGATTTTTAGATGGTTGGTCTGTGTGTACATACTGAAGAAGACAGTTTGGGGCAACTTTAATTATCATACAACCATCTGGTAATTATATCATTGTTACTCACTCTGTTTTCACTGTTTTTTTCCACAATTGGCTGTGTTTGTTGGAAGGCTAGTTCTTCATTTAACTGAACTTTGACAACTGGTTTCTTTGGTGTAGCTTTGAAACCTACATCAAGTATTATTGTTGTTTTCTGTGCAACAGGTGCACAGTGTTTTGCTTTTAAGGTGTGGATCTTTCTGCACTTTGGGTTCTTTTTGGCCTGTGGACAATTTAGGCTACTTTTTTGACTTGTTAAGCAGTCAAGAAGTGTGTTGAAAGGGGTATTGTAAGTATTTTGTGCTTTATTAGATGATTTTAGTGATTTTCTGGCTTCAGGGAGGTCCACCCGCCTTGGTAATAGAAGTCTGGGGAGCATTTCTAAAAGGTTTTTATTCAATTTGGCTGTCAAAGGCACCAAATTTGTTGCTGTACATGGATTTTTAGATGGGTGGTCTGTGTGTACATACTGAAGAAGACAGTTTGAGGCAACTTTAATTATCATACAACCATCTGGTAATTATATCATTGTTTCTCACTCTGTTTTCACTGTTTTTTTCCACAATTGGCTGTGTTTGTTGGAAGGCTAGTTCTTCATTTAACTGAACTTTGAAAACTGGTTTCTCTGGTGTAGCTTTGAAACCTACATCAAGTATTATTGTTGTTTTCTGTGCAACAGGTGCACAGTGTTTTGCTTTTCAGGTGTGGATCTATCTGCACTTTGGGTTCTTTTTGGCCTGTGGACAATTTAGGCTACTTTTTTGACTTGTTAAGCAGTCAAGAAGTGTGTTGAAAGGGGTATTGTAAGTATTTTGTGCTTTATTAGATGATTTTGGTGGTTTTGTGACTTCAGGGAGGTCCGCCTGCCTTGATTATAGAAGTCTGGGGAGCATTTCTAGAGGGTTTTTATTCAATTTGGCTTTCAAAGGCGCCAAATTTTTTGCTGTGCATGGATTTTTAGAAGGTTTGTTTGTGTGTACATACTGAATAAGACAGTTTTGGGAGAATTTAATTATCATACATTCATCTGGTAATTATATGATTGTTTCTCACTCAGTTTTCACTGTTTTTTGTCCACAATTGGCTGTGTTTGTTGCAGGGTTAGCTCTTCATTTAACTGAAATTTGAAAACTGGTTTCTCTGGTGTAGCTTTGCAACCTGCATCAAGTATTGTTGCTGTTTTCTGTGCAACAAGTGCACAGTGTTTTGTTTTTCTGGTGTGAATCTTTCTGCATTTCAGGTTCTTTTTGGTCTGTGGTCAATCTAAGCTACTTTCTTGAATTTTTAAGTAGTCAAGAAGTGTGTTGGAAGGGGTATTTTATCAGTCTATAATTTTCTGTAGCAAATAAATCTCACCTGGTATTTCTCAAAGGGACAGGGGTTTTTCTCTCCAGTTTTACTCCAAATCCCTTGGTCAAGGCCTATAGCCAGTACTATAGGATTGTCTACAATGCTTTCAAAGGTGAATCCTTTCCTAAATATGAAATTCTATGTGTCATTGTAAAATCTGTGTGCCAATCTTGAGCTCATTAATGAAATTAGTGCATATAATAATGTAAATGGACTAATAATGAAATTTGGACACTAAATGTCAGCCTAGGTATCCCCAGGACTGAGTAATTCTTTTGTTTAAATTATTATAACCTTAATTACATTAAGATTATAAGTTAAAAATAAAGTTAAAATACTTATATATATAGTTATAATACATACACTACAAAATATAGGGATGGAATTGCTAGCAAGTCCCCAATCTGAACTCAGATGGAACTCAGATGGAGCTCAGACTGAACTCATACTGAAGCCAAACTGAACATTACTTGAACACCCACCTAAAACTGTTCTTCTGAGTGGTGTTCATTACTGATTATATGGTTCCTGTATCAATAGCTCAATGTGTGTTCAATCTGTGGTGAGTTTGGGTCCAAGGTTGTGGACTCGCTAGCAAGTCTGCCCCCATATTGTGTGGTGATACATATATAATTATTACACTATTATATGACTTATAATAGTTTAATTAGCTTATCCATAGCCTAATAATACTTATTAAGGTGTTAATCAATTCATAATATACTTGTCTTAAGTGATATTAAGTAAGTATAGACATACATAAGCTTATATGTATACATATACCTCATATTCAGTGAAATATGTAGTTATATTATGTATATTTAAGTCTATAAGTGGGTTTTAAACTCTTAATATCCTATAAAATTTATTTTTATGCTTATTTTAGGTCGTATGGACATATTCAGTGGACTCAAAACGCCTACACAAGCATATACACCTTTTTCAGGCACATATATCCAGTTTGGACAACTTAATCTGCTTCCTTTGATGGATTTTCACAGATTTATGGGTTGGAATATCATTACTGGGTTAATATGGATGCTTGGGGATAGTATTGGGGGCTTGGGAAGTTTATTTGGTTCTTTTATATGCTTTGGGTTTCATTATATACTCTTTGGATGAGTTATTTTACCTGTTTCTTTATGGTATCCACTTTTATCTGTTTATTCTATTTATTGTATGGATCTGTGGTATCATTAATTGTGATAGAGGGTCCTTAATGGAAGTCTGGGTGTTAAAACTGCTTAAATTGGACTCCATGGGGAGTTGATGGGCCCTCACAGTGCTGTAATTGCCAGGGAGAGGAGTGACATCATCTGGATTGAAGGTCTGTGCACTCCAGTGGATTTTGGTATAAGGGAGGATATGATGGGTTATTAAACATCACTTACTTACTACACATTAAAAAAACACTATAACATAATTATTATTATATATTAATATATTATAAAGCCATTATAAATTTATATTATCTTTATATAAGCTAAAACTATATTTTATTTATCTATTTTCCACCACTAGCACACATAAAAATCCAAGTATTGTTAGTTTATAATGAGAATAACTATTTTATTAGTCTTCCCCTGGGTTTAATCACTAAATAATTTAACAATAAGTAGTAGGACCATTAATATTTACTATTAAATCATACTTAAATACTAGCATACACTGACAATTGGGGATCTTTCCTAAATTATTACTTATTATTTAGTATAAGCCTTAGGACATGATTTTTACTTTAGTATATCTCAATTAAACCAAATATTTGTTACCGCAGCACATTAGTGGGTCATCATAACTCAGTGATTGAAGAAAAGAACCCTTATAATAATTTTACTAATTTTATAATAAAAATTAAGTATTTACAGCAGTAACTGTACCCAATATAAACCCCAGTGTAAGCTCCAGTGCTTTTATTAGTAATTATATTGCTAATAATTTTTGTCTACTAATTACCATATAGGTTTTCTATTATTTAGACGTGATGAATTGTTATTTAAAGACATAATGAGTGCTCCACAAGACAATGTGAGTGGTAAACCTGCTTTTAACACCAGTTCTAAAGCTAAAAACACTGTTCCAGGACATCACTATGGAGGGCCAATCGTACCCATAGCCAGAAGCAATGAGCATAGAGGAAAAGGACGCCCTATTATAAAGACAACAATAAGAAAGACTTCACCTCCTCTTTAGGATCAACTTTCCCCTCTGGCCAAACAGGTTCTGAGACTAGAGGATTCAATATCTACCATACTAAGGGAGGAAGAGAAGCTGAAAAACAACTGCAAGGTGGGATTTTAAAAAATGAATTAAACTTTGGTGGATTCATGAGGAATTCAGCCAAATCAACAACCCCCTATCCAAGGAGGATCAAATCAGTCCCAGGAAAAGAACTTGGTAAAGAAATGGAAGTGGGATTGGTTACATCAGAAGTGGTCCAGCCACAATTTAAACAGAGATCCACCCCCTCACCAGAATACCTCAGCTCACCCCTACAGAGGAAAGCAAAAGCGCCAAAAGTCAGGGCTTGCTCCTATCCCATGGTAAGTAGATTACCTTCTCAGATTGAGCACAACACTAATGATTACAATATAGGTAATGTTATTGATGTGAAATCTGTCCAGAAAATTGAAGAAGACTTAAGACAATTAGGTTTTGATGTCTATGCACCTGATTTATCTTTTGTTAATAACAATAGTACTATTCACAACAATAATACAGTTAACCCTCAGTTTCCACTACTTATTAGTGAGATGAGAACTTCACAAAATAGTGAAGAATTTGAAAAGGAAGAAGTGGAGTATTTTAATAATAACCCAACAGTACATAGAATTGTTTCAGAATTATGGAATAGAATGACTGAGTGTGAGGAACAGAAAATTGAGCTCACAAGTGAAACAATTTTGTCCTTGACATTGAATATTTCTCAATTCGCAAGAATAAATTAAGAATTAGAGAATGAAAACTTGGCTCTAACTCTTAAATATGATTCCTTAAGTAAAAAATATAGTGACCTTTCAAACAAATTCTGTGAGTTAGAAAAATTGTATGAAGCACATTTATTAAAATAATAATCAAGAACAAATTTATCTTTTGCACAACCAAAAAGAGTGTCTCTGATCTGTTTCAAAGATTAACTAAGGTTGAGATTGAAACTGCTAATCTTCTAATGAATAAGGATAATAATAAGTTTACACAGTATAATAATAATCCTATCATTTGAAAAAATGAATCTCAATCATTACCAATTAGAGCACAAGTAAACCATCTTTAAATTGAAAAATTAAACTTCAAATTCTTGGTTTAAAGGAGTGATCAATAAAATGAACCACTGATCTTATTTTATATTTTCAAAAAAAACTAATAGGGAGTATCAATGTTCAGGGATCCGCAATTTGGGATCAGAAATTATTTTTCCCGGGATCAGACATTATTAATTGTGGAAGGCTCTTATCAACTAGCGCTGGGGCTAGTGGATAAGGAATCCACAATAATTCATTATCCCTCCTCTTATACCCCAATTTCCATTTCTAATTCTTGATCCCAAACTCATCACATCCATGATTAATTTAAAATAAAGTCACATGACTTTTAACTGAAGATGCCATCCTTATGTATCTCATCACTCTATGCTACTTAGTTTTGGTTTCAAACAGATAAACTTTTTTTCTATCTACACACCCCACCTGCTCATTTGGTGGCAAATTCCTACTTCACACTTATCACCAAAACCTTCTACCAACAACCTTTTCTACCAACAATAATGAAGCACCTCTCTACTAGAAAGAAAATTCACACAGATATGAATGCTATCACTTTAGTTTTAGCCTCTAAAACTGACACTGACTCTGGGTTGGAAGACACTTTAGCTTATATGTATTTTCTTTCCAAAAAGCGTTACACAAACCCAAGGGGACCAAATCTTCATCATGATCCCAGATATTATCTCCACTCCATTCTAAACATTCCTCACCTAAACTTCACTCAAATATATTGAACTTCTCTCGATTCTTTCTTCAAAATTTTTCAACTCATCTCCAAACATTGTAACTTTCATAACAATTCTTAAAATATATAGTGTGATCCTGCTATTCAACTTGCTGTTGCACTATGTCACTTTGGCTCAAATGGAAATAGTGCTTCTGTAAGATGTTTGAATAATCTCTTTAACATAAGATATGGCATGGTGATATTATACACCAAGTGCTGTATGACTTCTATCCTTTCCCTCAAGTCTCAAAAACTTGCTTGGCCAAATCCACAACAGCAACTCGAATCCTCTCAAGAATATCAAGCCAAAGGTTTCCCTGGATGTGTAGGTTTTCTTGATGGGCCAACTATACCTTTGGGTCAAAATCCTGCTCATGATGGCAACCATTATTTTGATCACAAAAAAAGGTTTCTTCAAAATGTTCTCCAATTTCACATCTTTCATAAACTAACTTTTTATCTTCTTTGTAGATACCCTATTGCTGTTCAACTTGTCTGTGACTTCAGCAAAAAGTTTATGGCTTTTCATAGTCGCTTCCCTGGCTTATATCATGGCTCTTCCATCTTCCAAAGAATGAGGATTTCTCAAAGTCCTGACTCATACTTTGAAACATATCAGTACCTCCTTGCAGACTCAGAATGTGCTATTGTAAAGTACATTATACCTTCTTTCCATGGTGAAACATTAGAGACTGACCACAGTGCTACATTTAATTATCATCTTTCTCAATAAAGAGTACAGATTGAAAATGCTATTGGTATTTTAAAGGAAAGATTTTCTAGTCTCTGGGAGCTCAGAATCAAATTTCAAAAAATTTTGGAAATCAAAACTGCAAATCATTGGATCATGACTTGCATTACACTCCAAAATATTCTAGATGATTTAAAGGATGAGTGGAATGATCTTTACGAAGAAGGGGATCATGAACCAGAACCAACTTTCCCCTTCCTTAAATCACCAGA
This sequence comes from Hemileia vastatrix, assembly GCA_030280995.1. Lineage (NCBI taxonomy): Eukaryota > Fungi > Basidiomycota > Pucciniomycetes > Pucciniales > Zaghouaniaceae > Hemileia > Hemileia vastatrix. The sequence goes on from JASXTE010000001.1 coordinate 44,817,568, forward strand.
AATTCATTCAACTGGCATATACTCTGTCATTATGCCAATCACCCTCCACCATTTTGAGACGCAACCCTTTTAATTTTTGTTTTTGATACTCTCCAAATGTCTACTTTGTATACTTTATTCACTTGGGTTGGTATTTTTGTTGTTGCATATTCATTTTTATTTTGAATTTATGGTAAATATCTCTTTTTTGGATGGCTCATTGGTTTTCTTTCACCAGCTCACATGAAAAAACATATCTTCTGAAATTTTATAATTTTTTCAGTGTTTCTTTTTTCATTCTTCACTCATATCCCTTTCCTCCTTTCCCCAAACATCCCTCAAATATTTTGGTTGCATTTTTTTGACACATCTCACCAGGTAAGTCATTTTTTTCATTTTTATTGAATTTTTATTTGCTAATCATGATTTTTTTTTTTTTTGCTTTTTTTTCTCTGCCTCTTTTCTCTCTCGTCCTGCTCTTTTTCCCTTCTTACACCCCATTTTGACTTCCTCAATCCCCCCCTTCCCTCCTTATTCTCTTCCTCACCTTTCCCCCCTTTTAGGTGCTCTTTTTCCTCCCTTTATCCCCCCTTTGACCTCTTTAGGCCCTTTTTTCCCCCCTTTTACCCCTTATAGGCCACCTCTCAACTCCCCCCCTCTCCTTCCTCTCCCCTCCACTGCTTCCCCCCTCCCCCCCTACACCCTTATCCCTTTCCCCCCCCTCCCCTTTCCCCCCTCCCCTCTAACTATTAGCTAAATGAATCACTTAGCAATTGTTAGTTAATTAGCTTAATAGCTAAATGAATTTCTTGGTGATTTGTCTTGCTATTAAAGGGGGTGAGGAGGCAGGGTGAGAGGGGGGGGTGGAGGGGAGAGGGGGGGGAGTGGTGGAGGGGAGAGGGTAGAGGGGGGAGAGTTGAGAGGTGGCCTAAAGGGGTGGAAAACAAAGTTCCTAAAGAGGGAATAAGGTGCCTCAAGGGGGGAAAAGGGGGGAGGATCTGGTGAAAAATCAGGAGAAGGGGGATGGGACGGTTTGAGGACACTAAAAAGAGGTAACAGAGGCAGAAAAGGAGGGGTAATCTGGATGTATTTAAAAGAGAATATTTATAATTTTTTTTACATTATTTTTTTTTTTTACAGAATATTATAAAAAAATTCTTTTACAGTTAATTCTGAATCAAAAATAAATTTGTTGTGTTTATACTTTTTATTTTTACTTTTGGGACAAAATATTCTGATACAAATTTTTTTTTTGGTTTAATTTTTTGATTATAATTTTTTTCTAATTTTTTTTTTCAAGGACTTTAATTGGTATATTTAACAACAAATAACTTTAAAATTCATTTTTTTGGCAAATAATTTTACTGATGTTTGTTTTTTTATTTTTTATTTTTTTTGTTACAATTTTTTTTCAAGGACAATTTTAGTAATTGATTTCTTTTCAAAAAACAATCATTTGGATTAATTTTTATCAATAAAATTCTTAAGGTTGAATAAACTAACTAAATTTTGTGAGTTTTATTTTTTTGCCATTTTATTTTTTTGGTTTTTGACACAAATTTTTTTTGTTCAGAGAAAAAAATGTCTATTTTGTCAGAATCACCCATTGCTTCTCTATCATCATCCTCTTTATCATCTTTATCATATTTTTCAAAATCAAATTCATTTCAATCATCATCAAAAATATCAAAAAAAATAATAATGATATTTGAAGTCAGCAGAATAAAAGAAATTTAAAAAAGAAAATTCATTTGGATTGTCTATTTGGCCATATATCAAATATCCAGTACTATAAAACTAAAGTGGATCAAGTAAGTTCTTATTCAAATTATTTACCAGAATCTTTAAAATATTTAACCAAATCAGGAGATGATGATATTAAAGCAGTAATCAGTAATACTTTTAAAACTCAATTTATTTTTGAAAATCATTCTCTAAGTGTTTCAAAAGACAAAACCTTTTATAAACTATCCAATCTCATAATAAAACTATATCAAATGGTTTTGGATTATTTACCATTAAGGAATACAAATGTGCTGGGTGGAATCATGATTGGCTTTGGATTAGAGACCATGATTTGTTAAAAGCTTTTCTCTTAGTATGTCTGGTAATATATGTTTCTTTATTAAAATCATGTCACTAATCTTATTTCTATAGGTGTCTATTCTTTACTTAAAAATTTATCTAAAGCTTAAAAAGATGACAATTTTGGCTAATGGGACAACTTACCTTATTTCAATACTTTTATTGCTCTTTGCCTCAAAAAACTATGTGATAAATCTTTTGAAAAGTATCATCAACTTGCTAACAAAGTTGGAATAACAAATTGCTGTGACTCCAAATGGGTAGAAATTAGCAACCAATATCTTTTATTGTCAAATGTTATTATTACTCATTCAGGATTCCACAATAAGATTTATATTTATAGGAATTATGCCAATTATCTTACTTTTGGAATTTTCTCATATATCAATCTAATAAGTAGACAACCTATTCCTTCCCCAGCTAAAAAAAAAAGGTCATGGGCTATACTTTCCAGATCACAACTGTATAATCCATTTGGATTGGGAACTTGAATCATTGAACCTATTTGGAACTCTTCTAAGGATAATCACCAAACAACAAAATCTCCCCCTGGTTTGGAATCTTGTCACAACTTTACTCATTTTGGCTGCTCCTTCCAAATTAGTCAAAAACTAATCAAACAAATCAATAAGGTAAAAGAAGAAAGTAAACTTAACAGATATAAAAAATCTTTATGTAGATCAAAAAAGTATGAGGATTAGTAGAGTCATCAAATATTTTTTTTTCATAAATTTTTTATAAATAACTCTTATATTTCAAATTCTTAAAGTAAAGTAATGGCCCAAAGATCTTGAGTTGTATAGATAGGAATCATGACAACATTTATTTGTTTCATAATGTTCCTCAGCCTACACTTGTGGAAAGTCCCAAACATTTGTTTCTAGATGTATCCACATTTTGGCTATTGGAGTTGTCATTACTTTAAAACTAGAAAAATTGATATAAATTAGTTGTTTATATATTAATTTATGTAATTATATTAAATTTTGATAATTTTCACCCCTTAATTCAATAAAATGAAGAGGAGGGTATTGCCAAATTTTCAAATCTGACATGTGAAATTGATGATTTAAAAATTTTGGTGATACCCACCCCTTGCTTCAATAATATGCAGGGGAGGATATTTCCAATTTTTTAAAACAGATATAGAGTTTTTTTGACTTAGCTGTATTTAGAAAAGTAAATTTATTGATTTGAATGTAAAGATGAAAAAAAGTATGAGTTTTTCATATGTTTGCAAAAAAAAATCATCTAGAATCAAGACCTTTAAAAAGTCAGCACATATGAAATTTTCACCAAAAAGAAATAAAACAAAATTTATTTAACCAAACAAACAAATAATCTAAAATGTTGCAATAAAATTTTTCCCATCTCAGTGAGGAGTGTGTGCCAATGATTGATTATTAGCTTTGATGCATTCTATCAAGAAAACTTTCTAAACAAAATATAAAAAAAAAGTTATCAAACATTTTCATTAAGTGTTCAATTTCCTCAATATATTTATTAGATTTAACACATTCTCTCAAGAAATATTTCTTTTTTGAACCATCTTGAAGTTGATACTTGAGTTTCATTTGATCCAATAGGAAATTGTACTCAAGAGCCTTCTCCTCTTTCTTTATCACAAATATCTTCTCCTCCAAATCATGTGCCCTCTCATCCCTCTTTAAAGAAAGCTCAAATTTCTTCTCCTTCAAGTCATGTACCCTCTCATCTCTCTGTAAAGAAAGATCAAATTTCTTCTCCTCCAAGTCTTGTGCCCTATCATCCTTTTGTAAAGAAAGCTCAAATTTTTCTCCTCCAGTCTTGTGCCCTATCATCACTTTGTAAAGAGAGCTTGTATTGTTTCTTTTGAAAGTTGAGTGTATCTCTTGCAACTTCAACTTTACCTAGAGTGAAAAGGAATATTAACAAAAGAAAAGAAAATATAACTTCATTATTAAGAGGTATGCTACCACTTACCAGACTCATGTTTCTCCAGAAAATCATCAATGGAAGAAAAAGAGGTTTGGGAAAAACCTTCTCTGTTTTGTTTTCTTTGACTGTTTAAATTCAAAGTAGTTGATGGTCTTTACTTTTTTTGAAGGTACAATTTTCCTCTTCATCATTGATTCTAGCTTCAGACTCACTTGCTTGAGGATCCTGGGTTTGTTCATTAGCCTTTTTAGAATTAAAAAAAATAAAACAACTAGACATGAAATAGAAACTTACTGGAGTGGGATCACGTTGGTTTATATCACCATAAGAATCTATTGGAAAGCTATCTATATTTGTTGAATTTAGAACAGGGGAGGCTTGAGGGGAGGAAGAGGATGGGAAAAGATTTGTTTTGACATCATGTTCAGAGATAGCATCTTCACCATCCAACATGTTGGCAGAATTAACATCAGCTTACTCTCCAAGAATAGCATCCATCTCTTTAAAGTATGGAGATAGAGATTAAAGTTTATCATCTATGGATTTTATGTCCTTACTTATTTCAATGTCAGTAATACCAAAACCAGTAGAAAATGAAAGAGTCTTTGCCTTCTTGTATTTGGCTTGGTAATGCTTGAAATTTTCAGACATCTTTTTAGGAAAAAGATAAATCCTTCCCTTTGTCTTATTTTGTAATTCATTGGCCATTAGAAGATAGCCATTGACTTTTGATGCAGGGGGCCGTCCTACTTTAGTTGAATTCTCAGTACCAAAACAAGAATCATAATTATTTTTAGTTTTTAGCCAGTTGATAAGTATAAGATGATAATCTTTTTTTAGTTGAACAGTCTTTGATTTCTCAGCTGAGGGGGGTAAAGAGGGAGTAATGGGATTTGAAGAACAACTGGGGGAAGGCTGCCTTTGAGAAGATCTATGATGACAGGTCATGTTGAGATATTTGAAGATGAAAAGGAGAAGAAAAAAACAGATGAGATGGGGAGCGTTTCTGAGTAGATAGAATGAATAGACAGGATGGGAGTGCGCAGCAAGGTAGGGAGGCTGGCACATCCAGAAAGTTGTCCAAGATGTGGTTATGAAAAATTGAGGAGAAAAATCTCAGATAGAGGTGAAAATTGACACATAAAAGGTCTAATAACCCAATTATTAGCAAAAATAATTGTGGAAGATAATTGGGGTATAATGATTTTTATCTGCAATTTATTTAATTGAAGATTGGTCAACATTGATACCCTCTAATTTAATCATTAGAGAGGTTAAAAGTGAGGCTTTTAAAATAAATAGTATTATTTTCAGTCTTTTTAATGATCAAGTGAGATTCAAAATGAAAATTAGATTGTGTTACAAGAAAAAAATTGTGTGAATGGATCAGACTCTTAATCTTCTCTGGTTATTATTTCTATAAATTATTACTTAAACTTTCACTATTATTCCAGAACAGACTTATCCATTATTGGTTAAGAGCTCAAGATGAGTTCAAGGTAAAGTTTAGTATCAGCTCATTGTAATTTCAGTCTGAGTTCCATATGAGTTCCATCTGACTTCAGGTTGAGGACTTGCTAGAAAGTCCCCCCCAAATATTGTGTGGGATATTTGCAAACTAATGAAATATAAACAGAAAATAATTGAGAAATAACTTGAATTATATATAAGTAAGATAACCCTTTTCAATATAAGATCTCATTTAGAGGATAGATTACAATATTAGGGTGATCAGCCCTACCTTACCTAAAAATGTGTGTACATATAATCTTCATGAAGAAATAAAAATCCAAAATAATCTAAATAAAAGATATAAGAAGTTTAAGCCATTTTAATGTAGTTTATCTTCATTTTTGAGAAATGAAATTCTTTAACTCCCCTGGGAGAATCTCATAAATTTTTTCAAAGGGCATTTATACCCATTCCTAATTCAAAAAAAACCGGTGATCAGAATTTATTCTACAAAAGGAAATTAAAAATAAACTACCTTTTTTAAAACTATTTGTGCATCCAATTCATGAACCCTATTAACCAGAATCTCTAAACTCTCCATTAGTGCAGGGAAAACCATATCCTTCTTAAAAATCATTTTCTGAGATTGAAACAAGTCCTCCGAACATATTGAAGATCCACCAACCATATCCACTTTTTTGTTTAATAATGTCTCTGATTATGAAGGTAAAACTTGAAAGAAATATTCCTCTGAATACATCTCCAAATTATCCAACACAAAATCCTCCTCAAAATTCAAAAAAATTTCATCAGTGACAAAAACATCATCATGTACAGAAACCTTTTCTTCAACAAAAAATTCTTCATTCAAAAAAATATCTTTAGGCTGGCCAGAATCTTCAGGAATAGCTGGATTCAAAGCTTCAACAGTAACAACATATACTACACCATCATGAATTCTACCTCTTGAGTTTCTAAAGTCTCCAAATCAACAGTAGTCTGATAATCAAAATGATCCAAAACAGCCTTCTTTACCACCTCCATAGATGGAATTTTTTTCTACCCAGTCATATGAGTTTTAATCAAAGCAGCTTATAAAATTAATTTTCAAACCAACTTCCGAATAACCTCTCCAATAGTGCTCCAAAACACATAATTTTCTTCATCTTCATGACATACAATATCATAATCCAACAAATAATCTAAAACTACTTAAAACTCAGCCATAAAATGATTATACTGACCCATAGTTTTAACACCACCATTATTTTGCTATTTTACAGCTATATCCTTCAGTTCCTCCAATTAAAAAACCTTTGGACACCTTTTAAAATTATCTATCATTAAATTTACTTAGTCTTGAGAGTTATACCCTTCCATCCTAATAACCTCCCCTTCCACCACTCTGTCACTCTAAAAAAATCCTAGTCTGTTTCACCATATCCAAAGGTAAAGCACCATCAATTACAGAAGAAAACTAATACCTGTATAAAAATCCCTCTAAATCATCACAAGAAAACTTGTGCTCTTCTCAAGACACAATCCTTAATGATTTCCTAACAGGTACACCTGCAGCCAAAAAACCAATTCTAATAGCAGAAGTATCCCAAAGACCAAATATCAACCATATAAAAGTATTTCTAAGAGAGCCTCTTGTGGGCTAAGATAGTCCAAGAGCCAAGTAAGATCATTAAAAGCTAGAAAATTTGAACCCCATTTCAGGCTCTACCAAGGTAGAGAAACTCTTACAGTTTCTTTGCTGTAAGCAGAATACAAGGGAGTTGGATAAGCCTAAGAAAGCCCTGTCCCTTTAAATAAAATAAGAGCTCTCAATAATCTAAGCTATAATTTCTACTTGATATAACAAATACTATATGACCAGTTTTTTTTTGACACTTTTGAGGTGTTGGAATCTGTGTTGTTTGAAATATATAATGAAATACATCAAAAAGTTGTACCAGTGAAAATTTATTAATATGTTTGTAATATAGGTTTTTATAAGGCTTTTATTATATGGAAATAATTTTATTTTTCAGTCCCTGAGGGTAATACCTTTCTAATGGTACACTATATGTATATCTTCATGAAGTGTTGTGTGAAGTATTTGTTATAATTACTAAAGTGTTGAATCTATAAGGGTTCTTTTATATATGTAACATTATGTTATAAGAGTTAAAATTATGTATTATTGGTTGTTGATTATATTTTATGATTAATTTTTATTCTCTAAATCTAAGTTTAGTCACTTGACCCCATTTCTCCTTCCAGATGTGTCACAGAGCTTTTCCAGATCTCCACAGAGCTAGTCATGACTTCCAGACTCATTTGAAATCTAAAATATACACTAAAAAATTTATTAAAGTTCAGGAAGATAGCGACACCTCTGCTCAAAAATTTCCAGCGCTTTTATTTAGCCTTTTCAGCCCTATAAACTGAACTAAAAATTATAAAAGCATAGTAAAATCTGTAAATCAAAAATTGTTAAAATTACTGAATAAAATTATTAAAAATATAAGAAAACCTGGAAAAAAACTAGAAAAATTCCTGAAGTCTCTTGAGAATTGATAATTTATTTTTCATATGCTTTTGACCCTATAAAAAACATTTTTGACTGTAAAATAGATTTTTTATCTTAGAATTTTTATAACCCTCTTTTACACTTTATGTACCCAATTTTCTTTATAACAAAATTTAAATAAAGACCAATTAACCTTGGAAAAATACAAAATGGAAGTCTCCCAACACTTTTCATACCATATCAGTTCCATACTAAACTTTAGACTGCCACATTGTAGATGGAAATAATACATTGCTTTGTGTATAATACCACAGTATCATATTTTATGGCAAAAAGATTTTCCAAACATCTTATAGCAGCACCATTTCCATTTGTTCCAAAGCAAAATAGTGAAACAGCATATTTAATGGCAGGATCAAGCTGTTGATTAAGAGAATTTTTAAGAAAGATAGTGTGATCAGAGATGAGTTGATATAATTTGATGAAGGAATCAGGAGAAGTTAGAAATAGTTGTGTGAATTTTAAAGGGGGAAGTTCAAGAATTTAGTGGAGACTGTATCTGGAATCATAAACAAGATTTGGCCCCCTATGGTTGATGTAACACTTTTTGGAAAGAATAGACATATAAGCTAAAGTTTTTTCCAAATCAGAGTCAGAAATTAAACCTAAAGAAATAAAATTCATAGTTGACACTATTCACTGCCTAGTAGAGATGTGCTTCATTTTTGTTGGTAGAAGGTTTAGGTGATGAGAGAAGTGGAAATTTGCCACCAAATGAGCTGTGAAAATGTGTAGATAGAAAAAAAATGTTAAGTTTTTGCTTCAGAAATTTAGTAGCCTAGAGTGAAGAGGGACATAAGTATGGCATTGGCAATTATATGTCATGTGACTTGTATACAAATCAATCATGGATGTGATGAGTTTAGGATCGGGAATTAGGAATGAAAACTGGGGTATAAGAGGTGGGATAATGCATTATTGTGCATTCCTTATCCACTATCCCAAGGGCTAGTGGATAAGAATCTTCTGAAATTAATCCAGGGAAAAAAACTCCTGATCCTTAATTGTAGATCCCTTAACATTTATATCCCCTATTATTGGGGGGGGGGGGGGGGGGGGGGGGGGGTAGGAAAGTTCCTAAAAAATTTCTCAAGAATTAAAATCAAGTCATAATGATCAAGCTTACCCTCATATAGTTTTGAACCCTTTTTAAAAAATTTTATAAGATTTCTCTCTGTTGAAAATAACACCATTTATTAAAGCATAGAAATATTCTAAGGATTTTTTGGAGCATTTTGATCTAGGCAAAACATAGAAGAGAATAATTTGGAATATGCTTTTGCATTAATCCTAATACAAACTCATGAGCTTCATAAAAACTAATAATCTTTCATGAAATTCTATATATTTATTATTAAATTTTATGGAATGAAAGCACTATTACATTCCTCAAAATTCGTAAATTTATTTATGATTCTTGTTTCTAAAGGAAGAAAGAAGTAAGTCTCATAAACCTCATAGTAGACGATGCATCAGAATTTAAAGTTAGGAGTATAGTCAAAAAAATAAAAATTGCTCGACATCAACTTTCGATGTTTTGAAGCTCTTCCAACAAAAAAAAATTCCGTGAAAAGTGGTATCATTGAATGTGAATTTCAATAGTAAATAATCCATCTTCTCTATTATATTATAAATCAAAACTTTAGTAAAAATATTAAATTGTCCATTCATGCCAGATTTATTAACGCAATTTTTCTAATTTCATTGTTTGAAAATTAATAATGCCTTGCATTAGACGGGAATCTTTCACTTGTTTCAGCCACCGGTATTCTTAAACTGTTGAGTTTTGCGGCGAGCCATGAAGCATTGTTGTCTCGTTTGTTATGTCACTCTCCTCCTTTCCATGAGATTCACATTCTTCAGTTAGGACGCTTAGGCATTTAGTCTGTACAGTACTGATAGACCGTTGTTTATTTGTAGCTTCAGACTCGTCCCACTTTCCGTAGGAATTTGTTGTTCCTCCCTCTTCTGCTTCGTAATCTATATCGAAATCATAGCCCGATCTATGAGAATTCATCCGTGAAGTACCACCAAACTCAAACCCTAAGAGAGCTTTTTTGTTTTGATTTCTATTCTTTTTCTTTTGGTAAAATAAAAAGACAAAGAACTATATTATAAAAGCGGGAAATTATAAATACGTTATTTTAAAAACACACATTCCAAGGTACAAACACAAATTACGAAGCAATATTTCTGGGACTTACGATTAGGCCCACTAACAAGCTGACTCCTGCTAGAGAAATTAAAAGCGGAGTATAAAACGTTCCAAAAGAGCTGGGGGCGGAGTAAGACATGGGCAGTGATGAGGGGTTTTGATCCGCCTTCGATTCTGTTAATGAAAAACTCGAAAGAAATGGGGCGGATGATGATAATGTGTCTCCGACCGAGGTTTCAGAGGAAGAAAGTGTTGTAAAAGATGATAAAGAGGAAGGAATAGTTTCTGGTAAGTAGGAAGATTTTGTGTAAGCAGTTGTATGACTTGTACTGGTCATAATTACCAAAATTATTGTCAAAGATCTCATTAATCCTGCAAACTCAAATAAATTGAGGAAGAAAATTGAGACTGACGAGGTTGAATTAATAGCTCTACTACTTTTCCCGAGCGAATTATGAGCTGACGCCATTGGAAATATCAGATTATCTTAAAATTGCTTGAGAATTCAAAATTGATTCTTCTTATTATTATTATTTGATCTTCAGTATGTTACCAGTTGAAACGTAAGTTTACAAGTTGAGTCTCCAGATTAATTAAATTACGGCTTGAAGATGGAAAAACAATATCGGAGGCCAAAAACTAGAAGGTTATTGGTCAAAGATGTATGGTATGGCTGATAAACTATCAAAGAAGGGAAAGTTATTGTGCACAATTTAGAAATAATAGTGCCAAGTAGGTAATTTTTTGAGTGTTTATTTTATTGATTTTTGGTTTGAAGCTAGCATGAACGGATAGAAGAGAAATAACATGATGATGACTACCTTGGTTTTATCAGTAGTGAGATATTTTGTCTTCGGTTAGCTGAAAACATTTGAAGGAACCAGAGAAAGCGGAACGTTAATTGTGATTCTCAATTTTACAACTTTAACGGCCGAGGATGAGCCGCCAAGTAAGAAAATTTATTGTAATTCATAGAGAGAGAATTCCTAAAGAAGCAGTATGTGGATGAAGCAGCGGTAGAGAATAATCAGTATGCATCAAACAGTGCTGAGAGCGACGGAGAACTATAGCATTGCAAAGTTTAATTTAAACTACATCTATCAACGAAGACGTTTTAATCACCGGGAAGTTGATCAATCAAAATGACTTTTCTCTCAAATTGTGCTGAAACAGGAAGGTCGATAATGGAAATTTGCACCCATGTGAGTTTTTCGTGAGCACATCTACCTTTAAGACTATGCGCTGGCTCAAGTGCCAATCTAGTAGTATTTAAATTTTTTGTCTGAAAAAAAAATGAAAAAATGAAAACCTTTGATTCAATATATATATTTTCGTTTGTATTGATATTATTTCTTTGTTGATACGGGCAAGCAGTAAAATGAAGGTATGCTCTGGGTATCTGGATCAAACAGTATGATCCGCCATCTACTCTGAAGCAAATTAAGCCTAACTTTGATTCACCTCTTCTCTAACCTAATTATGTCTAGAATTTTGACGATGCCCTGGCACCAAGAGCCCCGGCTCCATTGAATCAGACACAAATCTGAAAAAAGATTGCGTTTGCATCATTTGTTTTATAAAGAATTCGGATCGTTCTTCTTGAACGCTATCTTTCTTTAGGAGAAATGTGTCTTTGAGGTGCAGCAGTTGCAAAAATTTGCTTCTGAGGAAACATAAAGTGTTTTGCTGGCCTCATTTAACAACAACAGTTCAATAGTACAATCTTCACCATATTATTTTAAAAATAAATCAAATCCGAAAAATAAATAAATAATAATAATAATAATAATAATGAAGACACCTAAAAAAAATGCGGCACCTGATGCAGATGCCAATCCCTATCTTTGCTTTAACGCAGCTTTAGATCAGCTGTGAAATCTCCGAAAAGTTCATCCATTAAGCACTGACACTACAGCACATGTTTGTTTCGCCATGGGGCGCAATAATTAGGCAACAGTTGTGCAACAATTATGAAACAATTGTTTTTTTGCACTTAAGACCCACCTAAGACCTTTAAGTGCCAAAAATCATTGTTACTTAACTGTTGCGTAATTGTTGCGCTACTGTTGCGCCCCAAGACGAAACGAACATTTATCGTAGTGTGAGCCCACCAGTTTGGATGGCATCAAACCTGACATTTTATCCAAGCCGCTACTTGGCACAAGGTCCCAATTAAACCTTCCTCCCTGCTCTCCCTCTCACCAATTATCTCTGATGTTACGAATTACTTAATTACATCGGCATGCTATATTCCTTCATGCCCTTTAATGGGGGAAATTTTAATAAAATAAAATAAATAGAATGAAATAAAAATCTGACCTTCTTCGGAATTACAAATAAATTTAGAAATAGGCACCTGCTGCAGGCGCCAGGTGTATTTTTGTGGTGATAAAAAATTATAAATTTAAGATCCGGTCTATGACAGCGGAGAGTTTTTGAAATAAGCTTCAATAATTAAGAAAAATTTGCATAGAAGTTAGGTGTCAGGCGGAGTTCAAGTACAGAGACGTGAATAGCTTGATTAGTCAGTTGTATAGAAGATTTAAATGGTCCAGTATGAATAGTGTTGTCTAAATCCAATTAAGTAATAAAATATAATTCAATGTAATGGTCTCAGTAATTTAATCTCACTAATTATAAATGGTATACAGCTTACAGCTGGTAGAAAAATAGAAGTAATGATCTTAAACAATATTGAAAAGACTTTAACAGTACTAATGAATATGTATCATAATAGTTTGGTTACATCTTTGTAAGGTGATGTAAAAGAATGTAGAATATAAGCCCAAAACATCCTCCTTTTATACACATGAATTCTCCAATGTTCCCCCTTGATTTACCATTCCTTTACACAGCCAACAACACCCCACACCAGCAGTTACACATTTCCGTCAACCCAAGGATCAACAAATAACAAAATAAGAATTATATCACATGCCAAATTACAAAAATAACAGGGGCTAATCCATCAAAATAAAGTAATAACCAACATAAGAGTATATGGGTGTAATTCTTAAAATAAAAGACTAAATAAGGAAAGAAAAGACCTAAATATAATGTCTAATTAAGGGGGAAAAACAGTAAACAAGAATTTCTTAATTATTACAAATTTAAACATGAAATCTGTCAGCCAGGCTACTAGACTTACCCAGTAAAATAATTGATTATCTTACTGAGGTGAAGCCACGCCTTTTAAATCCTTATTAATAATTAATTATTAATTAACTACTTATGTATTACTTACAACTAACTAAGTACACTAAGTAATGTAGATAATTAATAAAAATAAGTACTTGTCCCATACATATTTTATTCCCTAACTCCGTGCTCAATAATACAGATGAGAGGGAATAAAATTAGTACTAAAATATAATAAAAATCTAAAAAAATTCAAATTCCTTTATTAATAAATTTAAAATTTCGTTGAATCTATATTTTAAATCAAATATTATGTATTAAAGGTGACAATCTAAGGGAACTCAAGTTTTATTTCAAATAAAATTGATATCTCTCTTGACGTACCATTTAGTATAGTTTTTAGTATTTCAAATACCCTCTTTATTTAGTTTTTTTTCCCTCTCACACCCTTGTATCAGGTGGTGTTAAATCTGTATTTTATTTCTCTCATTTTGCCTATAAAAGGCCCTTCCTTTTTGTACTTTTGATTCATTCCATAGTTGCTTACAAATTTTTATAACTCATCAATTAAAATAAATTTATTACTATTATTTATAAATATTAGTAGTTACATTACCGTAATTCTAAATATATAAATTATAATAATATTTAAAATTTCACCTCTTATAATTTAAGTAAAACAATCAAATAGATTAAGAAATACGTACCTTGTTTTTGAGAGTCCATTAATCCCCTTAAAATACTCGTAGGACCTTCGAATAAATCTTCTACACCAAAAGACCCCTTGACAATTGGGAGCCTTCCTGAATCACCGACGGCGCATTGTTGATTGAGGCTGGATATCGAAGGGACCATCACTATTCGAGGTACCTGTAAGGACGAGTGAACGACAAAACAATGAACATCATACATCACATGACAAAATTTTTTGCTGCAAATGGGAATCAAACCGCGCTCCAAAACTTAGGCTCATATATTGATCAAACGTCGTATATTTTGTGGTAATTATTGAAATTACTATTTGTGGGTCACTTTGCACTCTTCATTCTCTACGTATTTCCTTTTACTCAGCACTCTGTAAGTGGCATTAATTTGCTCATTTTACAGGAGGAGGTGTCTAGTAAATTGGAATTATTTTTTTTATTTTTCCTAGTTGACAATAATAGAGCAATTGTTTTCTTAGTCCTAGAAGTAATAAAACTTATATTTTAAAATTAATTATTATAATATTCAGTTGACTTTTGTCCTGATAAATTAAATTTTATTTGTTCCAGTTGACAAATTGTCCTGACAATAAAATTTTATATAATTAATAAAATTCATATTTAATTATTTCAGTTGACATTAAGTCCTGGTAGTTAATTATTCAGTTGATTTAAAATCCTGATAATAATTATCATAAAATTGTTAATGAAAAATTTAAATTTATTTCTTCAGTTGATTATATTATAATCCTGGTTTTAAATTGTTTTGAATTAATAAATTGATTATTATTTTAGATGATTTTATCCTGAAAATTCTATTTTATTATTTTTCTTTTAAGTAAAAAGTAAAAATATAAATTAATTCATCTTATTTTCTCCCTCTCTCATTGCAGTAAAAATTAGAAATGACTGATCAAGGTATCTCTGCTGCACGTGAAGAGGAATTGGATTTGATTGATTATGATGAGGCTACTTCTGTGAGTTCCCATTTAACTAGAAAATTATCTCATATTAATCAATCATTTCCCCAATCAGGATGTAGAGATGGAGGAAGTGGAAATTCTGGTGGAAACAACTCAGGAACAGAAACCTATTATAAACCCCCCAGAAGGACTTCCAAAATGTTTCAAAATAAAAAAGATGCCACTACCTCAACAAGTAAAGAACCTGTCAACACACATAAAGGAATTAAAGACAGAAAACTTGAAATTGAGGTCAAGAGTAGATGCTCTAAAAGAAAAGGTAAGAAAAATAGATGTTTTTCTTCAAGAGAAGAGGAGACCTCTTTCACCCAGGGATCTTCATCCATTGGCTCCCCAGCAGCCAGAGAAAGTGGAAGTATCCAAGTGGCAGTGGGATTGGCTGAACACTCAGTGGGATTACCTGTCTCAAAATCAACAAACGCCCCAAGCAGGTCCATCAAGACACAGCCAAGTCAACCCCACACCTCCTCACCCCTATCAAGGAGGAAGAAGAAGAAAAAACAATAAGATCTTTCCCAGAAAACCTTGGTAAGCCCCTCTATTGATTCTCAAGTACCATTTCTTGTAACTAATTCAGTTCCCTCAGGTAATTCTGGAAGAGGAGATGAGACTGTGAGACCTGTAGAGGCTGAGAACAGTAGACAAATTTCTCAAATTTAAAATGTATCTAATCCTTTAGCTCTAATTGATACTTCAATGATAAATCCTGATATGGCTGTTATTGATGAGAGAATTGAACCTGAGTTTTATGAGATGCTGGAAAGTTACTCTGTTTCCTTACTGAGAAACACTCCAGATGTAGCTAACATCCATGATGAATATTTGAGAGATATTATTGCTAAACAAAATCATATCATGAACAAAATGCAATTGACTCAGAAATATAATAGTTTGTTAACTGAAACGGGTTATCAAGCATTAAGAAGTGAATCACAGAGAGTTTCTGATGAATTATCTCATTACAAAGCAACCCATGAAAATAAAGTTGCTTTATGGCAAAATATCAAAAAAAATTTGTCTAAACTGAAAGATACTGTATCTTCCTGTTTCCAGGAGGTGGAGATAGACAAGATGAATCTGAAAAGATTGAATGACCATTTTTCATCTTTTCAAAATAAAAATCAGTTATCTTTTGCAACTATCAATGAGAGTATATCTAGTCTTTCAAGAGTGAAAACCAGACTAACAACCATTGAGGAGAAATTGAACTCATTGTTTATTGATCAAAAGTATTCTGAGATTTCTTTGAAGGAACAAATAGTACAGGATGCTCCAGAGTTACCTGTGGCTAGTTCATCTAAAAGTAAATTAGTTCCAGAAATAAATGTTGGTACCCCTGAGTTTCCATTAAAAATTGATGATGCACCAGGACCTTCAACAGAGGGATTAACCAATGAGATTACTGCACAACTAGAGAAGTTACAGCTGCTCTTTACTCAGAAACATGCTTGTACTAAGGTGACTCCTTCAAACCAAAGGAATTGGCCAAAACTTGACCAGTACCCAACATTTGATGGTGATTCTTCTTCTGATTGGCAGCAATTTATTTGCAGAATTGATAACTTAAAAAATTCTTACAAACTACCAGATGAGGAAATTGTGTCTAAGTTAATTTCCTTGTTTACCAATGTTGCCCTAATGTGGTATGAATCTGTTCTCCTGGACAGAAATGACTACTCATGGGATGATTGGAAGAAATTGATTAAAGCACAATTTGGTGGCTCCAAGTTCAGAATGGCTCAACAAAGGCAGTATGAGGAAACTAAATATAGCTCTTCCTCTGATAATCCTATTGAGTTCTTAATGAAACTTGTAAAAATCTTGAGGGCAATGCACCCAAATATGGAGTTTGAGTTATGGAAGGACAGGATCCTTTATAAATTACCAATGTCTCTGAGAGACTTAATAGTGGCTAGGACTGAGTTCTCCAGAGAACCCTTTTTTTCATTAATACTTGTAATGAGATCCTTCTAAACAACAAGTATGATGCCAGAAGATTCATTCCTAGAACCTCTTTGGAGAAACCCTCCACTTACCAACAGAAACCTCTGGAAAAGGTTGGTAAACCTTCTGCCCCTGTTGCACCAAAAAAGTATGCAACAAACACTTGCTTCAAGTGAAACAAGCCTTGGAAGAAAGGCCATGTTTGTTACAAGAAGATAAATCTTTTTGAACAATCTGAGGTGCATGCTGATGACACAATAGCACTGGATGATACTTCAAGTGATTGTGCCAGCAATATTTCATATGAATCTCAACAAGAAATCTTGATGCTGGAAGAAGATATTCATTATTTAAATACTATTGATATTGATAATAATGATTTATCTGCAGTTGAGGATTCTGAGATCATAAAGAGCGTTGAGGATAGATCAATTGTTATTGCCCCTCTCAAGGCACCAGTCTTGATCAATGGAACCAGCATTAAAGTTGTTCTGGATTCTGGAGCTGGAGAAAGTGTAGTATCTGAAAAAGCACTTGCTTCAGTGGATCAAGACTATAAATCAAAACTTATGCCTATCATTTCTGAAAATTGGAGAGGTTATGGCTCTATTTTGTCCCACATTGGTAAACACAAAGCCACAGTGTTTTTAAAAATAACCATGGTTTTGTAAGAGCTGTATTTGATTTTTGTTTCATGAAAAATGATAACTTAAGCAGTTGGTTTATTATAGGAAATGATATTTTAACCAAGTATGGCATTAAATTAGATCCTTCAAACCAAGGTTTCACAATGGGGATTAATGGGAAGAGAAAATTTAAGAATTCCTCCCCCAAAAAATTATTAAAACCAGAATTGAACACATGTAATTCTGTGGTTCAATATTAAGGAAGATCTACAAAAGAAATGCATGCCCTTATGTCTGAAATTGACAATGCTTCTTTTGGAGAATAACTTTCTGGTGAGGATAAAGATTCCATCATTAAATTGATAAAATATTTTCCTATGGCCTTTGCTCATGGTTCACATGAACTAGGATTAGTTAAAGAAGAAATGAAACTTTCATTATATTGTCCATTTGATGACATACCACCTAGATTAAAGAAAAAGCCTTATCCTACTTCTCCCACAAAGAGAAAAGATATTGAAGAAAATATATCTACCCTTTTAAAAGTTAATATTATTGAAAAGGTAGTTCAAACACCTAAATATTTTGTTATCTCACCTGTCCTAATTTCTTATGTGAAAGATAAAGCCAGGTTATGTGGTGATTATAGAGCATTAAATACTTATACTGTTGAAGATATCTATCCTTTACCTAGAATTAGCTTTATACATGCTACCTTACAAGGTGCTAAATATATCAGCTGTCTGGATGGTAACAAGGGATATCACCAGGTACCTGTTGAGAAGAATTCCCAGAATTTTCTGATGATTGCTACTCATATGGGTATTTATAAGTATGTTAGGATGCCATTTGGCCCTAAAAATTCCCCTTCAGTTTTTCAAAAAGTTATGGATAACACATTCTATCAAGAGATAATTGAAGGATGGCTGATGGTTAATATTTATGATATCATTATATTATCAAAAAAAATTGAGGATCATCTTAACCACCTGTGTAAAGTGTCCCACAAAATGGATGAAATAAATATGACACTTGCTTTGAAAATATTTAAATAAAGTTTTCATTCTTTAAAAGTACTTGGTCATCTTGTTTCAGGGTTACAGATATGTGTTGACCAAAACAAAGTGGCAGCCATACAACAGGTGAAGGCTCCTACCACAGTTAGCGAGCTCCAGAGTTTTTTGGGAATGTGTGGATACTATAGAAAGTATATTAGAAATTACAAAGTCATAGCTTTACCCCTTACCCAATTGACTAGAAAGGATGTTGCTTTTTTCTGGAATAGTGAAAGACAGAGAGCTTTTGACACTATGAAACACTGCTTTTTTTCAGCACCAATTCTTGCTTTACCTGAATTTAATCAACCATTTGTTTTGTACACTGATGACAGTTTTATTAGTCTTGGTGCTGCTCTCCATCAAAAACCAGTGATGAATGATAAATTATTAAAAGTAGTAATTTGTTATATTTCAAGAAACTTGAGAAATAGTGAATTGAAATATGGTGCCATTCAGTTTAAATTTTTAGCCGTAGTGTGGGCTCTAGAAAAGCTACATTATTACCTAGATGACCTAAAATTTGAACTTGTCACTGACTGCAGTGCAGTTAAATCCCTTTTAAACTTGAAAACACCTAAAGACATATGTTCAGATGGCAGTTAGCTGTTCAGGAATACAGAGGTACAATGACAATTATTCATAGGGCTGGTATTATTAACTCAAATGTGGATATTTTATCAAGTTTACCTTTACCAAATGATGACTCTAATCCTGATTATGATCCTGAGGATGCGATTATTCATATTCATGGGATATATGTGGTTGATATGGACGAAGAGCTATTACAGCTTATTCTGGATTCATATGATAAGGACACTGACTTGAAAAAGTTATGCACCATATTAAATGATCCAAAGAATGCTTCAATACAAGAATTAATTAAAACCCTTACACCAAAGTACCAAAAGGGTTTGGAAAAAGGTAAATTTTCAATTGATGAAGGATATCTATATTATAGAAGAAAGTTGAGTAATGTCATTGTTATTCCTCCCACTATCAAAGAAATCATCTTGAAAATTTGTCATGATGACATATTAGCTGGACATTTTGATCTTTACAAAACAATGATCAGAATTAAAAACACTGCTTGGTGGGTTAATATGTCTGAAGACACAAAATTATATGTTGAATCTTTTGATTCTTGCCAAAAATCAAAAAGATTGACTGGTAAGAGAGCTGGATTAATGAAACATATTGAACCTCCTGATGCACCATGGCAGATAATAAACATGGATTTTGTAACAGAATTACCCATTTCTGGAAAAGACAGTTATAAGTCTTTTTGGGTTATTGTGGACAGATTCACAAAAATGTGTAAATTTATCCCTACTCACAAGGATGTTTCCACTAAAGAAATAGCTTTTTTATGGTGGTGTCATATTTTTAATACTTCTGGTTTTGCTAAAGCCATAATCTCTGACAGAGACCCTAAATTTACTTCTGAATTTTTGATGTCTCTGATGGATGTTTGTGGTTGTGATCTGAAACTTTCTACTGCCCATCACCCCCAAACTGATAGATTAGCTAAAAGGATTATTCAGACTTTAGAGGACATGATAAGAAGGTATTTTGCCTTTGGCCCTGAGTATAAAGACAATGACAGATTCACTCATGATTGGGTTACCTTACTTCCTGGGTTGGAATTTTCTTATAATAGCACTGATCATTCTGTTACTCAAAGAAAGCCTTTTGAGCTCTGGCTTGGATATGTTCCAAATACTCCTGCCTAAATTTGCAATAATAAAATACCTAAATTGGATTTACATCCTGGTGAAAAATCTTTTCTTCAAATGCAACAACTTTGCAGAAGTCATGCTCAAAAATGTATTGAAAAATCCTTTGAATATGAGAAGAAGAGATGGGACAAATCCCATAGAGAATACAATTTTAAAAAGGGTGATGAAGTGTTGATTTCTACAGTCCACTTCAATTTACAAGGTAATAAAAAATTGAAAAATAATTTTTTTGGCCCATTTGTTGTCAGAAGAATTATTGGAGATAATGCAGTTGAGGTTATTTTGTATTCCCCATATGACAGAAAACATCCTGTTTTTCCAATATCTCTTTTGAAACCTTACACATCCAATAGTGATTTATTTCTAAAAAGTAGGGGAAGACCAAAGAAACCCCCTAATGAAATCACTGAGACAGCAGAAATTGATAAGATTCTGAATGACAGAATAGTCACTGCTGGAAAAGGTACAGAATATTTATTGCAATTCAAGAATAAATCATCTGAATATGATTCTTGATACCTGGAAAGGAGATATCTAATCTTCCTACTCTACTAAAGAAGTATAAAAAGAAAAAATCATAGCATTTTTTTCATTGTTTTTTTTAGAGTGAGGGGGTGTCAGCCAGGCTACTAGACTTATCCAGTAAAATAATTAATTATCTTACTGAGATGAAGCCACACCTTTTAATCCTTATTAATAATTAATTAATTATTGCTTACTTATGTATTAATTACAATTAACTAGCTAAGTACATTAAGTAATTTTAATAATTGATAAAAATAAAAGTCCCATACATTTTTACTCCCTACCACCGTGCTCAATAATACAGTTGGGAAGGGAATAAAAATAGTATTAAAAAAATAATAAAATCTAAAAAAATTAAAATTCCTTTATTAAGAAATTTAAATTTCCATTAAAACATCATTTTAAATCAAATGTTTTCTACTAATTGTGACAATCTAATGGAACTCAAGTTTTATTTCAAATAAAAATGATACCTTTTATTGATGCACCATTTAGTATATCTTTTTTTATTTCACATACTCTCTTTATATTTAGTTTTTTCCTCTCACACACTTTTATTAGGTGGTGTTAACTCCTTGTTTTTATCTCTCACATTTTGCCTATCAAAGGCCCTCCTTTTTTGTACTTTTCGGGTAATTCTTTACTTACTTACCAATTTATATAACACACGAGTTAAATCAAATTTATTACTATTCTTTATACCATTAGTATTTACAATCCCCTAATTCTAAAGATATAATTTATAATAATACCTGAAGCACTACCTCTTTTAACTTAAGTAAAATAATCAAAAAGATAAAGAAATACGTACCTGGCCTTTTAAAGTCCAAAAATCCACTTAGAATCCTCGTAGAACCTTCAGATAAACCTTCTAGACCAAGAGACCCATTGACAATATGGGTTTAATCCTTAAAATAAAAGACTAAATAAGGAAAGAAAAGATCTAAATATAATGTCTAATTAAGGGGGAAAAACACTAAACAAGAATTCCTTAATTATTACAAGTTTATACATGAAATCCCTATCTAAAAATGATCAATATAGCATGAGAAACCATTGAGAAACCCAAAAAAAAGTTGTGAAATGTGGGGTGACTGAATGCAGACTCTTGAAAGGCACTTGCACATGTAAATCATTGACTATATAGGTGATTTTAAGCGTGGTAGTGAACTCTGGGTGCCAGTTTTAAGCTTATTAATGAAATTAGTGCATATAATGAGGTCAATGCACTAATAATGAGCTTAGGAAACTAAATAAGCACCTCTTGCTTATGTTAGCATGCTTACAAATATGGAGCATACAATGTGGGGTAATTATAGTGTAAAATTCCTAACTTTGTTAACAATGAATCTGTGCATGTGGGTTAAAGGCAAACAGCATGAAGCCAGTATAAAGAATCCATTTTTAGCATAAAAAACATCTATTTTCAAAAGTGTTATTTTTATAAATTTAAGTAGCCAAATCAATAGTCCTCAATAAGGCAAATTGATCAGGCAAAGTGTAATTTAATATTAAGGGTTATAAAAGTTGACCGATCTGCAATTAGGGATCAGGAATTTTTTTCCCAGGATCAGACATTATTAATTGCAGATAATTCATATCCACTAGCCCCAGGGCTAGTGGATAAGGAGTCCACAATAATGCATTATCCCACCTCTTATAACCCAAATTACATTCCTAATTCCTGATCCTAAACTCATCACATCCATGATGGATTTTTAAGAAAGTCACATGACTTATAGTTGCTGATGCCATCCTTAAGTCTTTCCTCACTCTATGCTACTTAATTTTGGTGGCAAACACTTAAAATTTTTTTTATCTACACACCCCAACTTCAAATTTGGTGGTGAATTCCCACTTTCCTCATCACATAAGCCTTCCACCAACAACTGTGAAACACCTCTCTACTACACAGCTACTTCACTCATTTATGAATGCTATTGCCCTAATTTTATTTTTTTACTATGAAACAGACTCTGATTTGGAAGATGCTTTAGCCTATATGTCTTTTCTTTCCAAAAAGCCTTACATAAACCCAAGGGGGCCAAATCTACATCATGATCCTAGATATGATCTCCACTCCATTCTCAACATTCCTCAACTAATTTTCACTCAACTATTTTGAACTTCTCCCGATTCTTTCTTCAAATTTTATCAACTCATCTCCAAACATCCTATATTTCATAACAATCCTCAAAATAAACAGCATGATCCTGCTATTCAACTTGCTGTTGTCTATGTTGCTTTGGCCCAAATGGAAATGGTTCTGCTGTAAGATGTTTGGAAAATCTCTTTACCATAGGATATAGGATGGTGAAATTATACACCAAGCGCTCTATGATTGCTATCCTTTCTCTCAAGTCTCAAACACTTGCTTGGCCAACTCCACAACAGCGACTTGAATCCTCTCAAGTAATGCAAGCTGAAGGTTTCCCTGGATGTGTAGGATTTGTTGATGGCACAACTATACGTTTGAGTCAAAAGCCTGCTTATGATGGCAGCCATTATTTTGATTTAAAAAAAAGTTTTCTTCAAAATTTTCTTCAATTTCATATCTTTCATAAACTGACTTTTTATCTTCTTTCTAGATACTCTATTGCCGTTCAACTTGAATGTGATGTCAATAAACATTTTATTGCTTTTCATAGTGGCTGTCCCGGTGTGGCATTCTAAATCTTAGTACAGCTCTAAAAGTCTATTTAGAATATTTATTGTGAATAGGACGGTGATTGGAGAAGCCAGATTAATTTAAAATATTTTATTAAAAATGAACAATGAAGTTTAAAAAGTCAAGATATGAATGTTTGGTCAGATTTATTAATTTCACCGGTCATAAAATTTTTACGGCCACAAAATTAAATTTAATGAAAGTTCAAGAAGCTCAATAACCTTTGGGAATTTTTCCCAAATTTTTACTATTTTTTCTTATATTTTTAAATAATTTTTAATGATTTACTAAATTATTTAAGTTTTTCAAAAATTACTTAAATTTGATAAATTTTTATAGGGTGAATAGATCTGCGCAGACTACTAAAAACAGTTAGGAATGTTAAGGAGAAGTAGCTCTATCATGTGTATTTTTTCTAGATTTTTTATTTTAGATTTAAGGTTTTAAATTGAGTCTGGAGGTCCGGACCCGCTCCGTATGAGCTCTGGCCGCGCTCCAGAGGGAAAAAGGGCACATGGCTGATTATTATGCATATAAGGCTGTAGACTCAAAATTATTCATAGAGAACAAGGAGATATAGATAACTATAACAACCATTATTCATATTTTTCTTCTTTCAACAAAATAATTAATTAACTATAATACCCTTATAAAATAAAAATTTTACATTACACTTTAAATATTTTACTCAAAAACTTTTAAAAATTAACGTATAGGGTATCATTAGAAAGGTCTCAACTCCAGGGACTCATTTATAGTATCAGTTCTCAAAAATTATTAGAATCTAAAAACATTAAAACTTCATTCTTTTAAAATATTGTATCTGGTGTAACTTTATTGTTGCATTTCAGTTGTTTTGCACAGAAGAACCGCTCAATCATCCTAAAAAGCATTAATTAGAAAGGGTTTCATTCTTTATTATTATCAAGTAGACTTTTAAGCTTATTGATCTAAAAAACTCACATATTTATTTAGAGGTACAGGGTTTTCTCTGATTATTTAACTCCTTCGGATTCTGCTTACAGAAAGGCAACTGTAAGAGTCTACCTACACCGGCTCATGTCATGAATCTTCTGTCTTCCAAAGAGTGAGGATTTCTAAAACTCCTGACTCATAATTTGACAAATCTCAGTTTTAAAGGCTAGAGAAACAAGTCCCGTCAGAAAAGAAGTAAACAATAATAAGACTCAAAGAGTCTAGAGAGTTGAGCAAGAGCTGTAGAGAAATGAGCACCACAGGTGCGAAGACAAATAAGTAAATAGAGAAAAACAAAAGAAAGAAAATAATACAACTAAGTCCAAAGGACAGTTTAAAGAATAGAAACACAAATGAGATAGCAAAAAAGAATGTAACGATATCTCTTATATAGTGTTTAACAACAGCTGCGGACTCAACTATTCACACACTATATGATTAAGTAACACGGGATCTAAAGTAATAATACTTGTTATAGGTAAAGACTAATTAACGGATACAAAAATAATTTAACACCCTTCCATGCTCAATGCTGCACCTCAGAAAGACCAATAGCCTTGCAGA
Organism: Hemileia vastatrix; assembly: GCA_030280995.1. Taxonomy (NCBI): domain Eukaryota; kingdom Fungi; phylum Basidiomycota; class Pucciniomycetes; order Pucciniales; family Zaghouaniaceae; genus Hemileia; species Hemileia vastatrix. The sequence continues at coordinate 44,842,655 of JASXTE010000001.1, forward strand.
ATTCATTGTGTTTGACACGAGGGAGAGATTTAGTCAACAAGTCTGCCAACATATCTTGTGTGGAGGTGTATTGAATTTTCATTAAATTGGAACTGATTATCTCACGGATCCAGTGAAGGCACATATTGATGTGTCAAGTTCGATGTTGGTAGAGTGGATTATTGACAAGTGCGATTGCTCCTTGATTAGCGTTGAAGATAGTTGGGATGTTGAAATCAATTCTGAGACCTGTAAACAATTGAGTAAACCAGGACAAACTTTCCCAGTCTCCGAAATGGCTCGATATTCAGCTTCGGTGGTGGAGAGGGCGACTACTTGTTTTTTACTGGACCTCCAACCGAGAAGGCCATTCTGAGTGATGAGAGAGCCAGATGATGACTTACAATTAACGGATGAGCCCCAGTCAGCATCAGCAAAACCAGATAGATTGTTTTTGCCTGATACACCACCTAGGGTTAGACTGAGAGCAGTGGTCTTCTTTAGGTATTGCAAGATGTGTTTGAAATGTTGGATGTGATCATCAGAAGGATTGTTAAGGCATTGAGAGAGGGTACTTGCTGCGTAGGCAAGGTCAGGACAAGTGCATGAAACCAAGTAATTAAGAAGGCCAATAGCACGTCTGTAGTTGAAGTCAGGTGTGGGTTCATAAGGAGGTTTAGGATGAAGTCTTGCATTCGGAATAAGGGGAGCAGAAGCAGGCTGACAATTGGTCATGTTAAATTCATTCAGCATGTTGTCAATATATAATGGTTGAGATATATGAAAAGTTTTAGAAGTGCGATTACGAGTTACTTTCATACCTAGTATCCAAGATATTTCTACTTGGTCATCCATTTCAAAACAGGATTTGAGTTGTTGTTTGATAGCACTGATGTCCTTGCCACATATTACCAGTTCATTGACATGAATATAAATGTAACATGAATTATCAGTAGAGAAATTGACAAAGACGCAGGGTTCAGCTGGATTTGGTTGAAAATTAATGGAAGCAAAAAAGTCTTTGATGCACTTATACCAGCATTGCGGGCTATTCTTGAGTCCTTATAATGATTTTTCAAGTTTGAGGCATGTGTTAGCTGATCTGGGTCCTGAGTATCCTTCTGGGATTTTTATGTAGATATCTTCATCAGGGATACCATGAAGAAAGGCTGTTTTGACATCCATTTGGTGTACTTCAAAGTATTTTTGAGCAGATAAGGCAAGCAATGTGCGAAGAGAAGCTAATCGACAAGTTGGAGCAAATGTGTCATTGTAGTCAACACCTTCAGTTTGAGAGAAGCCTTGAACGCACAAACGGGCTTTATATCTTGATAGATTCCCTTCACTATCAGTTTTCTTTTTAAATACCCAGGTAGTACCTAGTAAAGTCCTGTTTTCAGGAATTGTTATAAGTTTCCATACATGATGTTGGTTGATGCTGTTGAGTTCTGAGTTGATGGCCTCCTGCCAGGAGGAAGACTCCTCACAATTGACAGCTTGAGAGTAACTCTGAGGAGCATTGTTTAGTTGAACAATCAAGTTGCAGACATTATTTCTTCGACGAGAATGGGAAATGATGTTTTCTGTACTAATATCACTGCTGATATTCTTAGGGGCTGGGATTTCTTTAGGAACCCAATCATTAACCTTGTGAGTTGGGAGTTCAGTTTGAGGCACGTTATGAATAATAGTAGTTTCAGATACATGTTGTGAAGCAGTGTTTTTGTTGCTTGTGAAAGCACTGGTTTCTTCAGTGAAGTTAGGAAAGTCGGGAAAAACTATGGGAATTGGATTATGGGAGCAGAGATGCTTTGCGTAAGAAAAGCAGTTGTCTTGGAATCGGACATCATGGGTGACAATGAACTTGTTGAGCAACAGGGAGTAAATTTTGTAGTTGTGGTGACCATCGGCATACCCCATGAAAATTCTACGCTCACCTACAGCCTTGAATTTTGATGTACGTCTTTGCTTTGGAACATTATAGACAACATTGCAGCCAAAAGTGTGGAGCTTACAATAATGTATTTTAACTTTTGGGTCCCATAATTCAATTGGTAATTGATTTTTGATGGAATTTGAGGGTGTTTGATTTAAAAGATAGTTAGCAGTGTTTACTGCTTCAGCCCACCGTTTGCCATCAAGACCACATGTGATGAGAAGAGTGCGGGCTTTTTTGACAATTGTTTGATTACCTCGTTCAGAAAAAGGGTTTTGCTGAGGAGTATATGGGGCAGTATTTAGGAGTTCAATGCCTTTATTATTGAACAGGTCATGGAAAGAGGAGTTGATAAATTTGCCACCATTGTCAGTGAAAATGGTTTTGATTCTTTGTCCTGTTTTATTTTCAGACCAGTTTTGAAAAGTTTTGAATAAATCGAATGAGGCAGATTTAAGTGATAAGAAATAAACAGAACAAAATCTAGAGAATACATCCATAATCTGAAGAAAATATCTATTCCCACCTTTAGATAATGGCGAAATTGGACCACAAAGGTCCATGTGTACTACATCCAGGGTGTTTTCTGGAGTTGTAAATGTGCCTGTAAATGGGAGCCGATGGGATTTAGAAAGAAGGCAAGGTTCACAGTTAAGTGTTGAGAAATCCTTATGCGGGACCATGATTTTGGCCGTGGCATTATTGGGATGCCCTAGCGAATTGTGAATTTGAATGGCTGACTTAGTAACTGTATTGATTACACCATTATCAAGAGGAAAGGAGAGAATGTTGTCCTCAAGGGAACATTTTAGGATAAAGTTATTGTTGTTGTTGAGGAGCATTGCATGAGTACCGCATCCTTTAATCGAGAAGTTTTGTTTTAAAAACCAAGCAGCAGACATGAGATTGGATTGTACTTCGGGAACAAATAGAGCATTTGGAATGGTTATATCTCTATTGTAAACAGATATTCAAGAAGTGCCTACACCATGGGCTTGCAATGTTTGCCCATTGGCAGTGAGGAGTGTTTTATTGGTGGGGAAAAGTTCCTTGAAGAATTTGGAACTATTAAACAGTGAGTAGGATGCTCCGCTGTCAAGGATAGCAGTTTGATAGTGATGATTTCAGGTGACTGATAAAGCTTTTCCTTCTTTAAATTCCCTCTCTTTTTTCCTTCTGTAGAATTCTTCACGTTTTTCGGGATGAAGCTGAAAGCAGGCTGATTCAGGGTGTGGAGCAGAAGGATTATGTTTACTGTTAAAGCAGTGATTTTTGCTTTTAACATTAAAAGCCATACCACTTTTAGTGGTGTCTCCTTTTCTTCTTTTAGCGTCTTTTTCTACCTCAGATATTACTTCTTCCATGGTCGGTGTTTTCTTAGTTCCTTTAATATTAGTAAAGATTATAGTAGAGACACTTCTGAAAGACTCAGGTAGGATATGAAGAATGTAAAACGCAATGATTGTGGAAAGGACATTTCCGGGGAAGAGAGCAGGGGAGACTTCTTAAAGCAGTCGGAGGGTGGATCGGAATTCTTTGATGGAGTTAAGAAGATCTAAAGCATCAAATTTGATGTTGAAAAGGTCAGCAATGATGCTGGCACAATTTTCAGCGGAAGAGGAGGCATAATGTTCTCGTATTTTCTCCCATAGATCAGAGGGGTCAAAAACAGACTCATTAGTGACAAACAGAGTATGATTTTCTTGATCTAAGAACATTCGTATTATCATTGCCATTTGCTTCTTTTGGAAATTAAACTTGTTGAGAATTTTGGGATCATTTGGGGGAACGACAGTTTTAAGGAGAAACTTATCGAGATTTTGAATCACTAGCGCATAGTACATCTTGTTTTTCCAGGTGGCAAAATTCTTGTTGGTGAGTATTTCAACTACCTTGACTTCGGAGAAAGTGGATTCCATGTTGAACCACAGAGGATTAAGGTTGACTGGCAAGTTGGGAATTTGAGTAGCAGTTTCAATGGAGAGATTCTCAGATTTGGATTCAAGTGAGTCTTCAGGGATAGCGATTGGTGAGTAGGCCACGTTTGTACTATTTATTTAAAAGAGCTCTGGGCCCATAACCTTTTAAAGGCTAGAGAAACAAGTCCCTTCAGAAAAGAAGTAAACAATAATAAGACTCAAAGAGTCTAGAGAGTTGAGTGAGAGACAGGACAATACCTAGAGCAACAAGTCCCGTCAGAAAAGAAGTAAACAATAATAAGACTCAAAGAGTCTAGAGAGTTGAGTGAGAGCTGTAGAGAAATGAGCACCACAGGTGCGAAGACAAATAAGTAAAAAGAGAAAAACAAAAGAAAGAAAATAATACAACTAAGTCCAAAGGACAGTTTAAAGTAGAGAACCACAAAAGAGATCATTTATTGCAGCAGAAGAGCAGATACTAACACAGGACAATACCTAGAGCAACAAGTCCTGTCAGAAAAGAAGTAAACAATAATAAGACTCAGAGAGTCTAGAGAGTTGAGTGAGAGCTGTAGAGAAATGAGCACCACAGGTGCGAAGAAAAATAAGTAAAAAGAGAAAAACAAAAGAAAGAAAATAATACAACTAAGTCCAAAGGACAGTTTAAAGAAGAGAAACACAAAAGAGATAGCGAAAAAGAATGTAATGATATCTCTTATATAGTGTTTAACAACATCTGAGGACTCAACTATTCACACACTATATGATTAAGTAACATGGGATCTAAAGTAATAGTACTTGTTATAGGTAAAGACTAATTAACGGATACAAAAATAATTTAACACTCAGTACCTCCTTGTAGACTCAGCATATTCAAGTGAAAAGTACATTATACCTGCTTTCCGTGGCACAACTATAGAAAATGACCCCAAACCACCTATAATTATCACCTTGCGCAATCAAGAGTATGTATTGAACATGCTATTGGGATTTGAAAGGGAGTATTTACTAGTCTCCAGGAACTCAGAATTTAATTTTTTAAAAAAATGGAAATCAAAACTGCAAATCATTGGATAATGACTTGCGTTATACTCCACAATTTCCTAGCTGATTTAAAGGATGAGTGGAATGATATTTATGAAGAAGAGAATCCTGAACCAGCACCAACTCTCCCCTCCCTTGAATCACAAAAAATTCATTCAACCAGCATACACTATTTCATTATGCCTATTACTCTCCAACATTTCTCTTCATCACCCTTTTAAATTATTTTTTGTACCCTCTTAATTTTAAACTTCCTTGTTTTTTTCACTTGTGTTATTTTCATGTTCCATGTTTTATTCACTTGTGTTAGTTATTATTTTTTTGCATAACTACAATTTTGAATTTTCTGTCAATTCTCTTTTTTGGATGTCTCATTTGTTTCATTTCATCAGCTCAACATGAAATAACATATTTTCTGCAATCACATAATTTTTCACTGTTTCATTTTTTCATTCATCCCTCATATCCATTTCCTTCTCTTCTCAAACATCCTTCAGATATTTTTAATTCTTCTATTTCCCATCTTATCTCTCCAGGTAAGTCATTTTTTATATTCTTTTTTATTTTTTTACTTGCTAGTAATTTATTTTTTCTCTTTTTTTTGTCCTTTTTTTCTTTTTTTTGTCCTGTAAGTGCTTTTTTTTGGTTTTCAAGGTTAGACTAATTTTGATTTTTTTGATTTATCTTTTTCATCATTTCTTCACCCTCCATCATCCCCCTTTCCTTCCTCTTTGTCTGCCTCCATACCCTCCTTTATCCCCTTCTTGCCCAACTCAACTACCCCCCTTTACCCCTTCAATCCCCCCTTTAATCCCTCCTTGCTCACCTCAAACCCCCCTTTACCCCCCCTTTACCCCCCCTTTACCCCCCCTTTAACCCCTCCTTGCCTTCCTAAAGCCCCCCTTTTCACCCCTTTTCACCCCTTTTCACCCCCCTTCACCCCCTCCTTGGCCCCCTCAAGCCCTCCCTTTACCCTCTCAAACCCACCCCAGACCCCCCTTCAAACCCCTCCACACCCCCCCAGTGCCTACTTGTCAAATCACTATCAATTCCATAAGTTAATGAACTATCATTCTTGATTGTTCATTAACTTATTGAATTTCTAACAATTTGATAAGTTAGTGAACAATAAAGAAAAATTGTTCACTAACTTATTGAATCGTTACTGATTTGATAAGATGGCTGTAGGGGGTTTGTGCAGGGGTTTGAAGGGGGGGGTTTGAGGCGGGTTTGAGGGGGTAAAGGGGGGACTTGAGGGGGCCAAGGAGGGGGTAAAGGGGGGTAAATGAGGGGAAATGGGGGTAAATGGGGGGTAAATGGGGGTTTGAGGTGAGAAAGGAGGGGTTAAAGGGGGGAAAAGGGGGGGTTTGAGATGGGCAAGGAGGGATTAAAGGGGAGAGTTGAGGTGACCAAGAAGGGGAGAAAGGGGGGTATGGAGGCAGACAAGGAGGGGGAAAGGGGAATGATGGAGGGGGTAAAGGGGGGGACTTGAGGTGGCCAAGAAGGGGAGAAAGGAGGGAAGAAAGGGGGATGATGGAGGGTGAAAAAAAAGATAAAAAAGATAAAATAAATAAAACAGAAAAAAAAGACTAATCTGTGCTTTTTAATTTTTTTTTACCAATTTTTTTTTCTTTCCCTTAGTTTCTGGACATTTCCCCCTGTTTCCAAAATAAATCAGGTAATTTAATTTTTTTAGTGTTTTTTTTTCAAATAATTATTTATTCTGAAATTTACTGAATTAATTTTTTTTAAATTTTATTTTAATAAATTGGATTGAAGGACATCAAGTGGTATTTCCAATATCAGGTAAGTATTTTTATTTTTATTAATTTTTTTTGCAATTAAATTTACTGAATTTAATTTAAATTTTTTTATTTAATCTTTTATTTTTTGGTGATTTTTTTTGTTTTTTCAAGAACTTTATCTGGTATCTCAAAAACCATTCAGGATTTATTTTGATTCTTATTTTTTTGCAATTTATTTAATTTATTTTTTGTTTTTTTTTTAGAAATTTTTTTTTCTAGGATATTACCTAGTATTTCAATCATATTTCAGGTTTTAATTTTGAAATTTTATTTTTTTCCAAAATTTTTACTGACTTTTTTTTTCACCAAATTTTTTTTTTCCTTTCAATTATTTTACTAATAATTTTTTATTATTGGGGGGTGTTTTTTATTATATTTATTTATTTATTTTTATTTTTTTTGATTAATAATTTTTTTTTCAGGACGTTACTATGGAAAATTTAACTTGCTCATCTACATTATCATCAATTTCTTCTGAATCATCTTTATCCTTTCTTTCTTCCTTGTCTTTAAATCTTGAAAGCTCCAAGAATAAATATCAAATATATACAACTTCATCTTCTTTATCTTTAATTTCTTCTATCTCTTCAATGTCCTTCAATTCTATTCCTTTAATATATTCAACTTCTTCTTCTTTATCTTTACTTTCTTCTATCTCTTCTATGTCCTTAAATTCTATTCATTCTCCCAATCAATCTGAGATTTCCTTACCATAAAATAAAAAGCAGAAAATCATGGAACCAGCTAAAGAATGAAGAAATTCAAAGACAAAATTTTATCAAAATAGAAAATTTATTTGGATTAAGATATTTTGCAAAAAATTCTTTGGACATTTAGATGATCTCAAATTTTATAAGACTTCAATATCAAATATTAAGAAATTTTTTTTTCACAAAAACATCAAAAACCTTACAGAAGGCAGTATAGATCTCATTTTTGCAGTTGTAAATAATGGATACAAACCTCAATTCATCTTTGAATTTCATTCATTTAATGTGAAATAGGATGAAGTTTTTTGCCAGATTACTGATTTAATTTCTACTCTCTATCAAATTGCTTTGGTTTAACAAGCCTGATCAAATAAGAATCTGATTTCTGGTTTCATGAAAGGTTTTGGTTGGAAACTAGTATATGATCAAGGAGTTTCTTTTGGTGTGTAAATATATTTTTTATTATAAGTAATTGTTTTTGTCATATATTTCAGGAATTTATTCTTTATTGAAATATTGGAAACCGGAGCAAATGGAAGAAGATATGAAATTATGGAATTCTTTAGGATCATTTAATATTTTTTCAGCAAATCAATTTAAAAATTTTGTATTCAAGATTTTCAAAAAAACCATAAACTTGCTTTAAAATATGGTTTACCAAATTGGTCTGATTCTGAATGGGAAGAAGCAATAAATGCTTATGTATTTTGTTCTAATGTTGCCATCACTTATAAAGGATTCTACAATAATGTTCATCTAGAAAAATATGATAAGAATTTTCTAACATTTGGAATTTTCTCTTATACTTATCTAGAGACTGGTGTTGCAATTCCATCACCCTCTTTTGATGAAGGACATGGCCTTTATTTTCCTGACCATAAATGAATTATTGATTTTGGTAGTGCCAATTGAATAGTTGAGGCTATATGGAATTCTTTTCAACATTGGCATCAAACAACTAAAGCACCTCCAACTTTAGTTTCTTGTAAAGAATTTACCCATTTTGGCTTTTCATTCCAAATAAATGAAGGTCTTATTAATAGTGTTAATAATCAAAAAAAAATTTAGATAAAAAAATTGTTCTTAGTAGATCTGTCAAGTATGGTAACTAAAATATTAAAAAATTTCTATCATTAAATAATTTCATCCATTTTTTTTCTTTTTTTTTCTCATTCATTTAATTCATTTTTATTTCATTTTTTATCTTTTTTAATTTTTTCAAATTTTCATTTTATTTTGCTTTTTTTCAATTTTATTTTTCCTTTTAAATTTTTTTTCATTTAATTTGTATCTTTCTCTTCCAATTATTTTTAAAAGGGGGTTTCAATGTTCAGAGATCCACAATTAGGGATCAGGAATTTTTTTTTCCAGGATCAGAAATTATTAATTGCGGAAGATTCTTATCCACTAGCTGGTTGCTGAGATTTTTACCTTTGAAGTTGAGCCTTTTTTCCAAATTTCACTTGTCTTATTTCACATTTTTATATTGCATATTTAGAGGATAAGGATTCTGAAACTCTTATATGACTATTATCTAGGCATTTCAATTATATAGGCATATATTCATTGCTCAAGAATATCACTAAAGCTCAAAAAGATGAAGATTTTCACTTATGGGACACTCTACCTTTCTTTAACTCTTTTCTTGCTTTTTGACTCAAAAAGCTCTGTAATAAAGCATTTGAAAAAAATCATGAACTTGCAACCAAAGTTGGAATACCGAATTTGTGTGACTCCGAATGGGGAGATATCAGCCACGAATATCTTTTATTTTCTAATGTTATTATCACTCATTCTGGATTCCACAATAGGATTCATATCAATAGGAATAATGCCAATTTTCTTACTTTTGGTATATTCTCATATATCAATCCAATAACTGGCCACCCGATACCATCTCCAGCTAAAATCAAAGGACATAATTTATATATTCCAGATCACCGGTGCATCATTGATTTTGGTTTGGGAAATGGTATCATCAAAACTATTTGGAATTCTTCTAAGGATAATCATCAAACGACCAAAGCTCTTCCTGGTTTGGAATCCTTTCAAGATTTAACACATTTTGGTTGCTCATTTCAAATCAGTCATAAGTTGATTCAAAGAATCAATAAGGTAAAGAAAGAAGGTAAAGTTATTCAATTTAAAAAAACTTTATCTAGATCCAAAAAGTATGGGGATTAGAGTTGTCATCAAAAATTTTATATTTTTTCATAAATTTTAAATAAATATTTTTTATATATCAATTTTCTCAAGTAATGTGATGAGCCAATGACCTTTGGTTGTATAACAGGTAATCATGATAACATTTATTTTTTTCATGGGGTTCCTCTTGCCTATACCTGTGGAAAGTCCCAAACTTTTGTTTCTAGACTTGGTCTGCATTTTGGCTTGAGGAATTGTCATTACTTTAAACTAGGGAAATTGATATATATTAGATATTTATTTAATGAAGACTCAGTTGATTGAGGATCCTGAGTTTGTTCATCAGCCTTTTAAGAAATAAGAAAAAGATAAGTAAATAAAAAATAGATTTGATAAGATAAAAGAAAAAAGAAACAGACCTGAGTTAGATTTGGTTGGGTTAAATCACCTATAGGATCAACAGAAAAGCTATCTAGATATGTCTCATTCAAATAAGGGGACGCTTGAGTGGAGGAAGAGGATTGGAAAAGATTTGCTTCAACATCATGTTTGGAGACAGGATCTTCTCCATCCAACATGTTTACAGGATTAACATTGGCCATCTCTCCAAATATTGCATCCATCTCTTTAAAGTAAGGACATAAAGAATCATGTTTATTGTCTATGGATTTGATACCATTAGTTATATCAATGTAGGTAACCCCAAAACCAGTGGAAGATGAAAGAGCCTTTGCCTTCTTGTATTTGGCTCAGTAATGCTTGAAGCGTTCAGACATCTGTTTTGGCAAAAGATCAATCCTTCCCTTGGTATTATTCCCTAATTCATTTGCCATTAAAAGATAGCCATTAACTTTTGATGCTGGGGGCCATCCTACTTTAGTTGAATACTCAGTACCAAAACAAGAATCATAGTTAGATTTGGTTTTCAGCCAGTTGATAAGAATGAGATGATCATCTTTTTTTAATTGAATGGTCTTAGATTTCATGGCTGAGAGGGGGAAAGAGGGAGTAATGGGATTTGTAGAACAACTCGGTGATGGCTGCCTTTGAGAAGATCTAGGACGAGAAGGCATGTTAAAATATAAATGAAGATGAAAAGGAGCAGAAACAATAAGATGAGATGGTGAGGGGTTCTGAGTGGATAGGATGGACAGGATGGGACAAGAATGTGAGTGTGCAGCAAGGTAGAAGCCATATCCAGAGAGTAGTCCAAAATGTGGTTATGGCAGAAAGTATGTCAAGATGTGGTTATGACAGAAAGTTGTCCAAGATGTGGTTATGAAAAATTGAGTAAAAAAATGTTGGATAAGAGGTGAACATTGACACATAAAGTGTCTAATAACCCAATTATTAGCAAAAATAATTGCGGGAGATAATTGGGGTATGCAGATTATTTTCCACAATTAATTTAATTGCAGATTGGTCAACATTGATACCCCCTAATGTTACATCAAGATAGATTACTGTTTTTATATAATGGTGCATCTGGCCTTAGGTTGTTCTACTGGAAATTATATAAAATAGGAAAACTTGATTGGGACTGGTGAAAATAATTTCTTGTAAAATTTTAAATTTTAATTTTTTTTATTTAATTTTGGATTTGTCTCTTCCAATTATGTTTTAAATTCACATCAAGATAAATTACTGTTTTTATATAATGGTGCATCTGGTCTTAGGTCGCTCAACTGGCTATTATATAAAATAGGAAAATTTGATTGGGACTGGTGAAAATAATTGGTTGTAGAAATTTTCTTTTTTAAATTTTTTTTCCATTTGATTTCTTTGATTCAATAAATCTCAGAGGGGGGGTATTTCCAAATTTTCATATAAGACTTTAAAAAAAATTTTGACTTGAAAATTTGGTGATAACCTTCCCTTAATTCAATAAAATTCAGGGGTGGTATTGCCAAATTTTCATATGAGACTTGCAAAAAAAATTAACTTGAAATTTTGGTGATACCCATCCCTTACTTCAATAAAATGCATTGGGGAGTATTGCCAAAATTTCATATAAGGCTTGCACAACTCTTTACTTGAAAGAATTTTGGTGATACCCACCCCTTATTTCAATCAAATGCAGGGGTGGGATTGGGACATTTTCAAATGTGACTTGTAAATTTTAACTAAAATAGAATTTTTAACATTATAAATTCTTGAAAATTTAACTTAAAAAAGAATTTATAACATTAAAATATGAAAATTCAACTAATGATGGATAGAGTAAAGAAATACAGGAAATTAAGATAAAATTTTATGTACAATTAATTATGAACAGATGAAGTGTGAGAGAAATAAAACAAACTAGTAATCAAATAATTTCTTTAAATGTTCAATTTTCTCAACAGATTTATCAGCTTTAACAAATTCTATCAAGAAATCTTTTTTTTTTTGAATTTTCTTCACAATCAAGCATATATTTCATCTGTTCCATGAGGTTCTGATGCTTGAGTGTTTTCTCCTCTTTCTTTGATTTTTCACTACTTAGAGATAGCTCCAATATCTTCTCCTCCAAGTCTTGTGCCCTATTATCCTTCCGTAAAGAGATTTTGTACTTCCTCCCCTCCAAGAATTGTGTCCTATCGTCCTTCCATACAGAGAGTTTGAACATCTTCTCTTCCAAATCATGTACCCTTTCACCCCTCCTTAATGAGAGATCTTCTTTTTGCTTTTCAAACTATAGAGTCTCTTTAGCAAGTTCCACTTGTTCTAGAGTGGTAATAAATATTAAAAAAAAAGTAGAAGAAAATCAGAATAAAGTATTAAGAGGTTCAGTATCACTTACCAGCATCACGTTGTAGACAATCCTATAGTACTAGCTATAGGCCTTGACCAAAGGAGTTACAGAAAAACCAGAGAGAAAATCCCGTGTCCCTTTAGAAAAATATAAGTGAGATTTACCTGCTACATTAAATTGGTTCCTGTTGTTTAAAGCCCCTTTTCCAATACAATTGACTGCCTGATCAGCCAAGAAATTAGTCTTCATACAGACTACCAAACCAAAGAACTGAAATGTAGACCAATGTCCACACCAGAGATAGCAATGATACTTGATGTAGGTTGCAAATTCCCACCAGAGACAGCAATAATACTTGATATAGCTTGCAAGACTACACCAGAGAAAACAGTTTCCAAAGGTGAGTTAAGAGAAGAACTAAACTTGCAACAAACACAGCCAATTGTGGCCAGAAAACAGTGAAAACTAAGTGAGGAACAAAGATATCACCTCCGTATGGTTGTATGATAATTAAGGCTGCCCCAAACTGTCTTATTCACTATATAAACACAGACCACTCTCCAAGAGCCCATGCACACCCATGAATTTGGCGTTTCTGAGCGCCAAATTGCATAAAACCCCTCTTGAAATGCTTCCCAGACTTCTAGCACCGAGGCCAGTGGTCTGCCCGATGTTGAGAGGCCCGCCTGAAGCAGCAGGACCTCCCTGAAGCCAGAAAACCACCAAAAACCACCAAGAACACCCAAAATACTTGGAAAAATAAACTAAGACTACTAAAACATTTAAAACACATAATTAAGCTACAACAACATTGGGACATGAAACGTAGAGAATAATTAGCCCATTCTAATGGTACTAAGCACTTAACCCTAAGACTTAAGGTTAGCCCATAAAACACAAAAAACAAAATTAAACAGCTATCTTTTAAAATGAAAAATGAGAAATAATCCCTCAAATACTTAGAATATGAAAAATGTCATCAAGACATAAAATATAGAGAAAAACTGGGGCTATCCAATGGTAATACCCACATCCCTGCAATCCCAATATTTGTCAAATAATTCCAGAAAAACACCCAATTAATAAACAATGCCATTTAAGACATATCAAAACAACACCAAACAGACCAACAAAAGGCTCCCCCAATTTCGGAAGAGCACATCCTCCCTCCAATAGAGAATGTCTACATTCTTCTTCATCACAACCACTATTTTCAGCTTCTTCTCTAAATCTGCTACTGACATGGGTCCTTGCCACTACTGCATTGACAACAATCTCATCTGTACTGTGTCACCTCCAGCTCATCCCTACAGAACCTCATGTGATGCCTTTCACTCTAGGAAGAAGACTTGTTTCAGACCTGGTCCATTGTCCTCTTCAACATCTTCTTCTCCTCCACAACCTGATCCACATTCCACCAGTGCCAAAAGATCCAGACCATCCATCCTGATCCCCAGACTGGTCAACAAGTTACACCCTTCAAAAAAGAGTGCCAACCCTGCTACAAACACTAGCTCTTCTATCCCTGGTCCTTCTAATGGTAAGCCCAATACTTCTTCATACTGAAATTCAATCTGACCAATTTCACGTTCATTCCAATCCAGAAAGTGATGATGAAAATGTGGAAACCCTTTAAGAACCCCACCTAATCCATTGCCAACCATCAAAGACAACTTCCAACAACATTCTTCTCAACAGAAGCATCTCATCCTAGATTACTTCAAATCCACTCCTGCCAGGAACCCACAGGATCTTGAGAAAAGGAAGAACCTCATCCAACAGTTCAAAGCCAATGCTGAACATTTTGTTTCATCTCTTGATTCTTTTCTGTAATTAATTCTTACCCAGAAAATCTTGATTTAGAAATAAAAAAAAAATCCAAACTCCTCATTTTAAAGTCTTGGGGACTAATCCTCAGTTTTAAGTCTTGGGGGACTAACAGCCTTCATTTTATAGTCTTGGGGGACTCAAAATCCCTCAGTTTGTAGTCTTGGGGGACTTAAAACCTGAATCAAAAAGACATAACCAGAGATCAAAACATTAAAGACCAAAGAAACAAACTAACATTTTGGGGTAACTGTTCTACAGAGCATCCAGCTCATCAGTTACTCCCACACTTTCCTTAACAAAATTCAGAGACTCCCCCTTGGATGCCCTCTGCCAGAATCACACCAACTCCACATTATCAGTTTATAGTCCTGAAGGACTCAACAAACAACCATCCTCAGTTTATAGTCTTGGGGGACTGTACCATTTCTCAGTTTAAAGTCTTGATGGACTGCCAGTGTTCAGTTTCAAGTCTTGAAAGACTAACCACATTTTGCATATAAGGGCGGAGCCACCTCCATGCACAGTTCTCTACAGCCAACCAGCTGAATTTTCATTCTTTCTTCATTACCTACACATCACTGACAAAATTTTCATTCATCTCTTTTCTCTTCATTGTTTTTCCTTCACAGATAATGGCTGAATCTCCAGACTTTGACCCATCTGACCTTCTCTGTTTCACTGCTCAAAAGGAATATGTCTGTAAACAGTGCATCCACATGTGCAGGCCTTTTACCTTCATTATTTCTACTCCTCATGCCAAATTCTATAACAGAGCCTGTGATTCTTGAAACTCTAAAATGAAAAGATGTGACAGAGACCCTAACTATCCAATAACTCTGCCTTCACCTTCACAAAAATATATTTCCAGATCTCCTACCAGGTCACCAGAGCTTGGACCTGCGTCTTCTTCTTTATCTTCTGCTACTTCCAGAAGATCATGCCTTTCTATTCCCAAATCACTCCCTAAAAGACCTGCTTTATCTTCTCAAGAATCTGCTTTTATCTCAGCGAATTTGGCCAAATCAGCTTCAAGATCAGCTCCCAGGCTTCTAAACCCCGTCAAGGTGGCCCTCCCAACTTTGGGCGGCCCGCCCGCCTTGCCAGAAAGCAAAAATCAGGCTCAAAACTATCAAATTCAGCCAGATAACAGCCAAAATACACCATTAAACACCAAAAAGTCTACGCAACCACCTCCTAGTGCTCCCAGAGCAATGCGTACACACCAAATTCCTTCCCCAGACATCCCCAAATATTCTAAAAACTCTAGAAAACCTGAAAGAGGACCTTCTGAAAACACCAGAGCATGCAACACTGCTTCCAAAAAAAATCTCTGGTTACTTTAAGAAGAAATAACTACACCTCTCCTCTGTCCACCAATTATTCCTCTGATGATTCCCTTTCCTCTAGATCTTCATCCAGCAAATCACAATCAGCTTCCAGGTCACCTTCTCCTTATCCTTCCTTCAACAACCCTGGTTCTCCACCACCAGTGTCCAACCCAACTGGGCCAAGCAATAATAATATCCACAACACAACAGAAGCCCTCTTATCCAACCAGGCCACAGGAACGCCCTTCTTCTCCTTCATCTTCTCATTACCATTTAGAGAATGATCATGAGAATCCATACCTCTATCTGGTTGATCCTCCTTCAAAATCCATTCAGCTTTCATCAACAGCTCAAATCCCAGCCGCTTACAAATTTGTTGAGCTTCCAATCTGTAAGTACCAAATTAATAAATCCAATTTCTTTAACAGAGAAGAATTACCGATCTTATTCTTCTGGGTAGTTGGAACCCCGCCTCCTGAAACTAAAATTTGGATTGGCCAGCCTCTAGAAACTACCTTAACGCTAGATTACGCCAACATGAAACAACACCTAAGCTTGATCTGTTCAAACATGCTTAAGGCCTTTGCCCTTCATGGTCCGTTGAATGACTTTGAAAAGAATCTGAGGAAAAAGCTCCTTGATGACCACTGGAAGATTTCTAGAATAATCAAGCACACCTTCCAACACTTTATCCCTGCTTCTTCCACTTCTTTTCAAAAATTACCTTCCACTCTAGTACCTGTCCATTACAATCCATATACTCTTTTCAGCCGCCTACACCACAAAGAACAAAGTTCTTCTTCCAATACTAACATTAAGCAAAAAGGCCACCATAATCGGGACCAACCGCCGGAGGCTTCTTCTCCCAGAAATTAAAAATAAACAAGAGAGAAATTAGTAAATTAATAAATAGAGAGAAAAATAATAATTAACAGAAATATATATATATAAATTTGTTTTATTTTTATTTTTATTTTATTTTATTTATTTTTATTTTTATTTTTATTTTTTTTACTTTTATTTTATTTTATTTTATTTATTTATTTTAAACTATTAACATACTAAAAAAACTTGAAAAAAAATAACAAAATTAACCAAAAATATGATTGTTGAAAAATTAAAATGAAATGAATGATAATAACAACATGAGACAAATAATAGTTACTAATGGTATCCCCCAGCCAATTGATGAGCTGATCCCCTGATACCTTACCCACATCCAAGTGCACCTTGATCTGGATACACTGTTTGATAATTTTTAAATGAATTGAAATAAAAAATAAAGATGATATAAATAAGAAATTGAGAGAATAATAAGAAAAAGAAAGATAATAGCATTCCCCGGCCAATTGATGAGCCTTTCCCAACCAATGCTTTCCCACATCCAGGTGACCCTGATGTGGTAACACCATATAATATTATTTTGTGATTTTTCCTGCTTTATATCCTAATAACTCCCATATAAAAATTAAAAGAAAAAAAGAGAAAAAAGAAAATAATCTAAAACTACTATCTAACTATAGACACAAAAATTAAAGAAAAGAAAACAAAAAAAATCCAGCTCCATAAAAAGTCCAGTCCAATGAAATGATCACTATGTGTGCTCCTTCCAATAAGTAAAAATTATGGGAGACCACCAGTGATCCCCCACTAAACCAAATAGACAAAAGAAGCCTGTCCCAAGCCAGTAAGCCAGTTTAAAGTCATAGTGGACTTGAAACCTGAGTAACAAAAACCAGAACTAGGATTCAACTAGGACAAACAAAAATACTTGAAACAGACATTCTGGGGTAACTGTTCTAAAGAGCAGCCAACTCATCAGTTACCCTCACACTTTCAAAAATAAAATCTAGAATCCCCCCCTGGGTACCTTCTAACAAAACACAAAATCCAGCACATTAAACCAAAACCAATAAGCGTGAAGAGTCCTGCACTTGAAGACCAAAATAATTTCCAGTTTAAAGTCATAGAGGAATAAAAACCTGTGAAGAAAAACCAATACTAGGGTTCAACCAAATTAAGAGAAGGGGTTGGAAACAGACAATCTGGGGTAACTGTTGATAGAGTAGCCAGCCCATCAGTCACCCCCACACTTGCCAAAATAAAATCTAGAAGCCCCACCCATGGGTATCTTCTAACAAAAAATTTCCAACAAAAAAGATGCACAGCATCACCAAAATCTAAAATTAAAGAATGGTCCATAGTTTATCCTCATTGTAGAGTCAATCTTCTTCACTTTTTGTGCCTCTACGGTAAAATCTCCTCACCTGATCTGCAGCCACTCTCTTCTTTAAGACTGTGCCATCTAACTCCTCCAAAATATAAGAACCACCAGACACCTGAGATCTGACTCTGTAAGGTCAATTCCATCTGTCAGCAAACATCTTTCCCCACTGACTCTCCAAACTTCTATTATACACCAAAACCAAACAACCAGGTTTCAAGGGATTCCGGAGTCTATGAGCCAACTTCTTGTCCCAGTATCTGACTGATTTATTTCTTATCTTCATCATTCTAGAGTATGACTTCTCTTGAAATCCCTCTTTACATTCCAACTGTTTCATCCTGGCACAGAGAAAATCTTCTGTTGAGCATATATCATCTCAATAAATTCCAGGATAAGAGACCGCTTCCAAGTCCACCGGTAGAACAGCTTTCTGTCCAAACATTAATTCATAATTAGAATAGCCAGTTTTCCTTTTTACAGTGACCCTATCAGTAAATAACACCAAGGGTAAATAATGTCTCTATTTTTCAGCACAATCTCCACACATTTTTACCAAAGCATTCTTGATAACTTGATGGCCTCTTTCAACCATGCCTTCAGCTTCAGGATAATAAGGTGTAGCCACCCTGACTTTAGAACCAATAATTTCCACAGCTTTTTTGAATTCAGCTCCAAACTCTTTCCCACCATCAACAGTCACCAACTTCATCAAGCCATACCTAAATACCCATTCCTTCTTCAAAAATTCTGACACATTTTTGGAAGTCAAATTAACCAGAGGCTCCACCTCAACCCAGCCAGACAAATCATCCCTAGCAAAAATCAAGTATTTATACCTTCCCTCTTTGATATGGACAGCATCCAAACTGACTCTTCCAAACACAGTTGTTTCACCAGTAGCACGGCTAACCTCTTTAGGTTTCAAGTGACTTCTTCTTTAAAATTATTCACAAGATTTAACCCAACCTTGCACAACCAACTTCATACCTGGCCACCAAAATCTATCTGCTACTCTTCTATAAGTCTCCCCAAAGCCTCTATGACTAAGGTTTTCATGCAAAGACATCAAAACTAATTCTTGACCCTTCTTCTGAGTCACCACCCCGTAAGAATTTGGATGTCTCCTCCTCATCAACCTCTTTCCTGACACATAAAATCCAGGACTCTTCTTCTTGATTGCAATCCAAGTATTGTCATCACAAGTATCTGGCCTCTCTAAAGTTAACAGATATTCAACCATAATAAAATAAAACCCAATCTGACCCCAGTTCTCATCTTCAAAATCCAACAAAACAACATCCAAGGGTACAACCCTGTCATCAAAATCTCCAGTGTACACATGAGCAACATGACCAGCCCATCCAGGACAACAATCCCTAAAATTTGGAACCTCCTTTTTCTTCCACTGAATCTTAAGAGAATCCAGTTCACCAACAAAAACAACATTCTTCAATTTTGAGCCATCCCAAACAACAGCCCCATCTTCATCAACAAAAACATCCTGATCACCAGAATCAAGATCAGAACCATCCAGTTTAACCTCTTGGTGGAGGCAAGAACAATCATCAAGTTTAGCCTCTTGGGGGAGGAAAGAAAAATATTCAGCACCCTTTGCACTGGCCCTAACCACTGGAACATCTTCATCAAATTCTTCAGAATCAGAATCATCATCTGTGTGTGGTCTTCTTGATAATTCATCTGGCATTGTAAAAGTCTTACCTGGCTTGTGCACCAGGTCAAAAGAGAAATGTTGAATAAATGCCACCCACCTAGTCATTGTAACATTTGTAATACTAGGTGTGTTGATCATTTGAACCAGAGATTTAGCATCCACCTGCAGCTCAAAATGCTGCCCCCACAAAAGG
The DNA here is from genome assembly GCA_030280995.1 of Hemileia vastatrix. NCBI lineage: Eukaryota > Fungi > Basidiomycota > Pucciniomycetes > Pucciniales > Zaghouaniaceae > Hemileia > Hemileia vastatrix. The sequence continues at coordinate 44,862,177 of JASXTE010000001.1, forward strand.
GTTTGTAGCTTCTCCAAAAATTTTGCTACACCACACAATTCCAACTTTGGCTAAGAATACCTGGATTCCACCTCATTAAAAACTACAGACTCATACCTTACTGGCCTGACATTCCCAGCTTTATCTTCCTTAGACAAAACAGCACCAGCAGCAATATAACTTGAGTCCACCACCAGATAAATTTTTCCAGCTTCCCTTCCATAATCTAACTTGTGAAGAATAATATCTTCACCTACCTCCTTCTTCAATTTTATAAAAGCCTCTTCATACTCTTCAGTCCATTTCCACTCCGCATCTTTCCTGGTCAATCTTCTCAAGGGTGAAGCCAACAAAGAAAAATCTTAAAAAAAAATCCTGACGTACACACAAACTCCCAAAAATCCCCTAACTTCAGTAGTATTTTTGGGCCTTGGCCATGACTGAATTTTATTAACTTTCTTCTTTGCCATAATCCTTCCCTCTTTACATACGACATGACCCAGGATTTCCAGAGCAGGAACACAAAAACAGAAATTTGACCCAGAAATATTCAAACTAGCCTCTTTAATACTAAACAATACTCTCTCTAGAATAATTTCATATTCCCAAACAAATCTCCTTATACCTGGGTTCTCTTTCAGAACCACATTTCCATAATCAGTGGAGGGTCCTATAATTCTACTTTCATCAATAAAAATACCATCATGAGTTGTAAACTCATCCTGTAAAATCCAAGCCATTTAAGCTTGATATACTGCTACTGAATTAGTTTCTCCTTGAGGCAACCTAGTGAGCTGAAATCTTCCCAGAGGAGTCTCAAATGTTGTGAGTGGCGGTCAATCAGTGTGAAGTTCCCTTTCATCATAACTGCCCATAATATCTCCCAAACCATAACACACCCTTCCAGAAAAAGCTTCCACAAAGTCCCCCACACTTGGCTTCATCCCCACATCCTTGATAGTGACTCTATTCAAGGCCCTAAGATCATGCACCACCCTCAACTTCCCATTCTGTTTCTTGACACAGAAAACTGGACTTGAGTAACTAGAAGTTGATTTTTCATACAATCCTGTCCTGACTCTTTCCTTAACAATCTCCACAAAATTGTCCCTAATAGCAGCTGGGATTCGAATAGGTTTGATTTGCCAAGGCTCATGACAAACCACAGTAATCAAGTAAGGTTCACCATAAGAGTGTTTCAACACACCCCTTTCCTCTTCAACAAATGACACTTCTTTCTCCCTCAGCACAATAACGTGCAAGAAAAACTTCTTTTCCTCATCAGACAACCACCCATCAGGACCAAAATTAACAACTTTCAACCTTTCCACAGTCAGCCGAGTGGTTTCCACAAAATCAGGAGGATTATTCACCAGAGGAGTACAGTACAAATCTCTTGATAACAAAGGCCTCTTCAAAGGAGGATTCAAACCCACAGGCATAGGCTCATTTACAGGACTAATCTTCTGCGCTACCTTCTAATATTTTGCGGCTCCACCCTTAACCTGAGGGATCTTCAGGACGTCTTCACCACCAGAACTGGAACAAAAACCATGGGTTTCCCCATTTCTCACATGTGTGGCCCAGGTAATGTTTTTGAAAGGTGTAGAAGAAACCCTAGCAGTGCACAATTGGGAGGACTTACTTTTAGACCCCAATCTCATCACTCCACAACTTTTCCACAATTCCAGATCTTTGTCCTCACTTCCATCTTCCAAATCTTCAAATCTTGATTCATCTTCTGAATCATATCTTCTAAAATTATGCAGTTTATCCTCATGCTGGAGGCCCAAAAATTGATCTTGACAATCTTCTTTCTTCAAAAATTTGTGCAGTTTAACCTCATGCTGGAGGCCCAAAAATTGATTTTGATGATCTTTAAAAAAATAATTTTTTTCTACTTTTTTAATTATCTTCAGATTTTTTTCTTGCTTTTCCTCAGTTATCTTGAAATTTTTATCTTCTTTTCTTGAGTTTTCTTCCGTCCTACAAAAATAACCAGGGGTTTCCCCAATGCTCACACACGTGGCCAAGGTAATGTTTTTGAAATGTGTAGAAGAGAACCTAGCGGTGAACCATTGGGAGAACTTACTTTTAGATCCCAATCTCACTGCTTCAAAACTTTTCAGCATATCTTTCAACAAAGATATATAACCAATCTTCATTTTTCAACTTGAATTAAAAATAATTGAAAATCTTGAGAGAGAACAGATACTTGATAAAAAACATGAAGAATACTTGCAGAGAATAGAAACATTAAAAAGAGAAAGTTGAGAATCCACTTGGTATATCTCCAAGGGAGCTGACCTACTACAACCTGGGATTTCCTCATCTCGGGGAGAGGTTGTAGCACTAGGGCAATCAGCCCTCATTACTCTAAAAAAGGCAGACTCTCACTAGAGCCTAGCCACACTCCAAAAAACCAGAGGCAGAACCCACTTCTCTTCTTCTCCTACAAAAATCCATGCACTGGCACATTGAAGACAAACCAGGCCTGGTCTCCAACCATCCTCCCCAGGAGATGATAACCTTATGTGAAGTCTCCTTTCACCTTCACTATTCAACTCCAAACTGATTCCCACATCAAACTGATTACCAATTCTTGTTTGAAAATCCATTAAGAATGGCCCACCCAAAACAGCTTTTACGGTGCCTTTGGCAACGTAAAAATGAACCTTCCCTGAGGCTCCACCAACATCCAGCTTCACAAACTCAGCTGTTCCAATCAATTCAGTGACATGGCCACCAATCTCTCTTAAATTTCTACCAATTCCTGTCTTGATGGGGAGGCCCAAATAAGTAGCTTCAAACAAAGAAATCAGGTTAATCTGAAAACCTGAATCCACCAATGCCCTATCCACCCTCCCATTCAGATTGACATTAAAATATCTCAGAGGTGCCGAAAAATGAGTTCCCAACCCCTCACCAAACTTCTAAGCAGAATCACAGATGTATTCCACCTCCCCAGAAGAAACACTTCTCCTGGTCAACAATTTTTTTTGTCTATCAGCCAACCCAGGAGTGATTGCATACAATTCCCCACAAGAGAGGGAAACCTGATCCTGATTATTTCTTTCTAGAACCGAGTCCATAACATTAGATTGGCCAGAAACTACTGGCCTCTCAAAGTGAGCCCTTGGCTTCACTGCCTTGGTCCTAGAAATCTCCTGAGGACCAGAACCACCAACAGATTTTCCATCAACAGGATTAAAACCAGATCAATCACCAGAGCCTCTAACTCCAGCAGGCTTTGGAAATGAAGACAAAGGGACATCCTCCTCTTAGTAAGAATTAACATCCATTGGCATTGGCTCACCATTCATGTCCAATGCATCAAAACTGGGGGGGCCCATATCAGCAATCCCCTTCTGCATCTTTTACAGCTCCTCTTTGCTGTACTTCCTCCTAGCAGCACTCAGCTTAGGATCCACCTTTAAAGCCTTAGGCTTTGGTTGGGCCTGAGAACTGCTCTTAGGCCTTCCCACCTTTCCAGCTTCAACATCATATAAACCATCCAAGCGTTCCCCACTTGACTGTCCTCCACAAGAATACAACTCCCACCCACCAAAGGAAGTAGAAAAAGAGACTTTATTAACCTCCTTTACTTTTCCCTTGACATCTTCATCCGCCTTAGCAGAAGAATTCCCCTGTTCTGGTATCTCCTCAAACCTTGGCCTCCTCTGATTGAGACCATTTCTTCTCCTGACTAAATCAACACGAGCATGCCCCTCACTGGGCTTTACAAATGAACCATCAGGGAATTTGAACACCCTGCCGTAAAACTCCACCTTTCCTTCTGAAAAATCTCTGTTCAGAGCCCAAAAATCATTGAACTTGCGCACCCTCCTACAGCAATAAGAGCAGACCCAAGGGTCACTCCTACCAGCCCTCCTGTCATAATCTCTAGGCTGAGAAGGAGCCCTATTGACCTTCTTAGCCTCCTGCACAAAGATATGTAGCTGTTTTGTCAGATCAGCAAACTGCTCCACCACTGGGTCCCTCTCCTGCTTGGGAACCTCCACCATATTCTTCTCTTTCTTCTTTACCCTACTCTCCTCTTCAGCCAATGCCTCACTGACTTTGCTGACATACTTGGAACACCCCTCTTGATAGGTGTCTATAGCCAACAGCTTCAAATGGGCTTCAAGAGCCTACTTCACCTTATCCAAGGCAGGAAACTTCTGGTCCCTATTAGAAAGAGTCTTCATCAAGTCTTTCCTTGAAAACTCCTTCAACACATTCATCCTGACATCTCTATCCAGGGCAGACCAAAAAAAATCTTTTGCAGCATTTTCATGTGCCAGCTCCTCTACTTACACCAAATATTCTACCACAGGATCAAACTGTAGCAGAAAATTCCTGTAACTGAGTAAGTTATCAGCACTACCATAAGACTACCATTCACTGACAACCTTGTTTAGATCCACCATAGTGAACCTGACACCCCATCTATCCACCATCTCCCTGCACAACAACTTCCAATCCCTCTTCTTGTAGCCAGACATGGCTACAATCTCCTTCTCCACTGACCTATCCCCAACAAATAAAATGATCTGCTTCACCATGTCCAGGTAAGAAGCACCATCCACACCAACAGAAGTTTCACATTTCTCCAGAAACCACTTCACATCATCTCCATTAAACTTGCTACCATCCTAAGTTTTAATCCTCGCACATTCCCTAACCATCACAGCAGGAGGACCTTCCCCCCCACTGACAGTCATCACAGGAATAGATGAACCAGAAGCCATTCTTCCAGAACAAAAACACCAGAAACGATCAACCAAATACAACAGAGATTTCAAGGAACTAGCAGGTCCCACCCCACGTTTGGTGCAAGAAATGTAGACAATCCTATAGTACTAGCTATAGGCCTTGACTAAGGGAGTTGGAGAAAAACCAGAGAGAAAATCCCCTGTCCCTTTAGAAAAATATAAGTGAGATTTACCTGCTACAGTAAATTTGTTCCTGTTGTTTAAAGCCCCTTTTCCAATACACTTGACTGCCTGATCAGCCAAGAAAGTAGTCTCCAGAAAGACTAACAAACCAAAGAAGTAAAATGTAGACCAATGTCCACACCAGAGAAAGCAATGATACTTGATGTAGGTTGCAAATCCACACCAGAGACAGCAATAATACTTGATATAGCTTGCAAGACTACACCAGAGAAAACAGTTGCCAAAGTTGAGTTAAATGAAGAACTAACCTTGCAACAAACACAGCCAATTGTGGCCAGAAAACAGTAAAAACTGAGTGAGAAACAAGGATATCACCTCCGTATGGTTGTATGATAATTAAGGTTGCCCCAAACTGTCTTATTAACTATATACACACAGACAACTCTCCAAGAGCAAATGCACACCCACGAATTTGGTGTTTCTGAGCGCCAAATTGCATAAAAACCCTCTAGAAACGCTTCCCAGACTTCTAGCACCAAGGCGGGCGGTCCATCCAACGTCAGGAGGCCCTCCTGAAGCAGCAGGACCAACCTGAAGCCAGAAAACCACTAAAACCACCTAAAATACTTAGAAAAATAAACTACAACTACTAAAACCTATAAAACACATAATTAAGCTACAACAACATTGTTACATGAAACATAGAGAAAAATTAGCCCATTCTTATGGTACTAAGCACTTAACCCTAAGACTTAAGGTTAGCCTGTAAAAGGAAAAAAACAAAATTAAACAGCTATCTTTTAAAATGAAAAATGAGAAATAATCCCTCAAATACTTAGAATATGAAAATGTCATCAAGACATAAAATATAGAGAAAATCTGGAGCTATCCAATGGTAATACCCACATCCTCACAGTCACAATATTTGTCGATTAATTCTAGAAAAACACCCAATTATTAAACAATGCCATTTAAGACATATCAAAACAACACTACACAGACCAACAAAGGGCTCAGCCAATGTTGGAAGACCACAATGTTTCTTCAAAAATTCTTTGATAGAAGAAAAAGGGGTTTGAGATGAAGCATCACTTTTTCTTCTTCTTTGAGAGTGAAAATTAAGACTACTTGAGTCCCTTCTCTTTTTGTTCAATGTCACATTTTCCTCCTCATCATTGTCCCTGGCATCTGACTCAGTTGATTGTGGCTCCTGAGTTTGTTGTTCAGCCTTTTTAGAAATACGAAAATGTAAATAAATAAAAAATTGGAAAGATAAAACAAGAAAAAACATACTTGAGTTAGATCAGGTTGGTTTATATTTCCATAAGATCTATTGCAAAGATATCTTGATATGTGGAAGTTAAATGAGGGGAGGGTTGAGTAGAAGAAGAAGGAAAAAGATTTCTTTTGACAACATTTTTGAAGATAGCATCTTCACTATCCAACATGTTTGCAGGATTAACATCAGCTTCCTATCCGAAAATAGCATCAATCTCTTTAAAGTAAGGAAATTAAGAATCAATTTTATCCTCTATTGATTTAAATCCCTTACTGATATAAAGGTCAGTAATACCAAAACCAGTAGAAGATGAAAGAGTCTTTGCCTTCTTGTATTTGGCTTGATAATGCATGAAGCGTTCAGAAATCTGTTAAGGTAAAAGATCTATTTTTCCTTGGTCTTATTCAGTAATTCTTTGGCCATTAGAAGATAATCATTAATTTTTGATGCTGGGGGCCATCCTCCTTTAGTTGCATTTTTGGTACCAAAACAAGAATCATAGTTAGATTTATTTTTCAGCCAGTTGATAAGAATGAGATGATCATCTTTTTTTAATTGAAAGGTCTTTGATTTCTCAGCTGAGCAGGGGAGAGAGGGAGTAGTGCAATTTGAAGAAAAACTGGGGGAAGGTTGCCTTTGAGAAGATCTATGATGACAGGGCATGTTAAGATAATTGAAGATGAAAAGGAGCAAAAACAAGTAGAAGAGATGGTGAGGTGTTCTGAATGGAGAGAATAGAAAGGATGAGATGAGAATGAGAGTGCACAGCAAGGTAGAAGGCATATCCAGAGAGTAGTCAAATATGTGGTTATGAATGAAAGTAGGCCAAGATGGGGTTATGAAAAATTGAGTAGAAAAATTTCAGATAAGAGGTCAACTTTGACAGGTAAAATGCCTAATAACCCAATTATTAGCGAAAATAATAGCAGAATATAATTGGGGTATAAGGATTTTCATCCGCAATTAATTTGATTGTGGATTAGTCAACTTCTATACCCTCTATTATAAAAGTTATAGTGCATATATTCAAGTTTTAAGTGATTTAAAGCACATTTATTCATTATTTCACTATAATAATGAAAACAACTGCTTTAAGTCTACTTAAAAGTTATTTAACCTTATTTCTAAGTTCTTAATATTACCTTAACATATTCCAACCTAATTTTAAGTACATAATGCCTGTAAAATGTGTATATATGCATGTATTAGGTGGTATCAAAGTTAGAAATCCTCCATCTTAAAACACCTCTTTATTACACCAAATCAACCATGATTATTTTTTAAAAATATGCATATTCTGCCCCCAAAACAACTTTTTAATGAGAATTAATGTCAAGTATGTGGCTTTATTTTGGTGTTGTGAAATGCCTTTTAAATAATTACAAATTTATAACTTTGATACCCCCTATTTAAAGTATTATAATGGCATATACTGTTTCAACTGACTTATTTCACTTATGTATACATATTTTATACTTTCAATTATTATCCTGAAGTTTAATATATGTGTCTAGCATATTTTATATTCATGTTTTACTCAGTCCTGGGGATATCTGGTCTGAAACTGGCCCACCCAAAGAAGCAATAAAAAAATGAGAAGTTAAACATTTTTTATGTTTTTTTAGGTATTCAGATAAATCTGTGGCATTAAATAATAATTTTCTAAAAAATAAAACATAATAATATATTATGAGTACTGGTTTAAACCTCTTTAAACTTTGAGCAGAAAATTATTTCTGTTTAAATTTTTTAAGAAGGGAGGACAGATTTGAAATTTCTTTTTCAGGTATCACTATGCAATATTTGTTGGGGGGCTTGCTAGAAAGTCCTCAAATTTAATTCAGATGGAAATAAGATAGAACTCAGACTGAAGTAATACTTAAATTTCACTTGAAGTTTCACACAAATAGTAATGGATCTATATTGAAAACATAGTGAAAGTGTGAGGATAACTGAATGGAAGCAAGAAAAATTGTTCCATGAGTCTACTCAATGCACTGTTTTTTTTGAAGAAACTTATTTGAATAATACTTTATTAAATTAAGTTGATAAATAAAAATTCATTGAAAATATCACAATTCTTAAATACAATAATTTTATTAAAAACTTACAGATTACATATAAAAAAAATAAGTGACTTTTTCTATTACCTAAAACTGTTTTAACAGAATTGAAAACTATGTTTCAGATAATATTTTATGGAACTGAACTCTTTTCCTCACCCAAAGAACAGAGTTCATCATCCTATTTTCACACTCTGTTTGCACCAATCCCCATCCCTTTCAATTCTATCAACACATGCTTGTCTTCCCTCCCCACCCCTTTTGCTATCCTCCCAGCCCCATTGTATGACATCCTCTTTTTATCCCCATTTCACCCCTCTCAACCTCTCCCCAGCCATTTTCTTCATTCAAAACACCTTGAAACCCTTAATCTTCCCTTCCAACTCTTTCCCAACCTTTTCACTACCCCATATACCCTTCCTCACCCCTCTCTCCAGCCTCCCAAACCCTTGTAAACCCATACCTCCCCTTTAACTCGCCTTCACAATCCTTGAACCCCAATTTTCTCTATTTTAACTCAGTCCATATTTCTACATATAAAAATAAAGTGTTAGGGAGAAATGGGGAGGTAAGCAAACTGGAAGGAGAGGAGTGGAGAGGGGTAGAGAGGCGTGGAGAGGGAGAGGCAAATGTGGATAGGGGTTGAAAATGATTACAAAGGGAGTGAAAAGGTTGGGGAGAAAGATGAGGTGAGGATCAAGAAATATTTCAAAGAGAAAAGAGTGGGGTATTCTTGAGAGGGAGTAAAAAAAGACAATAAAAGAAGATAGTAATACAAAGTAAATATACAAAAAATATAAAATACATAAAATATGTTACAAAAAGTGGGGACAGAAATTCCTTGAATCCTAAAAATCCACAACTCCTATACTGTTATTCTCTTCATTTACTTAAATCAAAGAAAAATCTACATTTTAATATTTTGAAAATTTTGAAGAAGAGGGGAAATTAATTTTAATAACTATTAGTATGAAATTTTTTTTATTTAATAGTGTAATATAGTATTTCAATTGAATTTGAAAATTATATGTCTAAGTAAAGTCTTTGTAACATCATTTTTAAGATTTTTGCACCTTCTTAAGATATTTTTATGATTTATAATATTCAATATTATCTAGTCATAAAATAAGTATATAATTTTTTCAATTCTTGAAAATAACACAATAAATAATATAAATTAACACAACAAACTTTCATGAACAAATTGACATATTTCAAATTGTAGTTTCTCCATGCATTTCTGGCCAAAGAAACTTATATAATAATGTCAGATGGTATCTTGCCAGATCTATACATTGGTGTTCTTTTTTTAAAAAAATTCAAAGAAACTGCTTAAATAGTTTAAAATATGTATTTTTCAGATTAATTTGAGTGTGGTCTGCACTGTATTAAAATTTCTATAAAAAATCTCATTCTTCATATCTCAAGATTTGTTCAAAGTATTATTACCTATGCTTCATTAAATGTTTAAGTTGTATTCATATTGAGTTCACCAGAATGTCAATATATTTTCTTGGTGGTTTCATCACTAATTCAATGTTGGCTCAAACAGATATGAATTAGGGTTCAAGGTTTCAGACTTTCTAGCAAGTCCGCCCCCCATATTGCATGGTATATACACCTATCAAATTCACTAAATTTTATCTTGTATCTTAATAAATACTCAATTCCTTTCTCTTTAGCAAGGATTATTTTCTTGATTATTTTTTCAATCTCTTCTTCTTCCACTAGCTCTTCAGGTTGTTTTTTAGGCCTTCCTGTTTTTTTTGGAAATAAAAAAGGTTTATTTGCATAGTAAGGTATTAATAATGAGATAGGGAAAACTGGATGTTTCCTATCATATGAAACATATAGTGTGCCTTCCACAGTATTTTAACAAACTATATTGTTAGTGAAAAGGGTCCTACAAAAGGATCTTTTAATTTAACATTACCCTGTAAGATAAAGTGTTGTGTTTAAATAAAGACTTCATCTCCTTATTTAAATTCAAATTATTTATAGGATTTATCCCATCTATTCTTTTCATACTCAAATGATTTTTGAATGCAATAATCTGCATTATTTCTACAAATTGTTTGCATATGAATGAAGGATTTAGTAACAGAGTTGTGCTTTTATAAGTAAATTCAAGGCCAGGAATTAAAGTTACCTAATAATGTGTGAATTTATCATTGTCTTTATATTATAATGCAAAGGCACAATATCTTCTGTTCATATCCTCCAGAGTCTGTATTATTCTCTCATCTTGTCTATCAGTTTGTGGATGATGTGGTGTAGAAAATTTCAATTTGGAATCCTGATACTTCCATCAAAGATTTCCAGAACTATAAGGTAAATTTTGGGTCTCTGTAATTGATTATGGCTTTAGTGAACCCAGAAGTGCTCATCATTTGATTTCACTATATCAATTCCAAGTCTTTGCAGATAAATCTTTATGGCTAGAAAAAATTACACATTTTTGTTAGTCCATCCACAATTACACAGAAAAAATTGAAGCTTTCTCTTTCTGCTAATGGAAATCCAGTCACAAAGTCCATGTTTATAATTTCCCATGGGGCTATGAGCTGGTCTATTTTTTATAAAAACCTAGCTCTCTTCCCAGTTAACCTTGTAGATTTTTGGAAAAAGTCATATGTGTCAATGTATTTTGGTACATCCTCCTTCATGTTTACCCACAAGGTGGTGTTTTTAACTCTAGTTAATCCCTTGTTAGAACTAAATTGATAAGCCAAGATTTTATCATATCAAGTACTTAACATCAACTATTTTATTGATATAGGTTTTACTATTACATTACTTAGCTTTTTCCTCTAATATATGTATCTGTCCTCAATTGACAATTTACATTTTTCCAATGCAATTTTATACTTTGGAGGTAAAGTTTAAATTAATGCACTATTTAAGGCATTTATTAGATCATATAAGATAGTTTATAATTTAGAAAAATCTTTATCATATGAAAAATTTTCTAAGATTTTTTGTGTAAATTACTCCTCTAAATCCACTAGATAAGTCCCAATTATATGTACCACATCATTTTCAGGCACATATGCTGCATTGTCAGTATCACTTGGCAAAGGACTTCTAGATAGCAAATTGACATTAGAATTCCTGATTTCTGCTCTATGTGTGATTTTTATCCTTCCTCTGTATTTTTATACAGCTAGTTGTCATCTAAAAATGTGTCCATTTGGTGTTTTTATGTTTAGTAATCATTTTACTGCACTGAATTCTGTAATTAGTTCAAACTTCTGGTCTTCCAGGTAGTAAAAAAGTTTCTCCAAGGCCCACAAAATGGCTAAAAATTCCAGTTGAGTAGCACCATAATTTAATTCTGTTTTTCTTAAGCTTCTGGGTATATAACAGATAATTACTTCAGATAATTTATTTATAATTTATTATCTGTTTCTGCTGTGATGCAGCACCTAAAACTGTAAAGCTTGCATAAGTATACAAGATAAAAGGGAGGTTAAAATCTGGAAATCTTAATATTGGAGTTGACATTAAACATTCCTTTAATTTATCAAAGGCATGTTGCCTTTTATTATTCAAAATGAAAGCCTCATTTTCCCTGATTAGTTTTGTTAAATGGGATGCAATAGATTGGTAGTTTTTTTATAATATCCACACATACCTAGAAATCTTTGAACATTTTTCACATTTTTAGGTATATCAATATTTTTTATTGATGAAACATTATTCTGGTCAGCACAAATTTGTAAGTCAGATACAGCATTTACAAGTAATTTCAAGGATTGAAACCCAAACTTACATTTTTAAATGGTATTTTCATGTTCATTTAATCCATTTTTTGAAATACTCTTCTCAGGTGTTTTATATTTTCATCATATGTTTTTGAAACACTATGATGTCATCAATATATATTAATAGCCATCCTTCAACCATTTCCTGATGAAAAACAATATCCATCAATTTTTGGAAGACTAAAGGGGCATTCTTTGGGCCAATAGGCATTCTCACATATTTATATATTTCAAAGTGTGTGGTTATGAGTAAGTAATTCTGAGAATTCTTCTCCACAGGAATCAGATGGTAACCTTTGTTTCCATCTAGACAGTAAATATATTTTGCTTCTTGTAAGGTAGCATGGATAAAATCTATCATTGGGAGAGGGTAAAATCATCCACAGTGAATGTATTTAAAGATCTAAAATCACCACACAATCTTGCCTTATCTTTTTTAAAAGAGATTAAAACTGGTGATATAACATAATATTTAGGAGTTTTGTCTAATTTTTTTACAATAACCATTTCTTACAATGTCTTTCCTTTTTTCAGGGAGATCTGTTTAAGGCTTCTTTTTTAAGCTTCCAGAAACATTATCCAATTCACAACTTAAGGATTTTTTTATCTCATGGTCTTTGACCAATCCTAGTTTTTTTGAACTGTGAGCAAATGCCATAGGATAAGGTTTTTTCAGTCTAAAAATATTTTCTTCTTCTATTTACAAGATTTGAGGGCTGAAAGAGGCTTTTTAAATATCATTTTCAAATTAAACACCTCAGAGGTGGATCATCCACTATGGAATTGTTCTTTTTTAGGAGTAATGTAATAAATTTAATTATCAGTAAAAATCTTGAATTTTCTTTTTCCATATACCCCAATTGTGAAGCAACTATTTTCAAGATCTAGTTTAAAAATAATTTTGGTCAGTAAATCATTTCCAATATTAAATTAATGACTACAATAATTATTATCCATAACTACAAATTCACATACTGCTCTTACATATGCATTATTATATTTAAAGATACAGCAGTCTTGTACTTGCTGATTGGAAACAATACTGAACCAGAACATTTCCAGTTCTTTGTCAGTACATATTTAAATTTTTCTTTATAATTACTATCAAGTTTCATTAATGCGTTACTAGAAACTACACTACTTGCAGCCACATCATCAAGAATTAACAAGTGCTCTAATAGGTGTGATTTTTTAAGTATCATGATTTACATCTTTTATTATTTTAGCTTCATCAATGGAAGTTATAGATTTTTCTGTAGGATTTATTGCATCATTCAAGAATAAAATTTTGTTGGCTGGTACTGTAGATAAGGATGATAAATATGGTAAGTTTTAAGATAATAGAATGAAAATAAAATGGAACTGTTTGAAATTGAACAATGGAGTGATAATTTAATGATATTTTTATTTACTCTTAAAATTAAAAAGTTTATATTTCAAATAAATAACACAAAGTAAATAATTTACTTGTGTATGATTTTTCATTTTATTGTATATAGTATATATATGAATCGACTGTAAATAAAAGATGATTTAAAACAACAAAAGGGGACACCTTTTATAGAAAGATTGTACTACAATTTCAATTTTCTTGAGGTCAAAAAAATCATTGATATGTTGTGGTCTTCCAACATTGGCAGAGGCCTTTGTTGAGCAGTTTGGCGCTGTTTTGGTATGTCTTAATTGACATTGGTTGAAAAATTGGGTGATTTTCTGGTTTTATTCAGTGAATATTAGGACTATGGGTATGCGGGTACTACCATTGGATAGCCCCTATTTTTCCCTATATTTTATGTCTTGTTGATAATTTTTATATTCTAAGTTTTAAGGGGTCATTTACTCATTTTTAATTTCTAAAAGATAGCTATTTAATTTTTTTTTTGTGATTTACGGTCTAACCTTAAGTCTTATGGTTAAGTGTTTAGTACCATTAAGTAGAGCTAATTTGGCTCTATATTTTATGTCACAATGTTGTCATAGCTTAATTTTTTGTTTTAAGGGTTTTAGTAGTTGTGGTAGATTTTTCTAAGTATTTTGGGCTTTTTTGGAGGTTTTTGGTGGTTTTCTGACTTCAGGGAGGTCTGGCCACTTCTAGGCGGGCCACCTGCCTAAGTTATAGAAGACTAGGGAGCACTTCTGGAGAGTTTTTATTCAATTTGGCTGCCAAAAGCACCAAATTCATTGCTGATCATGGAATTTTAAATAGTGGTCTGTATGTAGATACTGAATAAGACAGTTTAGGGGCAACTTTAATTATCATAAAACCATCAGGAGGTGATATCATTGTCCTCACTCAGCTTTCACTCTTTGCTTTACACAATTGGTTGTGTTTTTTTCAAGGTTAGTTCTTCATTTAACTCAATTTTGGAAGCTGGTTTCTCTGGTGTAGCTTTGTAACCTGCATCAAGTATTATTTCTGTTTTCTGTGCAACAAGTGCACAGTGTTTTTGTTTTTCTGGTGTGTATCTTTCTGCATTTCAGGTTTCTGGCTCTTTGGTTCTCAGTGGTCTGCTATAGGCTACTGTCTTGACTTGTTACAAAGTCAAGAAGTGTGTTGGAAGGGGTATAGTAAAAGTCTCTAAATTGCTGTAGCAAATAAATCTCACCTGGTATTTTTTCAAAGTGACAGGGGTTTTTCTCTCCAGTTTTACTCCAAATCCCTTGGTCAAAGCCTATAGCTAGTACTATAGGATTTTCTAAAACGTTGTAAACACATTTGAAACCTTAGGCTTTGGTTGGGCCTGAGAGCTGCTCTTAGTTCTTCCCACCTTTCTTATTTCTACATCATAAGCACAATCCAATCATTCCTTACTTGGCTTTCTACCACAAGAATACATCTCCAAACCACAAAAGGAAGATGTAAATGAGACTCTATTAGTCTCCTTTACCTTTCCCTTTCTATTATCTTCACCTTTTCAAGAAGAAGAAGCCTCATTAGGCAACTCTTCAAATCATGGCCTTCTGGAGTTGAGAATATGTCTCCTCCTTACCAAGTCCACTGGAGCCTGACCATCATTAGGCTTCACAAAAGAACTGTCATTAAACTTGAACACGTTTCATCAAATTTCACCTTCCCCTCAGACACATCTCTATTTAGTGCCCAACAATCATTGGACTTGTGCCCTATACTGCTATAATAAGAGAGAACCCAAGGATCACTCCTACCAGCCCTGCTATTATGATCTCTAGGCTGAGAAGGAGCCTTATTAGCCTTCTGAGCCTCCTGAACAAAAATATGCATCTGATTTCTGAAATAAGCCAACTGCTCCGCTACAGGGTCCACCTCCTTAGGCTTCTCAGGGGCCTTCCCCTTGTTCACCAATTCCTTCTTTCTGGACTCCTCCACATCCTCAGCCAGTGCTTCACTGACCTTTCTAACATATTTAGTGCTACCTTCTTGGAAAGAATCCACTTCCAACAGTTTCAGATGTCCCTCTACAAACTCCTTCACCACAGAAAGAGAAGGAGATTTCTGCTTTCCATTAGGAAGAACCTTCATCTTGTCTTTCATAGCCAAATCCTTCAAAACATCAATCCTGAAATTCATGGCCAGAGAAAACCAGAAAATATCCCTTGCAGAGTCAGTACTCTCCAACTCCTGCATGTCCAGCAAATATTACACCACTGGCTTCAACTGAGCAAGAAACTTCCTATAAGTGTGGAGGTTATCCACACCTCCATGAGATTTCCATTCACTAGCAATTATATTGAGATCCACCATAGAGTATCTGGATTCCCACTTGTCTGTCATCTGCAGACACAACATCTTCCAATCTATCCTCCTATAGCCCTCCATTGCAACAACTTCCTTCACCAAAGCCCTTCACCAATGTAAAATATGAATTGCTTCACCATTTCCAAGTGAGAATCTCCATCTACATTCCCAGAATCCTCAAAAAGCTCCAGAAATAACTTTGCATCCTCCCCCATAAACATAGGCCACTTCCAGGACTTGATCCTGACAGAAGGCCTAACAGAAGCAGGAGGATTACCATCCTTAGCAGCACCAACAGTGCCACTACCACCACTAGAGAAAGAGGGTCCAAAATCCATGGTCTAATGAATTCCAGAAAACCAATTCCAACCACAGAAAAGAGTCCAAAATTAATAGAAAATCTAAAAGCTAACAAATACTCACCTCACATTGGGTGCCAGAAATGTATAAAATCCTATAGTACTAGCTATAGGCCTTGAAAAAGGGAGTTATAGTAAAACTGGAGAGAAAAGCCCCTGTCCCTTTGAGAAATTCCAGGTGAGATTCATTTGCAACAGCAAATTAGAGACTGTTACTATACCCCTTCCAACACACTTCTTGACTGCTTAACAAGTCAAGAAAGTAGCCAATAGCATACCACTGAGAAAAATAGAGCCAGAAACCAGAAATGCAGAAATATCCACACCATAAAAACAAAACACTGTGCACTTGTTGCACAGAAAACAGAAATAATACTTGATGCAGGTTGCAAAGCTACACCAGAGAAACTAGTTTCAAAAGTTGAGTTAAATGAAGAACTAAACTTTCCAAAAACACAGCCAATTGTGGCCAAAAAACAGTGAAAGCTGAGTGAGAACAATTATATCACCTTTGGATGGTTTTATGATAATTAAAGTTGCCCCAAACTGTTTTATTCAGTATGTACACACAGACCACTATCTAAAAGCCAATGCACTCCAATGAATTTGCCATTCTTGAGCACTAAATTTCATAAAACCCCTCTAGAAACATTTCCCAGCCTTTGAGCACCAAGGCAGGCGGGCTGCCCACCTAGAAGCAGCCAGATTTCCCTGAAGTCAGAAAACCACCGATAACCTCCAAAAAAGCCCAAAATACTTAGAAAAATATACTACAACTACTAAAACCTTTAAAACACATAATTAGACTATAAAAACTTTGAGATATAAAATGTAGAGAAAAAATAGCTGTTTCTAATGGTACTAGGCACTTAATCCTAAGACTTAAAGTTAGCCTGTAAAACACAAAAAACAAAATTAAACTGCTATCTTTTAGAAATAAAAAATGAGGAAACGACCCCTCAAAACTTAGAATATGAAAAATGTCATACATACATACAATATAGATAGAACCAGGGCTATCCAATGGTAGAACCCACATACCCATAGTCCCAATATTCACTGAATAAAACAAGAAAAAAACCCAATTATTCAACAAATTTCAATTAAGATATACCAAAAAAGCGCCAAACAGCCCAACAAAGGCCTCTGCCAATGTTGGAAGACCACATCCTCCCTCCGATTGAGAATATCCACATTTTCCTTTATCAAAACCACCATGTTCACACATTTTTAAAAATCCATCTCTGAAATGGTTCCCTGTCAATACTGTATTTACCATAACCTCATCTGTACCATAAAACCCCCAATTCATCCATACAGATCTTCTTGTGATGCTTGCTATTCCAGAAAGAAATCTTGCTCCAGACCTGTTCCATTATCATCTGCAACAGATTCACCTCCCCCCAACCTGGTCTTTCTTCCAGCAAAACCAAAAGATCTAGGCCTTCCATCTTGATACACAGATTAATAATCAAGTTACACCATTCCAAAAAGAGTTCCAAAACCACTACAACCACTAGATCTACCATACCTGGTCCTTCTGATGGTAAAATTGATGCTTCTCCATAATTAAATTTAAGCTGATGAATTTCCAGTTCATTCCCATCCAGACAGTGATGATGACAATGTGGGTACCATTGAAACACCACCACCCAATCCATTTCCCACCATAAAGGACAAATTCTAACAAAACTCGCCTCAACAAAAAAATCTCATTCTAAACTACTTCCAATAAACTCCTGTCAAAGATCCACAGGAAATTGAGAAAAAAATACACCTCATCCACCAGTTCAAGACTAAAGCTGAACACTTTTTTTCATCTCTTGATTCTCTTCTGTAGTTAATTCTTGCTTATAATTCTTGATTTAGAAATAAAAAAATTAAAATATTCCTCAGTTTAAAGTCTTGGGGGACTCATCCTCAGTTTTAAGACTTGGGGGACTAACAGCCCTAATTTTATAGTCTTGGGGGATTTAAAAACCCTCAGTTTAGAGTCTTGGAGGACTTAACACCTAAAAAATAAAGACAGAACCAGAGATCAAACCATGAAAGACCAAATAAAATAAACTAACATTCTGCGGTAACTTTTCTACAGAGCAGCCAGCTCATCAGATACCCTCACACTTGCCTTAACTAAATTCAGAGACTCTTCCTTTGGATGCTCTATGCCAGAATTATACCAACATCACATTATCATTTTATAGTCCGGAATGACTCAACCATCAAACAATCCTCAGTTTATAGTCTTTGCGGACTATACTATTTTTCAGTTCAAAGTCTTGATGGAAAGACCACAGTGTTCAGTTTAAAGTCTTGAAGGACTTTCCACATTTTTCCTAAAAAGGACGGGACCAAGTCCATGCACAATACTCCACAACTGCACTGCTGAGCTTCCACTTTCTCTTCATCATCTACTCATCACTGATAAAAAAAAATTCTTTTATCTCTTTTCTCTTCATTGTTGTCCCATCACAGATAATAGCTGGATCCCCAGATTTTTACCCATCAGACCTTCCTTATTTCACTGCTCCCAAGGACTATGCTTGCAAACAGTGTATCCACATGTGAAGACCTTGCACCTTCACTCTTCCAACTCCTGAGGCCAAAATATACAACAGGGCCTGTGATTCTTGAAACTTCAAAAAAATGTGACAGAGACCCCAATTATCATATACCACCACCTTTACCTTCACACAAATACATCTCTATATCTCCTACCAGATCCCCAGAACTAGGTTCTGCTTCCTTTTCTCTATCTTCAGCTCCATCCAGAAGATCACACTGCTCTGTCCCCAGAACTCTCTCCAAAAGACCTGCTTTATCCTCCCAAGAAACAGCATTGTTCTCAGAAAATCCGGCTAAAAAAGCTTCAAAATAAGCTCCCAGGCTGCTAGACCATGTCCAGGCAGCCCACCCTCCTTGTCAGAGAGCAAAAATCAGGCTCAAAACTCCCAAATTCAACTAGATAATGGCCGAATTCCACTATTAAACACCAACAGCTCTATGCAACAACGTCCTAGTGCTCCCAGAACAATGCGTACACACACAATCTCTTCATCAGACAAAATTAAAAATTCCCAAATCTCTAGAAGACCTGCCTGAGGACCTCCTGAAAACACTACAGCACACAACACTTCTCCCAAACAAAAACTTCCTGTCCCACCAAGAAGAACTAACTAGACCTCTCCTCTGGCCGCCAATTTTTCATCAGATAGTTCCATTTCTTCTAGATCTTCATCTAACAGATCACAATCAGCTTCCAGGTCTCCTTCTCCTGGTCCTTCCTTCAACCGACCTGGCACTCCTCCACCAGTATATAACCCACCTTTGCCAAGCAACAATATAAACAACAACAACAGCAGACCTGCTGCTCCACCCAGGCCACAGGAACCTCCTCCTTCTAGTCCATTTTCCCAACACCATTTAGAGAATGATCATGAGAATCCATACCTCCATCTGCTTGATCCTCCTTTAACATCCATTCAACATTCTTCAACAGTCCAGATTCCGGCTGCATACAAATTTGATGAGCTCCCAATCTGTAAGTACAAAACTAAGAAATCCAATTTCTTAAACAGAGACCTTTACTGATCCAATTCTTATTTTTAGTTGGAACCCCGCCTCCTGAAACTACAATTGGGATTGGCCAACCTCTAGAAAGTAACTTAAAGCTGGATTACACCGACATGAAACATCACCTAAGTATGATGTGTTCTAACATGCTTAAGGCCTTTTCTCTTCCAAAATTCTATCCATGCATCTTCCACTTCTTTCAAAAAATTACCTTCGAACCTGGTTCCTGAAAATTACAATCCATATACTCTTTCAAGCCGCCTACACCACAAAGAACACAGTTCTTCTTCCAATCCTAACATAAAGAAAAAAATGCCACCATAATCCAGACCAACTGCTAGAGAATTCTTCATCCACACATTTAAAAAAATAAAAAAAAGGGAATTAATAATTCACTAACTAGAGAGACCAATAATAATTAGCAGATATATATATAATTTTTTTTTTTTTATTTATTTTTATTTTATTTTTTATTTTTATTTTTATTTTTATTTTTATTTTTATTTTTATTTTTATTTTTATTTTTATTTTTATTTTTATTTTTATTTTTATTTTTATTTTTATTTTTATTTTTATTTTTATTTTTATTTTTATTTTTATTTTTATTTTTATTTTTATTTTTATTTTTATTTTTATTTTTATTTTTATTTTTATTTTTATTTTTATTTTTATTTTTATTTTTATTTTTATTTTTATTTTTATTTTTATTTTTATTTTTATTTTTATTTTTATTTTTATTTTTATTTTTATTTTTATTTTTATTTTTATTTTTATTTTTATTTTTATTTTTATTTTTATTTTTATTTTTATTTTTATTTTTATTTTTATTTTTATTTTTATTTTTATTTTTATTTTTATTTTTATTTTTATTTTTATTTTTATTTTTATTTTTATTTTTATTTTTATTTTTATTTTTATTTTTATTTTTATTTTTATTTTTATTTTTATTTTTATTTTTATTTTTATTTTTATTTTTATTTTTATTTTTATTTTTATTTTTATTTTTATTTAATACTAACATACTAAAATAACTTGAAAATAATTATACAAAATTACCCAAAAAATATGAGAGATGAGAAATTAAAATGAAATGAATAATAATAATAAGATAAGATAAATAGTAATTACAAATGGAATCTCCCAGCCAATTGATGAGCTGATCCCCTGATACCTTACAAACATCCAAGTGCACCTTGATGTGTATACACCTTTTACTTATTTTTAAATTTATTTAGATAAAAAAATAAATTAAGAAAAAAAATACCAATAACGAAAAAGATGAAATAAATGGAAATTAAGAAACTTAAAAATAAAAAAATGAGAAAGAGATAAAAAAGAAAATAGCATTGCCTGGCTAATTGATGAGCCTTTCCCTAACAATACTTGCTCACATCCAGATGACCCTGATGTGGTGACACCATATAATATAATTTGTCATTTTTTGGCTTTTATATCCTAATAACCCCCATAAAAAAATTAAAAGAAAAAAAAGAAAAAAATCTAAAACTACTATCTAACCAACCATAGACACAAAAATTTAAGAAAAGAAAAAGAAAAAGTCTGGCTCCATAGAAAGTCTAGTCCAAGGAAATTATCACTGGGTGGGCTCCCTCCAATAAGTAAAAATGATGGGAGACCGCCAGTAATCCACCACCAATCCAAATAAACAAATGAGGCCTGTCCCAAGCCAGTAAGTCAGTTTAAAGTCATAGTGGATTTGAAACCTGCATAACAAAAACTAGAACTAGGATTCAACTAGGACAAACATAATCTTGAAAAAGACATTATGGGGTAACTTTTCTACAGAGCAGCCATCTCATCAGTTACCCTGACACTTTCCAAAATAATATCTAGTAGTCCCCCTGGGTACCTCCTAACAAAAACACAAAATCCAACACATTAAACCATACCAATAAGCCCGAAGAGTCCTGCACTCAAATACCAAAAGAATTTTCAGTTTAAAGTCATAGAGGACTAAAACTGAAAAGATACCAATACTAGAATTCAACCAAATTAAGAGAAGGGGTTGGAAACAGACAATCTGGGGTAACTGTTCTACACAGAAGCCAGCTCATCAGTTACCCCAACACTTTCCAAGATCAAATCTAGAAGCACCACCCATGTTTACCTTCTAATAAAAAGGTTTTCCAACAAAACAGATGCACAGCATCACCAAAATTCAAAATTTAAAGAATGGTCCATAGTTTATCCTCATTGAGGAGTTAATCATCTTCATTTATAGTGCCTCTTAGGTAAAACCTCTTCACCTGATCAGCAGCCACTTTCTTCTTTAAGACTTCACCATCTAACTCATACAAAACATGAGAACCTTGAAGCACATGACATCTGACTCTGTAAGGTCCATTCAATATGTCAGCAAACATTTTTCCCCACTGACTCTCCAAAAGTCTATTATACACCAAAACCAAACAACCAGGTTTCAAGAATTTCCTGAGTCTATGAGCCAACTTCTTGTCCCAGTATCTGACTGATTGATTACTTATCTTCATCATTCTAGAGTATTCCTTCTCTTGACATTCCTCTCTACATTCCAACTGTTGCATCCTGGCACAGAGTAAATATTCTGTTGAGCACACATCATCCCCATCAATTCCAAGATAAGAGACAACTTCCAAATCTACTGGTAGAATAGTATTCTGCCCAAAAATTAATTCATAAGCGGAATAGCCAGTTGTCCTTTTTACAGTGACCCTATCAGCAAATAACACCAAGGGTAAATAATGCCTCCATTTTTAAGCACTATCTCCACACATTTTCACCAAAGAATTCTTGATAACTTGATGGCCTCTTTCAACCATGCCTTCAGCTTCAGGATAATAAGGTGTAGCTACTATGACTTTAGAACCAATACTTGCCACTGCTTCTTTAAATTTAGCTTCAAACTCTGGCCCACTATCAACAATAACAAACTTCATCAACCCATACCTAAACACCCATTCCTTCTTTCAAAATTCTGCCACATTTTTGGCAGTAAAATTAACCAGAGGCACCACCTTAACCCAACCACTCAAATCATCCCTGGAAACAATCAAGTATTTATACCTTCCCTCTTTAATATTGACAGCATTCAGACTGAATCTTCCAAAAAGAGTTGTTTCACCAGTAGCACAGCCAACCTCTTTAGGTTTCAAGTGACTTCTTCTTTGACATTCTTCACAAGATTGAACCCAACCCTGTACAGCCAACTTCATACCTGGCCACCAAAATCTATCTGCTACTCTTATATAAGTCTCCCCAAAGCCTCTATGACCAAGGTCTTCATGTAAAGACTTCAATACCAACTCTTTACCCTTCTTCTTTGTCACCACTACTTGGGGATTTAGATGCCTCCTCCTCATCAACCTCCTTCCTGACACATAGAATCCAGGACTCTTCTTCTTGATTGCCACCCAAGTATCATCATCACAAATATCTGGCCTCTCCAAGGTTAACAGATATTCAACCATAATAAAAAAAACCCAGTCTGCCCCCAGGTCTCATCTTCAAAATCAAACAAAAAACATCCAAGGGTAAAACCCTGTCATCAAAATTTCCTGTGTACACATGAGAAACATGACAAGCCCAACCAGGACACAAGATCCTAAACTTTGGTATATCATTTTCCTTCCACTGAATCTTAAGAGAATCCAGTTCACTAACAAAAACAAAATTATCTAACTTTTAGCCATCCCAAACAACAGCCTCATCTTCATCAAAAAAACATCTTGATCACCAGAATCAATATCAGAACCAGCCAGGTTAACCTCTTGGTGGAGGAGAAAACAATCTTCCAGTTTAGCCTCATGGGATAGGAGAGAAAAATATTCAGCACCCTTTGTGATGCCCCTAACCACTGGGACTTCTTCAAAAAATTCTTCAGAGTCTGAATCTTCATCTGTGGGTGCTCTCCTAGATAATCCATCTGGAATTGTAAAAGTTTTTCCAGGTTTGTGTACCAGGTCAAAAGAGAAATGCTGAATAAATGCCACCCACCTAGTCATTGGAGCATTTGGAAGACTAGGTGTATTGATCATTTTAACCAGAGATTTTCATCCACCTGAAGCTCAAAATGCTGCCCCCACAAAATAGTTTGCAGCTTTTTCAAAAATTTTGCTACACAACAAAATTCCAACTTATGTTGATAATATATAGATTCAACCTCATGAAAAACCACAGACTCATACCTTACTGGTCTAACCCTCCCAGTATTATCTTCCTGAGACAACACAGCACCAGCAGAAATATAACTTGAGTCCACTTCAGGATAAATTTTTCAAGCTCCCACTCCATAATCCAACTTATGAAGAATAATATCTTCACCTACCACCATCTTCAGCTTCTGAGAAGCCTTGTCACACTCTTCAGACCATTCCAACTCTTCATCTTTCCTGGTCAACCTTCTTAAAGGTGAATCCAACAAAGAAAAATCTTTAATAAAAATCCTGGAATACACACAAACCTCCAAAAATCTCCTGACTTCAGTAGTATTTTTAGGCCTTGGCCATGACTGGATTTTATTGACTTTCTTCCTTGCCATAATCCTTTCTTCCTTACATACAACATGATTCAGAATTTCCATAGAAAGAATACAACAACAAAACTTTGACCAAGAAATGGCCAAACCAGCCTCTTCAATCCTAAATAATACTCTCTCTAGAGAAATCGCATATTCCCAAACAAATCTCTTTATACCTGGGTTCTCCTTCAGCACCACATTTCCATAATCAGTGGATGCTCCTTTGATTCCACCATCATCAAAAAAAATACCAGCATGAGTAAGAACCTCATCCTGTAAAATCCAAGCTATTTGTGCTTGATATACTACTACTGAATTAGTTGCTCCTTGAGGCAACCAAGTGAGCTTAAATCTTTCCAGAGGAGTCTCAAATGTTGTGAGTGGCCGTGAATCAGTGTGAATTTCCCTTTCATCATAACCACCCATAATAATACCCAAACCATAACACAACCTTCCAGATAAAGCTTCCACAAAGTCCTCTGCACTTGGCGGCATCCCCGCATCCTTGATAGTGACTCCATTCAAGGCCCTAATATCATGCACCACCCTCAACTTCCCATTCAGTTTCTTAACACAGAAAACCAGACTTGAGTAACTAGAAGTTAATTGTTTGTATAAACCAGTCCTGAATCTTTCCCTAACAATCTCTACAAAATCATCCCTAATAGCAGCTGGAATCGGAATAGGTTTGATTTGCCAAGGTTCATGACAAAACACAGGAATAAAGTAAGGTTCCCCATAAGAGTTTTTCAACACACCCCTTTCCTCTTCATCAAATGCCACCGCTTTCTCCCTCAGCACAATAACGTGCAACAACAACTTCTTTTCCTCATCAGACAACCACCCATCAGGACCAAAATTAACAGCTTTCAACCTTTCCACAGTCACCAGAGTAGTTTCCACAAAATCAGGAGGATTCTTCACCAGAGGATTACAGTATGGATCTCTTGACTAAAGAGGTCTCTTCAAAGGAGGATTCAAACTTACAGGCATAGGCTCATTGACAGGCCTAATCTTAAGTGCTAACTTCTTATACTTTGTATCTCCACCTTCAACTTGAGGGATATTCAGGACATCTTCACCACCAGACCTGGAACAAAAACCAAGGGTTTCCCCATTGCTCACATGTGTGGCCAAGGTAATTTTTTTGAAAGGTGTAGAAGAAGCCCTAGCAGTGCACAATTGGGAGGACTTACTTTTAGACCCCAAACTCATCACTCCACAACCTTTCCACAATTCCACATTTTCATCCTCACTTCCAGCTTCTAAATCTTCAAATCTTGATTCATCTGCCAAATCACATCTTCTAAAATTGTGCAGTTTATCCTCATGCAGGAGGCCCAAAAATTGATCTTGCTGATCTTTTTTCTTCAAAATATTGTGCAGTTTAACCTCATGCTGGAGGCCCAAAAATTGATCTTGATGATCTTCACAAAAATAATTCATTTCTTCTTTCTTGATTATCTTAAGATTTTTTTTTCTTGATTTTCTTTGGTTATCTTGAATTTTTTTTCTTCTTTTCTTAAGTCTTCTTCTATCCTACAAAAATAACCAGGGGCTTCCTGAATGCTCACAGACGTGCCCAAGGTAATATTTTTGAAAGGTGTAGATGAAAACCTAGCGGTGAACAATTGGGAAGACTTACTTTTAGACCCCAATCTCAACACTCCACAGCTTTTCTGCACATCTTTCACCAAAGATATATAACAAATATTCTTTTAAGAAATTTAATCTAAAATAATTGAAAATTTTGAGAGAGAACAGATACTTGATAAAAAATTTTAAGAATACTTGCAGAGAAGAGAAAAATTAAAAAGAGAATGTTGAAAATCCACTTGGTATATCTCCAAGGGAGCTGACCTAATACAACCTGGGATTTCCTCATCTTGGGGAGTGGTTGTTGCACTTGGATGATCAGCCCTCATCACTATAAAAAAGTTAGACTCTCACTAGAGCATGAGCTACACTGCAAAAAACCAGAGGCAGAACCCACTTCTCTTCTTCTCCTACAACAATCCATGCACTGGCACATTGAAGACAAACCAGGCCTGGTCTCCCAACCATCCTCTCCAGGAGATGATAACCTCATGCAAAGACTCCTTTCACCTTCACAAGTCAACTCCAAACTGATTCCCACATCAAGCTGATTACCAAATCTTGCTTGAAAATCCATCAAGAATGGCCCACCCAAAACAGCTTTTACAGTGCCTTTGGCAATGTAAAAATGAACCTTCCCTGAGGCTCCACCAACATCCAGCTTCACAAACTCAGCTGTTCCAATCAATTCAGTGACATGGCCACCAATCTCACTTAAATTTCTACCAATTCCTGTCTTGATGGGGAGGCCCAAATAAGTAGCATCAAACAAAGAAATCAGGTTAATCTGAAAACCTGAATCCACCAATGCCCTATCCACCCTCCCATTCAGATTGACATTGAAATATCTCAGAGGTGCTGAAAAATGAGTTTCCAATCCTCTCCAAACTTTTCAGAAGAATCACAAATGTATTCCACCTCCCCAGAAGAGACCCTTCTCATGGTCAACAACTTTTTCTGCCTATCAGCCAACCCAGGACTGATAGAATACAACTCCCCATTAGTAAGGGAAACCTGACCCTAATTCATCCTTTCCAGAACAGAGTCCATAACATTCACTTGGCCAGAAACCACTGGCCTCTCAAAGTGAGCTCTTTGCTTCACTAACTTGGTCCTAAAAGATTCTTGAGGACCAGAACCACCAACAGATTTACTATCAACAGGAATCAAACCAGTTCCTTACCAGCACCTCTGACTCCAGAATGATTTGGCAATGAAGCCAAAGGGACATCCTCTTCGGAGTCAAAATAAACATCCATAGGAATTGGCTAACCATTCATGTCCAATGATCCAAAACTAGGGGGGCCCATATCTGCCATACCCTTCTGAAATTTATACAGCTCCTCTTTACTGTACTTATTCCTAGCTGCACTCAGCTTAGGATCCAACTTTGAAACCTTAAGATTTGTTTGGGCCTGAGAACTGCTCTTAGGCCTTCCCACCTTTCCTGCTTCTACATCATAAACACCAGCAGAGCATTCCCCAATTGGCTTTCTACCACAAGAATACAACTCCAAACCACCAAAGAAAGATGTAAATGAGACTATATTAGCCTCATTTTCCTTCCCCTTTCCATCATCTCCACCTTTTCCAGAAGAAGAAGCCTCATCAGGAAACTCTTCAAATCTTGGCCTTCTGTAGTTGAGATTATGTCTCTTCTCACCAAGTCCACTGGAGCCTGACCATCATTAGGCTTCACAAAAGAACCATCAGAAAACTTGAACACCTTCCCATAAAATTCCACCTTCCCCTCAGACACATATCTATTTAGTGCCCAAAAATTATTGGACTTGTGCCCTTTACCACTACAATAAGAGAAAACTCAAGTATCACTCCTACCAGCCCTCCTAACATAATTTATAAGCTGAGAAGGAGCCTTATTAGCCTTCTGTGCCTCCTGAACAAACATATGCAGCTGCTTTGTTAGATCAGCCAACTGCTCCACCACAGGGTCCACCTCCTTAGGCTTCTCATGGGCCTTCCCTTTTTTCACCACTTACTTCTTTCTGGACTCCTCCACATCCTCAGCCAATGCTTTGCTGACCTTTCTAACATATTTAGCACTAGTTTCCTGGAAAGAATCCACTGCCAACAGTTTCAGGTGTCCCTCTACAAACTCCTTCACCACAGAAAGAGCAGGAAATTTCTGATTGCCATTAGGAAGAACCTTCATCTTGTCCTTCCTAGCTAACTCCTTCAAAACATCAATCCTGACATTCCTGTCCAGAGCAAACCAAAAAATATACCTTGCAGAGTGATTACTCTTTAACTCCTGCATTTCCACCAAATATTCCACTATTGGCTCCAACTGATCCAGAAACTTTTTATAAGTGTGGAGGTTATCTAAACCTCCATAAGATTCCATTCACTAGCAACTATATTTATATCCTCATAGAGTACCTGGATACCCACCTTTCTGTCATCTGCAGACACAACATCTTACAATATTTCCTCCTATAGCCCTCCATTGCAGCAACTTCCTTCACCAAAGACCTATCACCAATGTAAAAGATGACTTTCTTCACCATGTCCAAGTGAGAAGCCCCATCTACATTCCCAGCAGCCCCAAAAAGCTCCAGAAATAACTTTATATCTTCCCCCATAAACATAGGCCACTTCCAGGACTTGATCCTGACAGAAGGCCTAACAGAAGCAGGATGATTACCATCCTAAGCAGCACCAAAAGTGCCACTACCAATACTAGAGAAAGAGGCTTCAGAAGCCATGGTCCAATGAATTCCAGAAAACCGATTTCCAACCACAGAAGAGAGTCCAAAAGTAACAGAAAATCCGAAATCTAACAAATACTCACCTCACTTTGGGCACCAGAAATGTAGACAATCCTATAGTACTAGCTATGGGCCTTGACCAAGGGAG
This sequence comes from Hemileia vastatrix, assembly GCA_030280995.1. Lineage (NCBI taxonomy): Eukaryota > Fungi > Basidiomycota > Pucciniomycetes > Pucciniales > Zaghouaniaceae > Hemileia > Hemileia vastatrix. The sequence goes on from JASXTE010000001.1 coordinate 44,890,796, forward strand.
TTAAAGTAAAACTGGAGAGAAACCCCTCTGTCCCTATGAGAAATACCAGGTGAGATGTATTTGCAACAGAAAATTAGAGACTGTTACTATACCCCTTCCAACACACTTTTTGACTGCTTAACAAGTCAAGACAGTAGCCAATAGTATACCACTGAGAGCCAAAGTGCCAGAAACCAGAAATGCACAAAGATCCACACCAGAAAAACAAATCACTGTGCACTTGTTGCACAGAAAACAGCGATAATACTTGATGTAGGTAGCAATGCTACACCAGAGAAATCAGATGCTAAAGTTGAGTTAAATGAAGAACTAACCTTGCAACAAACACAGCCAATTATGGCCAAAAAATAGTGAAAATTGAGTGAGAACAATTATATCTCCTCTGGATGTTTGTATGATAATTAAAGTTGCCTAAAACATTCTTATTCAGTATGTACACACAGACCACTATCTAAAAGCCCATGTACACCAACAAATTTGGTGTTCTTGAGTGCCAAATTTCATAAAACCCCTCTAGAAACGTTTCCAAGCCTTCTAGCACCAAGGCACGAAGACTGCCCTCCTAGAAGTGGCCAGACCTCCCTGAAGTCAGAAAACCACCAAAATCCTCCAAAAAATCCCATAATACTTAGAAAAATCTACTACGACTACTAAAACCTTTAAAACACATAATTAGACGATAAAAACTTTCTAGAGAAAACTTATCTCATTCTAACAGTACTAAGCACTTAACTCTAAGACTTAAGGTTAGGCCGTAAAACACAAAAAACAAAATTAAACTGCTATCTTTTAGAAATAAAAATGAGGAAATGACTCCTGAAAACTTAAAATATGAAAAATTTCATCAAAACATAAAATATAGAGAAAACCGGGGCTATCCAATGGTAGTACCCACATACCCATAGTCCCAATATTCACTGAATAAAACCAGAAAAACACCCAATTATTCAACCAATTTCAATTAAGACATACCAAAACAGCACCAAACAGCCCAACAAAGGCCTCTTTTAATTTTGGAAGACCACAACGTAAGTTAAAGTTTTAATATCAAATAAAATTAAAATAAATTGAGATGATAAATTAAAAGATTAATTTTAGTTTTAATAAAATAATAAGAATTTAATAAAAAGAGAGAATTTAAATTTAAGTTTAAAAATTTACAAATTTAAAACAACTTTTCCCTTAAAGTTCAAGGAAATACCAAAGCCTCTTTCCTTGCTCTCCCTGGCCCCCCTCTAGCTGACTTCAAGAAATGTTTGATTCCAGTAATTACATGGATTTAGATCTAAAACTTTGCCAAAGGTTTAAATATTTTATTTTTATTTATTTTTTCAATTCAATTAAATTTATAAAAATTAAATAAAACTTTAATTAAATAAAATATTTTTGCATAAATTTAAACAATTCAAAGAATACAAAAATAATTGTAATATAGTTATACAGTTACACAATATAATACTTAAAGATTTAGAAATATTAACTTTATCATATTTTAATAATTATGTAATTAAATATTGAGTAATAATTTTAATCAGACCAGTTTAACTATTTTTAATAGGTTACTGGCTGACAAATATCCTGTCCTCAAACAAATACCTTATTTTCATCTTCACTATAAGAAATGTTACTTTTACAATATTCAATAAACTAATCCTTTTAATCTTCATGATTACTAGGTTCAGAATCCTTTGAGTTTTAAATAACACTTATTCATTTCTTACAAGTATGACCTTGTATGCAAGGTTTAAAAAATTTATAGAAATTATTACCCTCTTTTCTCTTAGGAACAAGAGGAGCAGAAGGTTTTTTCCTCTCCACTGGTAACTTATTTGTAGTTGGTTTCACTATTCAACATTTATCTTATAATGATTATACCTTGTCTCATATTTTTGTTTTAATAATATTTCATTGCATAAATTAATAAATCCAGAATTATCTTTGATGGTTTCAGTTCTAGCTACAATAACGACTATGACTGATAGAGGCAATTTATATACTATTTTTTCTTTCCACTCATAATGATCCATTTTTTCATCTATGTCTATCATTATTTTTATTAAATTTATTAAATATACCATTTGTTTTTTCCAGTAGTTCGGTTATACCTTTTTTTCATAAAATCTTTATTAAGTGATTCTAAATTTTGGGAAACTGAATTGTCTTCCAATTAGTGCATTCAATTAAACCTAGGAGTAATTAATTCTGTCACTCAGAGCAGATTCAAACCATAATAAGGCCACATCTTTAAATAAAGATATTTATTTTGATGTAATTTATTTATCAGGTAATTTGTATGAAAATTTTAAGTTAACAATTCTTTGAATGAATTTTCGCCCATCAGATTTTTAATCTTGATCAAATGAAGGGTACTGATCAAACTTAGGCCCAATCTTATGGTTATTTCTGACTTCCTTCACCCGAGTAATATTTAATAATTCACTTACTTTGAATAGATAATTATATATTTCATCCTTCACTGATCTTTTACCTTCAGAGTCTATGACACTTTTTTCTTTTTCAATCATTGGTTTTTCATATGTTTGTTTCATATTAAGTGGAATGTTTTGCACACAAGAGGTGCTTTCATTAATCCTGTCAATATTTTTGAGAAGATAAGCTACTTCTATTTCTAATCTCTTTAATCTATCTTTTACTACAAGTAAATGTGATAATGTATCATTTATATCTGACAAGACAATTTTACCTGTCCCTCAATTGTAGCCATTTTATTCTTTGAATGCTCTAATTTACTGTATAAATATATAACCTTAGAGTTTATATCTTAATTCTGATTTTTCAAGTCATTATTTGAATTTTCCATGACCTTTAGTTTAGTGGAAGTAGTGCGCAATTTTTTTTAAGATTTAATAATACATTTTCTGTATTGTTTTTGCACTATCTTGAGAATTCTCCCAATTTTTCAATCCATTATATTAATTTTCTTTTGATTTTTGATTCCATTGAATTTTCTTTCATAAAATATTCAATAATATCAGTATTCAAGACAGTATATTTATAAGTTCCAAAATTCAAATATGCTTTTATATGGTCACTTAATGTAATAGGTCTACAAAAATAAGCTGTGTTTTATATTTAAAAAAGAATTTTTTCAGTAATTTACTTTTTAAATATCAAATTATTTGTACAAACAAAGAAAAAATTATTAAAATTCTTGTTTGTAAGAAAAAATTTATGAGTTTTTATTATATGGTCTATTATCTGAAATGATTAAAATATAATTGATCTATTGACAGATCTTTACTAAGAGCACTTTATGTTCAATTAGAAGTAAAATTATTGATTCTGATATCATAATTTTTGATATAACTGGGATTATTTTTCTGATGCCATTATATGTAGTGACCCAAGCCTTTTTAATTAATCCAAATATTTTTATAGGGATTATATTTACTATTGCTTTTTTTTGAATTATTACTTACTGGAAAATATATTAACAGAATTCTTCAAGCTGATTTGAAGTACAGAGACATGAATAGCTTGATTAGTCAGTTGTCTAGATGATTTAAATGGTCCAGTATAAATAGTGTTGCCTAAATCCAATTCAGTAATAAATTATAATTCAATTTATTGGTCTTAGTAATTTAATCTTGCTAATTATCAATGGTATACAGATTAAACAAGGTAGAAAAGTTAAAGTAATGATCTTAAACAATATTTAAAAGAATTTAATAGAACCAATGAATATGTATTATGATTTTTTGGCTATATTTGTAAGGTTATGTAAAATAATGTAGAATATAAGCCCAAATCCTCCTCTATTTATGCACATGAGTTTCCCAATGTTCACCCATATTATAACAATTATATACACAGCCAATGACACCCTAAACTAGCAGTTACACATGTCTATTAACCCAAGGATTAACAAAAATCAAAGGAATAATCATATCACATTCCAAAATACAAAAATAACAGGGGTTAATCAATCAAAATAAAGTAATAACTAAAATGAGATTATTTGCATGTAATTCTTAAAATAAAAGAAAAAATAAAGAATAAAAAGGCTTAAATATATTTTCTAATTAAGGGGGATCTACAGTAGAAATTAATTTCTTAATTATTACAAATTTATACATGAAATCCCTATCTAAAAATGGTTGATATAGCCTGAAAAACCATTGAGAAACCCAAAATAAGATGTGAAATGTGGTGCATCTGAATTAAGACTCTTTTCAGGAGCTTCAACAGATAAATCCTTGACTAAATAGGCAATTTTAAGTATTGTATTGAAATATGGGTGCCAACATTTAGGTAATTAATGAAATTAGTGCACATAATGAGGTTAATGCACCAATAATGAAATCAGGACACTAAATAAGCACCTCTTGCTTATTTTAGCATTCTTAAACATATGGAGCATACAATGTGGGGTAATTATAGTGTGAAATTACTAGATTTGTTAATAATTAAGCTATGCATGTGGGATAAATTCAGGCAGCTTGAGGCCAGTACACAGAAGCCTTTTCTAGCATAAAAAACATCAATTTTGAAAGGTGCTATTTTTATTCATTTAAGTAGCCAAATAAATAGTCCTGAATATGAAAAGATGATCTATCAAAGTAACACTCTAATATTACAAAATTTATAGTGCATATATCTAACTTTTAAGTGGTTTAAAGCAAATTTTTCATTATTTCACTATAATAATGAAAACAATCACCACACAATATGGGGGGCAGATTTGCTAGAAAGTCCGCAACCTTGAGCCCAAACTCACAACAGATTGAACACACATTGAGCTATTAATAAAGGAACCATACAATCAGGGATGAACACCACTCAGCAGAACAGTTTTAGGTGGGTTTTCAAGTAGATTTCAGTATGGGCTCAGTATCAGTTCAGTCTTAGTTCCATCTGAGTTCAGGTTGAGGACTTGCTAGCAAGTCCACCCTATATATTGCGTAGTGAATAGCTTTAAGTCCACTTAAAAGTTATAAAACCTTATTTCTAAGGTTCTTAAGATCAACTTAACATATTAAAACCTGATTTTAAGAAAACAATACCTATAAAAGGTGAATATATGCATGTATTTAAAGTATTACAATGGCATATACTGTATCAACTGACTTATTTCACTTATGTATACATATTGTATACTTTCACTTATTGCAATCATATGTAGTACATGTGTCTAGAATATTTTATATTCAATTTTTACTCAGTCCTGGGATTGTACAAGATAAAATTAGGCTATAAAACAGGTGAGCTGGAGTATAGTAAATGTTAATTATTCATTTTTCCCAGGTGTCCACATCCAAATCTTTGTGAAGAGTATCTTCATATACTCCACCTTGAGTATGTTTCATGATTGGTATAGATGTTATTATGTATGTAAATTAAAAATTATAGTGAAAGGTGATAAAAAAGATTTTAGACAAGAAATTTAAGCTCACAAATAAAGTATCATTGTTCTCAGGATCAGAATTGTTGGTAGCATCCTTTTTATCTTGTTTATTGAGTGCTAGATCAATTTACTTGTCTTAATTGTAGCTAATTTCAGAACCAAATAGTTGAGAGTTTCTCAGTTTGTAGATGATTCAAATTAGCTCTTTTTGCAAAGATATTTTCCATCTGTTGATCAAGTGGGCACATAAAATTGAGTTTTTCCAAAATTGAGGCAATTCCATTTTGGAAATCATCTTATGAAACTCCAAAAACAGTAGAAGAAAAAGACATTTTTGCCTTATTTTATTTTCTCTTATTAATTTTAAATCTCTCTCTCATTTTCTTGGTTCTTAATTTCATTTTACCTTTTGTTTTTTTTTTAGTTCAATTGCTATTTGCTGATACCCACAAAATTTTGAGGCAGTTGGATTTCCTAAATGTGTAGACCTTTCACAGCCAAAGTAGGAATTGCAGTGTGATAGATTCTAAAACAAATGGATTATTTACTATTGGTTATTTGAGTATACTTTTGAAAAAAAAAAATTTGAAAGGTAAAATAGAATTGAAACTAGGGAGAAAACAAAATATAAGTGTATGATAAACTTTTATGGATAAGAAAGTAAGATCCTTACAAAGATTTGCTGAGATAAAACTAACTTATATAGAAAAGAGAGTAAAAACATGAGCTTGATAAGGCTTTGATAAAAGAAATGAAAAATGAAAACTTACAGTGATGAAAAATATATAAATTTAAGTGAGAAATATTAATGAATAAAATAAGAAACAGGATGACATGGGGTTGGGGTAAAAGGGATCTGATTTAAAATGGATTGGTAGGATGTGTGTATTGGTGGGCTGAATTGTGGCTGTGAAAATGGTTCAAGAATAGGAAGTATTTGATGAAGTATTTTACCTTATGATTGAAGTGTGTAACCCATATTAAGTAGTTTTTGATGGTGTGTTGGAATGGAATATTGAGACTGAAGTCTTCCAAGAATATATGGTATTGTTTGAAACTTCCTATTGATTCTCTAACTGAGCCCAGATTTAGATTGGTTTTGTACAAAGGCACAGCAAGACATGAAATTTTTTTTGACAATCTTGCAACTACCTTCAAACCATGTCTGAGCTGGGCTAAAATAGGGTTCAAAAACTTGACCTACTAGTAAGTCATTCCCATTTTTTCCCTGGTATATGAATGCCTTTATTAGGGGGTGTCAAATTAGCAAATTAGAACTTACACCAAGGAAAATCTGGGGGTGAACTGCTAGAAATCCCCTCTCTTTGAACTCCAGAGTGTCTCTTGTCATTCCAGGATTATTCTCACTTTATAACAATATACAAAATTGTATTGGAAGTATATTTCTTCTCAGATTGACTATAGACAGAATATCAACTGATTCCAAATTATGCACAAGTTAATCCTCCAGAACTTGATTTTGGTCCTCTGTTGAGCACAAATTGAGCACAAATTGATCTAACCTAAGCTTATGCATATATAATAATTCAGGATACTTGCTCTATTAAATTTGATAATAAAATAGAATATTGATGAATTTATATAAAAAATAATTATTATGTAAGATATTAAATTATAGATTTAGGCATCATAGCAGGGCACTTAATCTATGTGACACATTAATACTGTATTACACAGTTTGAAACATTTAAAACAAAATGTGTCATTATGGGCAATGAGATTGCTTGGAAAGACACTTTCAAAATTAATACTGACAATAATACACAAATATGAAACCTTGGCATCTATCCAATAAAAGATTTTCCTTCTGATAAATGTATTTTTCTCAGTTACTCCCTGTTAAAAAGTGTCCTTGTGAGATTTGTCTTACATTCAGGGGGATAATTTGGCCACATCAAACTACTTCTATTTCCATGATTGACCAAAATATCATCCTCATTTCCATCTAAAGAGTTGATCTCATCTGACTGTGGCTGATCAAAGGGGTCCATCACAAGTTTAGCCAAAGTTTTGGTGAGCACTTTTTTGATGGATAGTGACTAACCGGTGCTTTCCAAAATTTTCCACCTGAAGTTAGGCTAAACTTCAGGAGGATAAATTAATTATGAATACCAAATTAACTGAAGAATACTTTTGCCCTAGCTACTCTGCATCATAGGAGTGTCCAACTGAGGTTTAGCCATAATTCAGGTAGACAATTTGGGAAAGGCACAGTCTGATGTGTTTACTATCTATATATGGCAATAATTATGAGTTTTTTATCAACATGGAACTAGAATTAATTTAATATGGCCAAAGTTTCCACTTGAAGTTTGGCCAAAATACAGGTGGAAATTTTCATGAGGATTACTTGATTAAATGAAGAATACTTACAATTACTTTCCATCATAAAATTTTCAACCTTAAGTTTATCAAAAATTGTGGTGACACTTTTTCCAGATCCAGTCATATGGGATCAACTCTCTATATGGAAATGAGAATCAATTTTTAGTTAATCATGGCATTAGAAGTAATTTGATATGGACAAACTGTCCACCTGATTTTTGGCCAAAAATAAGTTGGAAATGTTTATGAGGAATACTAGATTAACTAAAGAAGACTTGTACCCTACTACTGCCCATCATAAAAGTGTCCACCAGAAGAATTCTCAAAATTTTGGTTGACACCTTTGGCCTTGTCTGGCCATATGGGATCAACTCTGCATATGGAAATTAGAATGTAATTTGGCCAATAATGGTACTAGAAGTAATTTGATATATACAAAGTGTGCAGCTAAATATTGGGAAAAAATCAGTTGAAAACTTCATTTAGTTTTTCAAAAAATCAAAATAAGTACAATTTTATTCCTGATGGTGCTCATTTTATCCATCACCTCTTCTGAGCCTTGAAAGTAGGCATTTAGCTTGAATTTTAAATTTCATATAAAATCCCATTTATTCAACCTATTTCTTTTTATCCCTTTTTTTTATTTTAGATATCAATTTATTTTATGTAAAACAAATATTTTTCATAATTTTTTACCTGTATTTAATAAAATTACTAAAGGTTTAACATCACCCCATAAGCATTTGACACATATTTTTTTGCTTGTCACTGGACGACCTATGCACAAGGTCGAGGGTGTTCCTGGAAGTGAGATGAGGAGAGTAGTTTAGAAACTTCTTTGAAGCACAGAGGAAATGTTCGAGGGAGTGATTCAAAAATGACTCAAAGGAAGAACTACTGCTTCGAGATATGTTTGAGAAGAATTCTAATATAATTTAAAGTTAATATTAATATTCCTTAAGATCTCACAAAGGGTTGGAAACTCAATAATCAAAGATTTAGGATTGAGAAAGGATTACTGAGAAAATAAGGAAAGATACAATAATAATGATTTAACCTGAAGCTTTACCACTATTAACTATATATATGTTTTATAATTTAATTCTAAAGAATTTCCAACCAAAATCCAACCCCTTTTATATCCTTTACTCCTCCTCGCATTGACCTCATACCCATTCATCATTCTGCACACCACAGACCACCAAAATTACACCCGTTACACCTGGACCCTCCTCACTAACATCTTTCAATCCTTTAATCCTCCACTAACCATTCCGTCCATGCTTGCTACCCCTTTTTAATAACCCACAGATACTTTAATAAACCTTTTTTGGAGGACTATTACATTGACTATTGCGCTGTGCGTTGCTTATTGAGAAAAAGACTAGGACACACTATTGAGAGATTGACTAATTTAGATTTAGAGTTTAGATTAGCGCGGTTGAATAGTGAGTACACAAAGAAAGTTGCAGTTGCTATGTAGAATTGCTTTTTGCGCTTCAAGTATGGATTTAGACCTCTGTTTTATTGATTTAATGAGCTGCTTTTGCCTCAAGGTTCACGTGAAGCGTGACAGATGCCCAGGTATAAAAAGGCAAGCTACGTTGAGCGTGAGACATACTTTCCCACACTACTTTCTCTCCCTCTTGTTTTTTAATTATTTTATACTTTATTATGTCGACTTGTCCTACCCCAACTCCCACGCCTCCACACCATAAATCAGATGGTGGAATCATTACCCAGAAGTATTCTCAAGCATGCACAGCCTGCAAATCAATGGAGTACTTCTACGTTGAAAGCACAGCCACACAAGGTCCTCACCAGAAATGCGAGTTTTGCCGCTGGAGATGGGTGGAGTGTGATGCCTTGTCAAAAAATACAGACATTGAGCTTTTATTTACAAAAAGAAAATATTGGGTAATAACGAAGACCAAAGAGGTGGTCAAAGATATTTGGGAAGTATCATTCGGGGACGATCAGTCGGTGGGAGAGACTGAGGAGGAGGTTTAAGATACTGTGGCAGCCTGGGTAACCCAGGCCACAAGTAAAAAACAAGGGGTCAAAGAAGAGATAGAAGAATTAGTTGATGAGGATGAGGATGAAATCCCTATTTCAAGACGGATGCCAAAGAAGCAGCGGATGGTCATTGAGGATGACAAAGAGGAGAAGGAATTGACAGCGGAAGTCACCCCAAAGTTATTCTTAGAAGCTGACCCATTGTTTGAAGTGAGTCTGTTCTTCTTTTTATTTTAAAGAATTTTGTTACTGATGACCTATGTTTTAGAGTTCAGATGTCATTGCGGAGGCTTCAATTGTGGAAGCTGCACCATCCCTGCCAGTTGAGGCAAATCAACCAGTGGTTAATTTGAGGGAGGACAACAAAGAGACTCTTGACCAGGTATGGTTGAAGAAACCTCGGCAAGGTTGACGAACTCGATTCATCGAATATTTAAGTGGTGAGGTTGATAAGATTGTTGATTCTTCCTCCTTTGACGTGGCCAAAGAATTACTAGAAATTGGGGAAGTGGTACTAATAGGGAAGGAGGAGGTATTTGAGAAATGTAGGAAGGAAATAAGGGTGCTTTGGGAGAAAATTTGAAATGGAAGGAGAAAGAGAAGAAATAAAGAAAGAAAGAGGAAGGGAAAAAAAGTAGAAAATAATTTGTGAATTTATTAATTTATCTTTTATTTTGTTGTTTTAATTGAAAATGTTGATATATATTTTATAGGATTTTGAGAAACAAAAAGAAAAGAAAAGAAAAGAAAAGAAAAGAAAAGAAAAGAAAAGAAAAGAAAAGAAAAGAAAAGAAAAGAAAAGAAAAGAAAAGAAAAGAAAAGAAAAGAAAAGAAAAGAAAAGAAAAGAAAAGAGGAAGAAAAGAGGAAGAAAGAAAAGATTTGAATAAAATTTTGTTTTAAATTTTGAAAGAAGAAAAGAAAGAATGTTTAACTGAAGGAATTTTAGTTTTAAATTTTGAAAAAAGAAAGCTTTAAGTAAAAAAAAGAAATAGTTGATTGAAAACAATTTTGTTTGAGATGAAAATTTAATGAGAAGAAAAATTTGTTATTTGTGAAAGTTTATTTATTGAAGTTTTGAGGAATTTTGGTCATTTGAAAAGAAAGAAGAAAAAATAGTTTTTGAAAAAGAATTTGAAAGAAAGAAGTAATTTTTTTGAAGAATTTTAAAAGAGAGATTTAAAGGTTGAAGTAAAGTTTGAGAAAGATTGTCATATTGAGTTTGTGAAAATTTTTTGATAGTTCAAAGAAAAAGGAATAAGGGAAAAGAAGAAAAGTTTGAAAAGAGAAAAGAAAAAAGAAAGAAAATTAAAGGAATTATTGATTTTTAAGATTTTATTTTAATGAATTTTAAGATTTTAATTTTATATTTTTATTTTATTTTATTTTTTTAAATTAAATTAAATTTTAATTTTAGTTTATTTTTTTTATTTTATTTATTTTATTTATTTAATTTATTTATGTATTTTTAAAGAAGGTTGAAAAAAGCTTTTGAGAAGAAAAAAGAAGAAAAAAGAAAACAGAGTAAGGATTTTTTAGAAGAAAAGAAGTTTTAGAATTTTAAGAAAAGAAAAGAAATGAAAAAGCAAAAGAAAAGTGAAAAGTGAAGAGAAGAGAAATGTAAAAGAGAGTTCTAAGGTTTTGGTTTTAAAGGATATTTAAGATGAAAAGATTTTAGGAGTTCAGGGGCGTTAGAAACATTGATGGCTGGTTCCCAGGATGTTTTGTCTGAGTCATCAAGGAAGCCTTCCCATTCCACAAGGTATTGAAGTTTCCCCTTGCACATTCTTGAATGAAGGATATGGCTTTCTTCCCACTCTAGATGGTCTTCTACTTTGACTGGTTCTGGAGGAGGTTGGTTCCTGCCCGGGTATGTTTCTCAAGCCAGTTCCAGAAGAGATACGTGGAAAACAGGTTGAGTAGCCTGCCATTTAGGAGGTAGCTTGAGTCAAAATGCAGTTTTAGAGACTTTGGAGTTGATTTTGAATGGTCCCAAGAGTTTTTCAGCCAGTTTCTTTTATGGTTGAGTTTTTCGAATGTTTTGTGCGTTGAGCCATACTCTGTTGCCTGGTTTAAAAGAAGGAGCAGATTGTCAATGTTTGTCGGCCTGTTCCTTGTACCTTCAAATCGCTAATTCTAAGTTTGATTTAAATTCTTCTTGGAGTCCTGATATGGTTCGAAGATAATGTTCCACAGGATGACTAGTTCCTACATGGATTGAGTTGAATCAAGGATGTCTCCCATAAACAGTTTTAAAAGGAGATTGTCCTGTCAAAGAATGAATAGAGTTATTAAAAGAAAATTCGGCCAATGGTAACCATGTGGTACAATCGTCTTGTTGGTAACTGGCATACATTCGAAGGTATTTTTTGAGGATTTGGTTGACCCTATCAGTTTGCTCATCAGTTTCAGGATGATAGGCCGTGGAGAGATTTCTCTTGATATTGAGTTGCCGACACAATTGAGTCCGGAATCTGGATACAAACAATGAGCCTCTATCTGAAATAATATCATTAGGTAAGCCATGTTTGGAAAATACATATTCTAAAAACAATTTTGAAAGATCTTCTGCTGTAGCAGTAGTAGTGGTTTTAATGAAAATAGAAATTTTTGAAAATCTATCTACTATTACTAATATAGCATCAAAATTATTAGAAAGAGGAAGTTGAGAAATAAAATCCATTGATAAAGTTTTCAAGGTTTAGAGGGAATAGGAAGCAGTTGAAGAAACCCATGCTTCCGGTGACGGGGAGCCTTATTCCTATTACATTCATAACAAGATCTTAAATAGGCCTTGATTTCTCTGGTCATTCCTGGCCAGAAGAAATCCCTGGCTATTAACTTGTAGGTTTTATCAACCCCAAAATTACCAGCTAATGGAGAATCATGTCGACCATTGAATATCCATAATTTTATTTCATTATTGTCCGGTATGAATACTCTACCTTCAAAAACTAATAGACCTGACTCAATACTAAATCTTTTGGCCCCTTGCTTAGAGAGTATTTTGTCATTTATCCCTAAACAATAAATGTCCTTTGACTGAGCTTTGAGGATGTTGGATAGTGGATTTTGAAAAGATTGAATTATCATCAAATTAAGTTGATGAGTTGTTAACATTGATTCATTGAAAATTGATTTCACATTTGCTGGGTTCTTGTCAGAGAATGTGTCCCCCCGCTGTAAGTAAACATTGTCTCAACGTGACAAGATATCTGGGACAATACAGTTCTTATCTGGGTGATAGGAAATATAAAAGGGAAATTCTGACAGAAATTCAGCCCACCTGGCTTGACGCCTGGTTAACACTTTGGAAGACATAAAGTATTTCAAAGAGTTATGGTCAGTCAGGATTTGAAAAGGACTATCTTGGCTGAGAAGAAAAGAGCGCCATTTTTTTAGGCCAATGAAAAATAGCTAAAAGCTCCTTGTCATGAATTTCATAATTTAATTCTGCTGCAATGAGTTTTCATGACTTGAAAGCAACAGGATGAAACAATTTTGTTTCAGGATTTAATTGAGAAATGACCCCTGTGACAGAATAATTGCTAGAATCTGTCTCTACTATTGTCAAAGCAGAAGGATCAAATTGTCAAAGAATTGGAGCTGTGGTAAATGCAGTCTTCAATGCTTTGAATTTCTTTTGTGCTGTAGAAGTAAAAACAAAATGAATATCTTTTCTAAGAAGATAAGTAAGATTGGAAATAGTTTTAGAGTAATCTTTAATAAATCTTCAATAGAAATTGGCAAAACCCAAAAATCCTTGGAGGGATTTAATGGTTTTGGGCTCAGGCCATTCAAGGACTTTTTGGACCTTTTTGTCAGCCATGACTAAACCATCAGTGGATAACATAAAACCCAAAAAATCAATAGATTTAAGATGGAATTTGCATTTATTGTGCTTGGCGTAGAGACCCTGATCTTGAAGGCAATTTAGAACCTGTCAAACATGATGAATATGTTCATCCAGTGTCTTTGAGAAAATTAAAATATTGTCTAAGTAGACGACCACAAATTGTTTGACAACATCTTGAAAGATGTCATTAACAAAAGTTTGAAAAGTAGATGGTGGGTTACATTATCCAAAAGGCATTACTAAATATTCAAAACTACCAAATCTAGTGTGCATTGTAGTCAGTGGTTCATGACCTTCCGCAATGCAAATAAGATCAAATAAGATCATAAGCGCCTCTAAGATCAATTTTAGAAAAGAAATTAGCACCATTAAAAAGTGTAAGAGGCAATTACATAGGAGGAACTGGATATGCATTCTTCTTTGTAACTGTTTTGAGCTTTGTATAGTCAACACACAACCTAAGGCTACCCTCTTTTTTCTTTAAAAAAAGAGCAGGGGAGCCGGTTGGAGATTTACTGGCTCTGAAAAAACTTTGGCTAAATTCTCTGCAATGTAGTCTCAAAGAACTTTAGATTTGTCCTTTGACAAGGAATAGACAGGACCTGATGGAGGTACTAGACCTATTAACTCTATTTGATGGTTGTAGGGTTGATGAGCTGGTAAATTATTGGCCTTGCGGATTGAGAAAACATCAAGGAAATCATGATAGATTTCTGGTAGAGTTGATTTGGTCATCTTCATCATCTTTGAGAGAGTCTGTAGAGGGAAGATCCGAATTGAGAGAGCATAATTTTACTACTTCAAGGCAATAAAATCCTCTTCGAGTGAAGTGATTGAGCTAGAAGAGATAGCCAATTTCTCATTTAGAGAAAGATCAGATGCTTGCAAGTCATCTGGCAGAGATTTGTCCTCTAGCAGGAAATTGTCAGGCGGGTTGTTTAACTCCCTATTGACCTGCATTGAAAAATTTTAAATATACTTAGTGCGTGGGGTGATCAATCCCCGTGAACAATCAATTTCAGGATTTCAATGCGTTAAAAAGTCATGGCCAAAGATGGTATCATCCATTCTTGGGGCGTCCAAGACTGATAATTCCCACTCAAAGGGGGGAAAGTTCAGAAAGTTGAAGACCCATAAAACTTTCTTACTGACCCAATATTTGGGTTCCTCTGATTTGACCAAATAAATTGGAGTTTGATCAATATCTGTAAATGTCAGCTGTAACTTCTCGGCAAAAGATAAACTGACAAAATAAATTGAAGCTCCAGAGTCTATAAGACAACTGAAGGGGATATCCTCCTTAAAAATAATGAATCTCAAGTGGTTTAAAGCAACTCCAGTCCTTAAGACATGGAGGTTATGTGCACTGGGAGAGATAAGATAGTTTGCTTTGCACACAAGTAAACTATCTACTAGTTTTTTTGCTTCGAACTAGTACCTTCTCTTTCCTTCAACTTTACACAATCTTCTAGCTTGTGCTTACCCCCACAATACATATGTAACCCATTATCTGCTTGCCTCTTCCTCTCAGCTTCTTTAAGTTCCCCTTTTGGATCCAGTACTTTGCTGATATTGCCTGGGGTCGAGCCTTTTGGTCGAGGTTTGTCCTTTCTCTTATTGTGTTTGGATTGAGTTGAGGAGTACTGAGTTGTCTGTGGGTGTGAAGAAGGTCCCGATTTAAAATTTAGGCCTTGAGATTTGTTGGAATATCGACAATGTTGTAGTTGTCCTTGGTAAACGCTGTCGAGTTTGAGGGTCTGATCCATTAAATCTGTTAAAGTAGTCATTTTCTGACCATGAAGATTTAATTGATCCACAATCCTCGAAGGAAGTCCTATTTTGAAATGATACTTAAGAGCAGCATCATTCCAAACTACTCGAGTTTGAAGTGCTCTGAAGTTTGAGATATGTTCAGAGGCTTTACCATTATCACTCATGTGAAGGAAATCAAGTTCAATTTCTGCGTTGTCAGTTTCATTAGGGTCACCAAAAACGTAAAGATTTGGTCTTCGAACTTTTCCAGTTATTAATAAGTAAGTGGGTTTCTGTTGAAGATAGCATGAGAAGATAGGGTTCAAAATTTCTTGCTGCTTTTCCAGCTAGGAATGAAGAAGCATAAACAACCTTCAATTGGTTGTTATGTAACAGGAGCTTGCAGGTTTGCAAGAAGGGCCGCAATCTTTCTGGATGTTCTCCATTGAATTTATCTGGAGATTTCATAAAAGGAGTTTTGAATTAAGATCCCTCCAAAGACGTTGGATTGGAAAGAGTTTTCTTAAAAAGTCTCATGAAGTCTTCCAGCAAATTAGATGGTCCAGGTTCCAAAGGTTGACCAGAAGGGTGAGTAGCAGGGGTGGATGGTGCCTCATGCATCATATCCTCTCCTTCTTCTTCCTCACTAGAATCATCAAAATCCTGTGGGATGTCTTCTACAGATTGGACTGAATGTCCCCATTCCCTAAGGTTGAGAGGTTCCAAGGAGTGAATGCAGGAAGCAGGCCGTGTAGCTGTTGGCCTGCCTCTGGCACCAGCTCTAGTAGTAGTGCCCGTAGGAGGAGTGTGTTGAACAGGTTCCATTTAAAGAATTTAAAACACCTGAAAAAAGGACATAGTAGTGCAAAAGAATGAGAACTACGGAGAATTAAATTATACTGTCACTGGAAGACCTACGCACAAGGTCGAGGGTGTTCCTGGAAGTGAGATGAGGAGAGTAGTTTAGAAACTTCTTCAAAGCACAGAGGAAATGTTTGAGGAAGTGATTCAAAAATGACTAGAGGGAAGAACTACTGCTTTGAGATATGTTTGAGAAGAGTTCTAATATAATTTAAAAGTAATATTAATATTCCTTAAGATCTCCCAAAGGGTTGGAAACTCAATAATCAAAGATTCAGGATTGAGAAATGATTACTGAGAAAATAAGGAAAGATACAATAATAATGATTTAACCTGAAGCTTTACCACTATTAACTATATATATGTTTTATAATTTAATTCTAAAGAATTTCCAACCAAAATCCAACCCCTATTATATCCTTTACTCCTCCTTTCATTGACCTCATTTTTATTCATTATTCCGCACACGACAGAACACCAAAATTACACCCATTACACCTGGACCCTCCTCACTAACATCTGTTAATCCTTTAATCCTCCACTAACCATTCTGTCCATGCTCACTACCCCTTTTTAATAACCCACAGATACTTTAATAAAACTTTTTTAGCGGACTATTACATTGACTATTGCGCTGTGCGTCGCTAATTGAGAAAAAGACTAAGACACACTATTGAGAGATTGACTAATTTAGATTTAGAGTTTAGACTAGCGCAGTTGAATAGTGAGTACACAAAGGAAAGTTGCAGTTGCTATGTAAAATTGCTTTCTGCGCTTCGAGTATGGATTTAGACCTCTGTTTTATTGATTTAATGAGCTGCTTTTCCCTCGAGTGTCACGTGGCGCGTGACATTTCTATACTAATAAAAATAATAATATACTGGTGAAAAAAAATTGATCAAATGATAAAATATTATTTAAAAAGAAAGATCAAATAGCAGTGGATATGTTTTAAAAAAACACCAGTTGCACTGAAGAAGACCTGCACCCTAGATACTCACCATCAAAAAAGTGTCCAGAACAAGTTCAGCCCAACTTGTTCTAGACACTTTTGGTCAGGTGCAGTCATATGAGATCAATTCTCTATATGGCAATGAAAAAAATTATTTGATAAAAAACTTCACTAGAAGTAGTTTTATATAGCCAAAGTTTCCACCTAGAGTTCATCCATACCACAAATGCACAATTTTTTATCTTTAAAAAACAGTCAATTTAGTACAATTTATCCCTGATGGCTCTCATTTGCTTCAACACCTCTACTAGCCTTTGATAGTAGGAATATTACTTGGATTTCTTTTTTCATATTTTATCCCTTTAACTTAATTTTTTATTCCTCATATTGCTTTTGGATATCAATTAATAATTTTTAAAATAAATTATTTTCATATTTTTATACATTTATTTAATAATATTTTAAATGGTGTAACATCACCTGGTATGCATTTGGCACATGAGTTTTTTCTATACTTATAAAATTAATAATATAATGGTGACCAAAAATTAATCAAATGATATTTATGAGTGAGGCACAAAGATAAAATACCAGTAGACATGTTTGTAAGAAATTCTAGATGAACTGAAGAAAAATTCTACTCTAGCTACTCTCCATCATAAAGGTGTCCAGCACAAGTTTGGCTGAACTTGTGCTGGACACTTTTGGTCAGGTGCAGTCAGATGGGAACAATTCTCTCTATGGAAATGAAGATAAATTTTTGATAAATAATTACACTAGAAATAGTTTGATATGGCAAAATTATCATCCTGAAGTTTTGGTAAAGCTCAAGTGGATTTTTTTTTAATTTTTACAAAAAAGAAAATTTAGTCCAAGTTTAGCCCTGATTGTGCTAATTTGATTCAACATCTTATTTCTCTGTTTATTGCAGCAATTTAACTTGGATTTTAATTTTCATCTTTGATTTCTTTTATTTTACTTTATTCCCCTCATATTTCTTTTAGATAGAAGTTTATTTTTTGTAAAATAAATCATTTTCATATTTTTTTACCTTTATTTAATAATATTATAAAAGGTGTAACATCACCCAGTATTCATTTGGCACACAAGTTTTTGCCATACTGATAATATTAATGATATAATGGTAACAAAAAATTTATCAATTGATAAATATGAGTGAGGCACAAAGATTGAATAACAGTGGACATGTTTATAAAAAATTCCAGATGATTTAAAATGACTTGCACCCTGGCTACTCTCCATGATAAAAGTGTCCAGCACAAGTTTGGCTAAAATTGTGCTGGACACTTTTGTTTGCATGCTGTCAGATTCAATCAATTCTTTTTATGGAAATGAGACTGAATGATATCTCCATCATTGAACTGAAAGTAGTTTTATATGGACAAATTGTCCCCCTGAAGTTTGTCCAAACCTAAGGTAGACAATTTTTTACTTTGGTAAAAAGTAAATTTAATCCATGTTAGTCTATGATGGTGCCCATTTTTTCTGAAGCCTCTACTGGCTCATGATAGCAGAAATTATACTTAATATCTTTATTTCATGTTTGATCTCTTTAATTTTAATTTTACCCTTTTATTTAACCTTTAGCTTTTAAATATCAATCTTATTTTGGTAAAACTTATAATTTTCAGATTTTTTTACATTTATTATATAATATTATTAAAGTTGTAAAATCACCCAGTGTACATTCATTACACATGTTTTTGCTATACTAAAAGCGTTAATAATATAATGTTGACTAAGAATTAATCAAATAATAAATATGGATGACACAGAAAGATCAAATACCCATAGACATTTTTAAAAGGAAAACAAGATTAACTGAAGAAGACTTGCACCCTAGCTACTCTCCATCATAAAAGTGTCCAGCACAAGTTCAGCTGAGAATGTGCTGGACACTTTTGGTTGCATGCAGTCAGGTGGGATAAATTTACTCAATGGAAGTAAAAATGAATATTTGCTCAATCATTGCACAAGAAGTAGTTTTATACTGCTATACTATCCTCCTTATTTTTTGGAAAACCTCAGGTGGACACTTTTAATAATTTAAAAAAATGAAAATATATTCCAAAGCTAGAATGGTGGTGCAAATTTGGTCTGAAAACTCAAATTATCTTTGATGGCAGAAATTTTATTTGAATGTTTAATTTCATATTTAATCACTTTTATTTTACTTTTTTATTCCTCTTTTTGCTTTCAAATATTAATTTATTTATTGTAAAACTAATACTTTTCATATTTTTTTTACTTTTATTTAAAAAGATTACTAAAGATTTAGCATCTCCCAGTATGCATTTGGCTTACAAGTTTTTTCAACACTAATAACATTAATAGTATAATGGTGAAAAACAATGAATCAAATGATAAATATGAATTACACAGAAATATCATATACAAGTGGATTTGTTAATAAGGAGTACCTGATGAACTGAAGAAGACCTGCACCCTAGATACTCACCATCATAAAAGTGTCCAGAATAAGTCCAGCCAAACTTGTGCTGGACACTTTTGGCTGAATGCAGTCAGATGGGATAAATTTGTCAGCCAGGCTATACCAGGAGCCCTTTAAATTTTTTGTCAATTTACTTTAACTAAAAGAGGGCATAAAAACTTTCTTATTATGTATATAAATTAATCTTATATAGCATAATGAAATGATATAATTATTTTATCAAATATATATAAATATTATATTTATTTTATTAGTATATAAATTATTTATACATTTAAATTAAGTATGATATATATTCTATAAATTATGGCACATTTTTTATGTATTTAATATATACAAATTTATAATTAATTAATTATAAACATATATTATAACTATAAGTGTAAAATTGACTAATAATGTAATTAAATTAATTAATTAAATTTATATATTAAATAAACCTTTTTCATACATTATTAAAAAATAATATTGGGCGCTTTTTTGACCCTTAATTGTGTCAGTAAAATTATTAAATAAATTATAACACTTATTTAATAATATGGTATTAAAATTCTCACTTTAAATTAGAAATATCATTAAATTAATTATATGTTTCATTTAAACTAATTATTGAATTAATTACATAGTTAAAACAATTAATTAAAATTTCTTTATACTGGATTGAATTGATTACATGTATTTTTGTGTGAAAATAATTCTAATTGTTTTAATTAAACCCTTTACATCCTACTGTAATGTCTGTTTTGGATTCTTTTTCTCACAGTTCTTATTTTTAAGGCTTACTTAGTTACTCACTATTTTAATTAACTGGTTTGGGAACTTATGGTGGGAAAATTAGTTACTTATTCATGGGTTTAGCTAATTTTGTCATGTTTTTCTCTTAATATCTATGTTTCATTTATATTCATTTATATTCTTGTTTTAGCTTATTACTATTTTGTATGTACTGATTTGTGGAGCTTCAGAGGTCCCCTGGTCTATAAAAGGGCCTTGGGTAATCCCCTTTAGCCCATCACTTATTATATACACTCAACTCAATAAAATTTTATTTATATTACATTTATTTTATTTTTATTAGCCTTATAAAATCTAAATTTAAAAGTAAATAAATATTTTACAGTTTCATTAAGTCTTTTAGTAATAGAAAGTGTTTGCGGCGCATTGAAAATAACTACTCATTAAATAATTATATTAAAAATTATTAAAACCTCACTGTCATACAAAGTCCCTAAAATCTACTTGTTGCCTCTCCTTTAAAAAAACTATACAATTTTATTACTTTATCTAATTTCCCTTTTATATTACCTTTTCTTCCTCTCCGTTTTCTTCTTCTTTTTCCCCCTCTTCTAGACAACTTGCCAATAAATTTACTCTATTGAAATTAAAATGACATTTTTCTCAATCATTGCACAATAAGTAGTTTGATATTGCCAAAATGTCCCCCTGATGATTTTTCAAAGCTCATCAGGACACTTTCTTTGTTTTTATAAAAAAGAAAATATATTGTCCAAGTTTAGCCCTGGTGGTGCTCATTTGATCTAAAACCTCTACTTGTTATTGATAGTGGGAATTTTAATTAGATTTTTTTCTCTTATTTTATCCCTTTTATTTTACTTTTTTATTGCTCATATTGCTTTGGATATCAATTTTTATCTTTTAAAATAAATAATTTTCTTACTCTTATACCTTTATTTAATAATATATGATTAAAGGTGGAACACCGCCTGGTATGCAATATTCACACAAGTTATTACTATAGTAATAACGTTAATAATATAATGATTACAATAAATTAATCAAATGGTAAATTTAAATGACACAGAAAGATCAAATACCAGTGGAAATGCTTATAAGAAATCCCTTTTGAGTTTAAGAAGATTTGCTGTATGCCTACTCTCAATTATAAAAGTGTCCAGCACAAGTTTGGCCAAACTTGTGCTGGAAACCTTTGGTTGCATGAAGTCATATGAGATAAATTCTCTCTATGGCAATGAAAATTATATTTCACTCAATTATTGAAATAAAGATTGTTTAATATTGTAAAATTGTCCCCTGGAAGTCTGTCCAAACCTCAGGTCAAAATTTGTTAGCTATACATAAAAGTAAATTTAGACCAAGTCTTGACCTAGGGGTCCCAACTGTCCCAAAACCACTTCTGGCTCTTGATAGTAAAAATTTTACTTGTATTTTTATTATATTTGATCCCATTTATTTTCATTTTTTTTCAATTACTCTTTTAAGTTTTTAATATCAATTTTTTTTAAAGAACTAAACATACTCATATTTTTTTAACTTTATATAATAATATTATTAAAGGTGTAACATCACAAATTTTGCATTTGGCATGCAGGTTTTTTCTATACTAGAAACATTAATAATATATATGGTGACAAATAATTAATTATAAGATAATTATGAATGACAAAAAAAGATAAAAAACCAATAGAAATGTGAAAAATAAAAAACTGATGTACTGAGGAACACTTCCACCCTAGCTACTCTCCATCATAAAAGTGTCCAGCACAAGTTTGGCCGAACTTGTGCTGGACACTTTTGTTCAGGTGCAGTCAGATGGGATCAATTCTCTCTGTGGAAATGAGATTAAAAATGATGCTAAATAATTACATTAGAAGTAGTTTGGTATGGCTGAATTATCCACCTTAAGTTTTTCCAAACCTCAGGTGAAAAATATTTTATCTTTAAAAAAAATTAAATTTTGTCAAATTTTGCCCTGATGGCACCCATTTGTTTCAACACCTCTACTGGCCCTTGAAGGGAGGAATTTTCCTTGAATTTTTCTTTTTCATATTTGATCTCTTTTACTTTACTTTTTTATCACTCATGTTACATTTAGATATTAATTTATAATTTTGGAAAAAAAATCATTTTCATATTTTTTTAACATTTTTTAATAATATTATAAAAGGTGTAATGCAACATGGCATGAATTTGGCGCACAAGTTTTTTCTATACTAATAAAATTAATAATATTCTAATAAAAAAATTGATCAGATAATAAAATATGAATAACACAGAAAGATGAAATACCAGTGGACATGTTTTAAAAAAATAACAGTTGCACTGAAGAAGACCTGCACCCTAGCTACTCTCCATCATAAAAGGGTCCAGCACAAGTTCAGCCGAACTTTTTCTGGACACTTTTGGTCAGGTGCAGTCAGATGGTATCAATTGTCTCTACAGAAATGAAAAAAATTATTTGATAAGAAACATCACTAGATGTAGTTTGATATAGCTTAATTGTCCACCTAGAGTTCATCCAAACCACAGGTACACAATTTTTTATGTTTAAAAAACAGTCAATTTAGTACAATTTATCCCTGATGGCTCTCATTTGCTTCAACATCTCTACTGGCCTTTGATATTAGGAATAATACTTTGATTTCTTTTTTCATATTTGATCCCTTTAACTTAATTTTTTATTCCTCATATTGGTTTTAAATATAAATTAATAATTTTTAAAATAAATTATTTTCATATTTTTATACATTTATTTAATAATATTATAAAAGATGTAACATCACTCAGTATGCATTTGGCACACGCTTTTTTGCTATACTTATAAAATTAAAAATATAATTAAAACAAAAAATTAATCAAACAATATATATGAGTGAGCACAAAGATAAAATACCAGTAGACATGTTTTTAAGAAATACCAGATGAACTGAAGAAAAATTCTACCCCAGCTACTCTCCATCATAGAAGTGTCCAGCACAAGTTTGGCCAAACTTGTGCTGGACAGTTTTGGTCACATTAAGTTAGATGGGATCAATTCTCTGTATGGCAAAAAAAAATTTTTTTATCAAATTTCACTAGAAGTAGTTTGGTTTAGCTGAATCATCCACCTGCTGTTCTGCCCAATCTCAGGTGTATAATTTTGTATCTTTAAAGAAAAGGTCACTTATTAAAATTTAGCCCTGATATCTCCCATTTGCTTTAACACCTCTACTGGCTCTTGATAGCAGGAATTTTACTAGTATTTTTTTCATATTTGAACTCTTTGACTTTTATTTTACTCTTTTATTTCTCTTTTTACTTTTAAATTTCTATTTAATTTTTGTAAAACTAATCATTTCCATATTTTTTTACCTCTATTTTAAAAAATTATTGAAGGTATAACTTCACCCGGTAGGCATTTGGCACACAAGTTTTCACTATACTAATAACATTAATAATATAATGGTGATAAAATATTAATTAGATGATAAATATGAATGATACAGACTGATCGAATTCAGTAGACATGTTTATGAGAAATACAAGATGAAGGAACTGAAGAAAAATTCCACCCAAGCTACTCTCCATCATAAAAGTGTCCTGCACAAGTTTGGCCGAACTTGTGCTGGACACTTTTGGTCATGTGCAGTCAGATGGGATCAATTCTCTCTATGGCAACAAAAAAACTTTTTTTTATCAAACTTCACTACAAGTAGTTTTTTTTAGCTGAATCATCCACCTGTTGGTCTTCCCGACCTCAGGTGTATAATTTTTTATCTTTAAAAAAAAGGTCACTTATTTCAATTTAGCCCTGATGGCTCCCATTTGTTTCAACACTTCTACTGGCTCTTGAGAGCAAGAATTTCACTAGTATTTTGTCCTTCACAATTGATCTCTTTGAGATTAATTTTACTTTTTTATTTCTCTTTTTTTAATATCTATTTAAATTATTGTAAAGCTAATAATTTTCATATTTTTTTTCTTTTATTTAATAATATTATAAAAGGTGTAACATCACCTGGCATGCATTTGGCACATGAGTTTTTTCTATACTTATAATATTAATAATATAATGGTGACAATAAATTAATCAAATGATATATATGAGGCACAAAGATCAAATACCAATGGACATGTTTATAAGAAATACTAGATTAATTGAAGAAAAGTTCTACCCTAGCTACTCTCCATCATAAATGTGTCCAGCACAAGTTTGGCAGAACTTGTGCTGGACACTTTTGGTCACATGCAGTCTGGTGTGATCAATTCTATCTCAATAATTGCACTAGAAGTTGTTTGATATTGCCAAATGGTTCTGCTGAAGTTATGTTAAACCTCAGGTTGGCACTTTTTTGTTTTTCAAAAAAAGCAATTATAGTCCAAGTTTAGCCTCACTGGTGGGAATTTGCCTAAACATGTCTACTTGCTCTTGATGGCAGTAATTTTATTTTGATTTTTTATTTCATATTTGATCCCTTTAATTTTACCTTTTTATCCCTCATATTGCTTTTGTATATCATTTTATTTTTTGTAATACAAATCATTTTCATATTTTTTTACCTATATTTAATAATCTTATAAAAGGTGTAACATCACATGGTATGCATTTGGTACACAAGTTTTTGCTATACTTATAATATTAATAACATAATGGTGACAAAAAATCATTCAAATGATAAATATGAAGGAGGCGCAAAGATCAAATACTTGTGGACATGTTTATAAGAAATACCAGATGAACTGAAGAAAAATTCCACCCTAGCTACTCTCTTTCATAAAAGTGTCTGGCACAAGTTTGGCCGAACTTGTGCTGGACACTTTTGGTCACATGCAGTCTGATGTGGTAAATTCTCTCTATTGCAATGAAAATGATTTTTTCTTCAATAATTGCACTGGAAGTTGTTTGATATGGACAAATGGTTCTTCTGAAGTTTTTTTAAACCTCAGGTTGGCACCTTTTTTGTTTTTCAAAAAAGAAATTATAGTCCAAGTTTAGTGCCACTGGTGGGCATTCACCCCATCATGTCTACTTGCTCTAGATGGCAGGAATTTTACTTTAATTTTTTATTTCATATTTGACCCCTTTAATTTTACCTTTTTATCCCTCATATTGCTTTTGGATATCAATTTATTTTTTGTAAAACAAATCATTTTCATATTTTTTTACCTTTATTTTATAATATTATAAAAGGTGTAACATCACCCGGTAAGCATTCAGCACATGAGTTTTTGCTATACTTATAATATTAATAACATAATGGTGACAAAAATCAATCAAATGATAAATATGAGTGAGGCGCAAAGGTCAAATACTAATGAATCAATAGTTCTTTTTAATATTTTAAATTTTTTGATTAAATAAAATAGTAATAATGGATTATATTTTTCATCCACAATTCTACTCTAATGATTCCCACTGCACAAAAAGGGTTCACTCAGTCCTTTCTTTACTGCTTGTGCATATATTTTATTGCCTACAGTACTACAATTTTTTGTAGTGATTATCCCACATCTGATTCAGGAATATTTTTAAATAATATAAGTTTTTTTTACAAAAGACCTTATCATATCCAATATCCCTCAAAAAATACAACCTGTTTTTGTATTAAAACTCGTTAATTATTAAGAAATTGTTAAAATAATTAGATAAGACCCTGGCACAGCTAGATCCATACCAAACGACCTAAAGTCTTTTCAATATTGAAAACAATTAAATAAAATTATGATATCATACTAAATTATGGGCACCAACCATAATTCAGCACTTCTCATTTGCTCTGCCACCAAATCAGTGCATGTAGCATTTTTCTAATGTCAGACTGTTTTTCTTCCTTCCCTCACACCTTTAGTCCAGAATGAAAATTTAGTATGAGTTTTGGTCAAGTTGGTTTGCCAGTGCTATTTGTATGCAATATGTATTCATATTGCATATTTCTATTTATGCATAAAATATATTTGTTAAGCATCATTTTTTTGCATTTTTCAATCATAATGCATATTTATGCATATTCATTATACAGATGGATATGCATATAAATATATTTTATTCATATACATATATGCACCTTTTTTTGCATATTCAATATGCATATTTTTAATGCATATTCAATTTTCATAGTTTTATGCATATTCAATATGCATATTTTTTATGCATATTCAATATGCATATTTTTCATGCATATTCAATATGCATATTTTTATGCATATTTTTCATGCATATTCAATATGCATGTTTTTATGCATATTCAATATACATATTTTTTAAGCATAATCACTATGCATATTTTTTATGCATATTTATTCTGCATAGTCATTATGCATACACTTTGGATAGGCATTTCACATCAATTTTTAACATGCAATAAGTATCCACCATGCAAATTCAAATGCATATGCATCTATATCAAACACACAACATATATTCAAGTTTAATATTTGAATATTAAGGTATGCTAAGTGATGTTGTTCAACCTTTTGCCAAACCTGAGATTAAATGATGTTCAATGTGGTTCCTAAGCTCTGCTCAAGGAGGGATTGTTCTGGATTCAATCTGTGACAGTTTATTTTTTCAATGTTTTTTCATCTGATTTAAAAACAAATTTCTGAGGATGGTTTCCCAATAGTTTCCTGATAAATTCCTAATAGTTTCAAATAGAGGGAACTGCTAGCAGTTCACCTCCAGATTTCCTGTGGTGTTAGAAATCAGCAATTTATTTTGATAAAATCAGTGCTTAATTAATTTTTTACTTGTAATTCACATTGGCACCAACACTGATGCATTCAAAACCAAAATGATGTGCTGTTTTTATTCAAACCACTCCTTCTCATAAAAATTTAGCTTCATTAACTTTGAAATAGTCTATTTATTTCAAAAGTTGGAGGCTGGAATTCAATTACCTATTTGTGTTTAGAGAAGTCCTTTACTTAAGTGCTTATTTGCTAATGTTACACCCCCTATTTCTGGAGTATAATGCAGCTTAGAGTGAGTCATCATCACAAAAAATAATCTGGAACCTTCTAGCAGGTTCCAATTCCTAAATTCATTTGTTTAAAAATAAACCCATAATTTATGCTTCAAAATCTTATGTGCTTAATTCTCAATGTGCAAGATTTTTAGAATTTTTACAACTGAATAAAAGCGGAATCTAATCAAGAATAAGGATTTGTGCCTACTACCAAGTGAAATCAATATTTTTTTGGTACAAATCAAGATGAAATCAAGAAAACAAATTATTTTGAGTGAGTATGAGGACAGGTAAAATGAGAGACTTGCCATACAATAAAGAGACATATGAAGAAGCAAAATAATAAGAAAAAGGTGGACATTGATATAGTAGTGACAGTACTGGAGAAGATCAAAAACTGATAGAGCTTAAAGAGTATAAATCTGAGTTCTCAAAATATTTTTCACTGACCACATACAGCCATGTCAATAAAGGTTGATGTTTTCGTAAGTAAATTTACTACTTTTTCATCAGGTTGCTACATTTTTTTGTATTTAAACTGCCAGCAGCATGCAGCTCAATCTGGCTCCCACATTCCCAATATCAGAGAAAACTCCTATTGAGTTCTTATTATTATTTTTATTTTCTCACATGCATGGGACAGCCCCATAACCATTGAAATTTACTGATCCTAGACCTTTCCACCCAGTTCATTATCCACACTCCTTACTGATTTCATCCACCTCCCAATATCCTCACCTTTTTTGTCTTCAACCTCTCTGGCTGGTCAAACTCCCTCAAGAGCCCATTCACCACAAAAAATCAAGCCGCACCTGCTAACAAGTTCGTATCCCTATATTCAGTTTTAATTTAAGAGTAAATTTGATTTGATTTTGTGCTAGCTAGTGTGTTCATTTTTCAGTGCACAGTGTTTCCAGAAGAATTACAGCTGAGCTGAAATTGAGTTAAGTCATAGAAAGGGATTGACACCTGCTATCAGATGCCCATGTTTTTTTTGTAGTGATTGTATGTTTTTATTTGCTTTGCATATATTTTTTTTTCTGTATAACTTTTCTCTTTTCATTTTATTATTTTTATTTTTATCTTTTTTTGGTATTTTATTTTATAGAATTATGCCTTATGTACAATATACAGCTGATTTTAAAGTAGCTGTAGTCATGGAGAAATTGAAAGGCAAATCATTATATGACATAAATTATAAATAAGAGGGTTTCAGTTCTGTTAAATCTACACTTAACTTAAGTGCAAATTTCAAACCAAATCAGCACTTAAATTTTGCAAAAAAGTCACTTATTTCAAAATGGGTGTCAGTTATGACTTCAAACAGCACTTTTTTCCCAATTTTTTTTTTCCCAACCACATGTTGGCCACATCATCCTTTCCTTTCCCACCCTGTTCGTGTCACATGAGAAACCCACACCTCCATGTCCTCATCAATCCTTGACACACACTCCTCACTGAGATTTGAAACATTTTATCACAACATTTTAACCAGGAAAGTTTTTTTTCTTCTTTTTTTACATTTTCAACCTCTTAATCTCTTTACTTTAACATACAAGTTTCATAATGCCTCCCAAAAAATCCAACAATGAAGGGCAACCCAAAAAAATACTACATCACAAAGGTCTTTCTGTAATGCAAGCCCCTCACCTGAGAAATCAAAGTCTGGAAAGCTAAAAATGGAAGATTATCTCATCATAATCAACTTCCTCAAAATTAAATCAAATTATGATGACTTTTTTAGATGTGAGAAGTCCATCCTAATCAGACATCCACCTTCATCATAGGCAAATGGCTTCTTGTTGATGGAAAATGAAGTAAAAAAGAAAACAAAAGGGTGAATCAAAATCAATCCTAAGCAAATAAAGGAGAGGTTAAAAAGTTATCAATCAAAATATAAAAAGGCTAATTTTTCTTTCAATTTAACTTGCTTCTGTATAAATCTCAATGATTTGAAGATTTGGATTACAACTTTTTCCAAAAATCTCAATGTCATGTGTCCTTTCAATGAGGAAATGGATAATCTTTTTGGTTCCCAAGTTGATGTCAACCCTTGGGTTATACACTATTCTACTAAGGATATACCCTCTAGATCTCAACCAGCTAATAATACTCCCAACATACCTTAATTTCAAGGACATCAATCCCCTCTAGCTTTTAACCATAGTCCAGCTGAAGATTATTCTAAATCTCAAGAAGAACAATTAATTTGGAGTAGATCTGAGTCCTCAGAGCTCAAAAATTTTATGGTATTTTTCCTTTCTCTTTTTTCTTTAAATATTTTCTAAATTTCTCATTCTTTCTTTTCTAGTCTCCTCCTACTCAAACTAAAGTTTCTAAAAGGAATAACAACTCCATAAATGACAATCTTGCTTTGGAAGATGCTTTAGATGAGCTTACTGAAGACCTTAGATCAAACTCCAAAATAAAGAATCAGGCTTCAACTTCAATGAACATGAACCATCTTTTAAAATGTGTTAATACTTCAAAAACCTCTTTGTCCTCTCTTGATAATTATTTTAAGAAAAATAATATAAGTAAGATTTGGTCACTATATATCTTATTCAATAACATATTGATTTTTGTTCTATTCAATTGTCTCTGTAAAATCCTCTATTGTAAAAAAAACCTTGACTTTGAGAAGATGAAGTTTTATCATATGATAATGAAAGATAAAAAGTTCTTATATTTGGAGAAAAAATTTTTTTTGCTTCAATCAAATTTTTAAAGGCTAAATTTGAGGCAGAGGAGATGGAAAGAGCTCACCTTTGCTTGGAGAAAGCAAAAAACTTTGAATTTCAAAGAGAAATAGCTAGTCATGAATTGGAAAAACAAGTAAGTTTAAAAAAAAAGAATTATTACAGGATGTATAAAAATGGTCAATCCTATGAAGAAATTAAGAAATTACTTGACTTTTTAAATTTTTTAATTGTTTTTTTGGTTAATTGTTGGGGAATGACTTTAATAATTACTTTTAATCTTGCCAAAAATAGTTATATCATGATATTCTGATAACACTGTTTATCAAGACTGGAATCTAAATTTTTGCACTTTTAGAATTCCTGATGGTAAACTAATACTGACACCTGTTCAAAAATTCTCATTGAAATCATAATTTTATCACATGATAACCAATTTGTATTTCTAATTAAAGCTGAGTCAAAGAAATTCTATATCTATTTGAAAAATTTTGCAATACCCTCCCCTGCATTTTATGGAAGAAAGGGGTGTGTATCACCAAGTTTTTTTTAGTCATCAATTTTCCATGTCAGATTTGAAAATTTGGCAGTTTCATCTCCTGGATTTTATTGAAGTAATGGGTGATAATTACCAAAATTTAATAAAATTCTGTAAATGAATAATTAAAATAATTCAAACTCACTAGTTTTAAGGTAATGAAAATTCCTCAAGCTGAATTGCAGAAAAGTCTAGAAAATAAGTGTGGGACATTCCACAGGTATGGGCTAGAGGAGCCCCATGAGACAATTTAATGTTATCATGATTACTGCTTTTACAACACAAGGTTGTTGGCTCATTACTTTAGTTTATTAAATTGAAATATCAGATTTATTTATTAAAATTCATGAATGAATAAAAAATATTTGATGACTTTACAAATTCAAATACTTTTTTTATCTACCTAAATTTTTATTAAATTATTACTTTTACTGCCTTTTTTTATCTTGTTTATCCTTTGAATTAGCTTTGACTTATTTGGAAGGAGAAGTAAAAATGAGTAAAGTTGTGACAAGATTGCAAACCTGGAGGAGCTTTTGCTGTCTGGTGATTATTGTGAGAAGAGTTCCAAACTAATTTGATGATTCAATTTTCTAATCCTGTCACGCGCCACGTGACACTCGAGGCAAAAGTAGCTCATTAAATCAATACTAAAGGGTTCAAATCTATACTCAAAGCGCAGAAAGCAACTCTCCATAGCAACTGCGACTTTCCTTTGTGTACTCGCTATTCAATCGCGCTAGCCTAAAACTCTAAATCTAAATTAGTCAATCTCTCAATAGTGTGTCTTAGTCTTTTTCCCAATAAGCGACGCACAGCGCAATAGTTAATATAATAGTACATTAAAGGGTTCATGAAATGTCTGTGGGTTATTAAGGGGTAGTGAGCATGGACGGAATGGTTAGTGAAGGATTAAGGGGTTAATGGATGTTAGTGAGGAGGGTCCAGGTGTAACGGATATATTTTAAATGGGTTGTGGTGTGCGGAATGGTGGATTAGTATGAGGTCAATGCGAGGAGGAGTAAAGGATATAAAAGGGGCTGGGTTTTTGGTTCGACATTCCTTAGAATTAAATTATAAAACGTATTTATAGTTAATAGTGATAAAACTCTAAGTGAAAATCATTATTATTGTATCTTTCTTTATTTTCTCAATAATCATATCTAAATCCTAAATCTTTGATTGTTGAGTTTCCAACCCTTTGTGAGATCTTAAGAATTTTAATATTACCGTTCAATTATATTAGAATCCTTCTCAAACATAACTCGGAGCAGTAGTTCTTCCTTCGAGTCATCTTCGAATCACTTCCTCGAACTATCCCTCTGTACTTCGAAGAAGTATTTGAACCTTTTATCTCACTTGCAGGAAAATCCTCGACCTTGTGCGTAGGTCGTCCGGTGACAGTATAATTTAATTCTCTGTAGCTCTCATTCTTTGCACTACTGCATCCCTTTTCAGGTGTTTTCTCTAAATTCTTAAAATGGCACCTGTTCAACGCACTCCTCCTACAGGCGCTACTACTAGATCTCGCGCCAGAGGCAGGCCAACAGCCACTAGGCCTGTTTCCTGCACTCACTCCTTGGAGCCACTTGACGTTAGGGAATGGCAACATTCAGTCCAATCGGTAGAGGACATCCCACAAGATTTCTATGATTTTAGTAATGATGAAGAAGGAGAGGATACAATGCATGAGGCACCATCCGCCCCTGCTAACCACCCTTCTGGTCAACCTTCAGAACCTGGACCATCCAATTCTCTGGAAAATTTCATGAGACTTTTCATGAAGACCCTTTCAAATTCAACGTCTTCAGAGGGATCTAAATTCAAAACTCCTTCTATGAAATCTCCTGATAAATTTGATGGAGAACATCCAGACAGATTGCGACCCTTCTTGCAAACCTGCAAGCTCCTGTTCCATAATGACCCTCGAACCTTCAATAACAACCGATCGAAAGTTGTTTATGCTTCTTCATTCCTGGCCGGAAAAGCAGCAAGATGGTTCGAACCTTATCTTCTCATGCTCTCTTCAACTGAAACCCACTTACTTATTAATAACTGGGAAAAGTTCAAAGACCAACTCTTCACGTTGTTTAGTGACCCTAATGAAACTGACAACGCAGAAATTGAACTTGATTTCCTTCGCATGAGTGATAATAGAAAAGCCTCTGAATATATCTCAAACTTCAGAGTGCTTCAAACTCGAGTAGGTTGGAATGAAGCTGCCCTTAAGTATCATTTCAAAAAAGGACTTCCTTCGAGGATTCTGGATCAGTTAAATCTTCATGGCCAGAAGATGACTACTTTAACAGATCTAATGGATTGAACTCTCGAACTTGACGGCGTTTACCAAGGACGACTTCAACATCTTCGATACACCAACAAATCTCAAGGCTTAAGTTTCAAATCGGGACCTTCTTCACACCCACAAACAGCTCAATCCAAGCCTATTAAGGGAAATGACAAACCTCAACCGAAAAGCTCGACCCCAGGCGATATCAGTAAAGTACTGGATCCTAAAGGGGAACTTAAAGAAGCTGAGAGGAAGAGGCGAACAGATAATGGGTTATGTATGTATTGTGGGGGTAAGCACAAGCTGGAAGATTGTGTAAAGTTGAAGGAAAGAGAAGGTACTAGTTCGAAGCAAAAAAACTAGTAGATAGTTTACTTGTGTGCAAAGCAAACTATCTTATACCTCCCAGTGCACAGAACCTCCATGTTTTAAGGACTGGAGTTGCCTTAAACCGCTTGAGATTCATTCTTTTTAAGGGGGATATCCCCTTCAGTTGTCTTATAGACTCTGGAGCTTCAATTTATTTTGTCAGTTTATCTTTTGCCGAGAAGTTACAGCTGACATTTACAGATATCGATCGAACTCCAATTTATTTGGTCGAATCAGAGGAACCCAAATATTGGGTAAGTAAGAAAGTTTTATGGGTTTTCAACTTTCCGAATTTCCCCCCCTTCGAGTGGGAACTAACAGTCTTGGACGCCCCAAGGATGGATGATACCATTCTTGGCCATGACTTTTTAACGCATTGGAATCCTGAAATTGATTGGACATGGGGATTGATCACCCCACGGACTAAGTATATTTCTGATTCTTCAATGCATGTCAATAGGGAACTAAAGAACCCACCTGAAAATGTCCTGCTAGAGGACAAATCTCTTCCAGATGACTTGCAAGCATCTGATCTTTCTTTAAATGAGAAATTGGCTAACCCTTCTAGCTCGATGACTTCACTCAAAGAGGATTTAAATTGCCTCGAAGTAATCAAATTATGCTCTCTCAATTCTGGTCTTCACTCAACAGATTCTCTCGAAGATGATGAGGACGACCAAATCGACGTTTAAGCCATTAAATTGACTCTACCAGAAATCTATCATGATTTCCTCGATGTTTTTTCAATCTGCAAGGCCGATAAGTTACCACCTCATCGACCCTACGACCATCAGATAGAGTTAATAGGTCCAGTACCTCCGGCAGGTCCTGTCTATTCTTTGTTGAAGGACAAATCTCAAGTTCTTCGAGACTACATTTCAGAGAATGTAGCCAAAGGTTTCATCAAAGCCAGTAAATCTCCAACCGGCTCCCCTGTCCTCTTTGTAAAAAAGAAAGATGGTAGTCTTAGGTTGTGTGTTGAATATAGAAAGCTCAACACAGTCACTAAGAAGAATGCATATCCTGTTCCTCCTATGTCATTGCTTCTTACCCTTTTTAATGGTGCTAATTTCATTTCTAAAATTGATCTTAGAGGCGCTTACAATCTTATTCGCATTGCGGAAGGTCATGAACCACTGACTGCAATGCACACTAGATTTGGTAGTTTTGAATATTTAGTTATGCCTTTTGGATTGTGTAACGCACCATTTACTTTTCAAACTTTTGTCAATGACATCTTTCAAGATGTTGTCGAACAATTTGTTGTCATCTATTTAGATGATATTTTAATTTTCTCGAAGACACTGGATGATAATATTCATCATGTTCAACAGGTTTTAAATCGACTTCTAGTTCATGGACTCTACGCCAAGCATAATAAATGCAAATTCCATCTTAAATCTATTGATTTTTTGGGTTTTAAATTATCCACTGATGGTTTAGTCATGGACAACAAAAAAGTTCAAAAGGTCCTGGAATGGCCTGAGCCAAATCCGTTAAATCCCTCCAAGAATTTTTGGGTTTTGCAAATTTATATAGAAGATTTATTAAAGATTACTCTAAAACTATTTCCAATCTTACTTCTCTTCTTAGAAAAGATATTCCTTTTGTTTTTACTTCTACAGCGCGAAAGGAATTCGAAGCATTGAAGACGTCGTTCACCACAGCTCCAATTCTTCGACACTTTGATCCTACTGCTTCGACAATAGTCAAGACAGATGCAAGTGATTATGCTATCGCAGGGGTCATTTCTCAATTGAATCTGGAAACAAAACTGTTTCATCCTGTTGCTTTTGAGTCACGCAATCTCACTGCAGCAGAGTTAAATTATGAAATTCATGACAAAGAGCTTTTAGCTATTATTAACTGTCTTAAAAAATGGCGCTCTTTTCTTCTCAGCTTAGATAGTCCTTTTCAAATTTTAACAGACCATAATGCTTTGAAATACTTTATGTCTTCCAAATTGATAACCAGGCGTCAAGCCAGGTGGGCTGAATTTCTGTCTGAATTTCCCTTTTCTATTTCCTATTGCCCAGATAAGAACTGCATTGTCCCAGATATCTTGTCACGTTGGGACGACGTTTACCCACAGCGGGGGGACGCATTTGCTAACAAAAGTCCAGCAAATGTGAAATCAATCTTAAAAAAATCAATCTTAATGACTCATCAACTTATTTAGATGACAATTCAATCGTTTCAAAATCCACTATCCAACATCCTCAAAGCTCAGTCAAAGGACGATTATTTTTTAGGGTTAAAAGACAAAATACTCTCAAAGCAAGGGTCCAAAAGATTTAGTATTGAATCAGGTCTATTAGTATTTGAAGGTAGATTAGTCATAACCGACAACAATGAGATAAAATTATGGATTTTCAACAGTCAAAATGATTCTCCATTAGCTGGTCATTTTGGGGTTGATACAACCTACCAGTTAATAGCGAGGGATTTTTTCTGGCCAGGTATGACCAGGGAAATCAAGACCTATATAAAAGCTTGTTACAAATGTAATAGGAATAAGGCTCCCCATCACCGGAAGTATGGGTTGCTTCAACCACTTCCCATTCCCTTTAAACCTTGGGAATCTTTATCGATGGATTTTATTTCTCAACTTCCTCTTTCCAATAATTTTGATGCTATATTAGTAATAGTAGATATATTCTCAAAAATGTCTATTTTCATTAAAACCACTACTACTGCTACTGCAGAAGATCTGTCAAAATTGTTTCTAGAATATGTATTTTCCAAACACATCTTACCTAATGATATTATTTCAGATAGAGGCTCATTGTTTGTATCCACATTCTGGATTCAACTGTGTCGACAACTCAATATCACGAGGAACCTCTCCACAGCCTATCATCCCAAAACCGATGGGAAAGCAGAAAGATTCAACCAAATCCTCAAAAAATACCTTCGAATGTATGTCAGTTACCAACAAGACGATTGGACCACATGGCTACCATTGGCCGAATTTGCTTATAATAACTCGACTCATTCTTCGACACAACAATCTCCTTTTGAAACTGTTTATGGAAGACATCCTTGATTCAATTCAATACATGTAGGAACTAATCATCCTGCGGAACATTATCTTCGAACCATATCACGACTCCAAGAGGAACTTAAATACAATCTGGAATCAGCGGTTCGAAGGTACAAGGAACAGGCTGACAAACATAGAAAAACTGCTCCTCCTTTTAAACCAGGTGACAAAGTATGGCTCGATGCACGGAACATTCGAACGACTCTACCATCAAAGAAACTGGCTGAAAAATGCTTGGGGCCATTCGAAATCAACTCTGAAGTCTCTAAAACTGCATTTCGACTCAAGCTACCTCCTAAATGGCAGACTATTCACCCTGCTTTTCACGTATCTCTCCTGGAACTGGCTCGAGAAACATACCCGGGCAAGAACCAACCTCCTCCGGAACCGGTTGAAGTAGAAGACCATCTAGAGTGGGAAGTAAGCCGTATCCTTGATTCAAGAATGCGCAAGGGGAAACTTCAATACCTCGTGGAATGGGAAGGATTCCTCGATGACTCAGACAAAACATCCTGGGAACCAGCCATCAATGTTTCTAACACCCCTGAACTCCTTAAATCTTTTCATCTTAAATACCCTTTAAAACCAAAACCTTAAAACTCTCTTTTTTCTTTTCTCTGTTTTTTTTTCTTTCCTTTTAAAATCTAAAACATTTTTATTTCTAAAAAATCCTTTTTGTTTTCTTCTTTATTCTTTCTCTTTTCAAAATGTTTCAACCTTCTTTTAAAAAATAAATAAATAATAAATAAAATTAAATTAAAATAAAAGTAAAATAAAATAAACCAAAATAAAAACCAAAATAAAATAAAAATAAAAATAAAACAAATAAAAAATAAAAAATAAAAAAATAATTTTTTTTTTCTTCTCAATTTTCTATATACATTCTTCTTTAAAAATTTTTTTTCCTCGAACTATCAAAATTCTTCACAAACATTACACTACCATCTTTCTCGAACTTCACTTTAACTTCTAAATAACCTTTTTAATTCTTCGAAACAAATTACTTCTTTCTTCAAAATCCTCTTAAAATTTTATTTCGTCTCTTCTTTTCTTTCTTTTCTTTTTTCAAATAACTAAAATCCCTCAAATCTTCAATTAACAAACTTAAATAACAATTTTTTTCCTAAATTATCTCAATCAATTATTTCTTTTTTTCTTTCTTCTTACTTAATTCTTTTCTTTTGAACTTTAAAACTAAAACTCCTACAATCAAATATTCTTTCTTTTTTTTCTCATTTAAACTTCTTCTTTCAAAATCTTAAAACAAATTCTATTTAAATCTTTTTTCTGTCTTTTCCTTCTTTCTCTCAAAATCTTATATAAAAAGTAATAAAATAAAATAAAAATAAAATTCTAAATAAAATAACAAAATAAAATAATTAAATACAAATTGTTTTTACATTCTTTTTCTTCTTTTCTCCTTTTATTTTAAATTTTCTCTTTTATCTTCTCCCGAACCAATCCCTTCATCTTCTCCAAAATTTCCCTTACCTCCTTTCTACATTTCTCAAAGTTCTCCCCCTCTCCTACCGGAATCAACTCCCCAAGTTCAAGTAACTTGTTGGCTACGTCAAAGGAAGCGGCATTGATAATGTTATCAATCTCGCCGCAGAAGTCTTCAATATATTTTGCTTGTCGAACCTGACGAGGTTTCCTTGCCCATACTTGATCGAGGGTTTCTTCGTTTTCCTCCCTCAAGGTAACAACTGGTAATCTACCCTCCACCAACACTGCCACTTCCACCGCAGTGGGTCCCACAAGGGTTGCTTCCACATTTGAAGCTTCCATCGTAGGGACCTCGATGATGACGTCTGAATTCTAAAACAGAATCATCAGTAATTAAAATTATAAATTATAAAAGGGTGAACTTACTTCAAAGATCGGGTAAGGCTCCAAAAACAATCTAGGAGTGACCTTCTCTGCCACCTCCCTTTCCTCTTCGTCATCTTCGATGACCACCCGTTGTTTTTTCGGGGTTTTCCTTGAGATGGGAATTTCTTCCTCCTCCTTGACCAATTCGTCAACTTCCTCCTCGACAACCCCCCTCTTGTTCGCAGCCCTAGCCACCCAGATGTTCACATCATCTTCAACTTCTTCCTCATTTTCCCCCACCGATTGATCTTTCCCAATGGACACATCCCAAATGTCCTCAACTACTTCCTTTGTTTTAGGGATCACCCAATACTTCGTCTTAGTAAACCGACTCTCAATGTGGGAATTCTTTGCTAAAGCATCACATGCCACTCTTCTCCATCGGCAAAACTTGCACTTCTGGCAAGGCCCTCGTGTCGCCGTGCTCTCCACGCAGAAATACTCCATCGACTCGCAAGCCGTGCAAGTCTTTGAAAATTGCCATGTGACAACACCCCCATCCACTTTAGGGTGTGGAGGTGTGGGAGTCGGTGTAGGGAAATCCATCATA
The DNA here is from genome assembly GCA_030280995.1 of Hemileia vastatrix. Lineage (NCBI taxonomy): Eukaryota > Fungi > Basidiomycota > Pucciniomycetes > Pucciniales > Zaghouaniaceae > Hemileia > Hemileia vastatrix. Next base: position 44,929,479 of record JASXTE010000001.1, read on the forward strand.
GTGAGTTAAAGTAATAAAAATAATAATTAAGTAAAGAGGAAGGGAAATTAGTGTGGGAAATATGTTTCATGCTCAACGGAGTTCGCGTTCTTATACCTGGGCATCTGTCACGCGCCATGTGACACTCGAGGCAAAAGTAGCTCATTAAATCAATACTAAAGGGTTCAAATCAATACTCAAAGTGCAGAAAGCAACTCTCCATAGCAACTGCGACTTTCCTTTGTGTACTCGCTATTCAATCGCGCTAGCCTAAAACTCTAAATCTAAATTAGTCAATCTCTCAATAGTGTGTCTTAGTCTTTTTCCCAATAAGCGACGCACAGAGCAATAGTTAATATAATAGTACATTAAAAGGTTCATGAAATGTCTGTGGGTTATTAAGGGGTAGTGAGCATGGACAGAATGGTTAGTGAAGGATTAAGGGGTTAATAGATGTTAGTGAGGAGGGTCCAGGTGTAACGGATATATTTTAAATGAGTTGTGGTGTGCGTAATGGTGGATGAGTATGAGGTCAATGCGAGGAGGAGTAAAGGATATAAAAGGGGCTGGGTTTTTGGTTCGACATTCCTTAGAATTAAATTATAAAACGTATTTATAGTTAATAGTGATAAAACTCTAAGTGAAAATCATTATTATTGTATCTTTCTTTATTTTCTCAACAATCATATCTAAATCCTAAATCTTTGATTGTTGAGTTTCCAACCCTTTGTGAGATCTTAAGAATTTTAATATTACCGTTCAATTATATTAGAATCCTTCTCGAACATAACTCGGAGCAGTAGTTCTTCCTTCGAGTCATCTTTGAATCACTTCCTTGAACTATCCCTCTGTACTTCGAAGAAGTATCTGAACCTTTTATCTCACTTGCAGGAACATCCTCAACCTTGTGCGTAGGTCGTCCGGTGACAAATCCAAAATTGATTATAAAACTATGATACAGAAAATATAAACCATGTCTTTGATTTTAGCAGGTAGAGGAATAGAGTGTCCAGTATAAGGATTGATATAAGAGAAGATCCAAAAATTTAGAAAATTTGCATCATTTAAATTGTTATGTATCTTGTTATGAAATCCAGAATGAGTAATTATAACATTCAAAAATAATAGATACTCATTGCTTATTTCTTCCCATTTCGAGTCAGTCCAATTTTGTATTCCTATTCTAGTATTAAGTTCATGATTTACTTCAAATGATTTATTGTGGAGTTTTTTAAGCCTAAGAAAAATAAAAGAATTAAATGAAGCTAAGGTGTTCCATTTTTTAAATTAATTATCTTTTTCAGCTTTAGATAAATTTTTGAGTAAAGAATAGATGTCTATAAAATTTAAATGAGTAATATTTTTAATTGTTAAAGAAATTAATACACTTACAAAGAGAATAACCTTTAACAAATCCTGGTCTCCATCCAAAACCAATCATGATACCACCCATAAAATTCTTATTCCTTACACCACACAATATGGGGGGCGGACTTGCTAGCAAGTCCGCAACCTTGGACCCAAACTCACCATAGATTGAACACACATTGAGCTATTGATAAAGGAGCCATACAATCAGGAATGAACACCACTCAGAAGAACAGTTTTAGGTGGGTGTTCAAGTAGAGTTCAGTATGGGTTCAGTATGAGTTCAGTCTGAGTTCCATCTGAGTTCCATCTGAGTTCAGGTTGAGGACTTGCTAGCAAGTCCACCCCCTATATTGCGTAGTGTTATTGTTAAGAGAAACAAAGCCATTTTAAATAGTGTCATAATGAGATTGGATAGTTGAATAAAAGACTCAAATTTTACTCCATTGAATGAATTATTTTTGTAAATAAATTGAAGTTTAAAAGTATTACTGATTATAGCCTTAACTTCATCCCCTCCTATTTTGGTTAGATATTTTATATTTTCTGGTAAATTCTTGGAATGTTTATTTTTTTCAACTTTAGTTTTATAATACTTGATGTTTGATATATATTCACAAAAATATTCAAGTATATTTTTTTATAGTTCTTTTATTTTGATAAGAGAAATCATCATTTTTTATTTTTGAAGGTGTTGAAAAAGACTGAAATTAAGTATAAATTTAAGATGTTGATATTGAAGATAAAGATAAAGATAGACGTGTAAGGCTTGAATCAGAAGAAACAGAACTTTTCAACAATTTTTCTGAAATTTTTTTTGATGAATGAAATGAAGTAGATTTTGAAGAAGATAAAGATGATAAAGATGAAGGTAGACATGCAAGGCTTGAATCAGAAGAAAAAAAATTTAAAATTTCTTTGTGGATTTTTCTGAATTTTTTTTGATGATTTAAATGAAGTAAAGTTTGAAGAAGAAGATAAAGATAAAGATAGAGGTGTAAGGCTTGAATCAGAAGAATCAGAACTTTTTGAAATTTTTTCTGAAATTTTTTTTTATGATTGAAATGAAGTAGATTTTTAAGAAGAAGATAAAGATGAAGATAGATGTGTAAGGCTTAAGTAGGAAGAAACAGAATTTTTTTTCTGAATTTTTTTTAAAATTTCTTCTGATATTTTTTTGATGATTGAAATGAAGTATAATTAAAGAAGAAGATACATAGAAGATAAAGATGAAGATTAAGGTTTAAGGCTTGAATCAGAAGAAACCAACATTTATTTTTTCTGAAACATTTTTTTACTAGTCAAAAAAATGGCAATTTTATTTAAAAATTAAATGAAAACTCACATTATTTAAATGAAAAGACCTTAAAAATTTTCTTATTACTTTATTTAAATTTGAGGATTTTTTTGGTTAATTCTTCACAAAAAAAAGAGAAGTAGAAAAAAAAATAAAAATGTTCATAAAAATTTTCTGTCAATTTTATAGTGGCCCCCTCATTGGTCCCAGTAAAAATTTTCTGTAAATTTTTTATTACTTGCTATTCAGTCCCCTTCCTCCCCTTTTGAAACTTCTCCAAAGCCCAGTCCAAAATTCCTCCAAAATCCCCCCAAAACCTTCCAAAAAACACCCCCAAACCCTTTCCAAAACCCCCTCAATCCCCCCTTAGAAACCCCTTGAATTCCCTTCTACACCTGCTTAAACACCCCAGACCTCTCCAAAACCCATTCAAATCCACTTTAACCCTCCCTCAATCCCTTCTATACCCACTTTAACCCCCCCTGGTACCCCTCATATCTCCCTCCAATCCTCTCCTTACTCCCACCCCAGCTACTCCTTTGTTAAAAAAAAATTTTCATCAATTCTTTGTTAAAAAAGGAGTAGCTGGGGAGGGGGACCAGGGGGGAGATTGAAGAGGGTCTAGGGGAGATTGAGGGGGGGGGTTAAGGGGGTCTGGAGGGGTTTTAGGAGGGGTTTTGGAGAGGGCTGAGGGGGCTGAAGTGGGTGTAGGTGGTGATTGAGGGAGCTCTGGGGGAAAGGAAAGGGGGGTTGAGGCAGCCAAGGAGGAATGAAAGGGGGGTTAGAGGCAGCTGAAGAGAAGGGAAAGGGAGGATGTTTGGAATGAGGATACCAAGGAGGGGGGAAAGAAGAGCTAAAGACAAGGCCAAGGAGGGTTACAGAGGGGATGATGGAGAGTAAAAAAAGAGAAAAGAGGGAGAGAAAGAAGAAAAAAGAGTTTTAATTTAACCTTGAAAGCTAGAAAAAGAACCACTTACAAAAGAAAAAAAATCCAGAAAACAGAAAAAAACAAATAAAATTATATTTAGAAGAAAAAGATCAAAAAAATGAATAAAATGACTTACTTGAAGAGATGAGATGAGAAAATAAATGAAATAAAATTGTTTGAGGGATGTTTGAGGAGAAGAGAAAAAGATAAAAGGGATGAAAGAAAAAAGGAAAGACTGAAAAATTATGCAATAGCTAAAAATATGCTATTTCATGTTGATGTGGTGACCAAAAACAAATGAAACAGGGAAAAAGAGACTTTCACTAAAAATTCAAAATAAAATCAATTTTCAAAAATAAAATTTCAAAAGAAAGAGAAAAATAAATGTAACTTGATCATTTGAAGAGTATGAAAAAAATTTAAAAGGGTTTTGTTGAGAGAAATTGGAGTATTATTAGCACAATGATGGAGTGTATCCCAGTGGGAAGTAAGATTAATAGTAGATAAAAATGAAATGAGTTGTGTAATAATTTATGAAAAAATAACTTAATCTCCCAATGTGCTTGTGTGGTTGAAAGAATTTTGACCTGTATGCTAGTGGTTTGAGAAATAGAAGTGTTAGATATAGTGTGAGTTCTTTAAACTTCTTCATCTTCATACAACTCTAACCATTGATCATTGAGGTCAGTGAGTAGGTTAGGAAGTATAGTGCAACACAGAATACAGTTTATCACTGCTTCTATTTTGGATTTATTTCCAAAAGAACTTATTAATTCCCTTAACCTTGAAAAAAAACCTTTCAAGATTTGATAGAATTTTCAATATGAACTCTTGACTTTTCCAAATCATTGTTGAACTTAGCATTTTGACTGTCTCAGATGCTTCTCCAAAAAAGCAGGAAGTACATATTTTACATCCACATAAGTAGAATCTGCCAGAAGATACTGATCTTAATTGAAGAGTTTTTTAGGTTCTTTGAAATTTGAATTCTTTTATAGATGTAGGAGTCATTACATGAACCAGGATAGACAGAAAAGAAAGATATTAATTTTTTCATGTCACATATAAGCTGAAAAGAAATTGAATATCTATAGAGAAGATATAGTCACTTGTGTTAGTATGAAAAAGAAATAATGAAATTAAAAATAAGTTACCTATTTTTATAGCCAATTTAATTGTTTCCACCTTGAGTAGGTTTCTGACTCAAAGGAATAGTAGTACCATTAACAAAACCAATACATCATGGGAAGCCCTCTTTTTGCATAAACTGAGATGATTCAAGTCACTCTTCTTTATATGGCCAGGTGAGAAGTTTAGATTACAAGGAGTTTATAGCAGTGATGCATTGTTTTCTATAAGTATTAACAAAGACATACCCTAAAGAAAAGACATTATACAAATGTTTTAATGAAGATGTGCTACCATTGGAACCCAAGAAACATAGTGTGTCGGACAATTAAATTGAAGGATCATGTTGTGGTTTTTGAGAATCATTGTGAAATAAGAGGTGGTCATAAATAAGCCTAAGCAATTTAAGGAAAAATTCCTGAGAATTCCTGAAAAACTGTCTAAAACTGGGTAGTGATCAGTTAAGAAGGGTTTGAATGTTGTACTTGGGGGTATGAAGTACTTGAGGCTTTCTAGGAATAAGGTAATATTTCCTAGCCATTTTTGATAAAAAAAGAAAATCTTCTTCAAGATTGGAATCAGAAACACAATAAGAGTCAAAGAGGAGATCAAGAACTATGAAACTCATTGCTTGATGTAGGTTATCATAATTTGAGAGTGAGGAAGGCATGAATCATATATGGTATAATAATGAAAATGATGTACAATGTTTTGAGTTATAAAGTGTTATGCTTCAGAGTGCTGTGTATGAGTGGGATGATGCTTAAAAATCATTGAAATGGGACATTATGTTAAAATAAGCACTTTTAGTTGAGAAAGTGGGGATTTGAGTGAAATAAGTGACTTACTTTATTTTGAAATTTACCAGTGTTGGGGCTAGTGTGTTTCAGAAATCCGCACTTAAACAAGTGCAGATTTTCCAGAACTGACACCCCCTACGTTTTAGATAAGTTCATCAAAATTCTCTTTGAAAATGGTTAAAATTGTACCATTCAATGAAATCTGTAAAAACAGATCACAATAATTATCTCAAGAATGGATGTCCATTCAAGCTAGATGAAGAGCAGAATCTATTTATTCTTAACTTGGTGACACACAATCCAACTCTGTATCAAGATGAGCTACAATCAAATCTATTGGTACAGTATTGGATGTCAGTCTTCACAGTAAAAATTTTGAATGAACTGATTATTTGCCTTAATATGACCAAAAAAACTCAAAAATTCCACCCTGCTCAAAGTGACCTTCAGAAAGCAAATGAAAATTCAGTAATTTCAATGTATAGCCCTGCTTGCTTGGTATTTACAGGTGAGATTTCTCTAAATTTATTAAATATTTTAATTGAAAGTATGCTTTGTTTTAGATGAGTCTGGCATTTCACTTGAAGTTGAAACTCATAATGATGGCTTGGCAGTCAAAGGCCAACACACCATACAGATTTATCAAGCTATGAAAACTATATGCTTTAATATTATACCTGCAGTCTCTCTTACTGGCATTTTTTTCTGCATGATTCAACCTGAAAATTTCATTTGTTTTCATTTTGAATTCTTTTTAAAGAAATTTTTGGTAAGATTTTTTTGTATTAAATTTTTTTATTTGAGAATTCATTTGTGTGGTAGATGCCTAAAATTCAGGCATACCCACGACAAAATAGTGTCTTGGTCTTGGATAATTCTGCTTTCCACTATTGAGGTAAAATAGCAGAAATTTTTGCAAACCATGGTTATAAAATCATTTATTTGCTGACTTCCTCTCTTTTTTAAAATCCTATTGAGAAGTGTTTTTCTGTTTTAAGATCTACTCTTAAGCTTTATTTGAAGCTCATGGGTGGTTCTCATAATAAAGAATTAAATCTTGGTTGAGAAAAGGTAAATTTACCAATATTATGATGAGAAATTTGTTTTGAGCAACAGTTCTTATGACTTAAATGTATGATTTTGTTTTAAAATTCTCATTAAATTTTTCTTATTCTGGTTGTAAAACAAAATGGAAATGTCTTTGACTTTTCTTTGAGGTAATTAATTTTTTGTGTATCTATTTACATATTCAATCATCTATCCAGATTGGAAGTTAAAAGAATGCTCGGTACCCAAGTTTCTGCAAGTTTAGAATGATGATAAATTTTATTGGTGACTTTCCCAATTGAGTGTATTACTGAATCCTTTAAACAAAGTTAAAATGAGTTTTTTTGGTGAAGGTATGCACTATATGTCTTGCATTCATGCAACCTGCATATGCAATTTGAACCGGAACCCCCACATGTTCTATCTCCTGAGTATAGTGCTGTAACCCAAAGTATACCAGGTCAGTCCCGTCAGTCTATTATCTAGAATGTATCATGTATTCATTACTAACCTATAGTGCCATTTTGAAAAAGAGAGTTTTATAATACTAAGATATAGACACAATCCAAGATGGGTTGCTTCTCCTATCCAAAACTTATTTAAGACAGAAGATCCTGACACTGTAATTTATAAAGAAATTGAAAACCCAGATGTAATTGTGGTGGAGAAAAGAAGAGTAAAAAGAATATTTTATAAGAGACTTTTTAATGAAAAGAAGTAATATATCTTTAATATAATTAATCCTAATTCTGGATAGATCTACTCTCACTAAGTGCTGTGGTGTTCCAAAGCGGGGTAGGCCTTTGCAGTGCGTATTTGGAGGTATTTGGTATTTAGGGTATAGTTGGGGTTTTGGTGTTTTTATTGGTTTTTTTTAGCTTTTAGATTCTTGGTTATGTTTTTTAGGCTTAAGCTAGAGTCACTTATTATGTCTCAGCTTAATTTCCTTTATTTTCTCATCATTTTGTTATGTTTTATGTGTGATTAGCTTGTTTCTACAATTACTTACTGTTGTTTTGTTGTTTAGAGGGTGTTTATGGGTGTTTTTAAGCACTTAAAGGCCTAAAAGTGGCCGCCAGAACACATGAAAGCTTTTATGCATTTAGAGAGGTGGGAGGGCTGGATTTGTCTGGAAAAAATACAGAGTGGTCTCTGTGTGAGATAGTTAAGAAAGTTTAAGGACATTATATTTTATCATCAACCATCTGGTATACCTGGAATCTCTGTGCTTCACTTTTTTTCTGTGCGTTTGTGGCATCTTTTGGCTTGGTTTTGAAAATTTTAGTTCTTACTTGAGCTCAAATCTTTTCACTGTTTTCTCTGGTATAGTCTTGAAAGCTTTACCAATTATTATTTATGTCTCTGGTGTGGCTTTGAAACCTACATCAAGTATCATTTCTTTCTCTGGTGTGGAAATTGGTCTACATTTCAGCTCTTTGGTCTGGTAGTCTGTCTGGTGACTACTTTCTTGGATGATCAAGAAGCCAAGTGTGTTGGAAAGGTTTTTTAGCAAACAAGACTCACTTTACCTTAGCAGGCAATTCTCCCTTTTTTTTCTAAAGGGACAGGGGATTTTCTCTCTGTTTTCTCTCCAATTCCTTTGGTGAAGGCCTATAGCTATTACTATAGAATTGTTTACTTTTCTAGTGCCCAATGTGGGGTATCAATCTGCTGGATTTTTGAATCTCTTTTGATCTAGTATTTTCTCTTTGATGGATCTCTTTTGGTGGATTTTTGATTTTTGTGCTATATCTCTTTGTGGTTGGTCTAGGGGTCTTTTATTCTGTTGTATTTTGTCCCTCCTAGGTCTCTAAGGCTGTTGGGGGGGCATTGGCTATCTTTGGTGGATATTGGAGGGTGTTTTTTGGAATTTCTAGGATAGTCAGGATAGAGTCTTGGGATGTTTCAAGGGTTTTGGGAGAGGATGCAAGCAGGTTTCTGGCTAGGTTTGAGGTTGCTGCTTAGATTGATGGGGAATCACTGTTGGATATGGCTAGGCAAGTGATCTTTTTCACTGGTAATAGGGAGATGGAGAAGGATTTCTGGTATGTTAGGATATAGGGAACAGATTGGGGGAATCTGAAGATGGAGATGGTTAAAAGGTGGCCCACTTCTTTTTCAATAGTGGATCTTTATGGGATTGCTAGGAAATATGAATTGGAAGGTGATGTAACTTCTTCTTCTCAGTATGGAGAATTTATGGAGGAATTTGGGGAGCCTCTGGATTATCTTGTGTATAATGATATATTACCACATGAAGATGGGGCCAAGTGAGTATTTTGGAGTTCCGTGGGGAGGGATGTTAAGGTAGAGGTTCTGGATATCCTTTTCATGGCTTATTTGATGAAATATCTTTCAAATGGAGAAAGTAGGATTCCTGCTATGACTTTTTTGAAGGAGGTTATTCTGGAATATTTGTATGTTATGATGAATAGTGATGTGGGGTCTGGAGAGGAAATTCTGTTGGATGGAGAGGTTCAGAGGACTGTGGTGGAAAATTCAGCTTCTGAGGAGGTGTTGGATCCATTAATTTTAGAAGATGGTGATTCTGATGATGTTTGTGAAACTAATTTTTCTTTTCCAGATGATGCCATGGGATCTCAGGAATGTGTTTCACTGGATGTTTTGGAGATGTATGCACTAGAGGATCAGTGTATTCCCTCAAAGTTGGATGGATTATGTGGTGAGGAAAACATTAATTGTCATTATCAGGTGTTTTGAGATATTGGGAAAGAATCAGTGATGGATAATGGCTGTTTGGAGGAGGATGTGTCTGTTAGATTTTTAGATGGGGAGCAAGATTCAATCTTGGATCTATTTCTGATCAAGGAAAATTATTTTCAGGATTTTCCTTCAAAATCAGAGGATTTCTTCTTGGAGGAGGATTTTTACTTTGATGTTATGGATGTTATTCTGGAGGATGGAGATTCCTGTAGGGGGAAGAGGTATATATTGATATTTTGGGTGTCAGTGGTATAGAAGAAGATTTTAAAAATGTGGGGGAAGATCCAGATGTTTCAAAGGGTGGAGAATTTATGGATTTTGGTGATGTGAACTATGGTACACTCAGTTTATGGAGGAGGATAGAAGATTTATTTGGAGGTCTGATGTTGTGATATCAGTATTGGAAGAGAGGCGTAGGGGTTTCAGGCCCTAGAGGCAAACTTATTGGTTTCAATCTGAGGATTTCAAGAATCTGATTTCTCCAAAATGAGGATTAGCTACTTAATTAGTTTTGGTTTTGTTTAATTTAGTCTCTATGTTTTTGGTCAGGATTTATTTAGTTTTGTCCAATTCTTATTAGTCTCTCTGGTTCAAGTCTCCTTTTCAAAAAAAAATCTTAGTATCATGAAGTTGGAAGAAAAGAAAAATTTGAGTGAAGATGGATATTTTATTTAAAAGAAAATGATGATCATTGGTTATATTTAACCTCCAGAAAGAGGTTAAACTGCACAATTTGGACCTCCCCCAGGAGGCTAAACTGGCTGGATGTGATCTTGTTTCTTGTGATCAGGATGTTTTTGTTGATGAAGAAGGGGCTGTTGTTTGAGATGGCTCAAATTTAGAGAATTGTGTTTTGTGGGTACACTGGATTTTCATACAATTCAGTGGAGGGAGAAAGGTGTGCCAAAATTTAAAGATTGGTGTCCTGGATGAGCTGTTCAATTGGCTCATGTGCATTCTAGGGATTTTGATGACAGGGTTGTGCCCTTAGATGTTATTTGTTAGATTTTGAAGATGAGAACTGTGGTCAGTCTGGGTTTTATTTTCTTATAGTTCAATATCTGTTGACCTTAGAGATTCCAGATAGCTGCGATGATGATACTTGGGTGGAAATCAAGAAAAATGGTCCTGGATTTTATCTGTCAAGAAAAAGTTTTATAAGGAGGAGAAACCATAATCCTCAGGTTGTGGTGACTCTGAAGAAGGGTCAAGAGTTTTTATTGAAGACTTTTCATGAAGACCTTGTACATAGAGGCTCTGGGGAGACTTATAGAAGAATAGAAGAAAGATTTTGGTGGCCTGTTGTAAAGTTGGCTGTTCAAATTCAGGTCTAATCTTGTGAAGAGTGTCTGAGAAGAAGTCACTTGAAACCAAAAATGGTTGGACATGCTACTGGAGAGTCAACTGAATTTGTAATAGCCAGTCTGGATTCTGTCCATATTTAAGAGGGCAGTTTTAATTATTTGATTGTTTCCATGGATAATTTATCTGGTTGGGTTGAAGCAGTGCCTCTGATTAATTTGACTTCAAAGAATGTGGCAGAGTTTTTGAGGATGGAGTTGATTTATAGGTATGGGATGATTAAATTAGTTACTGTTGATGGAGGACCAGATTTTGGAGCAGAATTCAAGGAAGCTGTTACTAGTGTTGGGTACAAGAACAGATTGGCTACTCCTTATTATCCTGAAGCTGAAGGCATGTTTGAAAGAGGGAATTAAGTTTTGAAGGATGCTTTGTTCAAGATGTGTGGGTATAGTGCTGAAAATGGAGGCATTATTCACTTTTGGTTTTGTTTGCTGACAGAATTACTGTCAAGAGGTCTACTGGATATTTACCTTATGAACTTATTTTTGGTCAGAAGGCAGTTTTGCCAGTTGATTTGGAGGCAATTTCTTATTTGGGAATTGATTGGGACAAAGTTTGTTCAACTGAAGACTAACTATGTTCCAGAATGAAGCAGCTTGAAGGAAAGGAGTAATCTAATGAAAAAGCCTATGAAAGGATTATGAAGGTCATGAATCAGTAAGTTGGGTATTGGGATAAGATATTGGAACACAGGCTGAGGATTCCTTTAGAGCCTGTGTGGTAGGTTTTGGCATATTATTGGAGTTTAGAGAGTCAGTGAGGCAAGATGTTCTCTTAAAAGTGGAATGGTCCTTATAAAGTCAGGTCTAAACTCTAAGGATAATCATATCAGTTAGAGGAATTGGATTGGGAAGTCTTGAAGAAAAGAGTGGCTGCTGGCCAGGTGAAGAGATTTTATCCCAGAGGCACAAGAAGGGAAGAAGACTAACTCCGCAATGAGGCTAAAATATAAATCATTTTTTACTGGGTTATTTTTTTGGTGATTCTCTGCTTCTGTTGTTTTGGAAACCTTTTTTGTTAGATGGTACCCAGGGGGGCATCTAGATCTTTTTTTGAAAAGTGTAGGGGTGACTGATGATCTGGCTGCTCTGTATAAGAATCACTTCAGACTGTCTGTTTCCAACCCCTTCTTTTAATCTTGTTGAACCCAAGCATTGGTTTTCTTTTAACAAGTTTTTAGCCCTCTTTGACTTTAAACTGGATTTCTGTGGTCTTTATGTGCTGGTATTTTGATTTTGTGGATGTTTTGTGTGGGATGTTTGTTTTTTTGGAAGGTACCCATGGGGGGGCTTCTAGATTTTATTTTGGCAAGTGTGGGGGTAACTGATGAGCTGGCTGCTCTGTAGATCAGTTATCCCAGAATGTCTGTTTCAAGTCCTTGGTTTTATTTAGTTTAATCTTAGTTCTCCACTTTTATTCAGGTTTTTAGTCCTCTATGACTCTAAACTGGATTGTACTGTCTTTTTGGTTCTTGGATCTTTCTTGGTGGTGGATCACTGTTGGTCTCCCATCATTTTTACTTATTGGAGGGAGCCCACCCAGTGATTGTTTCTTTTACCTAGATTTGCTTCTGTGATTTGTTGTGATGAATTGGAATTGTAGTGGCCCTAAATTATTTTCTTTTTTTCTCTTTTTTTTCTTTTATTTTTTTAGTGAGGGTTGTTTATAAAATAAAATTTTTTTTGGGTGTACCACATCAGGGCCACCTGGATGTGGGAAAGCATTGGTGGGGAAAGGCTCATCAATTGGCTGGGAAATTCTATTTTTCTTTTTATATTATTACTTCTCAAGTTTTTTTATATGTTCAAATTACTTTTCAAATCTTTAAAATTCCTTAAAGGTGTATCCACATCAAGGTGCACTTGGATGTGGGTAAGGTATTGGGGGATCAGCTCATCAATTGGCTGGGGGACACCAGTTTTAATTATAATTTATTTTATCATATTATTGTTTAATTTTATTTTCTCAGCTCTCATATTCTTTGGGAATTATTAATTTTATTATTTTTCAAGTTTTTTTAGTATGTTAGTAGTTATAGGTAATATCTGCAGAATTAAATTAAAAAATAAATTTAAAAATTTAAAAATTTAAAAATTTAAAATTTAAAAATTTAAAATTTAAAAATTTAAAAATTTAAAAATTTAAAAATTTAAAAATTTAAAAATTTAAAAATTTAAAAATTTAAAAATTTAAAAATTTAAAAATTTAAAAATTTAAAAATTTAAAAATTTAAAAATTTAAAAATTTAAAAATTTAAAAATTTAAAAATTTAAAAATTTAAAAATTTAAAAATTTAAAAATTTAAAAATTTAAAAATTTAAAAATTTAAAAATTTAAAAATTTAAAAATTTAAAAATTTAAAAATTTAAAAATTTAAAAATTTAAAAATTTAAAAATTTAAAAATTTAAAAATTTAAAAATTTAAAAATTTAAAAATTTAACAATTTAAAAATTTAACAATTTAAAAATTTAAAAATTTAAAAATTTAAAAATTTAAAAATTTAAAAATTTAAAAATTTAAAAATTTAAAAATTTAAAAATTTAAAAATTTAAAAATTTAAAAATTTAAAAATTTAAAAATTTAAAAATTTAAAAATTTAAAAATTTAAAAATTTAAAAATTTAAAAATTTAAAAATTTAAAAATTTAAAAATTTAAAAATTTAAAAATTTAAAAATTTAAAAATTTAAAAATTTAAAAATTAAAAAATTAAAAAATTAAAAAATTAAAGAATTAAAAAATTAAAAAATTAAAAAATTAAAAAATTAAAAAATTAAAAAATTAAAAAATTAAAAAATTAAAAAATTAAAAAATTAAAAAATTAAAAAATTAAAAAATTAAAAAATTAAAAAATTAAAAAATTAAAAAATTAAAAAATTAAAAAATTAAAGAATTAAAGAATTAAAAAATTAAAAAATTAAAAAATTAAAAAATTAAAAAATTAAAAAATTAAAAAATTAAAAAATTAAAAAATTAAAAAATTAAAAAATTAAAAAATTAAAAAATTAAAAAATTAAAAAATTAAAAAATTAAAAAATTAAAAAATTAAAAAATTAAAAAATTAAAAAATTAAAAATTAAAAATTAAAAAATTAAAAAATTAAAAAATTAAAAAATTAAAAAATTAAAAAAGTAAAAAATTAAAAAATTAAAAAATTAAAAAATTAAAAAATTAAAAAATTAAAAAAATTAAAAAATTAAAAAATTAAAAAATTAAAAAATTAAAAAATTAAAAAATTAAAAAAAAATATGAAAATAAAATAAAATTTTATTTAATTTAATTTAATTTAATGAAAATAAAATAAAATAAAATAAAGTAAAATATATAAAAAAAATAAAACAAAAGTAAAAATAAAAATATTTTTTTCAACTGCTAATTATTAATTTTTTTTCTTTAATTGTTTTTTCCATTTCATAATTTGTATTATTTTCTGTTTTAAGTAATTTAATCTCTGGAGGAAGAAGCTTCTGTAGGCTGGTTTGTGACATGTTTGAGTTTCTGTTTCTTGTTGGGATTTGAGGATTCATGGCATTCTTTGAGGTCTAGTCTTCTGGAAAGATTGTAAGGGTTGTAATGGTCTGAGACTGGTTTGGAAGGTAGTCTTTGGGAGGAAGCAGAAGAGGCTGGATGAAGTGTTGGATGGTGTGCTTAATTATCCTTGACATCTTCCACTGGTCATGCAGAGCTTGCTTTTTCAGGGTGCTTTCAAAATCATTCAACGGTCCATAAAGAGCAAAGGCCTTTAGCATATTGGAACACATTATGCTTAAGTTATGTTTCAAATCAGTATAATCCAGAGTTAACATAGTCTCAAGGGGTTGGCCAACTCCAATAGTAGTTTCAGGAGGAGGGGTGCCATCTAAACAAGAAGAGTGTTTTTCAGATGTTGCATTTTTTTTGATGTAATTGGATGAAAGATTATGGTACTTACAGATAGGAAGCTCTTCAAAATTATATTCCACAGGGATTTGGACATCTGAAGCTTTGGAAAGATGTGTGTTGGAGGGATCAGCCAGAGATAAATATGAGTTTTCTTGGTCTTCTTCCAGTGTGTTTAGCGAAGGTGAACTAGGATGGAACTCTTCCTGGGGCTTAGCTAGAGAAGGAGACTTTTTATTGAAATTTTTGATGTTATTGCTATCCTTCTCTATTGGATTGGTTGCTGGTACTGGGGAACCAATATTTTTGAGGATTGGACAGGTGAAGGTAATCTGGGGACTGAATTTTGTCTTCTGGAGGAATTACTTGTAGAGAAGGGACTCACAGAGGATTAGTTGGAAGGAATAGGGGATATGTAGTTTCTTCTTCTGGATGGAGAAAGTGATTTTGGCTGTTGAGAAGTTTTGGGAGCTCTGGAAGGTCTTCTTGAAAATTGGGATTTTTTGGTGTTGTTGGACCTTGAAAATTCTTCTTGCATTTCTCTAAGAGCACAAGGAGGTTCTTGTGCAGAAGTGTTGTTGTTTTTGGATAATTTTGGTTATTTTATGGTTGTTTTTGAAAGTTTTGAGCCTGATTTTTGCTTCCCAGAATGGCGGTGGGCCACCTAGACGTGGTCTAGCAGCCTCAGAGCTGAATTTGAAGCTTTGAAGTGGAATTTGAAGAGATAAAAGCAGATTCTTGAAAATATATAGGTGGCCATTTATAAAGAGTTCTTGGGACAGATCTCCTGGATCTTCTTAAAGGAACTGAAGACAAAGAAGAAGAAGCAGGACCTAGTTCTGGAGATATGGTAGGAGATCTGGAGATGTATTTGTTAGAAGGTGAACACAGAGGTAAAGCTTAGTTTGGATCTCTATCACATCTTTTCTTCATTTAAATTCAAGAGTCACAAGCCCTGTTATACATTTTGGCTTCTGGAGTTAGAAGAGTAGATGTGCAGGGTCTGTACATGTGAATGAACTGTTTACAAGCATAGTCTTTAGGAGCAGTGAAGCAAGGAAGGATTGATGGGTCAACAGCAAGTGATTCAAGGTTTGAAATTATCTGTGGTGGAATAGAAATGTTAAAGAAAAAGAGATAAGAAGAGTTTTTTTGCATTGATGCATAGAAGATGAAGTGGATGTTGAAGTTCAGAAAGTGGAATGAGGGTGACTATTTATTAGTCCATCAAGACTCTAAAGTAAAATATGCATTAGTCCATCAAGACTACAAGCTGAAATATGCATCATTCCATCAAGAATTTAATCTGATAACTGGCTCTACAGTCCCCCAAGACTATATACTGAGGATTGGGTGTTGGTTTTGAAGATAAGCAGAGGGTAACCACAGGGGGATCCTCTGAATTCAGAAAAGACAAGTTTGGGGGTGATTGATGGGCTGGAAGCTCTACTCACAGTTACCCCAGAGTGTTTAGAGTCCCCCAAGACTATAAACTGAGGGTTTTTGAGTCTCCCAAGACTATAAAATGAGTATGGTCCCCCAAGACTTAAGACTGAGGGTAGTTTGGTGGACACATCCTATAGAGGGTTTGGTCTTATTTTATTTCTAAATCAAACTCATGAACTAGTGCAATTACAGAAGGGTTTCAAGAGAGATGGAAAAACTTTCTGAATTGGCCTTGAATCTTTGGATGATTTTCCTTCACTTATCAATGTCTTGTTGGTCCTTTTCAGGAGTTGATTGGAAGTAAGAAAGGAGGAGTTGTTTCTGTTGTTGGGTTTGATTTTTTATTTTTTCTTTGACAATGGGTATTGGGTTTGGGGGTGGTGTTTCAATGGTTCCTACATTTTCATCATCATCAATTACTGGTGGAGGAGAGGCTGAAGAAAATAATTAGTCTAGATTGGTATGGAGTGATAAAGTCTTTTATTCTGGTAAATCAGGGCGATGAGAGGAAGAAGAGGCTGTTGGAGTTACAGGTTTTCTTCTGAATGAATGAAGTTAGTTGATTATTTTTTGGAATGATGATGGAGGGTCTGGATCTTCTGGTGGAAGAGGATGCGCCAGGCTGAGTGTATGAAGAATCTGATATGGAGGATGATGGGCCAGGTCTGTGGCATTCTTTCTTTCTGGAGTGGAAGGTATAACAAGAGGTCCAGGCACTGCACAGATGAGGTTGTTTTCAATGCAGTACTGGCAAGGGCCCAGGTGAGAGGCAGGTCTGGAGAGGAGTTTGAAAATAGTTGTTAGTGGATAGAGAATGTGTACATTCTTGATTGGAGGGAGGATGTGGTGTTTCAAAGCTGGGTAGGCATTTGGAGTTTGTATTTGGAGGTATTCAGTATGTAGAGTATGGTTGAGATTATGGTAATTTTATTGATGTTTTGTTAGTTTTTATATGTTTAGTTTTGTTTTTTAGGCTTAAGCTAGTGTCACTTATTAGGTCTCAGATTAATGTCCTTTCTTTTCTTATCATTTTGGTATGTTTTATGTGTGATTAGCTAGTTTCTACGTGTAGTTACTGTTTCTTTGTTGTTAAGAGGGTGTTTTTGGGCATTTATAGGTCTAAAAGCGGCTGCCTGCTGTAGAAAATCCTATAGTACTAGCTATAGGCCTTTATCAAGGGAGCTGGAGAAAAACTAGAGAGAAAATCACCTGTCCCTTTATAAAAACACAAGTGATATTTACTTGCTAGTTAAATTAAGTCTTGTTTGATAAAGCTTCTTTCCAACACACTTGACTGCTTGATGAGCTGGGAAAGTAGTCCCCAGACAGACTACCAGACCAAATAACTTAAATGTAGACCAATGGCCACACCAGAGAAAGCAATGATACTTAATGTAGGTTGCAAATCCACACAAGAGACAGAAATAATAGTTTATATAGCTTACAAGACTATACCAGAGAAACAGTGACAAGAGTTGAGGTCAAGTAAGAACTAAACTTTTCACAACCCAGCCAAAAAAACACACAGAGTAAGTCTAGAGATCCAGATACCCCAGATGGTAGATGATCTCTTCCAACTTTATTTTATATCTCACACACATACCCCCTAACCAGATACCCAGCTATCAAAATGCATATAATAGTCTCTATAGACTTTACTGCTCACAGGCAGGCGGGCTTCCCATATGCGGGAAGCCGCCTCTAGGCCTACAAACACCCAAAAACAACCAAAAAATGTCTAAAACTACAAAACTACACAACTAATTATAGAGAACAGCTTATCACACATAACACACCAAAATGATGAGAAAAGAAAGGAAAATAAGCTGAGACATAATAAGTGACCCTAACTTAAGCATACAAAAATACAACTAAACAGCTAAATAATAATAAAACACCAATACTAAGCACCATTACTCCAACCAAACCCTACATACAAAAGACCCTCAAATACACATTCCAAAGGCCTATGCATCTTTGGAACACCACTCCGCCACCAGGCAGCCTGTCCACCTGCACCCATGGAAGCCTCTAGAGGAAATATTTATGCATGTAGAGCGGTGAGAGAGCTGGATTTGGCCGGGAAAAATCCAGGGCTGTCTGTGTGTGAGATAGTTAAGAAAGTTTAAGGTCATTCTAGTTTATCATCAATCATCTGGTATACCTGGAATCTCTGTGCTTCACTCTTTTTGTTTGTGTCTGTTTCATCTTTTGGCTGGGTTGTGAAAAGTTTAGTTCTTACTTGACCTCAACTTGTGCCACTGTTTTATCTGGTATAGTTTTTCAAGCTATACCAAGTATTATTTCTGTCTCTAGTGTGGCTTTGCAACCTAAATCAAGTATCATTGCTTTCTCTGGTGTGGACATTGGTCTAGGTTTCAGCTCTTTGGTCTGGTAGTCTGTCTTGTGACTACTTTATTGGCTGATCAAGCAGTCAAGTGTGTTGGAAAGGGGTTTTAGAAAACAAGACTCAATTTAATTTAACAGGTAAATATCACTTTATATTTCTAAAGGGACAGGGGATTTTCTCTCTGGTTTTACTCCAACTCCCTTTTTCAATTCCTATAGCTAGTACTGTAGGATTTTCTAAAGTGCTAGTATTCTAAGTTACTCCCACTTTGAAGATTTATCTTTAATACTATCCTTACTGTAGAAATAAAATAACTCTACAGCACTACTTATGGCTATGTAAACCCACTATGCACCCAAAATATATTATAATCACCTTTTTTATTATCTCTAATCTAAATACTCTATATCTGATTTTCTATTAAATATCTCTTTTCTTTAAATAGTGAGCTCTCTTTTATATACACTGTATGTCTAGAACCCTTCCCCTATTCTCTCTTTCCCAACTGGTTTTCCTGTACAAGTTCCACACTAACTAAGTTTATCAAACGGTAATCTAAGTACAGAATTACTATCACTCTATTGTAATAGTGTCTGAATTATCAAGCCAAAATCAACTTTTGGCGCCTTTCACTACACCTCTCTTTACATTTTTGATGATCCAATGGATACCTTTATTTAATAACCAGTAACAATAATTAGTTATACCTTTGTGGAAGTATAAAGGTTAGTATTGCACTCAAAAATATCCTTATATGGATTTAGGATAGTTACTTCAGAGAGTGGAAAGGCCAACGTAATTTT
This sequence comes from Hemileia vastatrix, assembly GCA_030280995.1. Classification (NCBI taxonomy): domain Eukaryota; kingdom Fungi; phylum Basidiomycota; class Pucciniomycetes; order Pucciniales; family Zaghouaniaceae; genus Hemileia; species Hemileia vastatrix. Next base: position 44,948,592 of record JASXTE010000001.1, read on the forward strand.
TTATATTTATTATTTTAAAAGAATGGATTTTATTTTGTGAAAATGGGTTAATTATACAATTCAAGATGAAACAATTATTTAACCGTCAAAAAATGTAAGTATAGGTTTAAAAGTGCATGGAATAACATTCACAAGTCTCAAGAATCTTTAGAATTTTTCTGAGAATTTTAACTATTTTTCTTATATTTTAATAATTTTAAAAGTATTTTTTGATTGTTTTTGATTTTTTATAGTTTACATAACTTTAATGATTCTTAGATCAATAAATAGGGTTTCACTGGCTGCCAAAACTTAATGGGAGGCTCCCCAGATGTAACCCCATCATTTTTAATTCTTTTTGTTTTTTTAATAAGCCTTTAAGGTTCTAATTGAGTCTGAAAATCTGTACCAGCTGTGGAATACTCCGGATAAGCTCTGTATGAGCTCCAGGATTCTCCTGAGGAAAGAGTGGGGCACATGACTTAGCTATGCCTATAAGGGCTGTAGAATCAAGATTTGTATCAGCCAGATAACTTATCATTGGTCAGAACAAGGTATAAAAACAACAACCATTGTTACATTTTACATAACATTTCATAATTTTTAATATCCTTATAAAAATAACAATATTATATAACACATTATTATTTTTACTCAACAACTCATTAATATTCACTTATAGGGTATCATTAGATATTTCTCAGCTTGAGTGACTCCATTTTAACATCTTTTTACAAAATTAAAAGTTTATAAAAAAATATAAATATTCAATCATTTAAATAACATTTCTATGTACCACTTTATTGTTGTATTTCTTCATCCTATCTTTAAAAAAACCAATTCCACATCTCTTAACCATTATTCTCAATTTTTCAACTGGTATTTCTTATAAAGTAGATTCTCTATCTTATTTATTCGTGAACCTATATTTTACTTAAAGAACAGGGTTTCTTAGTTTTATCCAACTCCCTTGGATTCTGCTTACAGCAAGGCAACTGTAAGAGTCTTTCTACAATTTCACATGCTGAATTTCTGAATGTTATTTTTATCAGTCACCTGTCTCAGTTATTGATAAACATATTTATTTATTTTTTTATAAGTAATAAAATTTAGTGAGATGTGAAATAAAGAAAGAAAAAAATAAAAGATAATTGGTCAGTCTTTTTACTTGCAAAATAGAAGTCTTGGATGCATTGCTTTCTATGGTAATAGTTATATAAGTATTGAATATATATATAACCTTTATTGATTATCATGAAACACCATTAGTTATGCCATCACAAACTTAATATCTGAATTTTAGTTTTATCAGTCACCTACAGCTGTTATGCAATTTGGTTAGCAACTAATACATTCCTACTCTAGAAGATAGAGCTGCCTGTCCAGGTGAGTGATAAATATATATATTCAATTTTTGTATAAGTAATAGCATTTAGTGAGATATTAAATAAAGAAATAAAATATAATTTTTCAGTGTTTTTAGTTGTAAAATAGAATTATTTGATGAGGAATCAGATAATAGATCATCACTATATATACTTATATTATACAAGTACATACTTAAAGATTGATAACAGAATAAATATGTAATTTATCAAAATCTACAAATAAATAATGGATTAAGAGAAAAAAATATAAATCACAATAAATTTATCAACTATCAGCACACTCTTCCAATAAAGCCTCCCTGCTTTATACATTATCCAATTCAAAGCTTTTTTTTTTCTTAATCAAAGTAAATGTGAGGCTGCTGTTTGGTGAAAATTTCAGCCAACATATCAGCAGTAGTACAATACTTTTTGTAAATCTTATTTTGCCAAACTTTTTTTTTCAACCAATGATAATGGACATTGATATTCTTTGAGCGTTCATTAATATTTTCTTCCTTGGTCAGAAAAATGGCACCCTCATTGTCACAGAATAATTCAGCGTAATTAATACTGGAAAGAAGAAGTGGTGGAAAGATGATTTCATTTAGAGAGAAAAATTGTTTTGATATCCTAATCAGTGTTTTTACACAATCACACATGGAAATATACTCTGCTTCAGAGGTTGGGAGAAAACCTACTTTCTGACAGTGACTATGTCATGAGATAGGACTACCATTAAGTATTATAACATAGCCAGTAATATAAAAGCATGTTGCTTTGAAATTGGCATAATCAGGATCACTTAAAGATTCAAGAGTAATACTATTGTAAATTTTTAGGAGCCAGATTCCAAAATTCTTGTTGGTCACAACATATTTCAGAAGGTTTAAAGAATGATGCCAATGGGTTGGAGAGTGATTAGAATAGTATTTTGACAATGCATTCAAAGCTTTACTAATATCATGTTGACTGGAAACAGCAAGAAAGTTTAGTGAACCAACAAGTTCTTGACATGGGTGATCCTTTCCTTCCAGTGTTTCATAAGGTGTAGGATTAAAAAGAGAGAATTTGACTTTTAATGGGGTAGAAATATAAACACAGTTAACAATACTAAAATGCTTAGCTAGGTCTTCAATATATAATTCCTGAGTGAGAGAAATAAAATAATTATGATAAGAAAGTTAAATTCCTTGATGGTAAGTAGGATTATTGTTTCTTTTCACTTTAAAATTTTCACAAAGATTTTTATGAAAAACCTAAAACCAAGATGGTGATTTGGAAAATGCAAGACCATCATCAAAATTTAAATGCACAAAAATGAAATCACATTTTTCTCAAAAATTAAACAAGGATTCATCTCCTTCAGCCTCAATGAAACATAATTTTTTCATAACCTCAACAAAACATTCCTCCCATTGTCTCAGCACTTGATGTGTACCATATAGTAATTTTTTCAGCTTCCAGACTTTTTCTTTTCCACCAATCTCATATCCCTTTACCTGGGTGAAATATACTTCATCCTAAATTAAAACATGGTGAAAAGAAGTTGAAGAATCAAATTATGATATGAGCCAATTTTTGGCTGCCTCAAGAGAAACAATAAACCAAAATGTTTCAGTCCTACCCACAAATGCATATGTCTCCCCATAGTCTATACCAGCCTCTTGATTATTACCAAGTACCACCCACCTAGCCTTTTACCTGGTCACTCAACAAAATTCATCTTTTTTCTGAGTAATAAACCAGGTACCCCCAATTAATTTCATATCATTATTTTTATTTACAAGATCACCAACTTGATGCTCACACAAAGATTCAAATTATTCATCCATAGCCTCCCACTATAGTGCAGCCTCAGGGCTATTCAATTCTTTCTTATAACTTAGGCTATCAGGTGTAAAGAAGGAATTTTTATGCTTCAAACAGGTCTATTGTGGTGTGACTGTGTCTCAGCTACTTCTGAGAAACTTTCTTCCCTAGATAAGTCATCAGCAGGGAATTCTGGAGTCTTTCATTTAAAGGTAAGTTTTAAATGTGGACATGGATCTTGTAAGACATCAATACTACTCTTTTCTTGAATCTTTTTCACAGCCTGGGACAGTGGGCATAACTATATCATCTTGTACATCTCTACTTGATGCAACCATGGATGAAAATGACATTGGAAGAACAGTTGAGCCTAAATTACTTGAGGTAATATTATCAGAGAAAAAGTGCAGAAAAATGTAATCAGGAACATGAATTTGAGAGAAAATATTGCTGAAATAGTTTTTTGACTTAAAACATTTATCATTTCAAGAGACAAACATCTTTTTACTTTTTTTATAATTAAGTCTATGTCTTTTTTTATTTGGCTCAAAACCAATAATTTCACATTCTGTTCCTCTTGACTGAAATTCACTAGAACAATTTTCCTTATCATTTAGTCTAACAGCTAGTGAACCAAATTTCTTAACAAAGTCATAATTAATGGAAAAAACTCCACCACCAGGGATAAAGGAATTGAGCTTCTTTTGTGGTGAATAGTATTTCAATTTTGAGTGAGGTAAGAGATTCAATAGCCTATTGCATTTCATAGCTCACTCACTCCATAGCTCTGGAAAACATTCATAATCAATTAAGACCATACATATTTTTTCAATAAGAGTTTTATCAAATATTTCAGCAACAGAGTTATTTTGAGGAGTCCTAGCTGGAGCCTGTTCTTGAGTTATACCACATTCATCTAAATTCTTGACAAAATGGCCCAACCCATATTCTCCTCACCTATCACATTTAAAATGTTTAGTTTTTCTCTCTAATTTATTCTCAATTTCATACTGATACTTAAGAAATTTAACGTAAATGTATGATTTGAGTTTCATCAGAAAAATAGTAGAATATCTTGTGCAGTAATTATTAAATATTAAAATGTATCTACAATCACCAATTGTTGGGGGATCAAAAGTTCCAACAACTTTCAAGTGAAACCCAAATAATGGTATTGTAGAAGTGGGAAAAACAGAGTTAAATGGACTCTTAACAATTTTTTTTTACAAGCAACACAATAAAATTTATGATTGATGAAATTAATATTTTATGAAAAAGGAAGATTACTAAGGGTCCTCCTGTTCATATTTCCTAAATGTGAGTGCCATTAAAATAAATGAAGTTTATGAAAGGAATATATATAAGCAGTTTGACTGGCATACCACAGATTCTGCTTTTGGCCTTTATGCAAGAATTTAGCCATTAAAAAGTTGCTTGAATCAAAAAAAAAATTCTCTTCTGGTAAAACATTGACAGTGAGACCCAAATGATTTAATTTATTTAAAAAAATTAAGTAGATCAAAAAATTTTGTACAAAGAGGACATTTTGAAAAATGAGTGGTTTAGAGATAAAAACATTTCTGCTAAGATAGGCTGTTAATATTTGGGTCTGAGTAGTATTAATCCTTTCAGGCGTAGCAAGTTTTGTGACTTCAGGTAATAGATCCTTATTAATTACCATATGGAATGTTTACCTGACTCTAAAACAAATCCTGTCCCACCCTTTTCAGAATTATCCATATAATCTGGCTCCTCAGGACAATTCACCTCAACAATAAATTCTTATTTTACTGATTCCTCATAAAATTTAGGGCTATCATTAGAAGAAACATTTAGATTTTTAAGATTGTCTCTTAATTGCATGATACAATTCTCATGTGTATGACTTGTATGTCTGAGAGGAAGCTTAAAATTCTTTTTATCCTTCTTAGTCAAAGAAGACAATCTCAGTTCCATTTTTTTCTTTAGCTGCTTGGCTTTCATTGAGGTTTTATTCTCTATATGCTCTGTTTCCCTCTGCCTGTGGTTTGCCTCAGATTTTTAATGTTTTTAAATATTTTCAAGGGTAAGATTATTGATTTTTTGGAAAAAAAATTGTGTAATACCTACCACCCAATATGGGTGGTGAACTTGCTAGCAATTCTGTAACCTTGAACATAAATTCATATCTAATTGAGCACACATTGAATTAGTGATGAAACAATAAGGAATAAAGTATGAAAATACATTGAACCTCTGATGAAGCTAGCTTGATTATTTATTGAAGTACATGTGAAATTTTTTTGAAACAATGTTGAAGCATTAAAAACACAATTTTTTTGTGGTATGTTGAAATCAGTCCTCCCCACAGCTAAGACAGTCTGCAAAGCTACAAAATTTTTAAAATATTTTTATACTTTGTTGAATGTAAAACTAGACAACCCCTAACTCAAATTGAAAGAAAAGTGATCTTAAATTTTTAAATAATTTTACTTAATAATTAATATATGGTGGAAATATAAGGCACTATAGAAAATCATCCAAGAAAAATATTTTGGGAATCAATATCTTCCATTATAATCCCACAGTAAGAATTTGAAACAAAAAATTGAATTATAATTATTAAAAAAGATTTAATTAACCATTAATAATGTACAAAATATCTGAAAATGTAAAACACTTGTAAAAATAAAGGGGATAATACTTTGGTGAGAAAATTAATCTTTATTATAAATATCTATTCAGTTTTCTATTCAATAAATAAAAAATATATGCATGTAATAGTATTTTTACTTTAGATCAGCCCTTTATCTTCAAAATATAAAAAAAATACATAAAATGAAATTTTGTTAGAATTAATAGTATAAAAATGTTTTTTTTGATTTCCATTTGTTTTTTTTGTCAATTACATTCCTGTTTCGATGCTATATAACATAATTCTCATATTTTATTATTATTTATTTTTAGAAAACTATCATTTACCTCTCCATTCATACCTTATTTCTTACATAAGAAATTTTCTTCAATAATATTACTCTGTTAAAAGTTTCTTTTCTTTCTCTCAATGAAATTATTTCTATAGTTTTATACCTTTTCTTCTGATAACAAAAACTCTCTGACCATTTAAAAGCATCCCTACCCCATTTGCCAGGCTGAGATAAAGTACAGAGACATGAACTGGATTTAATGGTTAGTTTTCTAGAAGATTTTTATGGTCCTACATTAACACTGTAGTACAAATTTAATAAGTATTAAAATATAACTCAATATGTGGGTCTCAGTAATTTTAATCTCACTAATTATAAATGGGTTAAAATCTTATAGTTTGTATAAAAATAGATGTAAAAATTTAGATACTATTCAAAGACTTTATAAGTGCTATTAATATGTATCGTAATTGTATTGGTTATTTATTTGATTGTAATGATAAAGAATATAGAAAACAAGACCAAAAACTCCCTCCTTTTATACCCAATAATTCATCAAATGTACCCCTTAATTTACCAGCTCTATACATGGCTAATTAGGCCTCATTCCAGCTTTTACACCCTTCCAAAAACATAAAGAGTGACCAATAACATAATTAGAATGATATCACCTGCCAAAATCCTGTAGTAATAGGGATAATCCATCAAAAATAAAGAATGAGAAAAAATGGAGAGTGTATGCGTGTATTACATTAAAATAGAAGACTAAAAAGGGAAAAAATAAGACTAATTATTACTCAATATTAAGAGGGACTAATCATGACATTAAACTACATGAAATCCCCATTCAAAAATAACCAATATTGACTGAGAAACCACTTAAAAATCCAAAAAAGGGCATGAGAGGTGGGGTAACTACATGCAGTCCTTGGAAGGCGCTTTTACAGGTAAATCCTTGATCAACTTAGTCAAATTTAAGCGTAGTATTGAATTAAAGTGCCAAGCTTGATGTTATTATTGAAATTAAGGCATATTATAAGGTCAATGCACCAAAAATTAAATTAGGACACTAAATAAGCGCCTGTCCCCTATTTTAGTGTGTTTCCCCACAGTGGGAGTAGAATGTGGGGTAATTATAGTGTGAAAAATCTAAAATTGCTAAAAATGAAGCTATTTACATAGGAAAAATGCAGGCAAAATGTGGCAAGTACACACAAGCCATTCATGGCTTAAAAAACACCAAATTTGAAAAGTGTTATTTTTATGCATTTAAGTAGTCAAATCAATAGTTCTAGAAAGAAAAATTGATCTTTCAAAGGGAATTTTTAATGTTATTAAATTTAAAGCACATATAGTCAACTTTTAAGTGATTTAAAGTGCATTTCTTGGTTTCACATAAAACAATGAAAACAACAGCTTTAAGTCTACTTAAAAGTTATGTAGCCTTATATTTAAGGTTCTTAATATTACCCTAACATTTTAAAACTTAGTATAAAGTACATAAAACTTATAAAAGGTGGATATATGTGCATATATAAGGTGTTATAATGGCATATATTGTATTTTATCATAATTTTTACTTATGTATACAACATGTGTTCATTAATTTATTGTTCCCATGTATAGTCCATGTGTTTTAACATAACTTATAAGTTCTTTTTACTCAGTCCTGGGGATATCCAGGATGACACTTTCCCACCCAAAAAATAATAATAAAATGATAAGTTACACATTTTTTTTTATTTCACAGGTATTCAGAAAATTCTGTAGCATTAAATATTAACTCTTTAAAGAAATAAAACATAATAAAATATTATGAGCACTTATTTTTAACCCCTCAGCTGTTTTAACAGAATTTTATTTCTGTTTAAAGTTCTTAAGAGGGGAGGATAGATTTGAAATTTATTTTTCAGGTATCCATTTATCAAATTCATTTGTTCTCCCCTTAAATCTTAATAAATACTCAGTTCTTCTCTCTTTAGTAAGGATTCTTTTCTTGAGAATTTTTTCAATCTCTGATTTTTCCACAATATCTTCAGGTTGCTTTTTAGGCCTTCCTCTTCTTAACAGAAAAAAGTCACGATCATTTGCATGGTAAGGTTTTAATAATGAGATAGGGAAAACTGGATGTTTCCTATCATAATGGGCATATAATATGACTTCCACAGCATTATTACCAACCATTTGGTTGTCAAAAAAACTACCTACCAAGGGATCCTTCAATTTAACATTACCTTGTAAGGTAAAATGTAGTGTTGAAATTTGGACTTCATCTACTTTTTTGAATTCAAATTCTTTATGAGATTTATCCCACCTTTTCTTTTCATATTAAAATGTTCTATGGATGAATTTTTCTGCATGCTTTCTACACATTTGTTGCATATGAATAAAGGAGTTAGTACTAGGGTGTATATCTAACCTTGTTAATTTATTTAAATGATTTACTGGGGTGTTTGGTACATATCCCAGCCAAAATTCAAATAGTTTTTTCTCTGTTACAGAATGAGTTGTTCTATTATAAGCAAAATCAAGGCCAGGAATTAATGTTACTCAGCTATATGTGAATTTATCATTATCTTTGTATTTTAATCCAAAGGCACAATATCTTCTGATCATGTCTTCCATAATCTGTTTCATTCTCTCAGAGAGCCCATCAGTTTGTGGATGGTGTGCTGTAGACAATTTCAATTTACAACCTGATACTTCCATCAAAGATGTCCCGATCTCTGAAGTAAATTTAGGGTCTCTGTCAGAGATTATGGCTTTGGGGAACCCAGAAGTATTCATCATTTGAGTCCACCATAGTTATGTCAAGTCTTTTGTAGATACCTCTTTATGGGTAGGGATAAATTTTCACATTTTTGTTTATCTATCTACAAATAACCAGCAAGAATAGAAACTTACTTTTCCTGCTAATGGCAAGCCAGTAACAAAGCCCATGTCTATAATTTCCCATGGAGCTTTTGGCTGCTCTATAGGTTGTAACATTCCAGCTCTCTTCCCAGTCAATCTTTTATATTTCTGACAAGAGTCCCATGTCTCTATGTATTTTTGTAAATCTTCTTTCATGTTTATCCACCAGTCAGTATTCTTGACTCTAGTTAATTTTTTTTAAAAATCAAAATGACCAGCTAAGATATCATCATGACAAGTACTTAACATCAACTCTTTCATAGAAGGTGTTATAACTATTACATTACTTAGTTTTTTTCTGTAATATATGTATCCATCTTCAACTGGTAGTTTACCTTTTTCCAATTTATTTTTCTACTTTGAAGGTAAGGTTTTAATTAATGCACTCATAGAGGTATTTGTTGGATCATTTGAAATGGTATATAATTTAAACGAATCTTTATCAGATGAATATTTTTCTAATATATTTTACATAAATTCTTCCTTTAAATACACTATATAAATCCCAAATGTATTTATTACCTTATTTTCAGGTACATAAGCTAGGTTGTCACTATCATTTGGCAAAGGACTTCTAGATAATAAATCCACATTAGAATGTAACTTTTCTGCTCTATGAGTGATTGTCATTCTTCCTCTTTACTCTTGTACAGCTATTCTCCATCTAAACATGTGCCTATTAGGTGTTTTCATGTTTAGTAATGATTTTACTGCACTGCAATCTGTTATTAATTCAAACTTCTGGTCTTCCAGATATTAATGAAGTTTTTCCAGGGCCCACACAACAGCTTAAAATTCCAGCTTTGAGGCACCATACCTTAATTCTTTCTTTCTTAGGGTTCTGGATATATAACAGATAACTACTTCAAATAATTTACCATTTATTATTTGCTTTTTCTGTAAATAAGCACCTAATCCTGTAAAGCTTGCATCAGTATACAAGATAAAAGGGATGTTAAAATCTGGAAGTCCCAATATTGGAGCTGAAATTAAATATTCCTCTAATTTATCAAAGTCATGTTGTCCTTCATTATTCCAAATTAAAGCCCCATTTTTCCAGATTTATGTTGTTAAAGGTGCTGCCATGGATTGGTAGTTTTTTATATACTGCCTATAATATCCACACATACCTGAAAAACTTTGAAAATCTCTGACATTTTTAGATATACTTATTTTTTTATTGCTGTCACTTAATTCTGCTCAAAACAAATTTTCAATCCAGATACAACATGTCTAAGTACTTTCAAGTATTGAAACCCAAACTTACATTTCTTTAATGCAATCATCATATTAATTTTATCCATCTTTTGAAATACTCTTTTCAGGTGATTTAAATTTTCATCATATGTTTTTGAAAACACTATTATTTTATCAAGCTAAACTAAAAGCCATCCTTCAACCATTTCCTGATGAAAAACTCTATCCATAAATTTTTGGAAGACTGAAGGGGCATTCATTTGGCCAAAAGGCAATCTCACATATTTATATATACCCATGTGTGTGGTTATGAGTAAGAAATTCTGAAAATTCTTTTCCACAAGAATCTAGTGGTAACCTTTGTTTCCATCCAGACAGGAAATATATTTTGCACCTTGTAAGGTAGCATGGATAGAAGCTATCCTTGGTAGAGGGTAAATATCATCCACAGTGGATGTATTTGGAGATCTGTAATCACCACATAATCTTGCCTTATCTTTTTCATAATATATTAAAACTGGTGAAATAACACAATACTTAGGTGTTGTGTCCACTTTTTCAACAATACCCATTTTTAACAACATTTTAATGTTGTCTTCAATGTATTTCCTTTTTGAAGGAGAAGCTGGGTAAGGTTTTTTTTCAAGCTGCAAGGAATATTATCTAAATCACAACTTAAAGAGATTTTCATCTCATGGTCTTTGACCAATCCTAGTTCATTTGAACCATAAGCAAGTGCCATAGGATAAGATTTTATCAATCTCAAAATATTTTTTTCTTCAATTTTTGAGAGTTGAGGACTAAAAGTGGCTTTTTGGATTTCCTTTTCCAAATCTACCACTTCAGAGGTGGCTCTTCCACCTTTCAGTTGTTATTCTTGAGGGGAAATGTAATAAATTGAATTTTCAGAGAAAATCTTGAATTTTCTTTTCCCATTTAGGCCTATAGTGAAGAAACTATTTTCAGGATCTAGTCTGATGCCAAATTTTGTCAATAAGTCATTTCCAATAATAAAGCAATCACTACACTTATTATTATCTATTACTACATATTTACACACTGCTCTTACATATCCATTATTATATTTAAAGAATACTGCAGTTTTGTATTTGCCAATTGAATGTAATACTGAACCAAAACCCCTCCAGTTTTTTGTCTGTACAGGTTCCAGTTTTTCTTTATACTTACTATCAAGTCTTTTTAATGAGTTAATAGAATCTACACTACCTGCAGCCCCAGTGTCAAGAATGGCATTCATTACTTTTCCACATATAATAACAGGTGCTCTAATAGGTGTTATTTTGTAAGTATCACCGCGCAATACGGGGGGCGGACTTGTTAGCAAGTCCGCAACCTTGGACTCAAATTCACCACAGATTGAACACACATTGAGCTATTGACAAAGGAACCATACAATCAGGGATGAACACCACTCAGAATAACAGTTTTTGTGGGTCTTCAAGTAGAGTTCAGTATGAGTTCAGTATGAGTTCAGTCTGAGTTCCATCTGAGTTCAGTCTGAGTTCAGGTTGGGGACTTGCTAGCAAGTCCACCCCCTATATTGCGTAGTGTATCATGAGTTACATCTTCAATTATTTCAGCTTCTTCAATTGAAGTCAAAGATGTATCTATATGAGGTATTTTATCATTCAGGAACATAATATACTGTTTTAATACATATATCTCATTTTCATCACCACTGTAAGAAATGTTACTTTTAAAATCCTCACTAGATTCCTCCTTTTCATCTTCATGATTACTTTGTTCATAATCTTGTGAGTTTTCAACAACATTTATTCTTTTCTTTTAAGTATGACCTATAGCCCAAGGTTCATTACATTTGTAGCAAGTGTTACTTTCTTATCTTTTAGGGACAAGGGGAGCTGAGGGTTGTTTCTACTCCACTATTAACTTATTTGTAGTAGGTCTTACTACCTCAACATTTTTCTTGTAACTATTATACCTGGTTTTATATTTTTGGTTCAATAATATTTCATTTCATATATTAATAAACCCATAAGTATCTCTGATGGTTTAATTTCTAGCTACAATAATGTCTCTGACTGATATAGACAATTTATATATTATTTTTTATTTCAACTCATCATAATCTATTTTTAGATCCATGGCTTTCATGATTTCTATTAAATTTATTAAAAATACCATGGGTATATCTCCAGCATTTAGATTATATCTGGCTTTCTCATACAATCTTTGTTGAGTGATTCAAAATTTTTGCCACCAAATTGCCTTTCAATTAGTTCCTTCCATTCATTCTAGGAGTAGTTAATTCCCTCACTCAATAAAGATTTAAACCATAATAAAACCACATCTGTAAATAAAGATATAAATTTTGATGCTATTCCTTAATCAGGTAATTTTTATGAAAATTTTTAAGTTATCAATTCTCTGAATGAATTATTGCCAATCAGACTTTCAATCCCCATCAAAAGAAGGGTACTGATCTAACTTAGGCCAGCTCTTTTGGTTATTTCTTGCTTCCCTAACCCGAGGAATATTAATTGATTCACTTACTTTGGAAAGATGATCATTTATTTCCTCCTTTACTGATATTATATTCTCAGTGCCCACAACATTATTTTCATGCTCAAGCATTGTTTTATCATCTGAGTGTTTCATATATACTGGTATTCTTTCCACATAGGAGGTGTTGTCCTTTACTTTATCAGTATTTTTTAAACTTTTAGCTATTATAAATTCCACTCTTTGTAACCTATCCTTTATTACAGGCACATGAGTTAAAGTATCATTCACATTTGAAAAATACAGTTTTACACGTCCCTCTATGGTAGTCATAATATTCTGAGAATGTTTTAATTTATCTTGTAAAATTCTTAATCTCAGAGTTTAATCTTTTATTGTCATTGATTAATTTATTATTTGAATTTTTAATGATTTTTAATCTATTGGCTGTGGTACTCAATTATTGTGTGAGGTTTAATAATACACTTTCTGTATTAGTTTTTGACTCTCTAGAGAATTCTTCCAATTTTTCAATCCTTAATAACGATTTTCTAATGATTTTTGATTACATTGGATTTTCTTTTAAAAAATATTCAATTTTTTCTGTGTCCAACTCAGAAGACTCATCATTAGGCTCAAGATATACTTAATTTGGTTCCATTTTAAAATGAATAGTATTATCCTGTTTATCAATAAAACTATGTACATTGTCATCATGTAAAGACAAATTTAAAATGTTTTTTTCAAATGAATAATTTTGTAAATATTTTTCAATTATATTTAATAACTCTCTATCAATCTCATTACCTATGAGTAATTCATTGTTAGTGTTATATAATTGATCATGAGAAGATGTATGATTTACCAAGGTCTTATTCCATTTACCCTGCCTCTCCTTGCTTTTCCCCTGTAAGTGTGACTGCTGGATCCCTGCTGTGGAGGATTGCTGTAATTTTGGGCATAAAAGTCCCACTTCCATTTGCTGACTGTGATCTTTTGATCCTCTTCTTGGGCTGGAGGTGTTGCTGTTGCCACTGTGGAATTGTTGGGTACAACAGTTGTTGGTTGAGCTTTTAGTTCCACTAGAGCATGGTTGACTTCTATAAAACCCTGTGCGGCTCTTTTCTCCAGATTGTTCATCTGGTCTACTAGATTGTTGACTCTTATTGTTATGGTTTTTAGAATAGTGAATAGGGAGTGAATTTGTTCTTGAAAAGTATTTTTTGTTTTCTTTATTGATACTTGTTTTAAGATTCTTTCCCTTTCCTCCAGAGACATCTGTGGAGTGTTGCTGTTGGTGGGAGAATTCTGGCCCTCTATTTGAAAATTCTGTAACAGATCTTTCACCTCTAGGTCTTAAGTTATAATGTTTTTCTTTATTACTCACAATATCATTGTTGTTGTCACACATTTTTACATCGAATTTAAATCGAAAATTGAAATTTAAGATATTTAAACTTCAAAAAGGAGTTTTATCAGTATTAATCAATAATACTGAAGACAATTTAATTACTTACTTGTAGGTATTAAGTGAATTTATAAGTGAAAAAGTCAAATAAACTTTTATGTGTTCACTTGATATAACTGGTCTACAATATGTAGCCGTGCGTTTATATTTAAAAAAGAAAATTTGTCAGTAATATTATTTCAAAATATTAAATGAGTTTTACAAACCAATAAAAATTAAAATTCCAATTCAAAAGAAAAAATTAATCAGTTTTTATTATCTGGTTTATTATCTGCAAAGATCACAAAATTTATTGGTCTATTGATAGACACCCACTAAGAACAATTTTTATGTTAAATTAGTGGTAAAATTGTTGATTCAATATCACAATTTTATTATATAACAGGGCTTCTTTTTCTTAAATCACTATATAAATGACCCCAACCTGTTTTAGTTATCCAAATATTTCTATAGGGATTTCTTTTACTTGTAGCCTCTTTTTTAATTTTTGACTTACTGGAAGATAACCAACAGAATTCTTGAGGAAAGGTTTCCAATTTTCAGGATGAGTTCAAGTACAGAGACGTAAACTAGCTTGAATGGTAAGTTTTCTAGAAGATTCTAATTGTCCTACATGAATACTGTAGTACAAATTCAATAAGTTTTAAAATATAACTCAATTTAAGGGTCTCAGTAATGTTAATCTCACTAATTATGAATGGGTTACAATCTTATAGTTTGTAGAAAAATAGATGTAAAAATTAAGATACTATTCAAAGACTTTATAAGTGCTATTTATATTTATTGTAACTTTATTGGTTATATATTTGATTGTAATGATAAAGAATGTAGAAAACAAGACCAAAAACTCCCTCATTTTATACCCAATAATTCATTCAATGTACCCCTTGACTTACCAGCCCTATACACGGCTAATGAGGCCTCATTCCAGCTAATACACCTTTCAAAAAACATAAAGAGTGACCAATAACATAATTAGAATGATATCAATTTCCAAATTCTGTAGAAATGGGGATAATCCATCAAAAATAAAGAATGAGCAAAAAAGAGAGTGTATGCGTGTAATACATTAAAATAGAAGACTAAAAAGAGAAAAAATTAGACTAACTATTATTCAATATTAAGGGGGATTAACAGTAGAAATGATAGGTCTAATAATGACATTAAACTACGTGAAATTTTCATTCAAAAATAACCAATATTGACTCAGAAACCACTTAAAATCCCAAAAAAGGGCATTAGATGTGGGGTAACTACATGCAGTCCTTGGAAGGTGCTTGCATGGGTAAATCCTTGACCAATTTAGTATAAACTTATGCATGGTAGTTAATTAAAGTGCCAAGATTGAGGTTATTAATGAAATTAGTGCATATAATTAGGTCAATGCACCTATAATTAAATTAGTACACTAAATAAGAGCCTGTTGCCTATTTTAGCGGGTTTCCCCTCAGTGGGCATAGAATGTGGGTTAATTATAGTATGAAAAAGCTAAATTTTCTAAAAATGAAGCTATTTACATGGGGAAAATGCAGGCAGTATGTGGCCAGCACACACACCATGCAATATTTTGGGGGGGACTTTGTCACGCGCCACATGACACTCAAGGCAAAAGCAGCTCATTGAATCAATAGCACAGAGGTCTAAATCCATACTCGAAGCACAGAAAGCAATTCTACATAGCAACTGCAACTTTCCTTTGTGTACTCACTATTCAACCATGCTAGTCTAAACTCTAAATCTAAATTAGTCAATCTCTCAATAGTGTGTCTCAGTCTTTTCCTCAATAAGCAACACACAGCGCAATAGTCAATGTAATAGTACGCTAAAAGGTTTATTAAATGTCTGTGAATTATTAAAAAGGGTAGTGAGAATTGACAGAATGGTTAGTGGAGGATTAAAGGGTTGAGGGATGTTGGTGAGGAGGGTCCAGGTGTAACGGGTGTATTTTCTAATGGTCTGTGGTGTGCGGAATAGTGGATGGGTATGAGGTCAATGCGAGGAGGAGTAAAGGATATAAAAGGAGTTGGGTTTTTGGTTTGACATTCTTTAGAATTAAATTATAAAACGTATATATAGTTAATAGTGGTAAAGCTTTAGGTTAAATCATTATTATTGTATCTTTCCTTATTTTCTCAGTAATCATTTCTAAATCCTAAATCTTTGATTATTGAGTTTCCAACCCTTTGTGAGATCTTAAGAATTTTAATATTACCTTTAAATTATATTAGAATTCTTCTCAAAAATATCTCAAAGCAGTAGCTCTTCCTTCGAGTCATCTTTGAATCACTTTCTCGAACATTTCCTCTGTGCATTGAAGAAGTTTCTAAACTCCTCCCTCCATCTCACTTCCAGGAACACCCTTGACCTTGTGCATAGGTAGTCCGGTGACAGACTTGCTAGAAAGTCCTCAACTTGAAGTCAGATGGAAATCAGATGGAACTCAGACTGAATTAATACTGATTTTTCACTTGAAGTATAAGACAAAAAATAATGGAACTATATTGAAAACATAGTGAAAGTTTGAGGATGATTGAATGGAAGCCAGAAAAAATCATTCCATAAGTCCACTCAATGCACAGTATTTTTTGATGAAACTTATTTAAATAATACTTTATTAATTTAACTTGATCAATGAAAATCTATCAATAATATCACAATTCAAAAATATAATAATTTTATTAAAAACTTTCAGATTACATATAAAAAAAATCAGTGACTTTTTCTATTACCTACAACTGCTTTTCCAGAATTGAAAAACTGTAATTTTATTATTAACACAAAATAAACTGAATTTCTCCTTGATGCATTTTTGAATGTCAAGATTTAGTAATGGTATATTTCAATCTATTGAATTTTCCTTAAAAAAAATAGAATCAACATAAAACTTAAATTATTTATTATAGATTATAATTAAAAACATGGAAAACCAAAATTAAAGTATGTTAATTATTTTTAAAGATTTTTGACTAAATGAAGAACTTTCACAACTTATTTACACTTATTAATTTTAAATGAAAAATAGTTGATTATGTATCTCAGAATTAGTGTATATCTTTAGGCTTTAGACTCCGATGCATTTTGGGGGCATAGAAAATGCAAGAAAAAGAAGAAAAAATCCTCAAAATATTTTTCTCTTTTTAAAATTCTACCAATTCCTCAGCTACTAAGTCAATATATATATTATATCATGGGTAAATGAAATATCTAACAAGATTTTAGAATATCTTTTTTATTGATTTCATGAATAGTTTTTATCATACTTTTAGTTAGTGAAGTGATCTAGATAACTCAAAAAAATACCACTCAGTGAATTCCTTTCATAAAAAATACAGATAAAATGTGCCTAAAGTTATGAAAAAAAATTTAAGTAAATAGAGGAATATTTCTTGAAAATTTTAGCTGAATATTATAGTGTACTTTAATTCTAATATTTAAGATAAAAATATTTTTCATCTGGAGATTTCCCTCACAAATTATAAAGTGTTTCCATGTAAGAATAGGTGCACAAGATCAAATTTCAGGCTTTTATAAAATTCAATTCCTTTACCAAAGAGGTAGAACTGATACTATTCATTATTCCATAATTTTATTTGTAGAAAGACATCTATATAAAGTTTTTTTCTGTAAGAAAGATACAATAGATAACTTGAACCATGACAATATAAATTGCTACCATTATAAAAAATTATTTTCTGATTAGTGTAAATTTATTAAAATACTTTCAAATATATGTAAAAATAATTCAGCTTTTTTATTCAAATTTTCTTAATTATGATTGTAGAGGATCATACTCTTGGTTGGTGAGATAAATAAATTTACAAGATAATTTTACAGCTCTAAAATTGCACCTTCTCCTCATGTTAAAAATATAGGTTAATTGTTTTTCAATTCTTTATTTGATATAAGATAATAAAACCTATAGGTAAAAATAAATTATCTTATACATTTAATGAGTCAATATATTTGATAATTTTTAGAAAAAAAAACTATATAGATCCTCTTAAATATTTTAATTATCAAAATTCAATACATGAATAATTAATTTTTTACTTAAGTTAATTTCAACTGAGAGTATTATGAATTTTCAGCAAAGATTAAAGCAGAAAAATAAGTTAATAAGTTAACTTTGAATGCAATTTATGTTTTTGAAAAAGATCTTATGTTTATATTTTAAAACTTCTATTTTTATGCATTGGAATTGATTTAAACTTAAACATATAGATATATATTAAAGAATGTGTTACTAGGAAGTACCTGAAATATTTTTATTTAAAAGAGATCATTTTCTTTTGTTAAAGTATATTGAGTATCAATAGGAGCTTTGGAAACTATTTTTAGATATTATAGGAATATACACATAGCTGTAGAATTTTTTTCAGTCTATCATTTGAAAGCCAAATCATTCAATAATAATTGAAGATAAAATGAGAGCTATTTGAAATTATTTTTTTAAAAAAAATTAAATTTTCTTTATTTATTCCCATAAATTCATATCATGTAGAAAAAAAAATTTTTTTTTAAATATACTTAGAATTACATTATAATAACTTTTTTTTAATTTTAAGAAATTAAAAGAACTTCTTACAGTTTAACTAAGGTTGAACCACAGTCATGCATAGGTTTTCATTGAGAGTTCAATATAAGTTCCATCAAAGCTAGGATATTTAATTTTAAAAATTGTATGTATTTATTGTGATAAAAGATTTTTAGAAATTAAGAGATCTCAGAGAGTTGTTTCTTTTACTGATTAAATAATAAGACATATATTAAGAAATCTTATACTTTTTCTTTCCCTGAGTGTTTAGTAATTACATTTATTTATTATGGTACATATAGTAATCATAAATTAAGAAATTAAGAAAATAATAATAATTTTATCATTATATCTTGTGGTAAATCTTCATTTGAAGCCCATGATTCATGTAGAAGATTTTTTTCACCTCACCAGCAGAACTCACATGTACATTATAAACTATTTAATCTCACCTAATGAGGCCTATGAATGGTTTAAGTTTAAAATTTAATCAAATTTTTTTGGTTTAAATTATTTTCTAAAATACCTATTTTTTTTGTCATATATATTAGGGGGTATCAATGTTCAGGGATCTGCAATTAGGGATCAGGAATTTTTTTTCTGGGATCAGACATTATTAATTGCAGAAGATTCTTATCCACTAGCCCTGGGGCTAGTGGATAAGGAATCCACAATAATGCATTATCCCGCCTCTTATACCCCAATTTCCATTCCTAATTCTTGATCCCAAACTCATCTCATCCATGATGGATTTTCAAGAAAGTCACATGACTCATAATTGCTGATGCCATCCTTAAGTCTTTCCTCACTCTATGCTACTTAATTTTGGTGGCAAACACTTAAGTTTTTTTTCTATCTACACACCCCAACTGCACATTTGGCGGTGAATTCCCACTTCCCTCATCACATAACCCTTCCACCGGCAACAATGAAACACCTCTCTACTAGGAAGCTACTTCACTCAACAATGAATGCTATCACTTTTCTTTTAGTTCTTTACTATAAATCTGACTTTGATTTGGAAGATGCTTTAGCTTATATGTGTTTTCTTTCCAAAAAGTGTTACATCATCACCAGGGGGCCAAATATTTATCATGATCCCCGATATGATCTGGCCTCCATTCTCAACATTCCTCATTTAAACTTCACACAACTTTTTAGAACTTCTCCCAATTCTTTCTTCAAACTTTATCAACTCATCTCCAATCATCCTATCTTCCATAAAAATTCTCATAACAAACAGTGTAATCCTGCCATCCAACTTACTGTTGCTCTATGTCGCTTTGGCTCAAATGGAAATGGTGCTGCCGTAAGACGTTTGGATAATCTCTTTAGCATAGGATATGGTACTGTGATATTATACACCAAGCGCTGTATGATTGCTATCCTTTTCCCCAAGTCTCAAACTCTTGCTTGGCCAACTCCAGAACAGCGACTTGAATCCTCTCAAGTAATGCAAGCTGAAGGTCTCCCTGGATGTATAGGTTTTCTTGATGGCACAACCATCCCTTTGAGTCAAAAGCCTGCTCATGATGGCAACCATTATTTTGATCACAAAAAAAGGTTTCTTCAAAATCTCCTCCAAGTTCTCATCTTTCACAATCTAACTTTTTATCTTCTTTCTAGGTACTCTATTGCCATTCAACTTGTATGTGATGTCAATAAAAAATTTATTGCTTTTCACAGTGGCTGCCCTGGATCATGTCATGACTCTTCCGTCTTCCAAAGAATGAGGATTTCTCAATCCCCTGACTCATACTTTGACAAATCTCAGTACCTCCTTGCAGACTCAGCATATGCAAGTGGAAAGTACATTATACCTGCTTTCCGTGGTGCAAATTCAGAAAATGACCCCAAAACTAAATTTAATTATCACCTTGCACAATCAAGAGTACGAATTGAACATGCTATAGGTATTTTAAAGGGACGATTTTCTAGTCTTCGGGAGCTCAGAATCCAATTTCAAAAAAAATTGGAGATCAAAACTGCAAATCATTGGATCTTGACTTGCGTAATACTCCACAATATTCTAGCTGATTTAAAGGATGAGTGGAATGATCTTTATGAAGAAGAGGATCCTGAACCACCACTGGCACTCCCCTCCCTTGATTCACAAATCATTCAATCAACTGGCATACGCCCCATTATAATGCCAATTACTCTCCAACATTTCTCTTCACCCTTTTAATTTTTAATTTTTATGTTTTCATACTTTCCAAATGTCCTCTTTGTGTACTTTAATAACTTGTTTTTGTATTTTGGTTTGTTGAATATTCATTTTTTTTTTGAATTTACGGTGAATATCTTTTTTTTGGATGGCTCATTGGTTTTCTTTCACCTCCTCAACATGAAATCGCATATTTTCTTATATCTCATACTTTATCAGTGATTTTTTTTCATTCATCACTCATATCCTTTTCATCCTCTCCTCAAACATCCCTCAAATATTTTGGTTGCATTTATTTTCTCAACTCAACTCACCAGGTAGGTCATTTTTTTTCTTTTTTCTTGGTTTTTTATTTGCTAATCATGATTTTTTTTTTGCTTTTTTTTGTAAGTGCTTCATTTATTTTTGTTCTAGGGTAAACTAATTTTTGTTTTTTTTTTCTCTTTTTTCTCTTTTTTTTTGTATTTTTTTCTCTCCTTCACCTCTCTTTATCATCCTCAAGGCCCCCCTTTTTCCCTCTCTTTACCTGTCTCAAGACCCCCTTTTTACCCCCTATTTAGCTGCCTCAAATCCCCCCTTTCCCCCCTCTTTAGGTCCCTCATCACCCCCCTTCCCCTCTTTTTAGGTGCTTCAATACTCCCCCCTTCCCCTCTCTTTATGTCCCTCAAACCCCCCCCCTTCACCTCTCTTTTGCCGCCTCAAACCCCCCCCCTTCACCTCTCTTTACCCACCTCAAACCCCCCCCCCTTTCCCTCTCTTTAGTTGCCTCAAACACCCCCCCTTCCCCCCCTTCTACTCGCTTTACTCCCCTACCCAATCCTTACTTCCTCCTCTACCCCCCCCCTGATTATTAACAAACGATCGTTACAGATTGTTCGTTAAGTAATCAAATTGCTAACAATTCGATTACTTAGCGAACAATTTGGAACCATCATTCGCTAAGTAATCAAATTGTTAGTGATTTGATTACTTAATGAACGATCTGTAACGATTGTTTGTTAACAAGGAGGTGGGGGGGTAGAGAAGGTGGTAACGGATTGGGAGGGGGTAAGGTGATTGGAAGGGGGGGGAAGGGGGGGTTGAGGTGCCTAAGGAGAGGGGAATGGGGGGGTTGAGGCAGCTAAAGAGGGGGGGATAGGGGGTGATGGGGAATATTAAGAAAGGTAAATGGGGGGGATTTGAGGGGATTTGAGGCAGCTAAAAAGGCGGGAAAAAAGTGGGTATTGAGACAATTAAGCAGGGCATTTCAGGGGGATTTTGAGGCAGGAAAGGAGAGCATTTGAGGGGACTTTTGAGGCAAGGAGGGAGGGATTTGTAAGTGCATTTCAAATAAATAAAGAAGGGGAAAAGGGGACATTTATGGGAGATAAAGACGGGTTACCAACTTTCAAATAAATATACTAACAAATTTTTGTTTGTAATTTTGATTAATTTTTTAATTTTTTTGGAAGTAATATAGAAAGAAAAAAAAAATTTTCTGATAAGGACTGTCCCTCTTATTTACAAAACAAAAAAGGTTTATAATTTTATTTTTAATTTTTCTATAATTAATTTTTGTGATTTTGTTTTTATTTAAATAATTTTTTGATTTTACTGATTTTATTTTATTTTTTTTTTCAGGATCTTGTGAGAAGGTTTTTAATAACCAATCTTCAGGTTGGCTTTTAATTTTTACTGAAATTTTTTTTTTGGATAAATTATTTTTTTTTAAAGGATTTTGCTTTTATTTTTTTTTTTAAAATAAAACCTCAGGTTTTTTTTTTGATAAATTATTTTTTTGAAAACATTTTTACTCATTTTTTGTTTTTTGTTTTTTGTTTTTTTTTTCTATTTTATTTTTCAAATAAAAAACAGTTTTTTTTATTTGAAAAATAAGGTGAGAATTTTTTTAAAAAAAAATTGAGTTGAAATTTTATTGACATTTAATTTTTTTTCAGATCAAAAAAATGTCTTCTTCTTCAGATTCACCCCTTAGTTCTCTTTCATCTTCTTCTTTATCTTCTTTATCATCTTCATCTTTATCATCACTATCATCTTCTTCAAAATCAACATCCATACAATCATCTTCTAAATCATCAAAAATAAATTTATCTTCTTTATCATCTTCATCTTTATCATCTCTATCATCTTCTTCGAAATCAACTTCCATACAATCATCTTCTAAATCATCAAAAAAAAATAATGATAATCAGTCTCATAAGAAGAAAAGATATCTGAAAAAAAAATTCTTCATCTAAATCATCAAAAAAATTTAAAGATAATCAGTCTCATCAGAAGAAAATATATCTGAAAAAACATTATTCATCATCTAAATCATCAAGAAAAATGAAAGATAATCAGTCTCATCAGAAGAAAAGATATCTGAAAAAAAAATTCTCTGTGAAACTTATTTTCGTCATATCCCAAACATTTTATTTCATAAAACTAAAGTAGATAAAAAATTTAAATATCTGAAAAAATTACCAGAAGATATCAAATATCTAACCGAAAGTGGTGATGATCGAGTGGTTGCAGTTATCAGTAATACTTATAAGCCTCAATTCATTTTGGAAGTTCATTCATTTGATGGTGTAAAAGATGAAACTTTTAATCAACTATCGGATCTTATCATTACTCTTTATCAAATGGCTTTGGTTCGATTACCTATAAGGAATACAAATTTTTTGGGTGGTATCATGATTGGATTTGGTTGGAGACCAGGTTTTGTTAAAGTATATTCTCTTGGTATGTCTAATAATTTTTTTCCATTCTTAATATCATTTCACTTATTTCATTTATATAGGCATATATTCCTTGGTCAAGAATATCACCAAAGCAAAAAAAGATGAAGATTTTTGCTTATGGGACACTCTACCTTCCTTTAATTCTTTTCTTGCTCTTTGACTCAAAAAGCTCTGTAATAAGGCATTTGAAAAAAATCATGAACTTGCAACCAAAGTTGGAATACCAAATTGGTGTGGCTCCGAATGGGAAGATATCAGCCACGAATATCTTTTATTTTCTAATGTTATTATCACTCATTCTGGATTTCACAATAAAATTCACAACAATACCAATGACGCCAATTTTCTTACTTTTGGAATATTCTCATATATCAATCCGATAACTGGCCACCCAATACTATCTCCAGCTAAAATCAAAGGACATGGTTTATATTTTCCAGACCACCGGTGCATCATTGATTTTGGTTTGGGAAATGGTATCATTGAAACTATTTGGAATTCTTCTCAGGATAATCATCAAACGACCAAAGCTCCTCCTGGTTTGGAATCCTGTCAAGATTTCACACATTTTGGTTGCTCATTTCAAAGCAGTAATAAGTTGATACAAAGAATCAATAAGGTAAAGAACGAAGGTAAAGTTATTCGATTTAAAAAAACTTTATCTAGATCCAAAAAGTATGGGGATTAGAGTTGTCATCGAAAATTTTATATTTTTTCATAAATTTTTAATAAATATTTTTTATATATCAATTTTCTCAAGTAATGTGATGAGCCAACGACCTTTGGTTGTATAACAGGTAATCATGATAACATTTATTTGTTTGATTTGTGAGGTTCCTCTTGCCTATACCTGTAGAAAGTCCCAAACTTTTGTTTCTAGACTTGGTCTGCATTTTGGCTTGAGGAATTGTCATCACTATAAACTAGGGAAATTGATATATATTAGATATTTATTTAATAATTTATGTAATTATATTAATTTTAGATGACTTACACCCCTTACTTCAATAAAATGCAGGGGGGGTATTGCCAAATTTTCAAATCTGACATGTGAAATTGATGACTTAGAAAAATTTTGGTGATACCCACCCCTTGCTTCAATAAAATGCAGGGGAGAGTATTGCCAATTTTTTAAAACAGATATAGAATTTTTTTGACTTGTAAATATTTTGGTGAAAATTTTTTGGTGATACCCATCCCTTACTTCAATAAAATTCATGGGGGTTTTGCCAAAATTTCTTATAAGACTTGTGAAATTCTTGACATGTAAGAATTTTCGGGATACCAGTAAAATGCAGGAGGTAGTAAAGCCAAATTTTCATATAAGACTTTCAAGATTCATGATATGAAAGAATTTTTGTGATACCCACCCCTTACTTCAAAAAAATCCAGGGGTGGGGGATTGTCAAATTTTCAAAGGAGAGATGAAAATTTTATTTAAAAAAAGTGGGAGAGTAATGAAATAAATGAAATTATTAGAAATTTTATGTACAAATAAATATGAACAGTTGAAGTGTGAGAGAAATAAAACAAACTAGTCATCCAACAATTTCTTTAAAGGTTCAATTTCCTCAACAGATTTATTAGCTTTAACACATTCTATCAAGAAATCTTTCTTTTTTGAATTTTCTTCATGATCAAACTTATATTTCATCTGCTCTAATAGGTTTTTATGTTCAAGTGTTTTCTCCTCTTTTTTTGATTTTTCAATACTTAGAGTTAACTCAAACTTCTTCTCCTCCAAATCTTGGGCCCAATCATCCTTCCGTAAAGAGAGCTGGTACTTCCTCTCCTCCAAATCTTGGGCCCGATCATCCTTCCGTAACGAGAGCTCGTACTTCCTCTCTTCCAAATCTTGTAGCCTATCATCCCTCCTTAAAGAGAGCTCATATTTTTGCTTTTCAAACTTTAGAGTCTCTTTAGCAGCTTCCACTTGTTCTATAGTGATAAGCAATGTTAACAATAAGTAGAAGAAAAGCAGAGTAAAGTATTAATAGGTATGATATCACTTACCAGCATCACGCTTCTCTAAATACTGTTCCATCGAAGAAAAAGGGGTTTGTGATGAAGTATCACTTTTTCGTCTTCTTTGTGAGTGGAAATTTTGACTACTTGAAGCCCTACGCTTCTTGTTCAAGGTCATATTTTCCTCCTCATCATTGTCACTAGCTTTAGACTCAGTTGATTGTGGGTCCTGGGCTTGTTCATCAGCCATTTAAGAAATAAGAAAATCTAAGTAAATAAAAAAAAGTATTGATAAGATAAAAGAAAAAAAAAACAGACCTGAGTTAGATTGGGTTGGGTTAAATTGCCAATAGGATCAATAGCAAAGCTATCTAGATTCATAGAATTTAGAAGAGGGGAGGCTTGAGTGGAGGAAGAGGATGGGAAAAGATTTGCTTCGACATCATGTTCGGAGATAGGATCTTCACCATCCAACATGTTTAGAGGATTAACATTGGCTCACTCTCCAAAAATTGCATCCATCTCTTTAAAGTAAGGACATAAATTTTCAAGTTTATTGTCTATGGATTTTATTCCCTTAGTTATATTGTTTTTGGTAACCCCAAAACCAGTGGAAGATGAAAGAGCCTTTTCCTTCTTGTATTTTGCTCGGTAATGCTTGAATTGTTCAGACATCTGTTTAGGCAAAAGATAAATCCTTCCCTTAGTCTTATTCTGTAATTCATTTGCCATTAGAAGATAGCCATTAACTTTTGATGCGGGGGGGGCGTCCTACTTTAGTGGCATACTCAGTACCAAAACAAGAATCATAGTTAGATTTGGTTTTCAGCCAGTTGATAAGAATGAGATGTTCATCTTTTTTTAATTGAACGGTCTTTGATTTCTCGGCTGAGCGGGGGAAAGAGGAAGTAGTGGGAATTGAAGAACAACTGGGTGATGGCTGCCTTTGAGAAGATCTAGGATGACGAGGCATGTTATTATAAATGAAGATGAAAAGGAGCAGAAACAAGCAGATGAGATAGCGAGATGAAAAGGAGAAGAATCAAATAGATGAAATGGGGAGAAATTCTGAGCAGATAGAATGAACAGGATGGGATGAGAATGGAAGTGCGCAGCAAGGTAGAAGGCTGGGATATCCAGAAAGTTGTCCAAGATGTGGTTATGAAATATTGAGGATAAAAATGTCAGATAAGAGGTGAACATTGACACGTAAAGTGTCTAATAATCCAATTATTAGCAAAAATAATTGCGGAAGATAATTGGGGTATGCAGATTATTTTCCGCAATTAATTTAATTGCGGATCGGTCAACATTGATACCCCCTATTTTATCAACCACATTACATAAAAAAGTTTGAAAGAAAAATTATACTGATATTATATGGGTATTTTTTATATCATATTACTTCTCATTCTTCATATTACAATGTATATAAATAATGATAAATGCATTTGTATGTTGAGTTAGTGAACAATTATACAAATCCATACACCATAATTCAAAAATAATTTAAATGATAAAGTAAATTTAAAGCTTTAGTATCCTATTTAAAATTCTAATGTATGTCTAAAACTACTTTGGAGTTAAATGTCTCACCTTATATATTATATGTTTCAGCTAATATTTTTTGGAAGTGAACTCTGTTTTTCACCCAAATAACAGAGTCTATCCTCCTATTTTCACACTCATTTTGCACCAATCCCCATCCCTTTAAATTCTATCAACACATGCTTTTCAAACCTCCCCACCCCTTTTGCTACCCTCCCAGCCCCATTGTATGCCATCCTCTTTTTATCCCCATTTCACCCCTCCCAACCTCTCCCCAACTCTTTTCTTCATTCAAAATGCCTTGGAAACCCTTGTTATTTTCCCTTCAAACTCTTTCCCGACCTTTTTGCTACCCCATATACCCTTCCTCACCCCTCTCTGCATCCTCCCCAACCCTTGTAGCCCCATTCCTCCCATTTACCTTGCCTCCAAAATCCTTAAACCTCAATTTCCTCCCTTTCAACTCAGTCCCTATTTTTGTATATAAAAATAAAGTGTTAGGGAGGAATGGGGAGGTAAGCCAACTGGAAGGAGAGGAATGGGGAGGGAGAGGCAAATGTGGATAGGGGTTTAAAATGATGAAGAAGGGAGTTAAAAGGGTGGGGATAAAGATGAGATGATGAAAAAGGAATATTTCAAAGGGAAAAGAGTGGGGTATTCTTGAGAGGGAGTAAAAAAAGACAATAAAAGAAGATATTGATAAAAAATAAATATACAAAAAATATAGAATATATAAAATCTGCTACCTAGAGTGGGAACAGAAATTCCTTGAATCCTAAAAATCCACAAGCCCTATACTGTTATTTTCTTCATTTAATTAAATCAAATAAAAATCTCCATTTTAATATTTTGAAAATTTTGAAGATGAAGGGAAATAAATTTTAATAAATATTAGTATGAAAATATTTTTTTAATTAATAATAAAATATAGTATGTCAATTGTATTTGGAAATTATATATCTAAGTCAATTCTTTGTAACATCATTTTTAAGATTTTTGCACCTTCTTTAGATATTTTAATGATTTATAATATTTAATACTATCTAGTCATAAAATAAGTATAAAATTATTTCAATTCTTGAAAATAGTACAATAAATAATATAAATTTACAAAATAATCTTTCATAAAAAAATTGACATATTTTAAATTATAGTTTCTCCATGTATTGCTGGCCAAAGAAACTTATATAATTATGTCAGATGGTATCTTGCAAAATCTATACTTTGGTCTTCTTTTTAAAAAAAATTGCAAAGAAACTGCTTAAGTAGTTTAAAAAATATGTATTTTTCAGAATGATTTGGTTGTGGTCCGCACTGTGTTGAAATTTCTATAAAAAAATCTCACTTTTCATATCTCAAGATTTGTTCAAAGTATTATTACCTTTGCTTCATTAAATGTTCAGGATGTATTCATATTGAGTTCCCCAGAATGTTAATATTTTTTCTTGGTGGTTTCATCACTAATTCATTGTGGGCTCAAAAAGATATGAATTTGGGTTCATGGTTTCAGACTTGCTAGCAAGTCCGCCCCCCCCCATATTGCATGGTGACAGAAGCCATTTCTGGCATAAAAAACACCAAATTTTAAAAGTTTTATTTTTATGCATTTTTGTGGCCAAATCAATAGTTCTAATTAAAAATATTGATCTGACAAAGCACATTTTCAATATTATTAAATTTATAGCACATATAGACAACTTTTAAGTGATTTAAAGCGCATTTCTTGGTTTCACATAAAACAATTAAAACAACAGCTTTAAGTCTACTTAAAAGCTATGTAGCCTTATATTTAAGGTTCTTAAGATTACCCTAACATGTTCAAACTTAGTAAAAAGTACATAAGACTTATAAAAGGTGGATATATGTGTGTATATAAGGTGTTATACAGCATATATTGTATTTTATCATAATTTTTACTTATGTATATAACTTGTGTTCTTTAACTTATTGTTCCCTTGCTAAATCCATGTGTTTTAACATAAGCTATAAGTACTTTTTACTCAGTCCTGGGGATATCCAGGCTGAACCCTTTCAACTTCTTACTATTTCTATTTATCACCTCTCCAGACCTTTATGTCTTTTGTAGCTCTTAGAAACCAACACGATTTTTTTGAGAAGGAAATGAAAAGGGATTGATCAGAGGGTAATTGTAAAAAAAGTCAAAGGGTGATGATGAAAATTGGAGATTTAGGTTGAAAAAAGGAGTAGAAAGAGAAGTAAAATGGTTTCAAAGATGCCATAAATATAATTGGGTATAGAAAATGAGTCATAATTGGGTTGAATGTTGATTGAAGGGTATTGAAAGGAGTGGGGAGCAATATTATGGGATGTGAAACAGGTTAAGATTTGTGGGATAGGGAGTGAAAGAAAAGGGAAGAGAGAAAAGGGAAAGGTGAAAGGAAGGTGGAAAAACATTTGTTGAGAAAATATGATCACATATAAAGATGCTAGTAAGAGTGAGAAAGTTAGAAAAAGTGGTTGAGAAAAATTTAAATAAGAGTTTTTAAAATAAGAGGGTGAATGCTATTGTATTACCAAAAATCAGAATTCACCTTCATCTTATATTTCTTACTACAATAGCAGGTTTTATTTAATAATATGAATACTGAGTTATGGCCTTAAGATATTCACCCTGTTATACTAAAATAGAGACATCCATTTTAAATTTAACTGAAATTTAATTCTAGTCTAAGGATTTTTATAGATATTCATTAATTCAAGCTACATGAGTTTTTACTACTTATATCAATAATAAAATTGTAGAAATCGAAAGTAATGAAATATTGAAATTAAACAATATGTAGTAATACATTCATTCTTTCCAATAATTTCATTTTATGACAATAATAACTATACACATCTTTGAGAAATCAGTCAAATTTTATTATCTATAAAATATTTTGAGAAAAAAACCCTACAATAAAACTCAAAGATCTCAAAGATATTTACTAACAATTAGAAGAAGGCATTTACATTTAATAAAATCTATGATTAAATATTATTTCACATATTTAAACTTGAGTTTTGGGATGAAGTTATTGAGTTTTTATCTCCTATAGTGTGCTGATTTTCAGTTACAGATGTTGTTCCTAATCTCCATACAATTCCACTTTAAATTTTATACAAGAGCTTTTTACATGTTTTATATTTGAGCTTCAACTTTTAATTTCTAAATAATCATCTACAAAAAATTAATCCAATTTTTTTTTCAATAAATTATCATACATTTTTTAAAGATATTGTTTTAATGTTAATCCTTCTATTTCCTAAATAAAATTATTTTTTTTCAAAAACATTAAGTTAATAGAAACATATCTTTATTAATTTATAAATATATTATCACAAGGTTAATCTCAGTTGTGATGGATCTCTGATTGAACTCTCAATGCAAATCTTATCCTGAGAATTCTCCAAATTAACTTAAACATTAAACATATTTAATGTCTTTGAATTTTTTTTAAAAAAATTTAAAATGAATAAAATGGTATATGCTGTAAATTATAAGCTTTAAACTTAAGTACATAGTTATCTGGGAATAGAAAGACCTATTAAACCCATTTTTATTCAGTTATTTTTAAACGAGAGCTATAAGAGCCCTATTCATGAAAAATTATTTTATTTACCCCAATATATTGATAAACAGCTTATCAGGCTTCAATTTCTGTCCGTAGTTTATATTTAATGCATTGGTATATCTATATTCTTTCAACTACATTGAAAAAACCTAGCTCATGATAAAAGTTAATTTTTTTGATAATGTTTCTCAATCAGTAAAAAATTTTCTTTTATTTTTATGATTTCTTTTAATAAAATATTTACTTTACTTCATTTTCTTTTATTTGATCTGATTTTGCTTTATTTTATTCTATCATGCTATAAAATACTGTATAATATTATATTATATTTCATTTCATTTCACTAATTATTATTCTATTTATTTTATTTTATTTTATTTTGTTTTTGTTTTGTTTTATTTTAGTATATTTTATTACCTTACATCTTGATTTAATTTTTATTATCTTATTTTATTTCAAAATGTGATATTACATGTGCAAATAACAGTCTTTAAATTCTCAAAATGAGCTGGTGAACTTTGATGTAAACCCATATATCAGAGCTCACAAACCAAATTCATGCATGTGACCTCTTATCTACAGCTTTAAATCAGAGTTCTCCAACCATTTTTATGCATGTGTACTCTGATCTACAGTGTGACATCAGAGTACCACTTCCAATTTGTTGCCTTTGAAATCTGATCTAAGGCCATGCATCAGAGTTCACCTGCCAATATCATCCAACTTAATGCTTCTGCACGGCTATACAACAGCATCCATCAAATCTAATAAAATGAATTAAATGACATAAACATTTATTATAATGTAATTGAATATAAAAAAGACAGATAGATGAGTATAATTGCTAGAATTAAAATAAGATAAATAAAAATGGTATAAAATGAGATTAAACAAAATAAATTATTATTATATTTTTTCAAAAGGAATGTAATAAATTGCAATAAAATAAAATAAAATTATATAATACATAACTAAATGTCACTCAATATAGTAAAATACAACTTAATGCAATACAATTTAATTTGATTAAATTTGAGGTAAAGAATTAAATAAAATGGATGTATTAGAATATAATAAAATAAAATCAATTTATAAAATTACATAATAGGGGGTATCAAAGTTAAAAATTTGTAATTATTTAAAAGGCATTTGAAAACACAAAAAGAAAGCCACAAACTTGACATTAATTCTCAGTAGAAAGGTGTTTTGGGGGCCCAATATGGCATATTTAAAAAAAATAATCATGGTTGATTTGGTAGAGAAAAGAGGTATTTTTAAATTGGAAGATTTCTAACTTTGATACCCCCTAATATAACATATAATCAATTTATACTGAATAATTTTTTAATATTTTATTTAATATAAATTTTAATATTTATATGCAATATAATTCTCTATATGCATATTTGTTATTTCATTGCATATAAATATTCAATATTAATTTTTCATACGCATATTCAATATGATATTGAATATGAATATGCAATATGATTTTCCATATGTATATTTAATATGAATTTTCATATGCATATTCTATATAAATTTTTTATGCATATTTTTTTTGGATAAATATTCAAAATTATTTTCATCATATATATGAATTATCATTTTACAATTACATACTGAATACCACTTGGCAAGTGAATATTCAATTTCACTTTTCCTGAATTAAAATAATGTTACATGACTAAAAATTATCAAAAATTGAATCAAGAAAATGAATTTATAATAGTTCTCTGTAATGTGTAGTTTTAAAAATTCTGGTAATTTTTTTCAAACAATATTAATTATTTAAATATGAATTTTAATATGTTTCAATCTATTTTAAATTATTAATAAATTATATTAAAAGTATCACTTCAAAAATTGAACATTTTCAATGATCTTTCAGCTCCTTCTTGAACTATAATTTAAAATACTGAGTCAAAATTTTGTGCTCAAGGTGTATGGTGTAGACAATCCTATAGTACTAGCTATAGGCCTTGACCAAGGGAGTTGGAGTAAAACTGGAGAGAAAAACCCCTGTCCCTTTGAGAAATACCAGGTGAGATTTATTCGCTACAGCAAATTAGAGACTGTTACTATACCCCTTCCAACACACTTCTTGACTGCTTTACAAGTCAAGACAGTAACTAATAGCAGAACACTGAGAACCAAAGAGCCAGAAACCTTAAATGCAGAAAATTTCACACCAGAAAACCAAAATACTCTGCACTTGTTGCACAGAAATCAGCAATAATACTTGATGTAGGTTGCAAAGCTAGGACAGAGAAATCAGTTGCCAAAGTTAAGTTTAATGAAGAACTAACCTTGCAACAAACACAGCCAATCGTGGCCAAAAAACAGTGAAAACTGAGTGAGAAGCAATGATATAATTACCAGATGGTTGTATGATAATTAAAGTTGCCCCAAACTGTCTTATTCAGTATGTACACACAGACCACCAACTTAAAATATCCATGCACAGCAACTAATTTGGCGCTTTTGACAGCCAAATTGAATAAAAACCCTCTAGAAAGCTCCCCAGCCTTCTATAAATGGGGCGGCTAGACCTCCCTGAAGCCAGAAAACCACTCAAAGCCTCCAATAAAGCCCAAAATACTTAGAAAAATCCACCACAACTACTAAAACCCTTAAAACACAAAATCAAGCTATGACAACATTGTGGCATAAAATATAGATCTAAATTAGCTCCACTTAATGGTACTGAGAACTTAACCCTAAGAGTTAAGTTTATCCCGTAAAACACAAAAAACAAAATTAAACATCTATCTTTTAGAAATGAAAAGTGAGTAAATGACCCCTTAAAACTTGGAATAAGAAAAATATGAACAGGACATCAAATATAGAGAAGAGCCAGGGCTATATAATGGAAGTACACACATACCAATAGTCCTAATATTCACTTGATAAAAACTAAAATACACCTAATTCTTAAACCAATGTCAATTAAGACATACAAAAACAGCACCCAGAAGACCAAAAAAGGCCTCTGCCAATGTTGGAAGACTAAAACGGTGTTTTGAATGATTACTGAAACCTTTTTCATTCAAAATTTAAGATGAATTCATTTAACTTTCATTATGATATCACAAAAGATTCAGCTAGGTTTGTACAATAGTAAAATTTGGTTTTCAAGCACATTTCAGTAATAGTTCCATTAAAGTTCAGTCTGAGTTCCATTTGAGTTCCATCTAACCTCAAGTTGAGGACTTGATAGAAATTCCTATCCAAATATTGCATGGTGATACTGTTGGTGCAAGGCTACTGAAGGGGGACATTGATAAAGTAGTAATTCTAGATGAAGTGGAATTGACCAATGAGGATTTGATGGAATGGGTAAGAATGGGGCAGGAAAAGGATGAGGGAGTGAAGGAGTTAGTGGAGGCACTATTATCAAATGTGTTTTTGGTAGGGAAAGGAATAGAGGAGTATTACCTTGAAGTGGAAGTGCTATATTGGAATGGGAAGATAGTGGCTCCAAATTATGAAGAGCAAAGAGGCAGGTGGTCAAATCAAGGCACAACTCCCCAATGGCAGGACACCCAGGACTGCTTAAGACAGTGGAGCTGGTGAATCACAAATTTTACAGGAAGTCCATGAAGGCATATGTCCAACACTATGTAGTGGTATGTGACTATTGCCAGAGGAACATTTTCAGCCCAAAAGCCACACCAATAATCCCATTAAGCATAACCAAGAAGCCTTGGAAGGAACTGTCACCAGACGACCTACGCACAAGGTCGAGGATGTTCCTGTAAGTGAGATGAGGAGTTTAGAGACTTCTTCAAAGCACAGAGGAATGATTCGAGGAAGTGATTCAAAGGAAGAACTACTGCTTCGAGTTATGTTCGAGAATGATTCTAATATAATTGAAAGGTAATATTAAAATTCTTAAGATCTCAAGAAGGGCTGGAACTCAACAATCAAAGATTTAGGATTTAGAAATGATTATTGAGAAAATAAAGAAAGATACAATAATAATGATTTAACTTAAAAGATTTACCACTATTAACTATAAATATGTTTTATAATTTAATTCTAAAGAGTATTGAACCAAAAACCCAACCCCTTTTATATCCTTTACTCCTCCTCGCATTGACCTCATACCCATCCACCATTCCACGCACCACAGACCATCAATATACATTTGTTACACCTGGACCCTCCTCACTAACATCCGTTAACCCTTTAATCCTTCACTAACCATCCTGTCCATGCTCACTACCCCTTTTAATAACCCACAGATACTTAATAACCCTTTTAGCGGAATATTCCATTAACTATTGTGCTGTGCGTCACTTATTGAGAAAAAGACAAAGACACACTATTGAGAAATTGACTAATTTAGATTTAGAGTTTAGACTAGCGCGGTAGAATAGCAAGTACACAAAGGAAAGTCTCAGTTGCTATGGAGAATTGCTTTCTGCGCTTCGAGTATGGATTTGAACCCCTTATTATTGATTTAATGAGCTGCTTTTTCCTTGAGTGTCACATGGCGCGTGACAGGAACTCTCTTACAACCTGATAGTGGAATTACCTAAGTCACAAGGAAGGAATGCTATTCTTACAGTTGTTGACCGCTGCATTAAGATGGTGCACTTTGTCCGTACTACTACAAAGGTTTCATCAGAGGGTATTGCAGACTTAATGGTGGTGCATGTCTGGAAACTACATGGACTACCTGACAGTATAGTATCAGACAGGGGAAGTACTTTCAACTCTAAGTTGTTGAAGGAAATATATGAGCAACTAAACATTAAGCACATTTTTTCAACAGTGTGGCATCCACAGACTGATGGGCAATTGGAGATTGTGAACAAGGGAATTGAAAAATACCTGCTCCATTTCATTAACTTTCAGCAAGATGATTGAGTGCAGCTGCTACCATTGACTGAATTCTCATACAACAACCAGAATGTCACCTCTCTATTTCAACTATGGATACCACTAAACATTCTCAATTGGTAACCCATCAATGTTGCAAGTTACAAAATATGAAGAACAAATTCAGAAAATACTGAGTATATGGCAGGAATTAGAAGCAACACTCAAGCTATCCCAGCAGTCAATGAAGTGCCATCATGATCAAGGAAAGGCTCAACATTTGGTGCTACAGGTAGGTGACAAGGCTTGGCTAAGCTCATGAGTTCTTTCTACATTACACCTAAATGCCAAGCTAGATCACAAGAAGGTAGGCCCATTTAAGATCAAGCGCAGAATATCTGACTCAACATATGAATTGGAACTACCAATTTCAATGAGACAAGTGCACCCAATGTTCAATATCTCCTTACTCACAAAGCACCATGAAGACACAATACTGGGGTGCCCAGAAGTACCACTGTCACCACTCTATGTTAGAAATGAAGAGGAGTTTGAGGTAGAAAATATTATTACTAAGCAGGTGCACAGAGGGAAGATCCAGTACCTGGTGCACTTGAAAGGTTGTGGAGTAGGGAATAGGTCTTGGGAGCCAGTAGGGAACTTAGATAATGCTAAGGAGATGGTAAAGGATTTTGAGAAGGAGTGCAGGGGACAGGAGGGGTAAAAGAGGGGGTAATGTTAGGATTTGGGTTGAGAGGTAAGGAGGAGTGCTTTGGGTGCTATGCATTGTAATAGGCAAAAGCAAGGAATATTGCATAAGGGGGTTTTATGGGGCAAGCACTGTGGGGTGCTCCTCATTGGACAACTTGTATAGTAATCCAGTTACTTCTTAGTCTCACTGCTCAAGTAGCATAGTCAGTCCCTTCTTAGGCTAGCATCAGTGCTAGTGGTAGTCTTCCCTCTCAGGTCCCAATAGGTGAGGATATTGGGAGGTGGATGAAATCAGCAAGGAGTGTGGATAATTAGCTGGGTGGAGGAGCCTAGGATCAGTAAATGTCAATTGATATGGGGCTGTCCCATGCATGTGAGAAAATAAAAACAAAAAATAAAAACTCAATAGGAGTTTGCTCCGATATCGGGTATGGCTGGGCTTCCTGCTGCCGGCAGTTTCAATACAAAAAAAAGTAGCAGCCTGATGAAAAAGTAGCAAATTTTCTTACAAAAACACCAACCTTTATTGACATGGCTGTACATCTGAATGTATCATATTAACAATTCATTGAATTTACGACCAAGATGTTAGAGGCGGAATAATATTTCTACGTTTTCCAGTATACACAAGTAATGCAGGAAAGCTTACGTTTTTTTGTAAAAAGATCTAAGACTGCCTGACAGAAAACTTAGCATGTGACAACAAAATAAACCTGAATCCATCCAACATTTGTTAAGACTGATACCAAACGTCAAGTTTGGTGACTCAGAATATTGGAATTTTTTGTGAAGAAAGCGGCCGAATTCCTGGATTTGGAGCATCTGAAGCATTTCATAAAACCCTACAATATTTTTGCATATGAGTTTGTGTGATGAATAAGATATTAATCTTCCAGCCTTTGTTAGATGTTATGAATTGTTCAGAAAATTGTCTTGGACATTGGGTAAATCATTGAAACCGTGTGGCTGGCCAATTGCGATCAATCGAGTCGTCAATGCTGGCGTCCACTGGCTCCGATCTGGACAAGTGCGCTGGTTTTGATTTTGAGCTTCTGATTCAAGTTTTGGTTCCATTTCATTGGCGCCTTCTTTTTCCCCACGAGCTGAATACAACTTCTATCCACAGGCAGATCGAACAGCTCAAGCGCTGCGAAATCATACCAGAGTCAAATGTCAAGGATCTTTGTCTCAAGGCCCGCGAAATCCTTGTCGAAGAAGCAAATGTGCAGTGGATCGATAGTCCAGTAACCGTGAAGTTAATTCCCTTCTCTTTCGTTATGTCTGCTGATTTCCGTGGGTCTTTTCTTTGACTGGGTCGCCAGATATGTGGCGATATACATGGCCAGTTTATGGATCTCAAAGAACTTTTTCGTGTTGGTGGTTGGTGTCCCGAGACAAACTATCTGTTCATGGGTCAGCTCCTCGTCCACCATCATCAGATTTGATTTAATCGTTTTCTTCTTATCTATCTCAGGCGATTTCGTCGATCGGGGGTTTTACTCCGTCGAAACCTTTCTCCTTCTTTTGGCTTTCAAAGTGCGCTATCCTGATCGCATCACTCTCATTCGCGGAAACCACGAATCACGGCAGATCACCCAAGTCTATGGATTCTATGATGAATGCATGCGCAAATATGGAAGCGCATCGGTGTGGAGATCATGTTGTGAAGTGTTTGATTATTTGGCTCTGGGCGCAATCGTAGATGGCAGAGTGTTTTGTGTCCATGGAGGTCTTAGTCCAAATGTTCAACGGATCGATCAGGTGAGTTTTCTTCGTCTCAATATCTTAAATATATTTCCTTTTTTTTTTATTCTTTATCAATCACGCCATACCTGGACAGCCAGTACATCCTGGTCATCAGACAATCTGTTCGTATTGATGTATATTGTTTGAGTCATCATTCCTTCATCTAACATGTCACTGTTCATCGTGATTATGTGTCTTTGCTTTCCATTTCCCCATATCTGGAAAAGGTTCGCCGAAATAACCATCTACTCAATATCTTACTTTATAGATCCGACTTATTGATCGGAAGCAAGAAGTTCCTCATGACGGACCCATGTGTGATTTACTTTGGTCCGATCCCGATGATATAGATGGCTGGGGTTTGAGTCCACGAGGAGCTGGCTATCTGTTTGGTGGCGATGTGGCCAAAACATTTAGTCGCGAAAATGATCTTGATCTCATTGCAAGAGCCCATCAGCTTGTCATGGAAGGCTACAAGTTGATGTTCGACCAGACACTGGTCACCGTTTGGAGTGCGCCTAATTATTGCTACAGGTTGGTCTTGTTGCATTCTTTCGAAGCGCACCATCCCACCACTCACCCATCATATTTCGTTCTTTGATACATGAGCGCAACGATAAGCTAATGATTCTTGTTTATTTTTCATTTCATCTTTTTTCTTATTTTTTATTATTTTTTTTGTATGTGGGTCAACAAAATTTTGTTTTAGATGTGGCAATGTGGCGTCAATATTACAATTGGATGAACATTTAGTACCTGCATATCAAGTCTTTGAAGCTGCTCCGCAAGATTCGAGGGGTTTTATACCTGCTAAAACTGCTAGTTTGAACTACTTCTTGTAACTGAAAGCAAAAAAAGGAGTGAACGTTACTTCAATTAGAATCCATGGTTATTTTATTATAGCTTTCTAATGATTACCCATTCCCACTGTAAAGAGCTGAGGATATCTGAGGTGGTTGGATTTTTCCGAAGTGCTCTGCAGGTGCGTTCAATGGCATCAAACTGAGGTTTCTAGCACTTTTCAAACTCCTTTCGCCCATACGGGGAATATGTTAATTATAACGATCGTGAAGCATGCTTTTGTTTCTCATAAATTTTTGGCACCATTTTTGTTCGCTTTTAACATTAACCTGCTTCATTTTAATCATATTTGAAAAAAAAAGTTTCATTGAAATCTGGTATTTCTTAAAATTTTGGCCACATATTATTTTGTCTGATTCAAAAGAATTCTAGTCATGACTGTTTGCTTTAGTTTCAATGTAGATGCTAATTTGATTGAGATCAAGACAATAATAGCCCATGTTAAAAGCATGAGGGGGAGAGGTGTGTGCAGAGTAAAATTGGTGTCCCAAGAGCTAGCAAAGAAAGAGAGATAGAGTTATTTTCCTTCAATAGTAAGATGAATCGGTAGTTGAGAGGAATTTTTTAACCATGGACTTTATGAGCAGATCCGGAATTGGGAATAAAAAAACCATGGTTCTACTTCCAGTTGGATTAAGAGTGGGTATCAAAGTTGGAACTTTTTCCAACATCCCATGTCGGATTTCCAAGAAATTTTTGACCAGAAATTGGACACGGAATTTTGAAAAAATGTGGTGTTTTGCATCACACGTATCAAAGTTGACCTGAAGGTTATAAGATTTTAATTGTGGTGTTTGCAATCATCACTCTCCATTGCATCCCCCTTTTAATCATACTGAGCAACTTCTTTTCTCCAATTCATCACCAATCTTCTATCGGCTAATTACTTTTGGAACTGAAATAAAAACTATCATTCCTTATTATATACATGATTTCAGGATAAAGAAAAATGAAATCAGTGATTAGGTCTACAACCTAAATTAAACCAACATGCACTGTTTCATATCAATTCCATGAATTCAAGATATAAGGAAAGTGATAATTTGCCAAGTGGCATTGAAGTGATGTATAAGTCGAGCGCAAAGAATTTCATCTTTACATTGTCAAGTGGCAAGAGAAATAGTCTCAATAAAAATGTAGGGTTCTGTTAGGTTATAAGAGCATCTATCACCCTCTCGTTAAATATTTTTTAGTTAAATCCAATTTACTGGGGTACACGGACCTCTTTAGTTATCTTGCCAAAAATCCTTGCCACCACCCTCTGAAAAATTCGTTTTGAAATTCAAAATCGGGTTAACTCACCATCATCTCATTGAGTAACATCACTTTACTTCTTCATGGCAATGAAGTTCCTTAATGAATTACTCAACATGGAAGTGGAAAAAATTATAATTTCAAATTGCTTAGACTCTCTTGAATCAAATATCTTAACTAAAAAAAATGGAAGTTATAAATTGCAACTACATCAAAGGACACCAACGGGTCAT
Source organism: Hemileia vastatrix (assembly GCA_030280995.1). Taxonomy (NCBI): domain Eukaryota; kingdom Fungi; phylum Basidiomycota; class Pucciniomycetes; order Pucciniales; family Zaghouaniaceae; genus Hemileia; species Hemileia vastatrix. The sequence continues at coordinate 44,988,862 of JASXTE010000001.1, forward strand.
GGCTGACTACTTTAATCCAAATCCAACTTGTGATAATTTCATGTTTGAACATTGCTTCTGATGTGGTATATCAACATTGATAGTGCCTTTGTTTTGCATATTTGATGTTGTTTTGGTAGCTGGATCAACTAGTTTCATATTGGTATTTTGGAATTTTTGGTTAATCAAAAATACTGCAGGATTAAGTTCTGATAGGCTCTATTGGATAGCCCTACTTTTTTTCATGAATTTTGGTATTTTTCTTAGAGCATGTAGAATCATGCATTAAAAATTACATCAGCAAATGACGTGCAACATTAAAAAATGGGAGGCCTTAAAGGGACCACCTTTTTGAGCAGCAACGGAGACCACCTTTCTATTTTTAGTTTTTTTCCCCTATTAAGTTAGCAGTATCTCTCACTTATGGCTTCCCTACACTGATGATAGTGTTGGATTACCCTTGATTTTTCCTGCTATAAAGGTTAGTGTTAGATTTCTATCATTATTTCATTCTTTCTATAGAGGTTGGCTTTAGATTACCATTACTTTTACTCATTCTTGAAGTTAGCATTATTGCTCTGGTAGCTGGTTAAGGTGAAAATAGCCAAGTTACACTAAAAATAGAAAGGTGGTCTCCAAAGAAGAAAAAAAGGTGGTCCCTTTAAGGCCTCCCTAAAAAATTAGGCTAATTGGCCTTTTTCCACAGTCACGCAAATTAGAATTCATTTTGCCTTTGCTAATTGGCACTAAATGTGAAGTTCTGCACCCGTGCAACGTTAACTCGTTAAGTCTCATGCTTTTTTTCCTACAGTCATGCAATATCTACTCTTCATGCATATTGCATCTCATACAAAATGTCTAAAAATGGAGTTTGAATTAAAGCATATTGAATTATATTTCAGTGCACACAATCATGGGAATCTTTTTCACAATTATGCAAAAGATATTGAATTAATCCTACCTCACATGCAATCAGTCAAAAAGCTAATGGAAATTAGCTTTTTTTCAAGCCAAATCACATCAATCCAACTAAATTTAACAGGATACAGGACCTCACATTAGGGGGTGTTAGGTCTGGCAAATCCACACTTACAAATCAGCACTTAAATTTTGCAAAAAAAAGTCACTTATTTCAAAAAATGGGTGTCAGCCATGAGCTCAAATCAGCACTTTTTTCCAAATTTTTTTTACACAACCACATTTTGGCCACATCATCCCTTCCTTGCCCACCCCATCCCTGTCACATGTGACACCCTGACCTCCATCCTCTCATCAATCCTCAGCACACACCGCTCACTGAGATTTAAAACATTTTATTGCTATTGCAAAATATTAACCAGGCATGTTTTTTTCCTTGATTTTTTTATGTTTTCAACCTCTTAATCTCTTTTCTTGTGATGCACCAGTCTCATAATGCCTCTGAGAAATTCTAACACTCAAAAGGTAACTCAAAAAAATACTTCATCACAAAAGTCTCATCATAAAGCAAACCCCTCACCTGCAAAATCAAAGTCAGGACAGCTTGAAAAGGAAGATTATCTCATCATCATCAAATCCCTCAAAATTAAATCAAATCATGATACTTATTTTGGATGTGAAAAGTCCACTCATATTGGATGTCCACCTTCATCAAAGGTCAGTTGCTACTTAATGATGTCAAATGAAGTAAAGAAGAAAGCAAGAGGGATAATCAGCATCAATACTAAGCTTATGAAGGAGACATTCAAAAGTTATCAATAAAAATATAAACAGGCCCATTTTTCTTCCACTTCCACTGGCTTTGTTATTGATGATGATGATTTGGAGAATGGAATTACTACTGTTTCCAAAAAGCTCAATGTCATGTGTCCTTTCTATGAGGAGATAGATAATCTTTTCAGCTCCCAAGTTGATGTCAACCCTTGGTTTATACACAATACTACTAAGGATGTACCCTCTGGATATCAACCATCAAATAATCCTCCCAACACACCTGTACTTCAACAACATCAATCCCCTCCAGCTTCTAACCATAGCTCAGCTGAAGATGATCCTGACTATCAAGCAGAACATTTCTTTCAGAGTAGATCTGAGTCCTCAGAGCCCCAATGTTTTAATGTATGTTTACTTTCTCTTTTTTCTTCAATTCTTCTCCAAATCTCTTATTCTTTTTTTTCTAGTCTCTTCCTACTCAAACTTAAATTTCAAAAAACATTAACAATTCTGGCAATAAGAATCCCGCTTTTCAAGCTGCTTTAGATGAACTTCCTGAACCCTCTATCTCAAACTCTAAACTAGAGGGTTGAGCTTCAACTTAAATGAACTTGAAACACATTTTAAAATGTGGTAATAGTTCAACCTGCTCTTTTTCCACCATTGATGATTATTTTGAGTAGCAAGATATAAGTAGTTTTTGTCATTATATATTTTCTTCAATAACATATTTTTTTTCTATTTAATTTTCTCAGAAAAATTCTCTTTTGTGAAAATTCCTTCAACTTTGAGAAGATAAAGTTTGATCATATGCTAATGAAAGATCAGAAGACCATAGATTTGGAGGAAATTTTTTTTTTGCTTCAATCAAACTTTGAAAAGCTAAATTTGAGGTAGAAGAGATGGAAAGAGCTCACCTTTGCTTGGTGAAAATAAAAAACTGTGATTTTTCAAAGAGAAACAGCTAGCTGTGAATTGAAAAAACCAGAAAGTTTTTTTTAAAAAAAAGAATTCACTACAGAATGTATAAAAAATTGCCAATCTTATGAGGACATTAAAATATTACTTGACTTTTTTAATTGATTGATTGTTTGGTTGGTTAATTTAATTTTGCCTTATTTCTTTTTGGTGATAATTTCTTATATGCTGACTTTTTAAAGGTCTTGAATATAGATGATTTTTTTTTGGCAAAAATTTGAAAAACTCTTACAATTTTTAATCTTTACATTCAACTCAATAAATATACTTTTCTAAATACAGCTAAGTCTTTAAAACTCTATAACTGTTTTGAAAATTTTTCAATTACCCCCCTTGCATTTTATTGAATCAAAGGGTGGTTATCACCAAACTTCTCTAAATCATCAATTTAACATTTCAGATTTGAAAATTTGGCAATACCTTCCCCTGAATTTTATTGAAGTAAAGGGTCAAAATAACCAAAGTTTATTATATTTACAAAAATTGATAAACAAATAAATAAGATAAGTCAAATATACTAGTTTTAAAGTAATTTCAATTCCTGAAGCCAAAATGCAGATCAAGTCTAGAAACTAAGTTTGGGACTTCTCACAGGTATAGGCTAGAGGAACCCCATGAAACAATTTAATGTTGTCATGATTACCATTTATACAACACAAGGTCATTGGCACATTAATTTAGTTTAGTAAAATGAAATATCAGATCTATTTATTAAAAAATTATGAAAGAATAAATTTTTTTTTTGGTGACCCTACAAATCTCCATACTTTTTTGATCTAACTAAAGTTTTATTAAATTTTTTACCTTTTCCTTCTTATTTTAACTTGTTTATCCTTTGGATTAGCTTTTGACTTATTTTAAAGGAGAAGCCAAAATGAGTAAAGTCATGAAAAGATTCCAAAACTGGAGGAGCTCTTTTTGTTTGTTGATTATTGTGAGAAGAGTTCCAAACTTATTTGATGATTGTATTTCCAAATCCAAAATAGATTATAAACCTATGATCTGGGAAATATTAACCATGTCCTTTGATTTTATCAAGTGAGGGAATAGGCTGTCCAGTAAAAAAATTAATAAATGTTCTAATACATATATATAAACTTTATTTTAGGCAGTTTTCAGTGGGTGTTTCAGGGTAGCTAATAGAAAAATGGGGGTTTCTGAATATTTCTGGTCATTTCATTTCTGTTCAATATTTAGAAAGGAGGGTGGGGGTTGCAGTTTTTCAAATAGCCAGGCAGCCAGTGGACCTAACTAGCTGTTGTTTATATGTTAAAGGGGGTGTCTGGTGGGGTGTGTTTCTATGTGTTTAGCCAGCCAGCGATGAACATGGCTGGCTCATTGTTTAAATTTTGGGCTGGGTGGTGTTATAGGTAAGTAAAATAGGGGGAAAGGTGGGGGAAGGTTAAGGTACCCCAGCGAGGCAGCTTTGCTGCCTGGCTATGACTTTTAAAACAGAGAAGTGAGATACAGCTGGAGGGAGGGTAGGATATCCCAAACAGGTAGCAAAGCATCCTTGATGGGGTTTCTGAGGCCATTGAGGGGGGGAAGAGGTGGTTGGAGGTGGTAGTGAGATGGGGGAGGGTAAATGTACCCCAGCTAGGTAGCAAAGATACCTGGCTGAGTTTTCTGAGGTGAGAGAGATGGGGAGCATAAAATACCCCATCCAGGCAGAGAAGCTTCTATACTGAGGTTTCTGAGTTAATGGAGGTGAGAAGTATAAAATACCCCAGTCAGGCAAGGGGGAGAGAGGGGGGTATAAAAATCATTTATGGAAACCAAGAAAGGCGGAAAGGGTAGGATTTGAGGACACAAAGAGGGGGAGAAAAAGGGGATGAGGAAGAAAAGGAGGGGGGAAGGCAGGATGAAGGAGAGAAAAAGAAAGAAAGAAAGAAAAAGAGAAGAAAAAAATTATTCTCACCTTGATAGCCAAAAAAAAGCACTTACAGGACAAAAAAAGAAATAATAATAATAATAAAAAAACAGGAATTAGAAAATTTAAATAAAAAAATGACTTACCTCAAGAGATGATATGAGAAAAAAATAGACTTCCAATTCTTTAAGGGATGTTTGAGGAGAAAAGGAAAAGGATATGAGGCATGAAAGAAAAAAAGAATGACTGAAAAATTATGTGATAGCTAAAATTATGGGATTTCATGTTGAGATGGTGAATTGAGAGTGAGGAAGGAATAACTCTTATTTGGTATAAAAATTTAAAAGATGTATGATTTTTTGAGTAATAAATTGTTATGCTGCAGAGGGCTGTGTATGAGTGGGATGATTTTGACTAATAAGTGAAATTAGACGTTATGGTGAAATCAGAAATTTTGGTTGAGAAAATTCAGATTTGAGTGGAATAAGTGACTTATTTAATTTTGAAATCCACCAGTGTTGGGGCTAGTGTGTTTTGGAAATAGACACTTAAATAAGTGGGGATTTGACAGAACTGACCCCCCTATTATCTTTTATGCATTTGGCATCCCATATTCATTTTATTTGATTGAAGATTCTGTGAAAAATGAATTTTGAGCTAATCCAATTCAACATTGGCTTAATATTGACTGAGATATGGCTATGTTAGTGCCACAAGAGATTTTCCATCAATAATGACCACATCTTGCTATATTTTTCTCCAATTTTGAATGTGACTAGCTCTATAGATTTGAAATAATGAAATGTTTACCCTTCCAAAGTCTTGAAGCAATTTCAGTCACATTTGAAGCAAACTGATTACTTAAAAAATCTGAATGATGAAAATGATTCTTGAATGAGTCATGAAACATGTTGAAACATAATTTTGTGCCTGATAGTTATTTTGTAGGAATGGCATTAAAAAACAAAGAAGTTGAGATGAATTTAAGTTAAAATAAAGGTGAGTCAGAGACATACAGAAAGTGACATAAATGAAATAAGTGAAAATAAAAAAGGGATAAAAAACATGTTAGAAACTTATGTACTGTGTTTTTAAGATCATATTGTGCTCAATTATCCTACATTATTTTCAACTATGCAATTTGTATTTATAAAAATAATTATTTTATGAACATTAGCAAAAGTGATGATTGGAGTGAAAATGGCAAATTAATGCAAAAAAATTGCATAATTGGACTAATTTGATGGACAATTGTACATGCTCTTATATTTTTATCCCACATACATCACACAATATGGGGGGTGGACTTGCTAGCAAGTCCACAACCATGAACCCTAATTCATATCTTTTTCAGCACAAATTGAGGTGGTGATGAAATAACCATGAAGAAATATTGAATTCACTTTGAAAACACCTTGAAACTGATTTGAAACTTCATTTAACCAAAGTTGATTAATAGTTCAAAAAATATTCACAGCAGGAAATTAGTGTGAACTAGACATCTAGTGCTTTTTTTACTTCCTGAAATGATTCCTGGTGGGATTCCAAGTGGGACTTCCATCTGATACCTCCCTCCCCTAATTTTCCCTTATCTTCAATCTGCCTTCATATCCTACCCCCCTTATCTCGTTGCTAACATTGCCATCTACTCACCCTTTCAACCCTATCCCTTCCCTTCATTGTGGGAACACAACTCTCCTCTCCTTCCCCCCCTCTCCCCTCTCTTCTCTTTATTTCTGAAACCTCCTTCTGAATATCACTCACCTTTTCCAGGCCACTGTCATTATTTAGTTTTATTTTACTTTGTATTTTTTTCTTTTTTCATGTTTCTTCCCTAAAAATATCTTCCTTTCTCAACACTTGGCCACATTTTTTTTAGTAAACACAAGCAACTCAAATTCTGAAATATGTATTTAGTTACATTATTTACCACTTGGAATGGGTTATAATTCCTCAATACTTTTTTCCTTGTTATTTCTAATTTATATATATTAATTATTCTCAAGTTTATCAAAATTTGGCTACTTCCCAAGCCCTTGCATGCCTCCCCAACAATTTTTTCACCTCTCCCATCTCATCGCTCACCTCCCGCAGAAAAATTGAGGGACTGGGGAAGGATGGGAAAGGTGAGAGAGGGGCTTTACAGGGCTGGGAGAGGTTATAAAAGCCCCTACCTCACTTTGGGAAGGCTGGAAAAGGTGAGCAAGTGTCCTTAAAGGGCTAGGAGAGGTGATAAAAGCCTCTCACCTACTACTCCCAGCACTAATTGGTCATTACAGCACCTCCCTCACATCTCCAGCTAAATTAAGGGACTGGGGAGGCTGGGGGAGAAGAGGGTTCAGGCTTTAAAAGTCTGGGTGAGGTGATAAAAGCCTCTCACTCACTTCTCCCAGCCCTCCTTAGTCTTTACAGAACCTCACTCACATTTCCAGCCAAAGTAAGGGACTTGGGGAGGCTGAGGGAGGTGAGTGAGGGACTGGAAAGCGCTTGGGAAGGTGAGAAAGGGCTAGGGGAGGTAAGCGAGAGCTGGGGGATGTGGAAAATAGACTGGGGAGGTGAGTAATGGTTTGAGAATGTGAGAGATAGACTGGTGAGGGCTAATGGAGGTTATTTGGGTGAGTGAGGGGAATGGGAGGTGAGCAAGAGGTTGAAAAAGGGGTGGAGTTGTGTTAAAAGTGAAAATAGATTGGAGGGGAGTAGTGAAGAGGGCTTAAACTTAGATTTTGAAGCTTGAAGGGTGTAGCAAATATATCAGGAGGGCAATAAAAGGGTGGGGAGTGGTAATAGAATTAAAAGAAATGACAAGGCAGAAAAAGTTGTATGGAGAGATTGAGAGGTTGTCCATTGAGGTAGTGAAAAATGGAGAGTTAACTCTGTTTTTCAGGCAAACATCAAAGTCCACCCCCTCAATCTACAGCTCTATTCTTCCAATATGGAAAATGATTGATAATTATTTTTTATTAATATTTTTGAACTTAAACCTATAGTTTATATGTCTTTATTTTATATTTTTGATTTACAATGCACTTAAAGACTAAGAAAGTAATATAGTAAAATAATTGGTAATAAAATACTATTTTGCTTTTTTACACAAGAATTCACAGAATGCTTCTGATAACTATACATGATATATAAAAATATTATAATAGGAAAATTGTAGCAAAAAGTAAAAAACTAGAACAAAAAATTTAAAGAAATTTTAAACTATTGAACTTATGATTTTTATGGGTTTATTGTATTTATTTTTAAATTTAATTGTAAAATATGTTGCTTAGATTAAAAATAGCTTCAAAGTAAATTAAATAATTCAAGTAAAGTTTGAAGAAAAGATTTATCTAAATATATAACCATTTAAATTGATTTCTTATTTTGTGATTGCTATATATAACTGGATAATTGACTGTATTAACTGCAAATTTAAAAAATTTCAATAAGTTATCTACCTCAATATATTTATGATAATCTATTCAGTAACAGAAAAAAACTTTCTGAGTCCTTTCTTTTACTTATTTAGTTTCATTTCAATTACTATATACATTTTCAAAAAAATTATTTATTATGTTTTTTGTGGAACTTAGATTGAACTCTCAATGCAATCTTTTTTCCAAGTGTGGTTCAAGCTAATTTAAGCCATGAAAAAATATATAATTTTTTAGAAGATTTATTAAATACTTTTAAATATAAAAATAATTATATTTTTATATCAAAATATTTTTATTAAATACTTTGAAGTTCTGAAAATTAGTAAAAATTAAGGTCATTTTTAGAAAATATTATATTAAAAATAGTATTAAGTTGATTATATATTATTATGATATGATTTCTTTCCATATAACAGATTAAGAAACTACCTAAAAATCAATTTTATACAACTATATTATATAAAAAAAGATATCAGCTCTTCTGCTTAGATTTGAAGTACTTCAAAAAAACATTATTTTTGCCTTAGGTACACATTATATAGAGTATTCAGAGCATCATATTAATTTTTTAGACTTACACTTGTAAGTTGAAGGGAAGTCTCACAGGATAAAATTGGTCATTTTGTAAAAAAAAATAAGTAAATATCTTTTAAATCAATATATATTTTTATAAAAAGTCAAATTTTAATATTTCTGTTTTTTTAAATCTGTTATGAAGATTTGAAATATTGCTATTTAAATTTATTTTTAAAACAATATACTCATTCTAGTATTGCTTTGTGATAAGGTCAATTTCAAGAAAATTTTTAAATTCATCTTTTTAAATTAAATATCAAAGGGATTGTTTTTCATACACTTAGAAACTGAATAGAAACATCATATAAGATCTACCAATCAGCATAAATATCATAATTCCAATAAATCATTGATAAATCTTGAACCCATATATTTAATTTTACAATTGTGTGTAAGTGCTCAGTTGTGAATTACTCCTATCAAAAATTTAATTCTAATGACTAAAAAAGTGTACCTGCAATTTTTCATTTAATTTATTTTTCAACACCATAGAATTGAAATATTTTTTCTTTTCATTTAAAACATGGAATAATATTATTTTTAATTAAAAGATGATTGCCATTACAGCTGCTTTTCTACATGGGTATAATCTAAATTACCTATTGTGTCTTTTTTACAAAATGAATATCATATAATAGTTTTCCAATTTGAAACTGATAGAATTATGAAAAAGTACCACTTTTACCTATTTAATTCAGTTCTTGAACAATAATACAATCAAAATATTTACCTGAAGCACATTTTTTAACATGAGAACACTTTGCAAATTATATGGTGCTTATTCCCAGGTTGACACTGAAATTGTCAGCCTGTATATCTCCAGGACTGAGTAAAAAGTAATTATAAGTTATGTTAAACACATGAACTATACATGGGAATAATAAATAAGAGTACACAAATAGTATACATAAGTAAAATTATGATAATACACAAAAAATGCCATTATAACACCTTATATACACGCATATATCCACCTTTTATAGGTCTTATGTACTTAATATTAAGTTGGAATATGTTAGGGTAATCTTAAGAACCTTAAGTATAAGGCTAAATAATTTTTAAGTACACTTAAAGCTGTTATATTCATTGTTTTATGCAAAAAACAAGAAATGCGCTTTATTTCACTTAAAAGTTGACTATATGCGCTATAAAATTGAGAATATCAAAATTGCGCTTTGACAGATCAATTAGGCTCATTTAGAACTATTGATTTGGCTATTTAAATGCATAAAAATAACACTTTTCAAATTTGGTGTTTTTTATGCCAGAAATGGCTTCTGTGTACTGGCCACATACTGCCTGCTTTTTTCCCGTGTGAATAGCTTCATTTTTAGCAAAGTTAGCTTTTTCACACTATAATTACCCCACATTCTACGCCCACTGTGGGGAAACACACTAAAATAGGCGATAGGCACTTATTTAGTGTCCTAGCTTAATTAATAATGCATTGACCCTGTTTATATGCACTAATTTCATTAATAACCTCACTCTTGGCACTTTATTTCATCACCACGCTTAAATTCGCCTAATTTTAGTCAAGGATTTACCCGTGCAAGCGCCTGCCAAGAACTGCATGTAGTTACCCCACATCTCACGCTCTTTTTTAAGTTTTTGGGTGGTTTCTCAGTCAATTTTGGTTATTTTTGAATGGGAATTTCACGTAGTATAATGTCAGGATTAGCCCCATTATTTCTACAGTCAATCCCACTTATTATTAAGCTATTATTAACCTTAAAAAGTCTCCTTTAATCTTTAATATTATTGTTTTAGACGCATATACTCTCTTTTTGTCTTTTTCTTTAATTTTGATGGATTTCCCTTATTATTTCAGGATTTTGGCGGTTATTACTCTTCTAATTATGTCATGGGTCACTGGGAATGTTGATGGGAATGTCTATTAGTTGTTTAGAGGCGTGATTAACTGTGTATTGGGTGGTACATCAAGGGAATCATTGGGGAACTCAGTGTGTATAAAAGGAGGAGGTTTTTGGGTTGTATTTCTTCATTCTTTATCATTACAATTTAACCAATATAACCAAACCAATTACAATACATATCAATTAGTACTTTTATAAGACTTTTGAATAGTATCTGAATTTATATAATCTATTTTTCTACCAACTATAAAGATTGTAAGCCATATATAAGAATAGTGAGAATTATATTACTGAGACCTTTATATTTGATTATATTTTACAACTTAGTGGATTAGAACTACAGTATTCATATAGGACCATTAAAATCTTCTAGACAACTGACTATTCAAGCTAGTTCACGTCCTTGTACTTGACCCTAGCCTGACAATTGGGGACCTTTCCTCAAGAATTCTGTTATAATCCTGTAAGTGAAATTTTCAAAAGAAGGTGCACGTAAATAATATCCCTATAGAAATATTTGGATAATTACAACAGGTTGGGGTCACTTATATAGTGATTTCAGAAAAAGAAGCCCTGTTATATTATAAAATTGTGATATTGAATCAACAATTTTACCACTAATTTAACTTATAATTGTTATTAGTGGGTCTGTCAATAGACCAATTAAATTTGAGATCTTTGCAGATAAAATTTTTACCACTAATTTAACATATAATTGTTCTTAGTGGGAGTCTGTCAATAGACCAATTAAATTTGTGATCTTTGCAGATAATAAACCAATTAAACTGATTAATTGTTTTCTTTTAACAGGACTCTTAATCTTTTCTTTTATTGGTTTGTAAAATTCATTAAATATTGAGAAAGAATCATACTGACAGTTGTTTTCTTTTGAATATAAAAACACGGCTACATATTGTAGACCAGTTAAATCAAGTGACCCCATAAAAGCATATTTGACTTTTGGCACTTAAAAATTCACTTCATACCAATAAGTAAGCAATGAAATTGTCTTCAGTGGTATTGATAAATACTGATAAAACTCCTTTTTGAAGTTTTCATATCTAAACTTTCAATTCTTTAAATTCCACGTAAAAATGTGTGACAACAATGACATTGTAAGTAATAAGGTAAAACCTTATAACTTAAGACCTAGAGCTGAAAGACCTGTTACAGGACATTCAAATAGAGGGCCAGGACTCTCCCATAATCAACAACACTCCGTCAATGTCTCTGGAGGAAAGGGAAAAGCTTTTAAAGCAGGTTTCAATAAAGAAAACAAAAAATACTTTACAAGAACAAGTTCACTCCCTATCCACCCTACTGAACACCTTGACAATAAGAGTCAACAATATAGTGGACCAGATCAACAATCTGGAAAAGAGAGCAGCTCAAGGTTTCATAGAAGTCAACCAAGCTCTAGTGGACATAAAGACTCAACCACCAACAGTGGCACCCAACAATTCCATAGCAACACCTCCAGCCCAAGAGGAGGACCAAAAAATTACAGTAAGCAAATGGAAATGGGATTGGTACGCCCAAAACTACATCAATCCTCAACAGCAGGGCTCCAGCAGTCACCCTTACAGGGGAAAGGCAAGGAGAGGCAGGGGAAGTGGGATAAGACCTTGGTAAGTCATCCAACTTCTTATGATCAATTATATCAACCTGAAAATAAATTACTTATAGGTAATGAGATTGATAAGGAAATATTGGATATTATTGATAAGGATTTAAAGGATTATTCATTTGAACAGAATATGTTAAACTTGTCTTTACATGAGGACAATGTAAATAGTTTTATTGATCACCAGAAAAATACTATTAATATAAAAATGGAATCAAATGAATTAAATCTTGACCCTGATAATGAGTCTTCTGAATTGGACACGGAAAAAATAGAATATTTTTTAAAAGAGAATCCAATGGAATCAAAAATAATAAGTAAATTATTATTGAGAATTGAAAAATTGGAAGAGTTCTCAAAAGAGTCAAACATTAATACAGAAAATGTATTATTAAAACTAACACAATCATTGAGTACCACAGCCAATAAATTAAAAATTATTGAAAATTCAAATAATGAATTAATCAATGAGAATAAAAGATTAAAATCTGAGATTAGAAATTTAGAAAGTAAATTAGAACACTCTCAGAATATTATGGCTACCATAGAGGGACGTGTAAAATTGTCTTTTTCAAATGTAAATGATACCTTAAATCATGTACCTGTGATAAAAGATAGGTTACAAAGAGTAGAAATTGAAGTAGCTAACATTTTGAAAAATACTGAAACAATAAAAGATAATACCTCTTATGTAGAAAGAGTACCAGTTTTTATGAAACACTCTGATGATAAACCAATGATTGAACATGAACATAGTGTTATGGGCTCTGAGAATATAAAATCAGTAAAAGATGAAATAAATGATCATCTTTCTAAAGTAAGTGAATTACTCAATATTCCTCAGGTTAGGGAAGCAAAAACTAGCCAAAAGAACTGGCCTAAGTTAGATCAGTACCCTTCTTTTGACGGGGATTCAAAATCTGATTGGCAACAATTCATACAAAGAATTGATAACTTAAAATTTTCATACAAATTACCTGATGAAGAAATTACTTCAAAGTTAATATCTTTATTTACAGATGTGGCCTTATTATGGTTTGAATCTGTATTGAGTGAGGGAATTAATTACTCCTGGAATGAATGGAAGGCACTAATTGAAAGGCAATTTGGTGGCCCAAAATTTAGAATCACTCAACAAAGGCTGTATGAAAGGGCCAGATATAATCCAAATGCTGGAGATAAACCCATGGTCTTCTTAATGAATTTAATAAAAATCATGAAAGCTATGGATCCAAAAATGGATTATGAAGAGTGGAAAGAAAAAATAATATACAAGTTGCCTATATCAGTTAGAGACATTATTGTAGCTAGAACTGAAACTGTCAGAGACACCTCTGGATTCATTAATATATGCAATGAGATATTATTAAACCACAAATATGAAACCAAGTATAGTAATTACAGACAAAGTGTTGAAGTGGTAAAACCTACTACAAGTAAGTTACCAGTGGAAAAGAAAAAACCTTCAGCTCCCCTTGTCCCTAAGAGACAAGAAAATAACACTTGTTACAAAGGTAATGAACCTTGGGTTAAAGGTCACACGTGTAAGAAAAGAATAAATGTTATTGAAACCTCACAGAATTCTGAACCTAGTAATCATGAAGATGAGAATGTGGAATCCAGTGAGGATTGCAAGAGTAACATATCTTACAGTGATGATGAAAATGAGATATTTGTATTAGAACAGGATATAATGTTCCTGAATGATGCTATACCTCATACAGACACATATTTAACTTCTATAGAGGAAGCTGAAATATTTAAAGATGTATCTCATGATACTTACAAAATAACACCTATCAGAGCACCTATTATCATATGTGGAAAAGAAATGAATGCCATTCTTGACACTGGGGCTGCAGGTAGTGTAGTTTCACTTAATGCATTAATGAAACTTGATAGTAAGTACCAGGAAAAACTAGAACCTGTTCAGACAAAGAACTGGAGGGGTTTTGGTTCAGTATTAAATCCAATTGGCAAATACAAAACTGCTGTATTCTTTAAATATAATAATGGATATGTTAGAGCAGTTTGTGAATTTGTAGTAATGGATAATAATAATTGTAGTGATTGGTTTATTATTGGCAATGATTTATTGACAAAATTTGGCATTAAACTAGATCCTGCAAACAGTTGTTTCACCATAGGGGTGAATGGTAAAAGAAAATTCAAAATATGTTCTGAAAATTCAGTATATACCATTTCTCCTAGAGAAGAACAACTGCAAGGTGGAAGAACCACCAATGAAGTGGGTGAATTGGAAAATGAAATCCAAAAGGCCTCTTTCAGTCCTCAACTCTCAAAAATTGAACAAGAAGATATTTTGAGATTGATTAAATCATATCCTATGGCATTTGCTCATGGCTCAAATGAACTAGGATTGGTCAAAGACCATGAGATGAAAATCTCTTTAAGCTGTGATCTGGATAATATTCCTGGCAGTTTAAAAAAGAAACCTTACCCAGCATCTCCTGCAAAAAGGAAAGATATTGAAGACAATATAAAATTGTTATTGGAAATGGGTATTGTTGAAAAAGTGGACACAACACCTAAGTATTGTGTCATTTCACCAGTATTAATCTCTTATGAAAAAGATAAGGCAAGATTATGCGGTGATTATAGAGCTCTGAATACATATACAGTAGATGATATTTACCCTCTACCAAGGATAGCTTCTATCCATGCTACTTTACAAGGAGCAAAATATATTTCCTGTCTGGATGGGAACAAGGGTTACCACCAGATTCCTGTGGAAAGAAATTCTCAAAATTACTTATTAATAACCACACATATGGGTATATATAAGTATGTGAGAATGCCATTTGGCCCAAAGAATGCCCCTTCAGTCTTCCAAAAATTGATGGATAGTGTTTTTCATCAGGAAATGGTTGAAGGATGGTTATTGGTCTATATTGATGACATCATAGTGTTTTCAAAGACATATGATGAACATTTAAATCACCTGAAAAGAGTCTTTCAAAAAATGGATGAAATAAATATGACTATTTCATTAAAGAAATGTAAGTTTGGATTTCAATCCTTGAAAGTACTTGGACATGTTGTATCTGGATTACAAATTTGTGTTGACCAGAATAAAGTGGCAGCAATTAAAAACATTGGGATACCTAAAAATGTAAAAGAGGTTCAAAGTTTTTTGGGTATGTGTGGATATTATAGACAATATATTAAAAATTACCAATCCATTGCAGCCCCTTTAACAACATTAATCAGGAAGAATGAAGCTTTCATTTGGAATAATGAAAGACAACACGCCTTTAATAAATTAAAGGAATGTTTAATGTCAGCTCCAATATTAGGACTGCCAGATTTCACCCTACCTTTTATCTTGTACACTGATGCAAGTTTCATAGGTTTGGGTGCTGCTTTACAGCAGAAACAGATAATAAATGGAAAATTATCTGAAGTAGTTATCTGTTATATATCCAGAACCTTAAGAAAAACAGAATTAAGGTATGGTGCCACACAGCTAGAATGTTTAGCCGTGGTGTGGGCTTTGGAGAAACTTCATTACTATCTGGAAGACCAGAAGTTTGAACTTATAACAGATTGCAGTGCAGTAAAATCATTACTAAACATGAAAACACCTAATAGGCACATGTTTAGATGGCAACTAGCTGTACAAGAGTACAGAGGAAGAATGACAATCACTCACAGAGCAGGAACATTGCATTCAAATGTGGATTTATTATCCAGAAGTCCTTTGCCAAATGATGCTGACAACCCAGCTTATGTACCTGAAAATGAGGTTATACATATATTTGGGATTTATATAGTGGATTTAGAAGAAGAGTTTATGCAAACTATATTGGAAAATTATTCATCTGATAAAGATTTGTCTAAACTATCTACCATTCTTAATGATCCAACAAATGCCTCCATGAGTGCATTAATTAAAACCTTGCCTCCAAAGTATAAAAATGCGTTGGAAAAAGGTAAACTATCAATTGAAGATGGATATATATATTACAGGAAAAAGTTAAGCAATGTAATAGTAATACCACCTTCTATGAAAGAGTTAATGTTGAGTACTTGTCATGATGACATCTTAGCTGGTCATTTTGACTTTAACAAAACATTAACCAGAGTTAAAAATACAGCCTGGTGGATAAACATGAAAGAGGATGTACAAAAATACATTGAAACATGTGACTCTTGTCAGAAATCTAAAAGATTAACTGGGAAGAGAGCTGGGTTGTTACAACAAATAGAGCAGCCAAAAGCTCCATGGGAAATTATAAACATGGATTTTGTAACTGGCTTGCCATTAGCAGGAAAAGAAAGTTTCAATTCTTGCTGGGTAATAGTGGATAGATTAACAAAAATGTGTAAGTTTATCCCTACCCATAAAGAGGTATCTGCTAAAGACTTGGCGTTACTATGGTGGACTCAGATGATGAATACTGCTGGGTTCCCCAAAGCCATAATCTCTGACAGAGATCCTAAATTTACTTCAGAGTTCTGGACATCTTTGATGGAAGTATCAGGTTGTAAATTAAAATTGTCTACAGCACACCATCCACAAACTGATGGGCTGGCTGAGAGGATGATACAAACTCTAGAAGACATGATCAGAAGATATTGTGCCTTTGGATTAGAATACAAAGACAATGAGAAATTCACACATGACTGGGTAACATTAATTCCTGGCCTTGAATTTGCTTATAACAGCACAACTCATTCTGTAACAGAGAAGAAACCATTTGAACTCTGGCTGGGATATGTACCAAATACCCCAGTAAATCATTTAAATAAACTACCAAGGTTGGATATACACCCTGGCACTAAATCCTTTATTCATATGCAACAAATGTGTAGAAAGCATGCAGAAGAATGCATCCAAAAATCATTTGAATATGAGAAGAAAAGGTGGGACAAATCTCATAAAGAATTTGAATTTAAAAAGGGAGATGAAGTCCTCATATCAACACTACATTTTAACTTACAAGGTAATGTTAAATTAAAGGATCCCTTTGTAGGACCTTTTGTAGTAAATAAAATGGTTGGTAATAATGCAGTGGAAGTCATATTATATGCTCCATATGATAGGAAACATCCAGTTTTCCCTATCTCATTATTGAAACCTTACCATGCAAATGATCCTGACTTATTTCCAAAAAGAAGGGGAAGGCCTAAAAAGCAACCTGAAGAAATTGTGGAAAAAGCAGAGATTGAAAAAATAATCAAGAAAAGAATCCTTACTAAAGAAAAAGGAACTGAGTATTTACTAAGATTTAAAGGGAAATCAAATGAATTTGATAAATGGATACCTGAAAAAGAAATTTCTAATTTATCCACCCTTCTTAAAAAATTTAAACAGAAATAAATTTCTGTTCAACCAGCTGAGGGGTTAAAAAACCAGTACTCATAATATTTTATTATGTTTTATTTCTTTAAAGTTGAAATCTTTAATGCTACAGATTTATTCTGAATACCTGAAAATTACAAATTAATAAAATAAAATGTATAACTTATCATTTTTTTATTGTTTTTTTTGGGTGGGCGAGTGTCAGCCTGTATATCTCCAGGACTGAGTAAAAAGTAATTATAAGTTATGTTAAACACATGAACTATACATGGGAATAATAAATAAGAGTACACAAATAGTATACATAAGTAAAATTATGATAATACACAAAAAATGCCATTATAACACCTTATATACACGCATATATCCACCTTTTATAGGTCTTATGTACTTAATATTAAGTTGGAATATGTTAGGGTAATCTTAAGAACCTTAAGTATAAGGCTAAATAATTTTTAAGTACACTTAAAGCTGTTATATTCATTGTTTTATGCAAAAAACAAGAAATGCGCTTTATTTCACTTAAAAGTTGACTATATGCGCTATAAAATTGAGAATATCAAAATTGCGCTTTGACAGATCAATTGGGCTCATTTAGAACTATTGATTTGGCTATTTAAATGCATAAAAATAACACTTTTCAAATTTGGTGTTTTTTATGCCAGAAATGGCTTCTGTGTACTGGCCACATACTGCCTGCTTTTTTCCCGTGTGAATAGCTTCATTTTTAGCAAAGTTAGCTTTTTCACACTATAATTACCCCACATTCTACGCCCACTGTGGGGAAACACACTAAAATAGGCGATAGGCACTTATTTAGTGTCCTAGCTTAATTAATAATGCATTGACCCTGTTTATATGCACTAATTTCATTAATAACCTCACTCTTGGCACTTTATTTCATCACCACGCTTAAATTCGCCTAATTTTAGTCAAGGATTTACCCGTGCAAGCGCCTGCCAAGAACTGCATGTAGTTACCCCACATCTCACGCTCTTTTTTAAGTTTTTGGGTGGTTTCTCAGTCAATTTTGGTTATTTTTGAATGGGAATTTCACGTAGTATAATGTCAGGATTAGCCCCATTATTTCTACAGTCAATCCCACTTATTATTAAGCTATTATTAACCTTAAAAAGTCTCCTTTAATCTTTAATATTATTGTTTTAGACGCATATACTCTCTTTTTGTCTTTTTCTTTAATTTTGATGGATTTCCCTTATTATTTCAGGATTTTGGCGGTTATTACTCTTCTAATTATGTCATGGGTCACTGGGAATGTTGATGGGAATGTCTATTAGTTGTTTAGAGGCGTGATTAACTGTGTATTGGGTGGTACATCAAGGGAATCATTGGGGAACTCAGTGTGTATAAAAGGAGGAGGTTTTTGGGTTGTATTTCTTCATTCTTTATCATTACAATTTAACCAATATAACCAAACCAATTACAATACATATCAATTAGTACTTTTATAAGACTTTTGAATAGTATCTGAATTTATATAATCTATTTTTCTACCAACTATAAAGATTGTAAGCCATATATAAGAATAGTGAGAATTATATTACTGAGACCTTTATATTTGATTATATTTTACAACTTAGTGGATTAGAACTACAGTATTCATATAGGACCATTAAAATCTTCTAGACAACTCACTATTCAAGCTAGTTCACGTCCTTGTACTTGACCCTAGCCTGACAGAAATTATCCCACAATACAGAATTGAAGAAAAATCAAGCACTAAAATTAAAGTTTAATTAAATTTATACTACTTTGTTTTTATTATCTTTAAATTTTTACATCTAGCTTGAATTTTAGTCTTTCATATGAAAAATTCACTAAGTAGTGATTAATTATTTCAACTCATGAGATTACTCTACCAAATAACCATATTTACATGGAATTTTGATGAAATACATCATGAAGAGTTCCAGAATATCATATATTTATTACATTGAATAAATTTATATTGAAAAAATTCTTAGTAGTTGAATATTCAATAGAAAAAAAAAGAGCAAAAAGATATTTCCTTTTAATTTTAATCATCTTCTTGCATACAAAAATGAAAAAACTGGATTAAAATTCACTTGTATAAGAATTATACTTCTTTCTTGACATATAATTAAACAATTTATCAATTATTAGTGCTAAGTGTAAAGAATCTATTAGAGGAATTCATTGAAACAGAAATTAGGAAAACATATTTCTATCTTTTATTTTTTTAATTATGAGTCTTTTCACAGTATTCTAGAATAGAAACTTGAGAATTTTGGTGGTTCAATATTTTTATTAAATAATTCCATTGAATTGAAAATAATTATATTGCATAATCAGAAATAATAAAAATACAAAAAAAAATATTAGGTAATATGGTTTAAATTAAAAAACAAAAGCTTCAAATTCTTGGTTAAAAGGAGTTATCATTAAAAAGAACCACTGATCTTATTTTATATTTTTTCAAAAAAAAAAAATAAAAAAATAATAATTAGAGAGGTTAAAAGTGATGTTTTTGAAATAAATAGTATAATTTTCAGTCTTTTTAGTGATCAGGTGAAATTCAAAATGAAAATGAAAATGAGTTTTATGAAAAAAATTCTGTTAATGGATCAGATTATTAATCTTCCCTTGTTATTATTTCTATAAATTATTTATTAAACTTTCACTATTATTTCAGCACAGACTCATCAATTTTTGGTTAAGAGCTCAAGTCAAGTTCCAAGTAAAGTTCAGTCTGAGTTCAGTCTGACTTCCATCTGAATTCAAGTTGAGGACTTTCTAGCAAGTCCCCCCCAAATATTGTGTGGTAAAACTGTAAGGGAATGGAATGGTACGGAAAAAAATATAAAAGTGAATGGGTAGGATGGATCAGTGAAAATTTAAAAGGGATGGAATGGAATTTAAGATTTAACAATGGAAGAGGATAAATCAGGGGTGAGGATAAAGAGAAAGATGGGGGGGGAAGAAAGGGAATTAATTGCCATAAATATTTGAGAATAGTGAGTTATAAACCGTGGGGGGGGGGGGAGAGAGAAAATAACTTTCTTTACAGAAAAGAAGGGGGGAGGTAGTTATTGGAGCTAAATGGTGATAATGTGAGGTAATGAAGGGTAAAAAAAGGTGAACTGGGCTTGAACAAAGTCATTACCAGATTTACACAAAAGGTCCCAAACAGTAACAAAATATGCAACAAGACATCTAGCTCACTTAATTTTCCTCCTGGACCTTGTCATAGGTTTTCTTTTACTACACTCACATCTGATATCATTGGAATGTAGTATTCTGCATGCTATTAATTATACTTGGTTGATTATCTTTTTTTACTGTTTTACTTATTAATTTATGAAATAAAATTGAAAATTTTGTAATCCTCACCTCCTCACATAATATATTTCAGGGGAGGGTATTGAGTTTTTTAATTTTTCTTTGACAAAAATCAAAGATGAATTTCTTGAGAATATTTTTTGTTACATATACATGTAAATATAGAAAGATTTAAAATTTAAAAAATGAAAAAATTGAGTTTTCTGGTTAAAACTTCTTAGTGGACCATTTTAGTATCTTTAATTTAAGCAAATGGATTGCTATGATGGTTGGCTTGGTGTTTAGATCTACTTTTCCATTACTTAGACTTAAGAGGTTCTTAAGACAAGTTATGGCGGCACCATTTTCTTTTGAGCTAACTCAGAAAAGTTCCACAGAGATTTGTATTTGAGGACACAGCTTTGAGCAATAAAGGCTTCTATGGAAAATGAAATGATAATGGATCTAATCATGTAGCAATTGAAAACCATGATAAGTAGTTGGGGAAATTTGTCAAAGCTTAGTTTCAAGAACTTCAGAAGTTTTCCAAAGTGGATAGTGTGGTTGAGGGTGAATAGAAAGTGTTTGGGAATTAAGGTAGCAGATCTCTGAAAGGTGACTCATATAAGCTAAATATAATTCACTATTTGAGTCTGTATCAGAATCAAAAATTAGATCAAGGGCCACTGAATTAGTGACTGTTTTCAGCTCTTGGTGAATTGAAGAATCATGTCTGTTTTTGAAGAAAAAAATAAGGGTGGGATTGATTAAGGGTAGAAGTAATTAAGGGTTAGAGTATGATGTTAGGGGGGCTTAAGACTTGATGCACATTGTACTGTGCATGTATAAATTAGCCCCTAAAGATTAGGTGACAAAAATTATTTAAGGTATGGGAATGTTTGTGTTGGGATTTTGGGTTTAAGAAGTGATGATAAGGCAGCCACAGGGGCTAACTCAGCCTGGAATAAAATTAAGATGACAAGTAGAAAGAGGGAATAAAACTACATGGCTTGATATTGTGGCAAGGGATAACTCTACTTGGCTTTGAAATAAAAGGTGGGGAATAACTATACCTGACTTTAAGACACCATTTCTACACAGAATGGGGAGAAGGATCTCAGGGCTGATGATGATAAGATGAGCAACAAGGATGGTGAATTTATTTCATAATTAGTAGCATGCATGTAGTATAAATGAGAGAACTTGGATATGCTACATGATGATGATAAAATAAGCAACAAGGATAGTGATTTAGAATGAAGCATCATAGTCCATATATGCTATCTCATTATCACCAAGTTAGGTTACAGATACGTGCTCAAGTAGTAGTTTTATATTGATATTTTTTGTATATGTTCTTAAGGTCCCTGTCCAACATTGGATGTAATAGTAATGAATGACTAATGGAGTATTATGATAAGATATGTGTGCAAAATCATGTAAATCTGATAGCTGCAAGAATAAGAAAACTAATGAGTGACTTAGAGAGTGCATATGTATGATTAAAAGATAAAGAATGAAATAATGAAGTAATATTGATGATGGTATTAACAGTCACAAGTAAATTATAAAAAAGGTATAATAATGATGTGAACCAGAAGAGCCAATAGTTCTAACAGTGTGTACCTGATGCTGACTAATCACAATAAGGGGATGGAGTGCTTAAAAGGCTTGGATGTACCAAATGGATGGCATGTTAAGGAACAAACACATTGTTGAAGTAAACTTGTCTTGGGCAGGTGTGCTTGGAATAAATATTACTTACTTGATATTATTTGCATATGGTGTATCTTCCAACAACAATGCCATTTTTAAAATGATTAATTTTAGGATTATTGTTGTATTTTTGTAGCTAGAAATACATTTCAATTAATGGCAGATTTTTAAAATTGATAAAACCTGAGACACGAGTCAAATCTGACTCCTGCTCATCCAGGAAGAAATCTTACCAATACACCAACTGGCTACAAATCATTGTTTATTGAAGTTTGTGCTTTCATCAAAATTAGGTTGTGGGCATATGAGCTGCCGATTTTATTTTTCCCTTTTATTTCAATTAATGATTGTGAATTTTTTTTCTACATGGGAGAAACATCAAACCGTGGTTATATATCACCATCAAATCAATCAAATAATGTCCAACAAAAAATAGTATGAATTACGATAACCATTTTAATACATCAAAATTGATTTTTACTGGGAGGATAAAGTAGTATTATAATTCCACCACTAGTTGATTAATTAGAAAAGAAAAACGCAGGAAATCCATCCCACCTGCTAGTCAACTTAAATACTCCCTTATCATTCATCGCTTTCGCCAGCTTCCTAGAAAACTCCATATCTTTCTTTGCAGCATCCTTGATTATCTGCCACGACTCATTCATTTTTACTCCTCCTATCCTTAACGTCATAAGAGTATACAATTCCTTAACTTCATCCCAATTCTCATCTTGCATAAATCGCATGATCAAACTATTGTACACTTGCGAGAGTTCTTTCATACCTGTCGGATAATTTGTTTTACTCGACAATTGCTGAAGCTTTGCCAACTCTCCAGGTATTTTTTCAGCCAAAGATTTAGGGAACGTCTTAATAACGTTTTCGTTAGCGCTGGCAATCATTTGTGGATCAAAATCATTCAAGAGATGTGGATAATATTGTACGATATCTTCGATAGCTAGTTGATATAGTTTCCTTTGTTTCTGGTTGGTAAATGTGGCGGCTTGTGATCTAAGCTTGGCTAAAGCTGGTTCAGGAGATATGATAGTGAACATGTTTTCGATTTGAGCCCGACCGTTTTCTCCCATAATTTTAAGAATTTCTGCTATATCTGGTTTTAGTTCAGCACCTACGCTCTCACGGAGATGGACAGACGTCTCTTCAATTCTACAGATATATCGTACTAATTCAACTTGAGATTCGATATCTATCAAAAGAAGACAAGAGGGCAAGAGAAAAATGCGGAGAAGGGGGGGGGTAGTGAAAATAAGATCAGTTAAGTGAATAGAAAAAATGTATGTATTTTTTTCATTTTGAAGAATAATTACTTACCAACTATCAAGTAAAGGAAAAATGAATAGAGTAGAATAGAATAGATATGAAATGTAATGAAATAAAAAATAAAAATGAAAAATGTAGTCATTAATGTTTTGTTGATAAATACTTTGTGCGTCAAATCAAAAAAGAAGAATAACCCACCCTCAGGTCTAAGATCTGAAGCAAATCGTGATCTTCCTTCAAAATCAGTTCTATAAAACTTTAGTCTATTGTGGAACCGCGAGGATGAAAAGTGACCTGATCATGGGGAAATATAACATGTAAGAAAGAGAGTGTGTGTGCGCAAGGGGGAGTTGTCTTAAAATCTCACGTTCAAGTAACTGTGGAGCACCTGGACTCATGAGTTTTTGGTTCATAAGTCTATAATAACCCTGTAGAGCTTCAATACTCTTTGGGGCCAACGTTCCACAGCCATAATGAACTGAAAAAGCTACATTATAATATCTTTCTCTTGTTATTTTTCGTTCTCCGTATGCTTTTTGAAGTAATGTGATACCTTTTTCAACGTGAGGACCTGCAAGAATGTTAGATTTTAAATTTATCAAATCGTTGAGCCATTTTCTGACTCCACTTGGAATATCTGTTGTCTTGGCCATCAAATTAATGACATGAATTCGGTGAATCTCATTTATAAACTCTTTATTAACTTCTGAATTTAAAATTTTCAAAGGCTCAGCCCACATTTCTGCATCGTTCAATTGTTGTATAGATGCTTTTTGAGCTTTTTGATAAACATTGTTAATGTCCGACCAATCTCGTACTAAGATAGGATCATTTTTGGTCTTTAACGAAGTAAACCCGGGCATTTGATTTAAACTAAACTCATTTCTATCATTAAGATGTTCAAGATAAATGGTTTTCAAATCTGATAGACTTTTAGCATCTTTTACTTCTTGATCCAAATTCTTCAAGGCACTTGAAGAGGTACTGGTTCCAGAAGAAATGGTGGATGCAGATGAAGAAGAAGTTAATGGCGGAGGAAAAGGATTCTTAAAAGGAGCGTGCAGTGGATCGTGTGGTGAACTAAGAAGAGGATTTTTGGGTAAAACACGTTGATGACTTTCAGGCGGAATGTGCGGAGGACGTTCTGATGGCAAAGGGAGTGGATACTGTCTAAATGCACGATGAAAACTGGCAGGCAATTTTTCCTCCAAGGGATTTCGAACATGGGCTGTGGGATGATGTTCCAGGAAATCCGACCAATCGGTGGGTTCATCGTCCTCTCGGTGTTTAAAACGGGTAGTACGTGTCAGATAGGGTTCCTTCTTTGATGGCACTGTGGGCTTGGCGGGGTCTCCAGTCTTCGGAGGGGGTCTAGGTAACGGAACCGGACCTGATTGAGTTTTGGGAGGAGGAACAGTAGGAGGCTGAGAGGTAGTTGTACCTGAGGAACCGCCTGGTACTTGATTTTTAGGCGGCAAAATTGAAGAGGTTCCTTTACCCTTATCCGTTGACTCGACTGTTGGATTTGTCACAGATGAGCCTACTGCTCCTGCAGGGTCTACTTTAGGGGCCTGGAATTCATTTTTCAAGATTAAGATCAGTACACATTTTTTTCTTTTGCGTTAATAAAACCAAGGCCTTTAAGCAAGAAAAATAATTAAACATTTACTTCTCCTCCAAGGGTGAGGTCCCTAAATAAATTGGTCCCCCTTCCCATAGCTAAAACTAGCCTGAAACCATCCAATATTACCAATAAAACCAAAAGTCTCATTGTTTTATTTAATTCACCGGAATTGTCAATAAGAAAAGGAAAAAGGGTAAAAAGCACACGGCTAAAAAAAGGGGAAAAGTTGAGAGCGATTAAAAGTCCAGTTGTTCAACAATAAGCGATAATATAGTTTGAAGGGTTTAAGCTAATTTTGAGTGGAGAAAGGAGACGTCGCTCATTGTACAAGCTGGCTGCCACTACGCTAGATAAGAGAAAGATAACTGTCCTAAGAGTTTTATAGGCACTAGATGATGACTTATTGGTGAGAACATTGTACCTCTCAATACGGTGTGAAAATAATTAATGTAAAATATTATCACATTTTTTGCGAGAAAAAAAATACGGATAAATTAAAGAATCTGTTTCATGCACATTAGTGTCTGAGGGTTGCTGAGACTCCTTCAAACTCAAAATGATTTTCTAAGAAGCTAAGATCAGGGGCAACCGACACGCTGGCCAACTCACTTAAAAATCCCCACGTGAAAAAAAGAAGAAGAAAGCGTTATACTATCACTTCATGTCGGCGATGTTGTGGCCTAGCCACTCGAGAAATGAACTTATAATAAGAATCGTAAAATTGTGAGGGAGTACAAAAAAAACCACGGGGAGTTTCACCTTGCAAAAACCGACCAACATTTACAGGAAGATAAATAATTTAGTATATAATGCCTATGATGATGATACTGAATGTAAGTGAAGATGTTTCAGCCCATCGGGTAATGGTACGAGGGCTGTGAGAAGACGCAGGAACTATTAGCGACGGTCAAGATCTTATTGCTAGTCCAACCAGACATTGGCTACCTGAAAGTGAAACTGGAGACCGAGAGAACCATTTTACCTTTTGTAACTGAACTTTCAACTTTGAAGGAAGACCAAGGAAAGTGAAGAGCATGCGCCAAATGGCTTGTGAGTGCGCCTGAACGGGGCAAGCGCGCGAGTGCTAATATCACGGGGACGGGGAACACTACCAACATGCTGAAGAATAGGTTCACAAAGGAAATTCAGGCGGATTTGGGTATATAACTAGGTTTTTGTTTTTTGGTTATTTTTTATCTTTACTTTAATGATTGTATTGTTAGGGTGTTTTGCACAGTGTGTCAAGAGGCCAAAGAGATAGCCAGTTTTGAATACCCCCAGTAAGTCAGTGCTGGTGTCCGCAAAGCTAGCAACAAAGGGGAGCCAGGGTCACGTGGAAGACGCGCAGGCTATTATGCAAAATGGAGAATGCGGGTGTATGCATAGGAACACGTGCCGAGAAGTGCAGCAACAGAGTTGAAAGATTTGTCAATTGATTGTGAACTTGAGCGACGATCATGTCATTTGGAGCTTTTGGGTGAGTGAAGTAGAACATTTCTTGGCATTCACATCCAATTTTCTCACTTTTTTCTTCTATTCTAGAAACTCTGGATCTACAAATATGTTTGGCTCAGCTGTCAGTCAGTCTCAGCAATCCACCGGACTGTTTCCTGCTGCCGCCTCCCGCCCCCTGTTTGGAGGATCTAATCCCTCCCAGCCATCCTCAACGCCCTCTGTCTTCGGCGGTACCAATAACCAGGCTTCTCAATCTCAACAGCCCAATTCCATTTTTGGCTCCTCTACTGCCCCCTCCACAGGTGTCTTTGGCTCTCAAAATCCTGCAGGGGGATGCCTTTTCAACCAAACACCCAACAATCAACAGCAACAGTCTTCATCAGGCTTATTTGGTCAATCATCAAACACTCTTTCTCAGCCATCTACCGGGGTTTTTGAACAGTCCACCCCCAGCGTCTCACAACCCGCAACTGGCGCTTTTGGCCAGCCAGTGGCAAGCACTGGACTCTATGGTCAGGCAGCAACTTCTGCCCTTCAAAATTCTGTTGGCTTGTTTGGCCAGCCATCAAATGCTCCTGCTCAGCCCTCCACTGGGCCCTTTGGGCAGTCAATGACTAGTACTCCTCAATCATCAACAAATATTTTTGGCCAGACAACACCAGCTTCTACTTCTCAGCCTTCTATGGGTCTGTTTGGACAGTCTGCTACAACAAATCCTCAGCCTTCTACTGGTATATTTGGACAACAAACCTCTGGACTGTTCGGACAATCAATAAACAATACACCTCAGTCATCAACTGGCTTATTTGGACAGCCTGTGACTAGTACTTCCCAACCAACTACAAATATTTTTGGCCAATCTACCTCAGCCTCTAATAATCTTGGAGCCTCAGGAACCAGTAATATCTTTAACCAAAACTCCAATGCTACTAATAACAACAGTACATCACTGTTTGGAAATTCCAATCCAGGCATGGGGTTATTTAATTCATCTTCTGCCCCTCAAACGGGCGGTCTCTTTGGCTCATCTATTAATCAAAATTCTTTATTTCCTTCGGGTAACAATAATGACAACAACACTGCTAAAGGTCTGTTTGCCCAAAAACCGAGTTCGAGTCTCTTTGGAGGTGGTATGTCACAAACGTGAGAGCTATTTTGCTATTACACTAAATCTACGGTTGCTGATCTCCTCTGACTCTCAATATCATGTAGAGGAACTGCTAACTTGGCATCCTCAAGTGCCAATCCATCCGTCCCACTTAAAATAGTAAAAAGTACTAGATTCAACGATCTGCCCGAAGAATATAAGAAAGACCTTGAAGCTTTGGAGTTAGTTTTTGTCTTTTAGTCTTGTAACTAAAAATATGAATAATTGACATTTACAAAACCAACTCTATCGATTCAACATCGTAGCGCGATGATTCAAACGCAATGTTTACATGCCGAAACCTTGCGGGCTTGTGAACTAGGCACCGACATCACTAAAGGCACTTCTCTCCTTCGACAAGTATCATCTGTATGTGATTTTTTGTCTCAGTTCAATAGTGTAGAATCTGTTTTGACATATCATCATGCAGGAATTAACGGCTACAATCACTATCGTTTCTGAAGCTTCTCAAACTTTAGATTCGCTTCGGCGAGGATTGGATCAAGATACATCTGATTTGATTCGCGTCACAACTATTGTCGAAGGCTATCGCAATCCATCAAGTCAGAAAACCTCTCAAATCTCTTCTAGATTTCCTTTTGAGTTTTTTAGTGCTAAGGTGAAGGAACTAGAAAATAAGGTGAAAGTTTATAAAAAATCGATTGACTTTTTGGATTGCCAACTTAAAAATTTGTTTGAACGTCGCAGTCCTGCTGGTAAGTAATAGTCACTCTACTTTTTCTACTTTTTCTAACATTTTTTTCTTTGCACCTTTCAATAATAAAATGAAGCTAAATATTTTTTGGGAAACTTTTTTTGTTCTTTGTTTACGTTCTTTTTATAAAAAACCTAAAATAAATAAATGAATAACTAGGTATTGTTCCGGCGTTAAAAGCACAGTACAATACTTTACTGGTCATGGCAGATCGAGTGGCAACATTGGATAATCGGGTGAAGAGTATAAAAGATGATTTTAGGGAACTTTGGAGGGCCCAAACTGGTTCTGTGAGAGATCCATTTTCAGAGTTGGAAGAAATTGAGAAATAAAAATATATTTCCCTCTTTTCTTTGCACGCATACCAGCCACTACAGAGTGACTGAGAAACCACATTGGCCAAAGAAAATCCATCTGTTGGAGTGAATTATCACCAGAAAAAAAAGGTGGGCACCTGATCGCAGGTGCCAATCCCTATCTTTGATTTGATTCAGTTCTAGCTCAGCTGTAATTCTTCTGGCAAGACCGCGCACTGAACACTGAGCGTGCTAGCTCGCTTGGCATCAAATCTGATTTATACTTGTGTCACAAATGGATTGAGGGATTGGCACCTGCTAGCATGGTCCAGGTGTTTTTTTGTGGTGTATATGATGGTGCTGCGCGTCCCTCTCAGGATTTTTTACTTTTTATTAATTGATCGGATGAGTTATATAACTGAATCAGTTTAGTCTTTCTACTTTTTTATTTTTATTTATGCATATATGAATAATATATACTTCTTGCAATCATCTCACTAAACTCATAACACCACAAAAAAAAAAACATTTACCTCAGAATGTGCACAAGAAATGTACACTTTTTTTACCTCACCAAAGCGATCTTTGTTGGAGCGAATACTCACAAGGCTTGCACTTTGCTTTGCAGCCTGCTAAGCTTCTTTTAATGTAGCGTAAAATTCAACTTTGGGTAAAGTTGAAGAAATATGTATTTCAAAGAGATAGCCAAGGGGTGCACTTCTTAAAAGCGAGGGGAAGTCGCAAGGAAGGGAAGGGGGATACTTGCTCAATGTATAAAGGCAGCCTTATTTCGCAACTCACACGGCGTGCAAAGTTTGGAGGAAAGCAGTTATCCTCTTCCGCACGATGAAACTTTTCAACTGAGGATGAATAAATTCTTGCCTGCATTTTCCAATCCCCAACAGAGGCACAAAATTCCACCATCTACTTTTAATTTCTTAGATAAATTTTTTCATCCTCTACATGCATTCACTACGCACCAAGTAAGATATCCCTGATGGGGATATCCGGCGCGAGTTAGGTATATTATAGTGAGAGACATAAGGATAGAAAAATATGTGCAAGAAAAATATGTGTGAGATAAATATTTTCCAGGAAAATATGTGCAAAAAAAAGATGTGAGGATAATAAATTTAAGAAAAATATCTTGCAACCATGGGAAACTGTGTTTTGTACTTTTGTTTTTTCCGAAAAAAAGATTTTTTATTTCATTTTTTATTTTTTTCTGTTTTTTTACAATTTTTTTTCGAAAAAAAATATTCTCATGGTCACAAATGATTTTTCTTACACTTACGTTTCTCGCACATATTTTTCGTGCACTTACTTTTCTTACATATATTTTTCTGACCTTATGTCCCTCCCTAAAATATCCCTAACTCGTGCTGGATATCCCCATCAGGGATATCTTACTAGGTGCGTAGTGATTTAAATTCCCTTGCACCCCGTTTCTTTCCTCTCTCACAAAATCAAAGACTGCACTAAGTTTTCATTCCTTCCCTTGCCCAAGTAAAGCTGCATCACATTTCTTCACATCTTTTCCCTCGTTTCATCATCACCTTCTGTCACTACACCAAAAGTGAAATATACCCAAATGGGTATATCCTAGGTTGGGATGGGTATATGTTTAAAAAATACTGTATTTTTTTTTTCAATAGTGTGGGAGAAGAAAGTTAAGAAATTTTTCATCACCATGACAAAAATAATTCAGAACACTACGCACCTAGTAAGATATCCCTGATGGTGATATTGCAGGAAGGGACATAAGGTCAGATAACAATGTGAGAAAAGTAAGTGCAAGAAAAAATGAATGTAAGAAAAATATATTGCAACCATGTAAATTTTTTTTTCAAAAAAAAAAAAGCAGCAAAAATAAAAAATTAAGAAATAAAGAATAAAGAAAAAGAAAAGAAAGATGAAAAAAAGATGAAAAAAAGACATAAAAAATTATGAAAAAAAATTATAAAAAAAGAAAAAAGAAAAAAAAGAAAAAGAAAATAAGAAAAAAAAGAAAAAAAAAAATACACAATAAAAAAATAGTAAAAAGACATGAAAAATAAAAAAAAAGATAAAATAAAAAAATAAAAAATAAAAAAGAGAAAAAAAAATAAAAAAAAGAAATTAAAAAAAACAGAAATAAAAAGAAATAATAGGGAAAAAATGAAAAATAAAATAAAATGAAATAAAGGAAAAAAGTGAAAAAAGTGAAAAAAAAGATGAAATAAAATAAATAGATAAAAACTTAAAAAATGTATAAAAGATGTATACAAGAGTTAAAAAAACAAAAAGTAACTATGAAAATTAAAAAAAAAATATGAAAAAAATGTATAAAAAAAGAAAAGAAGAAAAGAAAAAAAAAAGGAAAAAAAGGAAAGGAAAAAGAAAAAAAAAGAAAAGAATAAAACAAAGCTTAAAAAAAGAAGAAAAATGAAAGCAAGTAAAAGAAAAGAAAGAAAAAAAAAGGAAAGAAAAAAGAAATAAAAAATAAAATAAAAAAAATAAAAAGTAAAAAAGTAAAAAAGAAAAAAAAAAAGAGCAAGGAAAAAAATAAAAAAATAAAAAGAAATAAAAAGAAAATAATAAAAAAAAGAACAAGAAAAAACGTAAAATTAAAAAAGTAAAAAAAAAGTAAAAAAAATAAAAAAAAGTAAAAAAAGAAGAAAAAGAAAAAAAAATAACAAGAAAAAAAAGTAAAAGAAAAAGAAAAAAAGGAAAAAAAGGAAAAAAAGGAAAAAAGGAAACAAAGGAAAAAAAGGAAAAAAAGGAAAAAAAGGAAAAAAAGGAAAAAAGGAAAAAATAAAAAAAGGAAAAAAAGAATAAAAAGATTAAAGAGAGTAAAAAAGAAAAATAAAAAGAGAAAATAGAGTAAAAAAGAACATGAAAAAAATGAAAAAAATGAATAAAGGAAAAAAATGAAAAAAATGAAAAATGAAAAAAAAAGAAAAAAAAGAAAAAAAAAGAAAAAAAAGAAAAAAAAGAAGAAAGAGAAAAAAAATAAAAAAAAAGTAAAAAAAGTAAAAAAAGTAAAAAAAAGTAAAAAAAAGTAAAAAAAAGTAAAAAAAACTAAAAAAAACTAAAAAAAGTAAAAAAGAATAAAAGAATAAAAATAATAAAAAAGAATTAAAAAAATAGAAAAAGAAGAAGAGAAAGAAAAAAGAATAAAGATATAAAAAAATAAGAATGAAAATGAAAAAATGAAGCAAAAAAAGAATGAGAAACAAAAGAAAATGAAAATAAAAAAAAGAAGAAAATTGAAAAAATTGAAAAATTGAAGAATTGAGAAGGGTATAAAAGAAAGAAAAAATAGAAGAAGAAAAAAAGAAAAAAAGAGAAGAGGAAAAAAAGGAAAAAGAGAAGAGGCAATAAAAAAAGAATAAAAAAGGAAAAAAAATGAAAATAAAAGAAAATAAAACTAAATAAAAAATAGAAAAAATAGAAAAAAGTAAAAAAGAATAATCTTTTTTAGAAAAACAAATAATAGAGGGTATCAAATTTAAAAAAAATATTATTCAAAAAGTGTTTCAAAACACAAAAAGAAAGACACAAACTTGAAATAAATTCTTAGTAAAAAGGTGTTTTTGGGGCACAATATGGCATATTTTATAAAACAATAATAGTTGATTTGGTGGAACAAAGAGTTATTTTGAAGTAAAATATTTGTAACTTTGATATACTCTAATCAAAGAAAAAAATTCATTGTTTCAAAATGTTTTTCTTACGCTTGTTTTTTATCACACTTATTTTTTTCTCCATTATTTTTCTTACACTTATTTTTCTCTCTTTATTCCCGTCTGTAGAATATCTTTAACGCATATATCAATATTCCTATCAGGGATATCTTACCTTTTGTTTAGAGTTATTAAGCGGAAGAAGTGGATGCCAAATTGTAAGTCAAAGGACATAGGTTTAGAAGTTTGGGGTTGAATTTAAAATTTTTGATGCTGATTTTTAGTTTTGTTGGTTTTTTTTTGTCATTTATGTTTCTAGGTGAAAAAAATGCATTTTTTTGTGAGAAAATTTATTACACACACCATTAAAAAATTTATGAAAAAAAAGATCTAAAATATACCCAACCAGCCTAAAATTTTCCTAAGCCAACAAAGAATATACCTATTGGGTATATTTCACTTTAGGCGTAGTGTATTTTTCACCCCTCTTTCCCCCTATTCACCCTCCTTTCTACATTTTAATCCTTCCATATCCTGTTTCATCCCCCCACACTATTCACCAAGATATCCCTGATAGGGATATCCAGCACAAGTTTGGGATATTGTAGGGAGGGAAATAAGAATAAAAAAAATATGTGAGAAAAATAAGTGAAAGCAAAATATCCGTTGTAGACAATCCTATAGTACTAGCTATAGGCCTTGACCAAGGGATTTGGAGTAAAGCTGGAAAGAAAAACCTTGTCCCTTTGAGAAAAACCAGGTGAGACTTATTTGCTACAGCAAATTAGAGACTGTTACTATACCCCTTTCAACACACTTCTTGACTGATTAACAATTCAAGACAGTAGCCAACAGCAGGCCACTGAGAACCAAAGAACCAGAAACCAGAAATGCAGAAAGATCCACACCAGAAAACCAAAACACTGTGCAATCCTTGCAC
This sequence comes from Hemileia vastatrix, assembly GCA_030280995.1. Classification (NCBI taxonomy): domain Eukaryota; kingdom Fungi; phylum Basidiomycota; class Pucciniomycetes; order Pucciniales; family Zaghouaniaceae; genus Hemileia; species Hemileia vastatrix. The sequence goes on from JASXTE010000001.1 coordinate 45,022,348, forward strand.
AAAAAACATCAATAATACTTGATGCAGGTTGCAAAGCTACACCAGAGAAACCAGCTGCCAAAGTTGAGTTAAATGAAGAACTAACCTTGCAACAAACACAGCCAATTGTGGCCAAAAAACAGTGAACACTGAGTGAGAAACAATGATATCACTTCCAGATGGTTTTATGATAATTAAAGTTGCCCCAAAACTGTCTTATTTAGTATGTACACACAGACCACCATCTAAAAAATCCATGCACAGCAACAAATTTGGCGCTTTTGACAGCCAAATTGAATAATAACCCTCTAGAAATACTTCCCAGCCTTCTATAACCGAGGCAGGCAGCCCGCCTAGAAGCAGCCAGACCTCCCTGAAGCCAGAAAACCACCAAAAACCTCCAATAAAGCCCAAAAAACTTAGAAAAATCCACCATGACTACTAAAACCCTTAAAACACAAAATTAAGTTACGACAACAATGGGACATAAATTATAGAGCCAAATTAGCTCTACTTAATGGTACTAAGCACATAACCCTAAGACTTAAGGTTAGCCTGTGAAACACAAAAAACAAAATTAAACAGCTATCTATTAGAAATGCAAAATAAGGAAATGATCCCTTAAAACTTAGAATATGAAAAATTTCAAAAAGACATAAAATATAGAGAAAAACTGAGGCTATCCAATGGTAGTACCCACATACCCATAGTCCCAATATTCACTGAATAAAACTAAAATAACATGTAATTATTCAACCAATGTCAATTAAGACATACAAAAACAGCACCAAACAGACCACCAAAGGCCTCTTCCAAAATTGGAAGAACACATCCTCCCTCCAATTGAGAATTTATGCATTCTCCTTCACCAGAACTACAGTTTTCACACATTTTTCAAAATCGATCTCTGAAATGGGTCCCTCTCAATACTGTATTCACCATAACCTCATCTGCACCATAAAACCATCAATCAATCCATACAGAACTGCTTGTGATGCCTGCTATTTCAGAAAGAAATCCTGCTCCAGACCTGGTTCATTATCATCTGCAACAGATTCACCTTCACCTCAACCTGGTCCATCTTCCAGAAAAACCAAAGGATCTAGGCCTTCCATCTTGATACCCAGATTATTCAACAAGTTAAATCCTTCCAAAAAGAGTGCCAACACCACTACAACCACTAGCTCTACCATACCTGGTCCTTCTGATGGTAAAATCAATGCTTCTCCATACTGAAATTTAATCTGATGAATTTCCAGCTCATTCCCATCCAGTCAGTGATGATGAAAATGTGGTAACCATTGATACACCACCACCCAATCAATTACCCACCATCAAGGACAAATTCCAACAACACTCTTCTCAACAAAAACATCTCATTCTAAACTACTTCCAATCCACTCCTGCCAAAGATCCACAGGAAAATGAGAAAAGAAGACACCTCATCCACCATTTCAAGACTAATTCTGAACACTTTGTTTCATCTCTTGATTCTCTTCTGTAATTGATTCTTTCCTGCAATTCTTGACTTATAAATAAAAAAAATTGACCACTTTCCAGATTTTCTGAAAGTAGCCAGCCATAAATAAATTCATTAGTTTAAAGTCTTGGGGGACTCAAAAAACCTCAGTTTTTAGTCTTGGGGACTCAAAACCTAAATCATAAAGACAAAACCAGTGATCAAACCATTAAAGACCAAAAAAATAAACTTACATTCTGGGGTAACTGTTCTACAGAGCAGCCAGCTCATCAGTTACCCCCACACTTTCTTTAACTAAATTCAGAGACTCCCCCTTTGAATGCCCTCTTCCAGAATCACACCAACATCACATTATCAGTTTATAGTCCTGAAGGACTTAAAAATTAAACCATCCTCAGTTTATAGACTTGGGGGACTATACCATTTTTCAGTTTAAAGTCTTGATGTACTTTTCACACTTTGCATAAAAAGACAGAGCCAATTCCTTGCACAATACTCCGCAACCACCCTACTGAACTTCCACTATCTCTTCATCATCTACCCATCACTGATAAAAAATTTTCTTCTATCTCTTTTCTCTTCATTGTTGTTTCATCACAGATCATGGCCGGATCCCCAGATTTTGACCCATCAGACCTTCCTTGTTTCACTGCTCCCAAGTACTATGCTTGCAAACATTGTATCCACATGTGCAGACCTTGCACTTTCAGTCTTCCAACTCCTGAGGCCAAATTCTACAACAGGGCCTGTGATTCTTGAAACTCCCAAAAAGAAAAAATGTGACAGAGACCCCAATTATCCTATACCACCACCTTCACCTTCACACAAATACATCTCTAGATCTCCTGCCAGATCCCCAGAACTTGGTCCTACTTCCTCTTCTTTATCTTAAGCTCCATCCAGAAAATTATTCTGCTCCATCCCCAAATCACTCTCCTAAAGACCTGCTTTATCATCTAAAGAAACAGCCTTTATGTCAGCAAATTCAGCTGAAACAGCTTCAAAATCAGCCGAAAAACAGCCAAATTCCACCAGCAAACACCAATAAAACCACACAACAACCTCCTAGCGCTCCCAGAGCAATGCACTCAACAATTTTCTCATCCAAAAATGCCAAAAATTTCAAAACTTCTAGAAGACCTGCCAGAGGACCTCAAGAAGACACCAGAGCACCAAACACTACTCCCAGACAAAAATCTCCCTCTCAAACAAGAAGAATTAACTAAACCTCTCCTCTGCCAGCCAATTACTCATCTGACAGTTCAATTTCTTCCAGATCTTCATCCAGAAGATCACAATCCACTTCCAGGTCACCTTCTCCTGGTCCATCCTACAACCAACCTGATACTCCACCACCAGTATCCAACCAAACTGAACCAAGCAACAATATCAGCAACAACAACAACAACAACAGCTCTGCCTCTCCAACCAGGCCACAGGAATTTCCTCCTTCTAGTTCATATTTTAGCACCATTTAGAGGATGACTATGAAAATCCATACCTCCATCTGGTTGATCCTCCTACTACATCCATTAAAAATCCTTCAACAGTCTAGATTCCAGCCGCTTAGAAATTTGATGAGCTTCCAATCTGTAAGTACCAAATTAATAAACCCAATTTCTTCAACAGAAAACAATTACTGATCCAATTCTTCTGATTAGTTGGCACCCCACCTCCTGGAACTGCTATTGGGATTGGAAAACCTCTAGAAACCACATTAACACTGGATTACGCTGATATGAAGCAAAAACTAAGTATGATGTGTTCAAAAATGCTTAAGGCATTTGCTCTTCATGGGCCATTGAATGAATTTGAGCAGAACCTGAGGAAAAAACTCCTTGATGACCACTGGAAGATGATTAGAATAATTAAGCACACCTTCTAACACTCTATCCCAGCCTCTTATACTTCTACCCAAAAATTACCTTCCAATCCAGTTCCTGACCATTACAATCCATACACTCTTTCCAGCTGCCTACACCACAAATAACACAGTTCTTCCTCCAACCCCAACAAAAAGCAAAAACACCAACCTAATCCGGACTGACCGCCAGAGGCTTCTTCTTACAGAAATTAAATAAAAAAAATAAATTAATGATTCACTAAATAGAGAGAACAATAATAATTAGCAGATATATATAAGAAAATTTGTTTTTATTTTTATTTTTATTTTTATTTTTATTTTTATTTTTATTTTTATTTTTATTTTTATTTTTATTTTTATTTTTATTTTTATTTTTATTTTTATTTTTATTTTTATTTTTATTTTTATTTTTATTTTTATTTTTATTTTTATTTTTATTTTTATTTTTATTTTTATTTTTATTTTTATTTTTATTTTTATTTTTATTTTTATTTTTATTTTTATTTTTATTTTTATTTTTATTTTTATTTTTCTTTTTATTTTTATTTTTATTTTTATTTTTATTTTTATTTTTATTTTTATTTTTATTTTTATTTTTATTTTTATTTTTATTTTTATTTTTATTTTTATTTTTATTTTTATTTTTATTTTTATTTTTATTTTTATTTTTATTTTTATTTTTATTTTTATTTTTATTTTTATTTTTATTTTTATTTTTATTTTTATTTTTATTTTTATTTTTATTCTTAATTTAATTTTAATTTAATTTTTAATTTTTTTAATATAATTTAATTTTTTATTTAAACTACTAACATACTAAAAAAAGAAAACTTCAAAATAAATAAACAAAATTACCCAAAAATATGATAGCTAAAAAATTAAAATGAAATGAATAATGGGGGGTATCAAAGTTAGAAATCTTCCATTTTAAAATACCTCTTTTTCCACCACATCAACCATGATTAGTTTTTCATATATGGCATATTGTGCTTCAAATAAACCTCTTTACTGAGAAATAATGTCAACTCTGTAGCTTTATTTTTGTGTTGATAAATACCTCATAAATAATTACAAATTTTTAACTTTGATAACCCCTAATTTTCAGCCAGGCTGCTAGACTTACCCAGTGAAATAATTAATTATTTACTGGATGAAGCCGCACCTTATAATTTTTAATTATTATTTAATTATAATTTAGTTACATTAAAATTAGTTATAATAAATTAACTAATTACAGAATGTTAAAATTAAAAAATTAATTAATTAAATAAATAATTAAAATTAAAATTATAATTTTGTCCCTTATATTTTTCTCTAACACCATGCTCATTTTACAGGTTGGGAAAAAATAAAAATTTTATATTAAAAAATAAATACAAAGATAAAATAAGATTTAAATATTCAAATAATATTAAATATATACAAAAAAATCAAATTTCTTATTTAGGATTGACTTTTACAGTAAATATTAAAAATATTGATGTATTTCTGACATACTCTGTAAATACATCTTTTTGACGCCTTCTTTTTAGAATAACTTTATTATTTGAAATACTCTTTTTGGAATGTTCTTTTCTCTCTCTCTTCCTACTGTTTTTAGAATTTGATTGCCGTGCTTTGTCTCTCCTTTGCCTATAAAAGGCCTCTCTTTTTGTTGTCTTTTGATCATTCTATTTTACCAACTCATTTATTACTACAACTACAACAGTTAAAACTTATTTATTATATTTTATATCCTTAGTATTCACACCATACATAATTATAATTCTATAATCTATATAAATTATTAAAATCTACCTCTTAATTTGAGTAAATAAATCATACTTGATTGATAATATACGTACCTAATTATTGAGAGTCAAATAATACCTTAAAATCTTCATATAACACCGTACCAAAGCTTCTAGACCAAAAGTGAACCTTGACAGTTGGGATCCTTTCCAAAATATCGACGGCGCAACGTTACTTGAGGCTTAATCGAGGGGACCATCGGCGTACAAGTACCTGTAAAGGACGAGTGGAGGCGAGAAAACGACGAACGTCATACGTCACGTGATAAAAGTTTTTTGCTGCGAACTGGAATTGAACCGCGCTCCAAAACTTAAGTTTATATACTGACTAAAGATTGTATATATCGTGGTAATTATTGTTATTACTATTTGTGGGTTACTCTCCACTCTTCATTTGCTACGTATTTCCGTTTACTCAGCACTCTGTAAGTGGCATTAATTTGCTCATTTTGCAGGGGGAGGTGTCTGGTAATTTGGAATTTATTTTTATTATTATATTTTTTTTTTCCTGGTTGACCATAATAGAGCAATAACTGTTCTTAGTCCCAGAAGTAATAAAATAATTATATTTTAATATTAATTATCATTTTTCAGTTGACAATTGTCCTGATTAATTTGAATTTTAATTGTTCCAGTTGACAAATTGTCCTGACAGTAATATTTTTTATTAAATAAAATAATTATTATAATTTTTCAGTTGACATTTGTCCTGATTAATTTAAATTTTAATTGTTCCAGTTGACAAATTGTCCTGACAATAATATTTTTTATTAATAAATAATTCACATTTAATTACTTCAGTTGACTTTGAGTCCTGGTAATCCAATAAATCTTTTTAATTAATAAAACTCATATTTAATTACTTCAGTTGACATTAAGTCCTGGTAGTTAAGTGATCAGTAATAAAATTTTAAAATAAAACTTCATATTTAATTACTTCAGTTGACATTAAGTCCTGGTAGTTAAGTGATCAGTTAAAATAATTTTTTTTATTAATAAAGATTCATATTTGATTATTTCAGTTGACAATAAATCCTGGTAATAAATTAGTTGATTTAAATCCTGAAAATAAAAATTAATATAAATTCTAATTTATTTCTGCAGTTGATTGTATTATCCTGGTTTTAAATTTTTTTTTATTAATTTTATTTAAGTTGATTTTTATCCTAAAAAGATTTTTTTTATTTATTTTTATTTTGATTCTGTTAAATAAAAATTAAAAATAAAGACTAATTAATTTTTGTCTCTTTCCTTAATTTCAGTAGAATATTAAAATGACTGATCAAAGTGGTTTTGCTGCACGTGAATAAGAACTAGACTTAATTGATTATGATGAGCCTACTTCTGTAAGTTCTCCTTTAACAAGAAGAATTTCTCAAACTAATAAATACTTGCCCCAAACAGGATGTAGAGATAGAAGAAGTAGAAATCCTAGTGGACAATACTCAGGATCAGAAGCCCATGACAAACCCACCAGAAGAGCTTCCAAAAGGCTTCAGGATAAAAAAAATGCCGTTGTCCCAGCAGGTAAAGAATCTGTCAACCCACATAAAGGAGTTAAGGACAGACAGCTTGAGACTAAAGGTAAGGGTAGATGCCTTGGAAGAAAAGGTGAAAAGAACAGATACTTTTCTCCAAGAGAAAAGGAAACCTCTTCCTCCCAGGGATCAACAACAATTGGCTCCCCGATCCCAAGAGATGGTGGAAGTGTCCAAGTGGCAGTGGGACTGGCTCAACACTAATTGGGACTACTTGGCTCAAAACCAGCATCAGTTACCTCAGGTAGGTCCATCAAGGCCCACCCAGGCCAACCCCACTACTCCCCACCCTTATCAAGGAGGCAAAAGAAGAAGGAAGCCCAATATGGTGATACCCAGCAAACCCTGGTACGTCCCTCTATTGATTCTCAAGTGCCTTTTCTTGTGGCTGACTCTGTTCCTTCAGGTAAATCTGGAAGGCAGGATGAAACCTTGAGACCTATAGAGGCTGGGAATAGTAGACAGTTATCTCATGTATCCAATCCATTACTTTTAATTGCTACCTCAATGATTAATCCTGATATGGCTGTGATTGATGAAACTCTTGACCCTGAGTTCTATGAGAGTCTGGAAAGTTACTCAGTTTCCTTATTGAGAAACACTCCAGATGTAGCAAGAATTAATGATGAGCACTTGAGAGATATTATTGCCAAGCAAAATCATATAATGAACAATATGCAATTGACTCAGAGATATAATAGTTTGTTAACTGATCAGGGTTATCAAGCATTAAAAAGTGAAGCACAGAGAGTCTCTTATGAATTGTCTCATTACAAAGCAACCCATGAAAAGAAAATTACTTTATGGCAAAATATAAAAAATGATTTGTCTAAACTAAAAGATACTGTATCTGCCTGTTGCCAGGAGGTAGAGATAGATAAGATAAATCTGAAAAGATTGAGTGACCATTTGTCATCTTTTCAACATAAAAATCAATTATCTTTTGCAACTATCAATGAAAGTTTATCTAGTCTTCCAAGAATGAAAACAAGACTAACAGCCATTGAAGAAAAATTGAACTCATTGTTAAATGACCAAAAATATTCTGACATTTCTGTGAAGGAACATATAGTGCAGGATGCTCAACCAGTACCTGTGGCTAGTTCATCTAAAATAAAAATTGATCCAGAAATACCTGTTGATAACACTGAGTTTCCATCAAAAACTGATGATGCACCAGGATCTGCAACAGAAGGATTAAACAATGAGATTTCAGCAAAATTAGAGAAATTACAGATGCTTCTTACTCAGAAACAAGCTAGTACTAAGGAGAGTCCTTCAAATCAAAAGAATTAGCCAAAACTTGACCAGTACCCAACATTTGATGGTGATTCTTCCTCTGATTGGCAACAATTTATTTGCAGAATTGATAATTTAAAAAATTCTTACGAACTCCCAGATGAGGAAATTGTGTCCAAGTTAATCTCTTTGTTCACTAATGTTGCCCTGATGTGGTATGAATCTGTTCTCCTGGATGGGAATGACTACTCATGGGAGGATTGGAAGAAATTAATTAAAGCACAATTTGGTGGCTCCAAGTTCAGAATGGCTCAACAAAGGCAGTATGAGGAAACTAGATATAGCTCTTCTACTGATAAACCTGTTGAGTTTTTAATGAAACTTGTAAAAATCTTAAGGGCAATAAACCCAAATATGGAGTTTGACTTATGGAAGGACAGGATCCTATATAAATTACCAATGTCTCTGAGAGACTTGATTGTGGCTAGGACTGAGTTCTCCAAAGAACCCTCTTCTTTCATTAATACTTGCAATGAGATACTTCTAAACAATAAGTATGATGCAAGAAGATTCATTCCTAGGACCCCTTTGGAGAAACCCTCCACTTACCAACAAAAACCTCTGGAAAAGTTTGGTAAACCTTCTGCCCTTGTTGCACCAAAGAAGTATGCAACAAACACTTGCTTCAAGTGCAACAAACCTTGTCAGAAAGGCCATGTTTGTGACAGGAAGATAAATCTTGTAGAACAAACAGAGGAGCATGCTGATGACACAGTGGCACTGGATGATACATCAAGTGATTGTGCCAGCAATATTTCATATGAATCTCAACAAGAAATCTTGATGCTGGAAGAAGATATTCATTATTTAAAAACTATTGACATTGATAATAATGATTTATCTACAGTTGAGGATGCTGAGATCATAAAGAACATTGAGGATAACTCAATTGTTATTGCCCCTATTAAGGCACCAGTCTTGATCAATGGAACCAGCATTGAAGTTGTTCTGGATTCTGGAGCTGGAGGAAGTGTAGTATCTGAAAGAGCACTTGCTTCAGTAGATCAAGACTATAAATCTAAACTGTTGCCTACCATTTCTGAAAATTGGAGAGGGTATGGCTCTGTTTTGTCCACCATTGGTAAATACAAAGCCACAGTGTTTTTTAAATATAACCATGGTTTTGTTAGAGCTATTTGTGATTTTTTTGTCATGAAAAATGATAACTTGAGCAATTGGTTTATTGTAGGGAATGATATTTTAACCAAGTATGGAATAAAATTGGATCCTTCAAACCAATTTTTCACAATGGGGATGAATGGGAAGAGAAAATTTAAAATTTCCTCCCCTAAAAAATTATTAAAACCAGAATTGAACACATGTAATTCTGTGGTTCAATATAAAGGAAGATCTACAAAGGAAATGCATGCCCTTATGTCTGAAATTGACAATGCCTCTTTTGGAGAACAACTTTCTGGTGAGGATAAAGATTCCATCATTAACTTGATAAAATCTTTTCCTATGGCTTTTGCTCATGGGTCACATGAACTGGGATTAGTTAAAGAGGAAATGAAACTTTCATTGTCTTGCCCATTAACTGATATACCACCTAGTTTAAAGAAGAAGCCTTATCCTGCTTCTCCCACAAAGAGAAAAGATATTGAAGATAATATCTCTACCCTTTTAAAAATGAATATTATTGAAAAGGTAGTTGAAACACCTAAATATTGTGTTATCTCACCTGTCCTAATTTCTTATGAGAAAGATAAAGCCAGGTTATGTGGTGATTATAGAGCACTAAATACTTATACTGTTGATGATATCTATCCTTTACCTAGAATCAGCTCTATACATGCTACTTTACAGGGTGCTAAATATATCAGCTGTTTGGATGGTAATAAGGGATATCACCAGGTACCTGTTGAGAAAAATTCTCAGAACTTTCTGATGATTGCCACTCATATGGGTATTTATAAGTATATTAGGATGCCATTTGGCCTTAAAAATGCCCCTTCTGTTTTCCAAAAAGTAATGGATAACACATTCCATCAAGAGATAATTGAAGGTTGGCTGATGGTTTATATTCATGATATCATTATATTCTCAAGAACATTTGAGGACCATCTTAAGCACCTGTGTAAAGTATTCCAGAAAATGGATGAAATAAATATGACACTTGCTTTGAAGAAATGTAAACTTGGTTTCCATTCTTTAAAAGTTCTTGGTCATGTTGTTTCAGGCTTACAGATATGTGTTGACCAGAACAAAGTGGCAGCCATACAACAGGTGAAAGCTCCTACAACAGTGAGAGAGCTCCAAAGTTTTTTGGGAATGTGTGGATACTATAGACAGTATATTAAAAATTACCAAGTCATAGATTTACCCCTTACCCAATTAACTAGAAAGGATGTTGCTTTTGTCTGGAATAGTGAAAGACAAAGAGCCTTTGACACTATGAAACACTGTTTGATGTCAGCACCAATTCTTTCTTTACCTGACTTTGATCAACCATTTGTTCTGTACACTGATGCCAGTTTCATTGGTCTTGGTGCTGCCCTCCATCAAAAACAAGTGATAAATGATAAAGTTTCAGAAGTAGTAATTTGTTATATTTCAAGAACCTTGAGAAATAGTGAATTGAAATATGGTGCTACTCAATTAGAGTGTTTAGCTGTAGTATGGGCTCTAGAAAAGCTTCATTAATACCTAGATGACCAGAAATTTGAAATTGTCACTGACTGCAGTGCAGTTAAATCCCTTTTAAACTTGAAAACACCTAATAGACATATGTTTAGATGGCAGCTGGCTGTTCAAGAGTACAGAGGGAGAATGACAATTATTCACAGAGCTGGTATTGGTCACTCAAATGTGGATATGTTATCAAGGTTACCCTTACCAAATGATGACTCTAATCCTGCTTATGATCCTGAGGATGAAATTATCCATATCCATGGGATATATGTGGTTGATATGGAGGAAGAGCTATTACAGCTTATTCTGGAATCATATGATAAGGACACTGACTTGAAAAAGTTATGCACCATATTAAATGATCCAAAGAATGCTTCAATACAAGCATTAATTAAAACCCTTCCACCAAAGTACCAAAAAGCTTTGGAAAAAGAAAAATTTTCAATTGATGAAGGATACCTATATTATAGAAGAAAGTTGAGTAATGTTATTGTTATTCCTCCTTCTATGAAAGAAATCATCTTGAAAATTTGTCATGATGACATATTAGCTGGAAATTTTGATCTTGACAAAACAATGATCAGAATTAAGAACACTGCTTGGTGGGTTAATATGTCTGAGGACACAAAATTATATGTTGAATCCTGTGATTCATGCCAAAAATCAAAAAGATTAACTGGTAAAAGAGCAGGATTAATGCAACATATTGAACCTCCTGATGCTCCATGGCAAATAATAAACATGGATTTTGTAACAGGATTACCTATTGCTGGTAAAGACAGTTATAACTCTTGTTGGGTTATTGTGGACAGATTCACAAAAATGTGTAAATTTATCCCTACCCACAAGGATGTTTCCACTAAAGAATTAGCTTTCTTATGGTGGTCTCATATGTTTAATACTGCTGGTTTTCCTAAAGCCATAATCTCTGACAGAGACCCTAAATTTACTTCTGAATTTTGGATGTCTCTGATGGATGTTTGTGGTTGTGATCTGAAACTTTCTACTGCCCATCACCCTCAGACTGATGGTTTAGCTGAAAGAATGATTCAGACTTTAGAGGACATGATAAGAAGATATTGTGCCTTTGGCCTTGAGTATAAAGATAATGACAGATTCACTCATGATTGGGTTACCTTACTTCCTAGGTTAGAATTTGCTTATAATAGCACTGTTCATTCTGTTACTCAAAGAAAGCCTTTTGAGCTCTGGCTTGGATATGTTCCTAATACTCCTGCCCAAATTCTCAATAACAAAATACCTAAATTGGATATACATCCTGGTGTAAAATCTTTTCTTCAAATGCAACAACTATGTAGAAATCATGCTCAAAAATGTATTGAAAAATCATTTGAATATGAGAAGAAAAGATGGGACAAATCCCATAAAGAATACACTTTTAAAAAGGGTGATGAAGTGTTGATTTCTACAGTCCACTTCAACTTACAAGGTAATAACAAATTAAAAGATCCTTTTGTTGGTCCTTTTGTTGTCAGAAGAATGATTGGAGATAATGCAGATGAAGTTATTCTGTATTCCCCATATGACAGAAAACATCCTGTTTTTCCAATATCTCTTTTGAAACCTTACATATCCAATAATGATTTATTTCCAAAAAGGAGGGGTAGACCAAAGAAAACCCCAAATGAAATCACTGAGACAGCAGAAATTGAGAAAATTTTAAATGACAGAATAGTCACTGCTGAGAAAGGTACAGAATACTTATTGAGATTCAAGAATAAATCATCTGAATATGATTCTTGGATACCTGGGAAGGAGATATCTAATCTTCCTACTCTACTAAAAAAGTATAAAAAGAAAAAATCATAGCATTTTTTTTATTGTTTTTTTTTAGAGTGAGGGAGTGTCAGCCAGGCTGCTAGACTTACCCAGTGAAATAATTAATTATTTACTGGATGAAGCCGCACCTTATAATTTTTAATTATTATTTAATTATAATTTAGTTACATTAAAATTAGTTATAATAAATTAACTAATTACAGAATGTTAAAATTAAAAAATTAATTAATTAAATAAATAATTAAAATTAAAATTATAATTTTGTCCCTTATATTTTTCTCTAACACCATGCTCATTTGACAGGTTGGGAAAAAATAAAAATTTTATATTAAAAAATAAATACAAAGATAAAATAAGATTTAAATATTCAAATAATATTAAATATATACAAAAAAATCAAATTTCTTATTTAGGATTGACTTTTACAGTAAATATTAAAAATATTGATGTATTTCTGACATACTCTGTAAATACATCTTTTTGACGCCTTCTTTTTAGAATAACTTTATTATTTGAAATACTCTTTCTGGAATGTTCTTTTCTCTCTCTCTTCCTACTTTTTTTAGAATTTGATTGCCGTGCTTTGTCTCTCCTTTGCCTATAAAAGGCCTCTCTTTTTGTTATCTTTTGATCATTCTATTTTACCAACTCATTTATTACTACAACTACAACAGTTAAAACTTATTTATTATATTTTATATCCTTAGTATTCACACCATACATAATTCTAATTCTATAATCTATATAAATTATTAAAATCTACCTCTTAATTTGAGTAAATAAATCATACTTGATTGAGAAAATACGTACCTAATTATTGAGAGTCAAATAATACCTTAAAATCTTCATATAACACCGTACCAAAGCTTCTAGACCAAAAGTGAACCTTGACACTAATAGTAATAAGATTAGATAAAAAATAATTACAAATGGTATCCCCCAGCCAATTGATGAGCTGATCCCCTGATACCTTACCCACTTTCAAGTGCACCTTGATGTGGATACACCTGTAAATAATTATTAAATGAATTTAGATAAAATAAATTAAGAAAAATAATATAAATATAGAAAATATGAAATTAATAGAAATCAAAGAAAATAATAAAAAATGAGATAGAGATAAAAAAGAAAATAGCATTGACCAGCCAATTGATGAGCCTTTCCCAACCAATTCTTGCCCACATCCTGGTAACCCTGATGTGGTGACACCATATAATATAATTTTGTGATTTTTCCCTCTTTATATCCTAATAACCCCCATAAAAAATTAAAAGAAAAAAGAGAAAAAAGAAAATAATCTAAAACTACCATAAAACACAACCATAGACACAAAAATTAAAGAAAAAAAAAAGAAAAATTCCGGCTCCATAGAAAGTTCAGTCCAACAAAATGATCACTGGGTGGGCTCCTTCCAATAAGTAAAAATGATTGGAGACCACCAGTGATCCACCATCAAGCCAAAAAAGCCAGTCCTGTACTAGTAAGCCAGTTTGTAGTCATAGTGGAATTGAAACCTGAATAACAAAAACCAGAACTAGGATTAAACCAGGACAAACAAAATACTTGAAACAGACATTTTGGGATAACTGTTCTACAGAACAGCCAGCTAATCAGTTACCCCAAAACTTCCCATAAAAAAATCTAGAACCCCCCCTGGGTACCTTCTAACTAAAAACACAGCATACAACACAATAGACCAAAACCAAAAAGAGTGAAGAGTCCTGCACTTGAAGACCAAAAGAATTTTCAGTTTGAAGTCATAGAGGACTAAAACCTGTGAAGAAAAACCAATACTAGGGTTCAATCAATTTAAGAGAAGGGGTTGGAAACAGAAAATCTGGGGTAACTGTTGATAGAGCAGCCAGCCCATCAGTTGCCCCCACACTTTCCAAAGTAAAATCTAGAAGCCCCACCCATGGGTACCTTCTAACAAAAAAGATTTTCCAACAAAACAGATGCACAGCATCATTAAAATCCAAAATGAAAGAATGGTCCATAGTTTATCCTCATTGCAGAGTCAATCTTCTTCACTTCCAGTGACTCTTGGGTAAAATCTCTTCACCTGATCAGCAGCCACTGTCTTCTTTAAGACTGCACCATCTAACTCCCCCAAAACATAAGAGCCTCCAGACACCTGAGATCTAACTCTTTAAGTTCCATTCCATCTTTCAGCAAATATTTTTCCCCACTGACTCTCCAAACTTCTATTATACACCAAAACCAAACAACCAGGTTTAAAGGGATTCCTGAGTCTATGAGCCAACTTCTTGTCCCTTTATCTGACTGATTCATTTCTTATCTTGACCATTCTAGAGTATGCCTTCTCTTAAAGTTCCTCTTTACATTCCAACTTTTGCATACTGGCACAGAGAAAATCTTCTGTTGAGCACACATCATCCCAATCGATTCCAAGATAAGAGACAGTTTCCAAATCCACTTGTAGAACAGAATTCTTCCCAAAAATTAATTCATAAGGGGGATAGCCAGTTGTACTCTTCACAGTGACCCTATCAGCAAATAAAACCAAGGGTAAATAATTCCTCCATTTTTCAGCACTATCCCCACATAATTTCACCATTGAATTCTTGATAACTTGATGGCCTCTTTCAACCATGCCTTCAGCTTCAGGATAATAAGGCGTAGCCACTCTGACTTTAGAACCAATACTTACCACAGCTTCTTTAAATTCAGCTCCAAACTCTGGCCCACCATTAACAGTCACCAACTTCATCAACCAATATCTAAACACCCATTCCTTCTTTAAAAATTATGCCACATTTTTAGCAGTCAAATTAACCAGAGGCATCGCCTAAACCCAACCAGAAAAATCATCATCGGTGAAATTCAAATATTTATACCTGCCCTCTTTGATATGGACAGCATCCAGACTAACACTTCCAAACACTGTTGTTTCATCAGTAGCACAGACAACCTCTTTACATTTCAAGTGAATTCTTCTTTGAAATTCTTCACAAGATTAAACCCAACCCTGCACAGCCAACTTCATACCTGGACACCAAAATCTATCTGCTACTCTTCTATAAGTCTCCCCAAAGCCTCTATGACCAAGGACTTCATGCAAAGACTTCAATAACTCTTGACCCTTCTTCTAAATCACCACCACTTGAGGATTTGGATGTCTCCTCCTCCTCAACCTCCTTCCTGACACATAGAAGCCAGGAATCTTCTTCTTGATTGTCACCCAAGTATCATAATCAAAAATATCTGGCCTCTCCAAGGTTAAAAGATATTCAACCATAATAAAATAAAACCCAGTCTGACCCCAGGTCTAATCTTCAAAATCCACCAAAACAAAATCCAAGTGTACAACCCTGTCATCAAGATCTCCAGTGCACACTTGAGCAACACGACCAGCCCATCCAGGACACCAATCCTTAAACTTTGGTACATCTTTTCCTTCCACTGAATTTTAAGAGAATCCAGTTCACCAATAAAAACACCATTTGCCGATTTTCAGACATCCCAAACAACAGCCCCTTATTCATCAACAAAACCATCCTAATAACCAGAATCAAGAACAGATCCTGCCAGTTTAACCTCTTGGTGGAGGAGAGAAAAATCATCCAGTTTAGCCTAATGGGGTAGGAGAGAAAAATCATCCAGCTTAGCCTCATGGGGGAGGAGAGAAAAATCTTCAGCACCCTTTGTGCTGGCCCTAACTACCGGGAAATCTTCATCAAATTCTTCAGAGTCTGAATCTTCATCTGTGGGTGGTATCCTTGATAATCCTTCTGGAATTGTTACAGTTTTTCCAGGTTTGTGTACCATGTCAAAAAAAATGCTGAATAAATGCCATTCACCTTGTCATTGGAGAATTTGGAAGACTAGGTGTATTTATCATTTGAACAAGAGATTTTTCATCCACCTGAAGCTCAAAATGCTGCCCCCACAAAACAGTTTGTAGTTTCTTCAAAATTTTTGCTACACCACACAATTCCAACTTGGGTTAAGAATATCTAGATTCAACCTCATTAAATACCACAGACTCATACCTTACTGGCCTGACCCTCTCAGTATTATCTTCCTGAGACAACACAGCACCAGCAGCAATATAACTTGAGTCCACTTGCAGATAAATTTTTCCAGAACCAACAACATAATCCAACTTGTAAAGAATAATATCTTCACTCACCACCTTTTTCAACTTCTGAAAATCCTCTTGACACTCTTCAGACCATTCCCACTCAACATCTCTCCTTGTCAACATTCTTAAAGGTGAATCCAACATAGAAAAGTTATTAATAAAAATCTTGACATACACACAAACCCCATAAAATACCTGACTTCAGTAGTATTTTTAGGCCTTGGCCATGACTGAATTTTACTAACTTTCTTCTTTGCCATAATCCTTCCCTCCTTACATACAACATGACCAAGATTTTCTAGAGCAGGAACACAACAACAAAACTTTGACCCAGAAATGGTCAAACCAGCCTCTTCAATCCTAAACAATACTCTCTCTAGACTAATTGCATATTACCAAACAAATCTCCTTATACCTGGGTTCTCCTTCAGCACCTCATTTCCATAATCAGTGGAGGGTCCTTTGATTCCACCATCATCAATAAATATACCAGCATGAGTAGGGACCTCATCCTGTAAAATGCAAGCCATTTGTGCTTGATATACTGCAACTGAATCAGTTGCTTATTGAGGCAACCTAGTGAGCTGAAATCTTCCCAGAGGAGTCTCAAACATTGTAAGTGGCCATGAATCCGTGTGAAGTTCCCTTTCATCATAACCACCCATAATATCACCCAAACCATAACACACCTTCTTGAAAAAATTTCCACAAAGTCTTCCGCACTTGGGGGCATCCCTGCATCCTTGATAGTGAATCTATTCAAGGCTTTAAGATCATGCACCACCCTCAGCTTCCCATTCTGCTTCTTTACACAGAACACCAGACTTGAGTAACTAGATGTTGATTTTTTGTATAAACCAGTACTGAATCTTTCCCTAACAATCTCTACAAAATCATCCTTAATAGCAGCCAGAATCGGAATAGGTTTGATTTTCCAAGGTTCATGACAAACCACAGGTATTAAGGAAGATTCCCCATAAGAGTGTTTTAACACACCCCTTTCCCCTTCAACAAATGCCACTGCTCTCTCCCTCCGCACAATAACGTGCAATATTAAACTCTTTTCCTCATCAGAAAACCACCCATCAGGACCAAAATTAACAAATTCCAACCTTTCCACAGTCACCTGAGCCGTTTCCACAAAATCAGGAGGATTCTTCCCCAGAGGAATACAGTATGGATCTCTTGACAACAGAGAACTCTTCAAAGGAGGATTCAAACCTACAGGCATAGGCTCATTGAAAGGCCTAATCTTCTGCGCCACCTTCTTGTACTTTTCTGCTCCACATTCAACTTGAGGGATCTTCAGGACATCTTAACCACCAGACCTGAAACAGAAACCAAGGGTCTCCCCATTTCTCACATGTGTGGAAAAGTTAATGTTTATGAGATTTGTAGAAGAAAACCTAGTGGTGCACAATTGGAGGACTTATTTTTATTCTCCAATCTCACCACTCCAAAAATATTCTGCCATTCCAAATCTTCATTCTCGCTTCCATCTTCTACATCTTCAAATCTTGATTCATCTTCTGAATCACATCTTCTAAAATTTTGCAGTTTATCCTGATTCAGGAGGCCAAAAATTGATCCTGCTGATCTTCTTCTTTTAAAGTTTAGTGCAGTTTAAACTCATGCCAGAGGCCCAAAAATTGATCTTGCTGATTTTCTTCTTTTAAAAATTCATGCAGTTTAACCTCATGCTGGAGGCTAAAAATTGATCTTGATGCATTTCACAAAAATAATTCCTTTCTTCTTTCTTGATAATCTTCAGATTTTTTTCTTGATCTTCTTTGGTTATCTTGAAATTTTTATTTTATTTTCTCAAGTCTTCTTCTATCCTACAAAAATAACCAGAGGTTTCCCCAATGCTCCCAGACATGGCCAAGGTAATTTTTTTGAAAATAATAGAAGAAACCCTAGCAGTGCACAATTGGGAGGACTTACTTTTAGAGCCCAATCTAACCCCTCCACAGCTTTTTGGCATATCTTTCAATAAAGATATATAATCAATTTTATGTTTTGAACTTGAATTGAAAATAATTGAAAATCTTGAGAGAGAACAGATACTTGATAAAAAACATGAGGAATTCTTGCAAAGAAGTGAAATATTAAAAAAAGAAAGTTGAAAATCCACTTGGTATATCTCCAAGGGAGCTGACCTACTACAACCTGGGATTTCCTCATCTTGGGGAGAGGTTGTAGCTCTTGGGAAATAAGCCCTCATCAATCTAAAAAGGACAGAATTTCACTAGAGCCTGAGCCACACTCCAAAAAACCAGAGGTGGCACCCAATTCCCTTTTTCTACTACAACAATTCATGCACTGGCACATTGAAGACAAGCCAGGCCTGGAACACCCTTCCATCAAACTCCACCTTTCTCTCTGGCACATCTCTGTTCAGAGCCCAACAATCATTGGACTTGTGCCCCATTCTGCTGCAATAAGAGAA
Organism: Hemileia vastatrix; assembly: GCA_030280995.1. Taxonomy (NCBI): domain Eukaryota; kingdom Fungi; phylum Basidiomycota; class Pucciniomycetes; order Pucciniales; family Zaghouaniaceae; genus Hemileia; species Hemileia vastatrix. The sequence goes on from JASXTE010000001.1 coordinate 45,041,283, forward strand.
GACCCAAGGATCACTCCTACCAGCCCTCCTATCAGAATCTCTAGGCTGAGAAGGAGCATTTTTGGCCTTCTTAGCCTCCTGAACAAAAATATGTAGCTGTTTTGTTAGAACAGCCAACTGCTCCACCACTGGGTCCCTCTCCTGTTTGGGAACCTTCACCATATTCTTCTCTTCCTTCTTCACTCTATTATCCTCTTCAGCCAAAGACTCACTGACTTTGCTGACATATTTGGCACACCCCTCTTGATAGGTGTCCACAGCCAATAACTTCAAATGGGCCTCCACAGCCTCCTTCACCTTGATAAAGGCAGGAAACTTCTGATCCCCATTGGAAAGAGTCTTCATCAAGTCCTTCCTTGACAGCTCCTTCAACACATCCATCCTGAAATCTTTAGCCAAGTCAGACCAAAAAATATCATTGGCAGCATTTTCATGTGCCAGCTCTTCCACTTCCACCAAATATTCCACCACAGGATCTGTCAGTATATTCTAGTATATAAGTATAATCTAATAGTGTTTATTTATGGTCCTACTACTTATTGATAAATGATTTAGTGATTAAACCTCAGGGGAAGACTAATAAAATAGTTATACTCAAATAAAACTCACAATACTTGGATTAAAATGCGTGCTAGTGGTGGAAAATAGATGAATAAAATATAGTTATAGCTTATATAAAGATAATATCAATTTATAATGGCTTTATAATATATTTATGAATGCTAATAATTGTATTGTAGTGTTTGTTTGAATTGTAGTGAGTGAATGATGATAAATAACCGGCAAAATCCCTCCTTACTTTTACCCAAATCCCCTGGAGTGCACAGACCTTCAATCCAGATGATGTCACTGCTATCCCCAGCAATTACAGCACTTTGAGGGCCCATCACCTCCCCATGGCGTCCACTTCAAGCAGATTCAACACCCAGACCTCCAGTAAGGACCCTCCATCACAATTAATGATAACACAGATCTATACCACAAATAGAAAATCCAGATAAAAGCGGATACCATAAAGAAACAGGTAAAATAAGAAATCAAAAAGAGATTTAATGAAACCAAAAGCATATAAAGGAAACCACTGAAATGACCAAGCACCCAATAACTTCCCCAAGCATCCATATTAACCCAGAAATGACCTTCCAACACATAAATCTGTGAATAACCATCCAAGGAAGTAAATTAAGTTGTCCAAACTGAGTGTATGCGCCTGATATAGATGTCTATTCTTCTGTAGGCATTTTGAGTCCACTGATTTCGTCCATATGACCTAAAATAAGCAGAAAAAAAGGTTATAGGATATTAAGGGGCTAAAACCCACTTATATACCTAAATATACATAATATACTGCATATTTCACTGAATATGAGATTTATGTATACATATAAGCTTATGTATGTCAATAATTACTTCATATCACTTAAGATAAGTATATTATGACTCCATTAACACCTTAATAAGTATTATTTGGCTATGGATAAGCTATTTAAACTACTATAATTTATATAATAGAAAAATAATTATTTATATATATAATATAATAATATATATTATTATTTTAACCTTATTTTTAGGATATAAGCTTAATTTACTTAAGGTTATCTTATTTTAAGCATAAGAAATACTCAGTCCTAGGGATATCTAAGCTGACAGGATCAAACTGTAGCAGAAACTTCCTGTAACTGTGCAAGTTACCAACACCACCATAAGACTTCCATTCACTGACAATCTTGTTCAGATCCACCATAGTGAGCCTGACACCCCATCTATCTGCCATCTCCCTACACAATAACTTCCATTCCCTCTTCTTGCAGCCAGACATGGCCACAACCTCCTTCTCCACTGCCCTATCACCAATGAAGAAAATAATCTGCTTCACCATGTCCAGGTAAGAAGCACCATACACACCAGCAGCAAATTCATAATTCTCCAGGAACCACTTCACATCTTCACCATTAAACTTGGTACCATCCCAAGTTTTGATCCTAACACACTCCCTAACCATCACAGCAGGAGGACCTTCCTCCCCACTGACAGTTACCACAAGAATAGAAGACCCAGAAGCCATTCAAATACAACATAGATTCCAAAGAACTAGCAGGTTCAAAACCCCATGTTGGGTGCCAGAAATGTATACAATCCTATAGTTATAGCTATAGGCCTTGACCAAGGGAGTTGGAGAAAGCCCAGAGAGAAAATCCCCTGTCCCTTTAGAAAAATAAAGTGAGATTTACCTGCTACATTAAATTAGTTCCTGTTTGCTAAAGCCCCTTTTCCAACACACTTGACTTCCTGATCAGCCAAGAAAGTAGTCTCCAGACAGACTACCAAACCAAAGAATTGAAATGTAGACCAATGTCCACACCAGAGAAAGCAATGATACTTGATGTAGGTTGCAAATCCACACCAGAGACAGCAATAATACTTGATATAGCTTGCAAGACTACACCAGAGAAACCAGTTGCCAAGTTAAGTTAAATGAAGAACTCACCTTGCAACAAACACAGCCAATTTTGGCCAAAAAAAGTGAAAAATGAGTGAGGAACAATGATATCAGCTCCAGATGGTTGTATGATAATTAAAGTTGCCCCAAACTGTCTTCTTCACTATGTACACACAGACCACTATCTAAGAGCCCATGCACACCAACAAATTTGGTGTTCTTGAGCGCCAAATTGCATAAAAACCCTCTAGAAACGCTTCCAAGCCTTCTAGTACCAAGGCAGGTGGGCTGCGCGACGTCGGGGGGCCTGCTTGAGGCCCACAGACCACCCTGAAGCCAGAAAACCACCAAAAACCTCCAAAAATACCCAAAAAACTTAGAAAAATCTACTGCAACTACTAAAACTATTAAAACACATAATTAGGCTATAACAACATTGTGACATAAAATTTAGAGAAAAATTAGCTCATTCTAATGGTACTAAGCCCTTAACCCTAAGACTTAAGGTTAGCCCGTAAAACACAAAAAACATAATTAAACAGCTATCTTTTTAAATGAAAAATGAGAAATTATCCCTTTAATACTTAAAATCTGAAAAATTTCATAATGAAATAAAATATATAGAAAAACCGGGGCTATCCAATGGTAGTACCCACATCCCAGAAGTCCCAATATTTGCTGAATAAATCCAGAAAAACACAAAATTATTAAATAATGCCATTTAAGACATATAAAAACAATGTCAAATAGACCAACAAAGGGCTCCGCCAACATTTGAAGACCACACCGTAAACTAGTTAGTTAAGTGAAATTGATGTTTATTGATTTTCACTAATTTTAGTTTTGATGTTTTGATTCCACCCTTTTTTATTAATTATACTATTCCACTCATCAACCCACAATACAATGGTCAAATCCAATTGTCCTCAACCCTTTGCAATGTATTATATTGACTGCACAAGTTTATTTTGTCCTCAAGATATGATTTTTTGTCCTTTGAAATTTGGAAAGACCCCCAATTTTTGGCTTGTACAGTTGGTGAGTATATAAATTCTAGTAGTTTTAGGAATAATAAAATAAAGATAAGGTAGATTGGTCTGATTCATAATAATGGAGTAGTAAAATTAAAATATAATTTTTCTTTTATTTCTTCACATTGAACAGTAATAATTTCAAATAGGAGGATTTAACTATTAATAAATTATTTATATTATTGATTTAAAACTACTGTATATAATTTAAAAAATTTGAATGATTAAAAAGAGATGATCCTAAAACAACAAAAAATAAACACCTTTTATAGGAAAAATGCAATACAACATGAAGTTTGTTGAAGTCAACAAAATCATTGATTAGTAAATTTATGATTTAATATAAAACTAATTTAAGACTGAAATGAAAAGATAAATTGAAAGATTAAATTAAGTTTAAAAAATATTTAGAATTTAATACAATAAGATATTTTAAGTTTAGATTTAATGAATAAAACAGTTAAATTATCCCTTAAAGTTCCAAGGAAATACCAAAGCCTCTTTCCTTTCTCTCCCTGGCCCCCCTCTAGCTGACTTCAAGCAAGGTCTGAGTTCAAGTAATTACATGGACTTAGATCTACAACTTTACCATAGGTTTATTTTATTTATTTCATTTTTTTATTGATTTAATTAATTTTTTATAAAAATGAAATGAAAATTGAATAAATTAAAATAATTTTTTTTGGTTAATTAACAACAACTTTAAGAACTATGATACTCATTGTAATATAGTCAATAATATTTTTTACACACTATATAATACTTAAAGAAATAGAAATTCTAACATTTTTGTATTTTAATAATTGAGTAATTTAATATTTTAGTAATCATTTTAATCAGAACAGTTGAACTATTTTAAATAAGTTGAAGAATCAGTTCAATATTAAATCAAAATAACTTACTTCAACCTCAGGATTTACTTTGATGAACAAAGAAGGCTTGGTGGTATTAACTACTTCCACTGACTCATCATCTTCATCCTCAACAATCAGTCGACATGTTTTTGTGGTAGGAGCTATATCAACTACCAGATCAGCCCCATCCTCAACAAGTTTGTTGACCTCATCTTCTAGGGCCATTGGCTGCTTCCCAATATTAAGGGTGGTTACCCAACCTGAAATCTCCTTCCTTTCCTCCTGATTAAGTGTGTCCTCCACACTATCCACCACCAATTCATTTTTGACAGTTGGCTGCTTCCCAATATTAAGAGTGGTTACCCAACCTGAAATCTTCTTCCTTTCCTCCTGATTAAGTGTGTCCTCCACACTATCCACCACCAATTCATTTTTGACAGGTATCTCCCAGATGTCCTTGACAATGGCCAGATCTTTAACAATTGACTAAAATTTAGTCAAAGTGAATTTCCCTTTGGTGACTGCATGTCATCTCCAATGCATCACAGGCCACCTGATTCCATCAACAAAACTCACACTTCTTGTGAGGACCCCAAGAAGCTGTGCTCTCAATGCAAAACAATTACATAGCTACATAATCTGTTCAAGATTTATTGAACTTTCATGTGGGTATACCACCATAAGGGGGGGAAGGAGAAGGAGTTGGAGTTAGATCTTGATGTTCAGGTATTAAAAAAGATATTTAAGTATTTTATTTGCATCTAAAAGACTTTATTAAAATTTATAAGAAAAACAGCAAAGGAGATAAGGTTAATGAAGAGCTCTCATGCTCATAAGACCTCAAATTTTATATATGGGCATAAGTCACACACCATGTGGTACTCAAAGTAAAAATCAATATTTTAATCCATAAATCAGTACACAAATCCATACACAAAGTGCAGAAGCAAAATCTACATAGAAACTTCTGTTTTCTTTGATGTGTCATAATTTTACCAAGCTATCTAAACCTTAAATCTAAATTAGTAAATCATATGCTTATAATTTTCATTTATAAGCCAATTGGCAATGTATTAGTGCTATGGTTGATTATATATTTTAAATGTTGTGTTATTGTGTATCTGAGGGTAATTAAAGATCTTTGATCAGTAATAGGAGAATAATTGAAGGATCTGTGGGGTATATTGGAGGGTCAGTGATAAAGTAAGGATGGTTTATTAAAGAAATCAATTGGATGTGGATTTATCTATATAATTGGGTGGATTTGGTTTGACATTCCTTAGAATTAAATTATAATATTGTTGTGATAGTAGTTGAATTTATATAATGCTATTTTTGCTTCCAACTTTTCTTAATAATCAATTATATTCAATCTTAAATTTCCTAAATCTTTCTTTGATTTTTAAGCTCCAACCCTTTGTGAGATTAACCTCAATACTTAGTGTCGCCTTAAAATTACGTTATCATTCACCTCAAACTTATTTTAAAGAAGTATTAATTTATATTTGAATTATCTTCAAACCACTTCCTTGAGGTATTCCTCTGTGCTTTGAATAAGTCCTCAATCATCTTTTCCTATCACCATGCAATATTTGGGGGGACTTTCTAGCAAGTCCTTAACTTGAAGTCAGATGGAAGTCAGATGGAACTCAGACTGAAATTTAATGGAACTCTTACTGAAATGTTCTTGAAAACCAACTTTTACTATTGTAAAAACCTAGATGAATCTTTTATGATATCATAATGAAAGTGAAATGAACTCATCTTCAATTTTGAATGAAAAAAGTTTCAGTAATCATTCCAAACACTGTACACCTTAAGCACATAATTTCGACCCAGTATCTTAAATTATAGTTCAAGATGGAGCTGAAAACTCATTTAAAACGTTTAATTTTTCAAGTGATATTTTTACTCTTATTTATTACTTATTTAAAATAGATTGAAACATATTAAAAATCATATCTAAATATGCAATATTGTGTGAAAAAAATGCCAGAATTTTCAAAACTATGCATTTCAGAGAACTATTATAAATTAAATTTTTTTGATTCACTTTTTGATATTTTTCAGTCACATAACATTATTTTGAGTCACAAAAAATGAAATTTAATATTCACTTGCTGAGTGGTATTCAGTATGTAAATGTAAATTGATAATTCATATATATAATGAAAATAATTTTGAATATTAATCTAAAAAAATATGCATAAAAAATTTATATTGAATATGAATATTAAAATACATAATACATATGCATATGCAAAATCATATTGCATACTTAATAATGAATATCATATTGAATATGCATATGCAAAATTAATATTGAATATTTATATGCAATGAGATAATGAATATGCATACAAAAAATTAAATTGTGTATAAATATTGAAATTTATATTGAATAAAATATTTAAAAATAATTCAGTATGAATTGATTTTATGTTATATTACATAATTTTTTAAATTGACTCTATTTTATTTTATTTTATTATAATTTAAAACACTCATTTTATCTATTTCATTACCTCAAATAAATCAAATTAAATTATATTGTATTGTATTGTATTGTATTGTATTTTATTAAATTGAGTTGTATTTGGTTATGTATAATATGATTTGTTTATTGTATTAGATTTTTATTCTATTTTATTGCACTTAATACATTCTTTTTCAAAATATATAATAATGATTAATTTTTTTATCTTATTTTATACCATTTGTATCTATCTTTTTTAAATTCTAGTTATTAGACTCTTCTGTACTTTTTATATTTAATCACATTATAATAAGTCTTAATTTCCTTTAGTTCATTTAACTAGATTTGATGGATGCTGTTGTATAGCCATGTAGGAGCATTAAGTTGGTTAAATTGGCTGGTGAACTATCATATACCGACATAGATCAGAGTTTACAGGCAAAAAATTGGATGTAGTACTCTGATGTACAGCTGTAGATAAGAGTACTCATATATAAAAATGGGTGGTGAACTTTGATGTACAGCCATAGATCGGAGTTCACATGCATCAAATTGGATGTGGTACTCTGATGTATGGCCGTAGATCAGAGTACCACATGCATAAAAATGGATGAGGTACTCTGATGAATGGCTATAGATCAGAGTACACATGCATAAAAATGGTTGGTGAAATCTGATGTAAAGCTGTAGATCAGAGGTTACATGCATGAAATTGGGGTGTGAAATCTGATCAATGGGTTTAAATCAGAGTTCACCAACTCATTTTGAGAATTCAAAGACTTTTATTTGCACATGTAATATCACCATTTGAAATAAAATAAGATACCAAAAATTCAATTAAGATGTAAGGAAATAAAATATACTAAAATTAAGTAAGACAAAATTAAATTAAATTAAATTAAATAGAATAAAAGAAAGTGAAATGAAATAAAATATAATTTATTATAATTAGTATGGTAGAATAAAATAAAGCAAATTAAGATCAAATAGAATAAAATGATGTAAAAAAAATATTTTTTTAAAAGGCATCTAAAAAATTAAAGAAAATTTTAAACTCATTAGGAAACATTATCAAAAAAATTAACTTTTTTCTTGAGCTAGCTTTTTTCAGTGTAGTTGAAAGAATATAGACATACCAATGCATTTAAATATAAACTATGGACAGACCTTGAATCCTGATAAGCTGTTTTTCAGTATAAATAGGGGTAAATAAAATACTTCTTCATGAATAGGGCTCTTATAGCTCTTATTGAAAGAAAACTGAATACAAATGAGTTTAATAGGTCTCTTTATTTTCAGATACCTATGTACTTAAATTTAAAGCTTATCATTTACATTATATACCAGTTTATTCATTGCTAAAACCGGGGAGAGTTGAGAGGTGGCCTAAACGGGGGGAAGAGGGGGGATGACCTGGTTAAAAAAGAAGAGAAGGGGGAGGGGGGTTTTGAGGACACCAAAATGAGGTAAAAGTGGAATACAAGGAAGAGTAATATGGGAGTATGTAAAAGAAAATATTTTTTATTTTTATTGACATTATTTTATTTTATTTTTTTATTTTTTACAGGTTATTATAAAAAATTATTTACAGTTCTAGCTGAATCAATATTAAACTTGGTATGTGTTTATAATTTTGATATTTATTTTTGGGAAAAAATTTTATGATGAAAATTTTTTATTTGGTTTAATTTTTTGATTTTAATTTTTTTTATCATTTTTATTCAAGGAATTTAGTTGGTATATCTAAAACCAAATAACTTCAAATTCTTTTTCTTATTTTATTTTTTTTTGTTTCAATTTTTTCTCAAGGACAGTTTTAGTAATTGATTTCTTTTCAAAAAACAATTATTTGGATTAATTTTTATCAATAAAATTCTTAAGGTTGAATAAACAAACTAGATTTTGTGAGTTTTATATTTTTGGTTTTTGACACAAATTTTTTTTTGTTCAGAGAAAAAAATGTTTATTGTGTCAGAATCACCTCATACTTCTCTATCATTGTCCTCTTCATCATCTTTATCATCTTTTTCAAATTCAACTTCATTTCAATCATCATCCAAAATATTAAAAAAAACAATTATGTTTGAAGTCAGCAGAATAAAAGTAATTTAAGAAAGAAAATTCATTTGGATTGTTTATTTGGCCATATATCAAATATCAAGTACTATAAAACTAGAGAGGGTCAAAAATTTGGTATCCAATTGAATTACCAGAAGATTTATAATATTTTACTGAATAAGGAGATGATTAAATCAAAGAAGTTATCAGCAATTCTTTAATACCTCAATTTATTTATGAAACTCATTCTTTTAATTGTTCAAAAGATGAAACTTTTAAACAACTATCACCACACAATATGGGGGGCAGACTTGCTAGCAAGTCCACAACCTTGGACCCATGTTCACCACAGATTGAACACACATTGAGCTATTGATAAAGGAACCATACAATCAGGGATGAACACCACTCAGCAGAGCAGTTTTAGGTGGGTTTTCAAGTAGAGTTCAGTATGGGTTCAGTATGAGTTCAGTCTGAGTTCCATGTAATTTCCATCTGAGTTCAGGTTGAGGACTTGCTAGCAAGTCCACCCCCTATATTGTGTAGTGTATCTAATCTCATAATAACACTATATCAAATAGCTTTGGTTTGCTTAACAATAAGGAATACTAATTTATTGGGTTGTATTATGATTGAATTTGGTTGGAGACCAGGATTTGTTAAAGGCTAATCTCTCGGTATTTATGACAATATATTTTTCATTCTTAAAATCATGTCCCTTATTTTATTTCCATAGGCATCCATTCTTTACTTAAAAAACTATCTAAAGCTGAAAAAGATGAACATTTTTGCTTATGGGACACCTTACCTTCTTTTTATACTTTTTTTGCTCTTTGCCTCAAAAAAATCTGCAATAAAGCTTTTCAAAAGAATCATCAACTTGTTACCAAAGTTGGAATACCAAATTGATGTGACCTGGAATGGGAAGAAATTAGCAACCAATATATTTTATTTTTAAATGTTATTATTTCTCATTCAGGATTCCACAATACGATTCATATTGATTAGAATGACACCAATTATCTTACTTTTGGACTTTTCTCATATATCGATCCAATAACAGGCCAACCAATACCATCTCCAGCTAAAATAAAGGGACATGGCTTATATTTTCCAGACCATCAGTGCATGATTGATTTTGGTTTGGGAGATGGCATGATTGAAACAATTTGGAACTCTTCTCAGGATCATCGCCAAACAACCAAATCTCCACCTGGTTTGGAATCTTGTCAAGATTTCACACTTCTCTGATGTTCATTTCAAGTCAGTCAAAACTTAATCTGCCAAATAAACAGGGTAAAAAATGAAGGTAAATTTAACAGATATAAAAAAACTTTATATAGATCAAAAAAGTATGGGGATGAGTAGAGTCACCAAATATCTTTTATTTTTTCATAAATTTTTTATAAATAACTTTTATATTTTAAATTCCCAAAATAAAGTAAATGGCCAACAACCCTGTGTTGTATAAATGGGAATCATGACAAGATTTATCTGTTTAATGAGGCTCCTTGGCCTACACTTGGTGAAAGTCCCAAAAATTTGGTTCTAGATTTTATCCACATTTTGGCTAGAGGAATTGTCATTACTTTAAAACTAGGGATATTGATATATATTAGTTTTTTATATATTAATTTATGAAATTATATTAAATTTTGGTTATTACCACCACTTACTTCAATAAAATGCAGGGATGGATATTGAAAAATTTTCAAATCTGACATGTAAAATTTTTGACTTGAAATTTTGGTGATACCTGTCCCTTACTTCAATGAAATGCAGGGAGGAGTATTGCCAAAATTTCTTATAAGACTTGCAAAATTCTAGACTTGAAAGAATTTTGGTGATACCTGTTAAATGCAGGGGGTATTAATGCCAAATTTTCGCAAGACAATCAAGATTCTTCACTTGAAAGAATTTTGGTGATACACACTCCTTACTTCAAAAAAATGAAGGGGGGGGGGAACTGGCAAATTTTCAAATGAGACATAAAAATTTTATTTAAAAAAGAATTTTTAAAATTAAAATTCAAAAATTCAACTAATGACAGATAGAGTAATGAATTAAAGGAAATTATTGTAAAAATTTATGAAAAATAATTATGAATAGTTGAAGTATGAAAGAAATAAAACACACTATTCATTAAAAAATTTCATTAGACATTCAATTTCCTCATAAGAGTTATTGGCTTTAACACATTCCATTAAAAATTTTTCTTCTTTGAATTTTCTTTGAAATCATGGTTAAATTTCATCTGTTCCATTAACTTATTATACTCAAGAGTTTTCTCCTCTTTATTTGATTTTTCAATACTAAGAGTTAGCTTGAATTTCTTCCCCTCCAAGTCTTGTGCCCTATCATCCTTCCATAAAGAGAGCTCATACTTCCTCTCCTCCAAGTCTTGTGCACTATCATCCCTTCATAAAGAGAGCTCATATTTTTGCTTTTTAAACTTTAGAGTCTCTTTAGAAACTTCAATTTGTTCTAGAGTGATAAGAAATATTAACAAAAATTAGAAGAATAGCAGAGTAAAGTATTATAAGGTATGGTATTACTTACCAGCATCACATTTCTCTAAAAATTCTTCAATTGAAAAAAGGGGTTTAATATGAAGTATCACTTTTCTTCTTCTTTGAGAGTGGAAATTTAGACTACTTGAGGCCCTTTGCTTTTTTTTCAAGGTCACATTTTCCTCCTTGTCATTTTTGCTGGCTTCTGACTCAGTTGATTGTGGCTCCTGTGCTTGTTCTTCAGCCTTTTTAGAAATAAGAAAATGTAAATAGAAAAAAGAATTGGTAAGACAAAATAAAAGAAACATAGTTGAGTTAGATCAGGTTGATTTATATTTCCATAAGGATCTATTTAAAAGATATCTTTATTTGTGGAAGTAAAATGAGAGGAGGCTTGAGTAGAAGAAGAAGGAAAAATATTTGTTTTGACATCATGTTTGGAGATAGCATCTTCACCATAAAACATGTTTGCAGGATTAACATCAGCTTGCTCTCCAAAAATAGCATCCATCTCTTTAAAGTAAGGACATAAAGAATCAAGTTTATCATCTATAGATTTGATGCCCTTACTGATATCAAAGTTGGTAATACCAAAACCAGTGGAAAATAAAAGAGTCTTTGCCTTCTTGTATTTGGCTTGGTAATGCTTGAAGCATTCAGACATCTTTTTAGGTAAAAGATCAATCCTTTCCTTGGTCATATTCTGTAATTCATTGGCCATTAGTAGATAACCATTAACTTTTGATGGGGGCTGCCTTCCTACTTTAGTTGAATTTTCAGTACCAAAACAAGAATCATAGTTAGATTTAGTTTTCAGCCTGTTGATAAGAATGAGATGATCATCTTTTTTAATTGAAAAGTCTTTGATTTCTCAGCTGAGTGGAGGAAAGAGAGAGTAGTATGATTTGAAGAACAACTTGGGGAAGGCTGCCTATGAGAAGATCTATGATGATGGGGCATGTTAAGATAATTGAAGATGAAAAGGAGAAAAAACAAGCAGATGAGATAGTGAGGTTTTCTGAATTGAGAGAATAGCTAGTATGAGATGAGAATGGGAGTGTGCAGAAAGGTAGAAGGCATATCCAGAGAGTAGTCAAAGATGTGGTTATGAATGAAAGTAGGCCAAGATGTGGTTATGACAAATTGAGTAGAAATGTTTTGGATAAGAGGTCAACTTTGACACGTAAAATGTCTAATACACTTTTCAATATAGGGGGTGGACTTTCTAGAAAGTCCTCAATCTGAAATCAGATGGAAATCAGATGAAACTCAGACTGAACTCATACTGAACCCATACTTAACTCTACTTGAACACCCACCTAATACTGTTCTGCTGAGTGGTGCTCATCCCTGATTGTATGGTTTGTTTATCAATAGCTCAATGTGTGTTCAATCTGTGTTGAGTTCAGGTCCAAATTTGGGGAATCACTAGCAAGTCTGCCCCCCATATTTTGTGGTGATAACCCAATTATGAAAAAAAATAATTGTGGAAGATAATTGGGGTATAAGGATTTTTATCCGCAATTAATTTAATTGTGGATTGGTCAGCTTTGTAACCCCCTAATTATTCCTGCCCTTTCAGAGAAGCTAAAGAAGCATCTTAAAAGGAGAAGGGTATCAGTTGGAGAAGTGGAGTATATATGTGAAAATGTTGAAAAGTTTGGAGAGGAAGTGGAAACTCATTTTTCTGCTCCTTTAGGGTATTTAATGGTGATGTTGAATAGTAAAGAGGTGAAGGCCCTGGTAGATTCTAGGTCACAAATTAATTTAATTTTTTTAGATCAAACAGCCATTATAGGCTTTCCAATTAAAACTGGTACTGGTGGTAATTTAGGAGGCATAGCTAGTCATGCAACTGAACTTATGAGTACAGAAAAGCATTTCAAGTTATGCATTAGTGTATCTGTTGGAAAAGTGCAATTTTATGTGGCCAGGGGATCAGTGAAAATGGCTCTTGGTGGGCCCTTTTTTATGGATTTTGATGCTAGAATACGTTATCAGAGTGTTATGGGAATCAGTTTAGAGATAACTGGTGATAATATGACAAGGCTTTATTTATGATTTGCACCTCCAGGAAACAATTTCTGGGAAACAAGACCTGGTCTTTTCACTATGTGTCAGTGTTGTTCTTGCACCAAGAAGAGGTGAATAAAAAGGTCAGCTTCTGGTGAATTTATTGAAAAAGATAAGTATGAGTACCCTCATTTTTTGAAGGTAGCAAGGTCTGATTTCTCTAACTTTTCAATCTCTCCTCAAGATGAGATCCCGGATTGCAATTGGTCATCTCATTTGGAGATAATTCAAGTGGATTCTCAATTATTTTTTGTTGATATTTCATTGAAATGTCATTATGTGTTGAATTTTTCAATATGCTAATTAGCTTTATCAAATTATTCTATAAAATTTAAAAATGGTTCAAAGGGAAAGATGGAATTTATTATGTTGGATAAAAGTTGGTAAGGAAATTTGGTTAATTATGGTAATATTAATGGTGGCTTATTTTATGGACTCCAGCAAGAGGATAAACTTCAATTATCACATCAAAATCAACAAAGAAATCTTAGTATAATAAATTCACAAAAAATAATATTTGTGATGAATCTATGTCATTTCTCCAGCAAGAGTTTAAACTTCCAATCTTATTTACTGGTTATTATATGGTGGAAGATGGAAGGGAAAAAGGTGTTGGAATATTATGTGATAAATTAGACAAAGGAAAAGGGGATAGTAGTGATAAAAATAAAATTTTTGAAAATAAAAATTATGTTTCAACTTACTCTATTTCTTATCCTGGCTCTAAAAATGAAGAAATTTTTTCTGAAAAATTATATAATGGCAAAACTATAATGGATCAAGTATCTCAAGTAAAAGTGTATGTTGGAGAAGCAAAATATAAAAAGGTAGCAAATAAAATTAGGCCAATTAATGAACCTTTTCCAGCTGAATTAAATCCTCCTTTAAGAAGACCAATTCTATCAAGAGATCAATCTGACTGTCTTTTAGTCAAGAACCTGCCTGAATTTTCTGAAACTTCTAGGATCACTGTTAAGAGATTAGATGTTGTTAATTTTGAACCTGAATGATGGCTGTCAGGTGAAGAAAAAAGGTTGTTATTGAATGCAATTTTTAAGAGGGAGAAGGCCATTGCATTATTAAAAGAGGTGAGAGGTGAGTTACAGCATTCTCATGGGGAGCCCTATAAGATTTCAGTTGTTTGTCATGAACCATGAAAACAGATAATGATTCCAATACCTGCTGTTTTAAAGGAAAAAGATATTGAAGTCATTAGAGAAAAAATTCAACTGTATTATACAAATAATCATCATCATTTTACTCAAGTCCAGCATTCTGTATTAAAAAACTTAATGGTAAGGTTAGGGTAGTTTATGATTTAAGGGAACTAAATAGGGTTACAATAAAAGATGCAGGAATACCACCTAGTGCAGAGGAGTTTATAGAGATGTTTTCAGGGAGAGTGTGTAATGGTTTAGGAGATATAATGGGGGGATATGATGAAAGATAGTTGCATACAGACTCAAAATCACTTAGGACTTTTGAAATTCCACTTGGACAACTACAGCTAACAAGATTACCTCAAGTAGAAACAAATTCAGTTGCTGTTTATCAAGCTCAGATAACATGGATTCTACAAGACAAATTTCCACAATATGCTGGTATATTTATTTATGATGGTGGAATAAGAGGACCTTTGAGAGATTATGGTAATGAAGTATTGAAGGAGAATCCAGGAATACAAAAATTTATCTTGGAATATGCTGTTATTCTAGAGAAGATGTTGTTTAGGATAGAAGAGGCTGGTTTAATGATTTCAGGCTCCAAATTTTCTTGTTGTGTGCCAGCTTTGGAATTCATAGATCATGTGGTATGTAGAATGGGTATTATTATGTCAATGAAGAAGGTAAATAAAATTCAGTCATGGCCAAGACCCAAGAATACGACCAAAGTAAGAGAATTTTTAGGCATGTGCGTTTATGTAAAAATTTTTATCAAGGACTTCTCTTCATTGGATGCTCCTTTGGGAAGGCTGACTAGGAGTGGGATGAAGAGTGTGAAAAGGTGTTTAATATATTAAAAAAAGTATTTAGGGAAGATATTATCATGCATAAGTTAGATAATGGGAAAGGTGCAGGCTGGATTTATTTAGCAGTGGATTCAAGTCAAATTGCTGCTGGGGAGGTACTGTATCAAATGGATAAAGCTATTTATAATAGACCAGTCAGGGATGAATCTGTGGTTTTTACTGAGGTAGAATCAAGATACTCTCAGCCAAAATTGGAACTTTGTGGTGTAGAAAAAATTCTAAAGAAACTTCTAAATATCTTATGGGGACAACACTTTGAATTTCAAGTTGATTCAAAATCTTTGATTCAGATGATCAATTCCCCAAGTTTACAGAATGGGCTTATGACTATATGGGTAGCTTTTATTTGGAATTTTTTCTTTTGATTTAGTTCACAAGACTGGAAAGAAGTTTACTATGCCTGTTTGCATATCAAGAAGACCACCTACTGAAGAGGATTCTGACTCAGAGAAATTCAATGAAGATATACCTGTAATCAAGGCCAGTAAACAATGTGCTGAAGACTTTCCTTAACTCACCCATGAGGTTAAACTGGAAGGAATAATCTGTGAATATTGATGATGATTACCTCCACCATGAGGATAAACTGGAAAAAAATCAAAATATTGTAAATTATGTGCTTGGGGAGTTTGATGATGGTGTAGATAGATTTGGTAAAAAAGAGGTTGGAAATATTGTGTATATTGATGAGGATGGTAAAATAGTGTGGGATAGTAAAAATTTGGTGAATGGTGTATATGTCACCACGCAATATTTGGGGGGGACTTGCTAGCAAGTCCTCAACTTGAATTCAGATGGAATTCAGACTGAACTCAGACTGAACTCAGACTGAACTTTACTTTGAACTCATCTTGGGCTCTTAACCAAACATGGATGAGTCTGTGCTTGAGTAATAGTGAAAGTTTAATAAATAATTTATAGAAATAATAACAAGGGAAGATTAATAATCTGATCCATTCACAGAATTTTTTT
Source organism: Hemileia vastatrix (assembly GCA_030280995.1). Classification (NCBI taxonomy): domain Eukaryota; kingdom Fungi; phylum Basidiomycota; class Pucciniomycetes; order Pucciniales; family Zaghouaniaceae; genus Hemileia; species Hemileia vastatrix. The sequence goes on from JASXTE010000001.1 coordinate 45,057,729, forward strand.
CACAAAACTCATTTTCATTTTCATTTTGAATTTCACCTGATCACTTAAAAGACTGAAAATTATACTATTTATTTCAAAAACATCACTTTTAACCTCTCTAATTATTTTATTCTATTTTTTTTGAAAAAATATAAAATAATATCAGTGGTTCTCTTTAATGATAACTCCTTTTAACCAAGAATTTGAAGCTTTTATTTTTTAATTTAAACCATATTACCTGATATTTTTTTTTTGTATTTTTATTATTTCTTATTATGCAATATAATTATTTTAAACTCAATGGAATTATTTAATAAAAATATTGAACCATAAAAATTCTCAAGTTTCTATTCTAGAATACTGTGAAAAGACTCATAATTAAGAAAAATAAAAGATAGAAATATGTTTTCATAATTTCTGTTTCAATGAAGTTCTCTAATATCTTCTTTACACTTAGCACTAATAATTGATAAATTGTTTAATTATATGTCTAGAAAGAAGTATAATTCTTATACAAGTGAATTTTAATCCAGTTTTTTCCATTTTTGTATGCAAGAAGATGATTAAAATTAAAAGGAAATATCTTTTTGCTCTTTTTTTTTCTATCAAATATTCAACTACTAAGAATTTTCACAATATTAATTTATTCAATGTAATACACATATGATTTTCTGGAACTCTTCATGATGTATTTCATCAAAATTCAATGTAAATATGGTTATTTGGTAGAGTAATCTCATGAGTTGAAATAATTAATCACTACTTAGTGAATTTTTCATATGAAAGACTGAAATTCAAGCTAGATGTAAAAATTTAAAGATAATTAAAACAAAGTAGTATAAATTTATTTAAACTTTAATTTTAGTACTTGATTTTGCTTCAATGCTGTATTGTGGGATAATTTCAGTTTCAACCTGGGAATAAGCACCATATAATTTGAAAAGTGTTCTCATGTTAAAAAATGTGCTTCAGGTAGATATTTTGATTGTATTATTGTTCAAGAACTGAATTAAATAGGTAAAAGTGGTAATTTTTCATAATTCTATCAGTTTCAAATTAAAAAACTATTATATGATATTCATTTTGTAAAAAAGACACAATAGGTAATTTAGATTATACCCATGTAGAAAAGCAGCTGTAAAGGCAATCATCTTTTTATTAAAAATAATATTATTCCATGTTTTAAATGAAAAGAAAAAATATTTCAATTCTATGGTTTTGAAAAATAAATTAAATGAAACATTTCAGGTACGCTTTTTTAGTCATTAGAATCAAAGTTTTGATAGGAGTAATTCACAACTGAACACTTACACGCAATTGTAAAATTATATATATGGGTTCAAGATTTATCAATGATTTATTGGAATTATGATATTTATGCTGATTGGTAGATCTTATATGATGTTTCTATTCAGTTTCTAAGTGTATGAAAAACAATCCCTTTGATATTTTATTTAAACAGAAGAATTTAAAAATTTTCTTGAAATTGGCCTTATCACAAAGCAATACTGGAATGGTTATATTGTTATAAAAATTAATTTAAATAGCAATATTTCAAATCTTCATAACAGATTTTAAACTAAACATAAATATTAAAATTTGACTTTTTATAAAAATATATATTGATTTAAAAGATATTTACTTATTTTTTTTTTACAAAATGACCAATTTTATCCTGTGAGGCTTCCATTCAACTTAAATGTGTAAGTCTAAAAAATTAATATGATGCTCTGAATACTCTATATAATGTGTACCTAAGGCAAAAATAATGTTTTTTTGAAGTACTTTAAATCTAAGCAGAAGAGCTGATATCTTTTTTTATATAATATAGTTGTATAAAATTGATTTTTAGGTAGTTTCGTAATACGTAATATGGAAAGAAATCATATCATAATAATATATAATCAACTTAAAACTTTTTTTAATATAATATTATCTAAAAATAATTCTTAATATGTACTTATTTTTAGAACTTCAAAGTGTTTAATAAAAATATTTTGATATAAAAATATAATTATTTTTATATTTAAAAGTAATTAATAAAACTTCTAAAAAAGTATAAATTTTTTCATGGCTTAAATTATTATGAACCACACTTGGAAACAAGATTGCATTGAGAGTTCAATCTAAGTTCCACCAAAAACATGATAAATAATTTTTTTGAAAATGTATATAGTCATTGAAATGAAAAAAAATTAGTAAAAGAAAGGACTCAGATATTTTATTCTGTTACTGAATAGATTATCATAAATATATTGAGGTAGATAACTTATTGAAGTTTTTTAAATTTGCAGTTATTACAGTCAATTATCCAGTTATATATAGCAATCACAAAACAAGAAATAAGCCTAAATGGTTATATATGTGGATAAATCTTTTCCTCAACCTTTACCCTAATTATTTAATTTAATTCAAAGCTATTTTTAATCTAACCAACATATTTTACTATTACATTTAAAAATAAATACAATAAACTCAAAAAATACATAAGTTCAATAGTTTAAAATTTCTTTAAATGTTTTATTCTAGTTTTTAACTTTTTGCTACAATTTTCCTATTATATTATTTATTTATATCATGTATAGTTATCAAAAGAATTCTGTGAATTATTGTGTAAAAAAGCAAAATAGTATTTCATTATCAATTATTTTACTATATTACTTTCTTAGTCTTAAAGTGCATTGTAAATCAAAAATATAAAATAAAGACATATAAACTATAGGTTTAAGTTCAAAAATTTCAATAAAAAATAATTATCAATCATTTTCCATATCGGCAGAATAGAGCTGTAGATTGAGGGGGTGGACTCTGATGTTCGCCCGAAGAACAAAGTTCACACTCCATTTTTCACTACCTCAATGGACAACCTCTCAATCTCTCCACACAAATTTTTCTGCTTTTTCATTTCTGTTAATTCTATTACCACTCACCACCCTTTTATTGCCCTCCTGATACATTTGCTACACCCTTTAAGCTTCAAAATCTATGTTTAAGCCCTACTCACTACTCCCCTCCACTCTATTTTCACTTTTAACACAACTACACCCCTTTTGCAACCTCTCGCTCACCTCCCATTCCCCTCACTCACCCCACTCACCTCCATTAGCCCTCACCAGCCTTTCTCTCACATTCTAAAACTATTACTCACCTCCCCAGTTTATTGTCCACATCCCCCAGCTCTCGCTTACCTCCCCTAGCCCTTTCTCACCTTCCCAATCTTTCCAGCCCTTCACTCACCTCTTCCAGCCTCCCCCAGTCCCTTACTTTGGCTGGAGATGTGAGCGAGGTGCTGTAAAGACTAAGGAAGGCTGGGAGAAGTGAGTGAGAGGCTTTTATTACCTCCCACAGACTTTCAAAGCCCCTCGCTCACCTCCCCCAGCTTCCCAAGTCCCTTAATTTGGCTGGAGATGTGAACGAGGTGCTGTAAAGACTAAGTAGGGCTGTGAGTAGTAGGTGAGAGGCTTTTATCAACTCTCCTAGCCCTTTAAGGACCCTTGCTCACCTTTTCCAGCCTTCCCGAAGTGGGTTAGGGGATTTTATAACCTCTCCCAGCCCTGTAAAGCCCCTCTCTCACCTTCCCCAGCCTTCCCCAGTTCCTTTATTTTTCTGGGGGAGGTGAGCGATGAGATTGAAGAGGTGAAAAAAGTGTTGGGGAGGCATGCAAGGGCTTGGGAAGTAGCCAACTTTTTATAAACTTGAGAATAATTAATATGTATAAATTAGAAATAACAAGGAATAAAATTTTGAGGAATTATAACCCATTCCAAGTGGTAAATAATGTAACTAAATACATATTTCAGAATTTGAGTTGCTTGTGTGTACTAAAAAAATGTGGCCAATTGTTGAAAAAGGAAGATTTTTGTAGGGAAGAAACATGAAAAATGAAAAAAATACAAAGTAAAATAAAACTAAATAATGACAGTGGGCTGGGAAAGGTGAGTGAGGGTCTGGGGGAGGTGTGAGAAATGAAGAGAAGAGAAGGGAGAGGGGGGGAAGGAGAGGAGAGTTGTTTTCTCACTGTGAAGGAAAGGAATAGGGAAAATGGGTAAGTAGATGGCAAGTTTAGAAATGAGATAAGGGGGTAGGATAGGAAGTCAGATTGAAGATAAGGGAGAATTAGGGGAGGGAGGCATCAGATGGAAGTCCCACTTGTAATTCTACCAGGAATCAATTCAGGAAGCAAAAAAAAGCACTAGACATCTAGTGCACACTTTTTTCCTGCTGTGAATATTTTTTGAACTATTAATCAACTGTGGTTCAATGAAGGTTCAAATCAGTTTCAAGGTGTTTTCAAAGTAAATTCAATATTTCTTCATGATTGTTTCATCACCACCTCAATGTGTGCTGAAAAAGATATGAATTAGGGTTCAAGGTTGCGGACTTGCTAGCAAGTCCGCCCCCCATATTGCGTGGTGTGTTGGAGTTTTAGAAAATTTGGCTAAACAGAGGTTGGGTGTTTATAAAAATTTGGTTAAAAGGAGGTTGGACAAAGATGAAGATTTTGATGCTGAAAAGGGTAAAAAAGTTAAAGAAGAAAACATGGTTGCTAAAAGGTTGGAAGGTTCAAAGATTGAAATATCAAAAATCTTTTATGATAAAAGGCAAAATCAAGGTTTAAAGTTATTGGCTCATTCATGTGCAGATAATTAAGGAGATAGGGAAGTGCTTGTTGAAACAATATTAATGGATTTTCACAATGATGTCTGGGGACAGACTGGTTTTATTATAAAATGTTTGAATATTTATTAATGTTGGAATGGCAAGATAATAGTGATAATGATAGATTTGTGGCTATCAAAGGAAGTTTCCAGCATTTTATCTCTCCAGAAGAAGATTAATGAGGATGAGGTATCCAATTCCTCAAGTAGTTATTACTCAAAATAAAAGGCAAGAATTGGTTATGAAATCACTGCATGAAGATATTGGGCATAAATAAATTTCTGATAGATTTTGGTGGCCTGGTATAAAGCTGATTGTTGAAAAATTTGTTCAGTCATTCAAAGAATGTCAAAGGAGAAGTTATTTAAGGCTAAAAGAACCTGTAAATTCAACCAGTGTGAATATTATTATTGGTAGGGTTAGTTTGTATGCTGTTCATATTAAGGGGGGAGATATAAATATTTGATTGTATCCAGAGATGATCTATCTGGTTAGGTAGAGGCAGTAACTCTTATTAATTTGAATTCCAGAAATGTGGCAGAATTTTTGATGAAAAATTGGGTATATAGATATGGAGTGATGAAGTTGGTAACTGTTGATGGAGGTCCTGAATTTGGGACAGAGTTTAGGGAGGCTATATCAAAAGTTGGATCAAAGGTTAGGGTAGAAACCCCATATTATCCCAAAGTTGAAGGAATGGTAGAAAGAGGGAATCAAGTTATTAAGGATGCTTTGTTTAAAATGTGTGTATCAAGTGCTGAAAAGTGGAGGCACTATTTACCATTAGTCTTATTTGCTGACAGAATCACTGCCAAAAGGACAACAGGATATTCACCATACAAACTAGTTTTTAGACAGAAAGCAGTTTTACCAGTTGATTTAGAGGCTGAATCATATTTTGGAGTATATTTAGACATGGTCAAAACTACTGAAGAATTATTATGTGCAAGAATGGTTCAGTTAGAAAACAAATAAGAAACTCTAGAAAACACATATTCAAAAATGATGAATATTAGGAATCAGTCATTAAGATATTGGAATGAGGTTGGAACATAGATTACGGAATCCTTTAAAAACTGGAGATATGGTCTTGTTGTATAATAGGATTTTGGAAAGTCAGTGGGAAAGAATATTTTCAGATAGGTGGAATGGACCATACAGAGATAGAAAACAAGTATCTGGTGGCTCATATGTGTTACAAGAGTTGGATGGAGTTGTTTTGAAGAAGCGGGTAGCTGCTTATCAACTCAACCGGCTCTATCCTAGGGAAACAAGGTGTGCCAAAGTTTAACTCTGAAATGAGGATAAACTTCCAACTATTGATTAGAAAATTTCCTCCAAAATGAGGATATTCTACTCTATCATTGTTGAAAGAAGATTTACTCCACAAGAGATTATAAACTAAAACTATCATTGAAATTATTGATCATTAAATTTGAATGATATACATTTATGGTGAAGAATTGTGTTGGAATGTAATTATTTTTGGTAGAAGTTTTCACAGGAGAACCTTCTAAATTTAATTTTGGAAAGTTTGGGGGTAATTGATGGGCTGTCTGCTCTATACACAATAACCCCACAAAGTTTGTTACCATAGTTTCCCTATTTCTAGTTAAATCCTAGCTTTTTTTATATATAAGTAGTCCACTAAGACTATAAACTAAATCAACAAAATGACAAAAGGATTGAACTCATTTGAAGTTGGATTCAAAGATTTTTTTAAGTTTTATTTTTGAAATTTTTTATGTTAGAATTTTATTTTATTTTCATTTTATTTTCATTTTAACTTTATTAAAAAGTAATTTTTTCAGAGATAATGATTACTGGTGGTCTCCAATAATTTTTTACAAGTTGGAAGGAGCCCACCCAGTAATCATTTCTGTTTTTGTTATTATTTTTTTCAAATTTTTCAAAATTAATTTATGTTATTTTTTTTAATTTCTTTCTAGTGTATCCAAAATTAATGTTCACTCAAATGTGGGTATAATTACAGGGGCAGGCTCATTAAATAGCTGGGAAACATCTTTTGAATATATTTAATTTTAATTTTTTTTAATTTTTTGAACATTTTTTTTAATATACATAGATTTTTCATTTCAAATTTAAAATTAAATAAATTAAAATTTTTAAAAAAGATAAAAATATAATAAAAATAATAATAATAGTAAATAAATAAAATAAAATAAAGTAAGTAGTATGTAGTTTTTTAGGATTTATATATATATAGTTTTTTATAGTTTCTTTAAAATTTCTAGCAGGAGCCTGAAGAATTAAGGAAGTTTCTCTTTTGATGAAGATGTAACAGAAAAGGTTTTGGGAGAGGCTCTATGAAATCTTTCAATTTCTACAAATTGATGACATTGTTGATGGTCCATCCAAGTGGCCAATTAAAAGTGACATTTCAAAACTTGCTCTCTGGAAAATAATTCTGTGTGATCTTTTGGCTGATAATCTTTATAATGGGCCAAGTTAAATTTAAAAATAGAATATAGTTTTTGAGCAACCACATTACATTTCACCATAGTTGAAGTGGGTTCTGGATCAGTGATGATATAAGCGGTGTGGAATGCGCATTGCAGGTAACTTATCTTTTGGACCAATCAGCTTGTGTAGCCCAGGAAGAATAAAGGGGAATCATAGTGCAGTAGATAGCGCTAGTATAAATATGTAATTATGTTTTTAAAAGAACAAAGGGAAAGAGAAGCGCCAAAGAGGATTTAGGGTTTGTGCACTTGGATTTTGACAGCAAGATGTGCCACACAAAGAAATTATGTGTTATAAATTTAGGAGTGCAAGAGCTGAACATTATTGATTTGGAGTTTCTAATAATTGTGGTTTATGCATTAAGAAAGGAATTATGACTGAAGAAAGGCCTCAAGTACATAGTATACTCCACCATGGCTAGTGTGGTAACTTACTGAAACAGGTAATTTAAGCTGCAGAGGCTAACTAGTTAAGTGAATTTTCAGAACTATGGACTTAGTAATGAAGCAAGGAGGATGGGGACTCAATCACAAAAAAAGCCACCCAAGAGTCAAAGAGACAAGGATCAGAAATGAAAGGTGTCAACGTTAGAAGTAGTGCTGAAACAAAGCAAAGGTACTGTCATAAGCGCACATGTGGAACATGAGTCAAACAAGTTAATACTAGTTTTAGTAAGCATAGGGTATGTTTAGGGGCTTTAGTTGTTAAACGCGGTGTATTTATTTTACTAATGGATTAGTTATTGTTTTACTAGTGAGGTGCTAGAAACAGAACTGGAGATTCACTAGGGAACTGGGTCTGGAGTGCTGAAAAATATAATAAGGAAAGGCTATCTAATAGGAGAGTAGTTAGATAGGAAAAATTATTATTCAAATCAGTCATTAGACTACAAATATTAGAGCCTCATATTATATAATCTCAAAATATATTGTGATATATAGCAGTTTGTCTATTTTGTGATTACTCTGATAACAGTAAGAGATTTAATTTTTGTGTGATTAAGTGTTTAAGAGCATATTAGAGATATTCTGAGTCTTTCAGAGTTTGTGCGTCTGTGTGTGTATTTCATATAGTATAGTGAAAAAAGCACAACACAGAGAGAATATATAGATTCAGTATGATAGACTATTATTAGAGTTATTTTATTTCTATAATAAGGCATATTCAAAGAGAGAGCTTCAAGAGGGAGTTGCTGTGGATACTAGCTCTTATTAAGAATAGAAATATCCAAATAGTAATATTTGTTTTTTATTATCTTTTAAATTATCTCTTAACTCATAAACTATCTAGTGAGATATTATTACTAAATATTATTGCGCTGTCTTTAAAATAAGAGTGGCAGGCACTTCTTTTAATAAATTGAAACAAAAAAACAACCCATCTCACATTGTGTCTACTGCTTAGTACTTTAGAACTCTCTACAGCTGGTGTCCCAAAAGTGGAATAATTGTAACAAGTGTTTTGATTGGATTTTTTGGTTTTCAGTGTTCTGTCAAGAGGGCGTAATAAAGCTGCCGCTTCAGCAGAAGAGTCCTATGGTCTACAACAAGCAGATCAATAGCCTTTATTAGAGGATAGCATAGGGCTGTATTGTGGATATAGTCGGATTAAGCTATCAAGTGTGTGTTTATTTTTTGTGTGGATTCTGTTTCTATTTTTTTTATTTCAAAGATGGAACCTACTGTGACTACATCTAGGGGATGTCAGGAGAGGGTTAAATTGCCCAATACAACAGCATTGTTTCCAAAGAGGGCGACTATGATTATTAGGTGTAATGATGAAAGCTTACGTTTTTCAGGCATTAATACCAAGAAGTTCTTATGTAGGTTTGAACAGGCAGCTGAAGTTCATGGAGCAACTGAATTTGATATGGTGTGCCAAGTATTGTTCTTTGTATCAAATGAGTGCAAGGACAATCTGGAGGATCTAAAGGATCACAAAGAGATTGATTGGTCAGCGCTAAAGGAGCAGATGCTTAAGAGATGTCCAAAGATTACTGAGGAAACTAGATACACAATTAATGATCTAGATGTCTTGGTAAAGAAGGACAAAGCTGGAGGGGGTGTTTGAGACCCTAAAGATTTTCAAAGTTTCAGGGAGGAGCTTAATTGAATGGTCAAGTGTTTAGTCAGTAATGAAGATTTTAGTGATAATAATGCATCTTTACCTTTGTTTTGTGAAGCATTAGAACCAGAAGTGGAAGACTGGGCAAAGAGGTGCTTGGATAACAAAGGAAAGTTAGTCAAGAAGAGGGACTGTAATTAAAAGTACCCTGGATTAGAGGAAGTAAAGAAAAAATTGGAAGCTGAAATGAAGTTGCGTCAAGTTGAGTGTCATGCAGTTAGAGTCCCTTTGGATAACAAGGAAGTTGATGAGGATGGGCCTGATGTTTGATTGTCTCCTCAGGTGTTGCCTCCTAAAGCTAAAGTTCTAACTAAAGAGCAGCTAGATTCTGTTATGGCTAGGATTGTAGAATCAGAGAAGAAAATAATTGAAGCAGAAAAAGAAAAAGAGGTGTTTAGGCCCAAGAGTTCTTCCCAACTGTTGCGTTTTTCTACTATGGTATGTTACTATTGAAATAAAGAAGGGCATACTAGAATGAGATGTAATGCGCTTCGAAAGAATAAAAAGGATTGGGTAGTTTACAAAGATGGAACTATGCTTATGTTGGAAAATGGGACTAATCTTGTTAAAGACAAGGATCGAGGAATGAAAGCCATGGTCATCAATTATATTAATAAAAAGTCTATGGAGGGCAAGTCAAGAAAGGGTAAGGAGCCTGAAGCTAAAGAGAAAGGCAAGGATGTAAAAACAGTTAATTTTGCAGTTACTTGCGCAGTGTTGGATTTTAAAGTAAAAGAAGGAGCAGTTTCAGCACCACTTACTGCAGCACCTTTGGCAATGTTTTCAGCAAAGCACAAGAAAATGGCCCCACCAACAACTAGAAGGCCAAGAAGAGCTGGTGCTAGGTATGCAAATCCAGAGGATATGGAAGAATCAGGGTATACTACTAGAGAAAATACACCTGCCCCTATGGAAGATGTTGAAATGGAGGGTATGGAACCTGGTGGGTATGTTGTGGATCATCAGGTAGAAGAGAAACCTCTGACAATGAAGGATCCAGAGGTAGTACTGCAAAGGGTGGTACCTGCTGAAGGAATGCCAGGAGCAAGGCATAATACTCTAAAGAACCCACTTGGAAGAGTGAAAGCTGGTGCAAAGGCAAAAAAAACTAAAGGAAAATTCAGCACCCAGTTCACCCCAATTTTCCTAAAGCAGCTGAGGAGTTAGTTGTGCAATATTTAAAAACAACGGTTTCAGTTCCATTGGGGATGTTGATAGCAGTAGCACCAGATGTAGAAAATGGAATTGTGGATAAGTGCAGGAAGCAAAGTATTTTTAATTGCGCAGAATTTTATGTAGGAGAGCTTTCATTTCAGCCAGTTGTTGGATTGCCTAGGGAGCCACATTATGCAGGTCCCTTAGGGTATTTGACAATTACTGTAAATGGTAAGCAGATTAGAGCGTTAGTGGATACAGGTTCACAAATCAATGTGGTTTCAGCGGATGATTCTGTGGAGCTAGGTCTTCCGGTAAAAGATGGTGATGGAACTGTTTCAGGAATTGGTGGAGGTAGGTTGCCTGTTATAGGTGTAGCAGAGTATGTATGCACTAGAGTTGTCGGAGCAGCAAAAGATATTCATTTTTATGTTCAAATGGGTGTAGTTAAACCAGTTTTAGGCATTCCATTATTAATGGATTATTCTGCAACTATTTATTATTGTTTGAATAAGACTATTGTAATGAGGATTATGGGTGATGATGTTATTCAAGTGAAATAAGTCTTAGTAGCGCCTAAGGATGTTGGCTGGGAAAATAAGTACTCTGGAGCTGCAAGATCAGAGAAAGAAGGAGAGATTGATGAGGAAGTCTCAGAGGATGAGATGGGGAAACCACAAGGAAGGCAACAACATTTTAATTTTGGACTGGTATTTTAGGTGTTACTATCTCCCAGGATGAGAGGAACCCAGATAGTGACCAATCAGTTCAACAAGAGGGGATATGTAAAGTGATACTTTATAGATGTCTTGGTATTACTACAGTAGAATGTATTCTACCTAGGCTTTTTTATTTCTTTAATTATGGATTTTGTTATACTTATATCAAAAAGAAAAGACAAAAACAGGAGTTAGTTACAACCTGTAGTTATATTAGAAAGGGTTTTATTTTAAGTAATGAAGGAAGCAGCATGTGATGTTTTGGATAAAACTATAAACCAGTAGCTTTCAAGGTTAAACCAGTAAATGTACCAATGCCGGATTTGAATCCTCCTTTTCAGAGGCCGGCTCTGTCTAGGAACTCTTGTGATACTCCTTTAACAAAGTTTCCACCTGAATTTACCCCTACTAGTAGAGTAATGATGGAGAGGCTTCAGATGTTTAATAAGGGAGAAGGCTATTGCATTCTCTGCAGAGGAAAGATGTTTGTTGAAACACTCTTACGGTAAACCTTATATTGTTCCAGTTATATCTCATGCACCATGGCAGAAGAAGGCCTTTCCAATACCAGCCGCTATTAGAGAAGAGTATATGGAATTAATTAGGGAAAGGTTAAGGTCTGGCTTGTATGAAAAGTCTATGTATATTTATTCAAGTCCAGCTTTTTGTGTTGTTAAGCACTGTGGTAAATTGAGGGTTGTTCATGATATTAGGGAGATGAACAAGGTTACAGTAAAGGATGCAGGAATGCTACCAACACCAGAAGTGTTTGTGGATTCTTTTTCAGGGTGAGAATGTTATGGATTAGGTGATATCATGTGAGGATACAATGAGCGTGAATTGGATGAATCATCCAGGATCATGACTATGTTTTAAACACCACTGGGAAGTTTCAGGTTGACAAGATTACCGCAAGGCTCAACAAATTCTGTGGCGGTATACCAAGCGCAGATAATTTGGATACTGCAGGACTAAATTCCAGAGCATGTGGGAATTTTTATTGATGATTGCTGTATAAAAGGACCAGCCAGTGACTATGATGGGGAAGTGTTAGATGAGAATCCATATATTAGAAGGTTTGTTTGGGAATATGCAATTAACCTGGAGAGAGTGCTATTTAGGATAGAGGAGGCAGGATTAACAATCTCTGGATCCAAGTTTTCTTGTTGTGTTCCAGCGCTAGATATCATGGGACATATGGCATGAAAAGAAGGGAGGATCATTTCTGAAAAGCAGAAGAATAAGGTGCTTACATGGCCAAGACCAAGAAATACTATGGAAGTTAGAGGGTTTTTAGGCATTTTTACATATGTAAGAATGATTATTTGAGATTTTTATTTGCTTTCTTCACCTTTAAGGCTCTCAACAAGGAAAGATGTTGTATGGGATTGGATGGAGGAATGCAAAGAGTCATTCAAGTTTTAAAAAGGATTGTAGGAAAAGATATCCTTTTGAAAATATTGGAATATGGACCAGGTGCTGTGAAAATTACTCTAGTGGTAGATTCTAGTGTGTCTGCAGTGGTCACAGTTTTGATGCAGGAGGATGGGGAAGGTAATTACAGACCTGTCCTTTACGCATCTAAAAATTTAACTAAAGTGGAGTTTAGGTATTCTCAGTCTAAGCTGGAGTTATGTGGAGTAGAAAAAATGCATAAGAAGCTACAGTGGATGCTTTGGGGGCAACATTTTGAGTTGCAGGTTGATGCGCTATCATTGGTGCAAATGATTAGTAGCCTGAGTTTTCCAGATGCGCCAATGACTAGGTGGGTGGCGCAGATTAATTTATTTTCTTTTGACTAAGTGCGTAAGCTGGTGAATTTTTTCACAATGCCAGATTTGTTATTCAGAAGGCTGTTGTGTGAAGAAGACTTGTAAGCCAAGTAATTTGAAGAAGATAAAAGATGGTTAAATGGGATAGATTATTGTTATGAAGGATATTATAGAGGCTTCTGCAAACATGATAAGTTAGTAACATTATGGGGCGTCCGCGAAGACAATAAACTAGTTGATTATGATACATAGGATGTTTGTAGCAAACGTAGTCTGAAACTGGGTTTAGGGAACACTGAAGTTAATGTAGCGACAAGGAGTGCGCTGGACAAGACAGTGGAGGAGTCAGATGACAAAGACAACTCAAGGGGAAGTCAAGATAGTAATACTCATCCAAAGAATTGGGAGTCTTCTGAAGATGATGCACCTGCTGATGAGGAAGCAGAATTGTTAAGGCTATATATGGAAGGTAGTAGTCAACCAGATTTTTGTGATGAAAAGATTTGGCACAATATTGAGAAGTGCGCTAAAAGCTATTTTATTAAAGATGGAAAGTTATGGAGGAATCAGTCTTCATTTCCTCAGTTAGTCATTCAAAGTAGGGAAAGGAAGGAGAAAGTACTCAGGGAGTTTCATGAGAATTTAGATCATAGAGGTCAAGATGAGGCATATTGCAGAGTCAGGGAAAGATTCTGGTGGCCCAATATAAAGAACAAGGTAATAGATTGGGTTAAATCTTGTCCGGAATGTCAGCGCAGGACTTACAGAAAGCCAAAAAAGAAAGGTAGAGCAATGGGAAAAGATACTGTTTTTGGTAGGATCAGTTTAGATGCAGTTCATATAAAAGAAGGGTGCTTTAAATACTTGGTACTAGCCAGGGATGATCTATCAGGATGGGTCAAAGCAATGCCATTGGTAGACCTTAAGGAAAGTAATGTAGCTTAATTCTTAAAGAGAGAAGGGATTCACAGGTATGGGGTAATAAAAATGGTAACTGTGGATGGAGGCACTGAATTTTCTGAAGAAATCCAAGATTTAGTCAAAGATATAGGCACTAAGCTATGAGTTGCAACACCATATTATCCTGAAGCAGAAGGAGTGTTAGAAAGAGGGCATCAAGTTATAAAGGATGAGTTGGTTAAGTTATGTGGAAATAAAGGCACAAAGTGAAAGAACTACTTGCCATTAGTTTTGTTTGCAGATAGGATTTCAGTTAAAAGGACAACTGGGTTTTCACCATATGAACTTATGTTTGTTCAAAGAGTGGTACTACCTATTGATCTAGAGGCTGGACCTTTTCTAGGATACAATTGGGATCAAGTGTGCTTGACTGAAGATTTAATTTTAGTAAGGGTAGCGCAACTTGAAAGGAAAGATGAGTTTGTGAAGAAGGCATATGATAGAATGATGCAGATCTGGGACAAATCAGTTAAATATTGGGATGAGCTTTAGCGCATAGATTGAGGATAAAATTGAGCCCAGGAGATTTGGTTTTGGTCTATAATAGAAGTCTAGAAAGCTAATGGGGTAAAATGTTTGCTGATAGATGTAATGGTTCTTATAGGATATAACTGGAGGGACTTATTTACTGGAGGAATTGGATGGTGCTGAATAGAAGCAGCGTGTAGCAGCAGATAAGATCATAAGATTCTATCTAAGGGGTGCTCCAGTAGTACAGAATAACCTTCAGAATGAGGGAAAACTACCAGAATAACCTTTGGGAAGAGGCTAAACTATCAATGTTTTTTTTATGATTTTTTTTTCCCCTGGGAAGAGGTTATAGTAACAAATTATGTTTAAGGTTTATTTTTCTAAGAGGTCTTAAAAGAGGCTTTGACGCAGTTGTGACGGGTAGAGGGCGCTAACTGGATGTTAGAAGGACTATGGATGAACAAGAAACTGTTATAAGCGCTCAGATGAGAGCATAAAGAAAAATTGAATCTTATATTTTTATTGTTTGAGGAGACATGACAAAATAGGTAAATGGATTGAAGGAGATGTGTACCATGTAAATGCAAAGAATTCTGGGAATTTAGCCAATGGGTTAATCACCCAGGAGTGGAATGACAATTTATAGATGGGGCACTCTACAGTGCAGTAACTTATTTACATCATGTATTTTTTGTATTGCAGTTAAGGCGGTAAGATTTTTAATGTTTAAAGTTATTTTATAATTTTAATACAGGGTCTATAGTCTCTTAAAGAAAGTAGAGGGAGCAAAGTTAGGCACTCTAAAATTTAAAAGACAACTAATATTGAAGACAGGTGTAAAAGAATAGTGCTGTGTCTAGGATGTTTATTTAAAGAATAGCAAAGATGGAGACTATTTACAGAGATATTGGAAAAAGAAGGTTATAGGGAAAGAGCTAGTGGATTATTCAGTTTCATTTTTAAAGATATCAGGATATCCTTTCCATTCTTCAGGCATGATGAAGTGGTGAGGATTGGTGGGGAATCCAAGAGTAGTCAAAGAGCTGATCTATCATTTCTATATGGGTATAACAAACTTCAAGCTCAGTGTCAGAAAAGGCTGGTGCGTGATTATAGGATAGAGACATAGCTTCGTATATAATGCGAATTCTGGTAAACATTTGCATGAAATGTACAAAAGGTAGTTTAATAGGAACCCATCCCAGGGAGATGGATTTGCTGAAGCCTACAAGTTAGATCAGGAGTCAGTAGGTTATGGAGGCATAAGTATAATGAAAGGAACTTACTTGCTAATAAGTTATGGGGGCGTGCTGACAGAAAGGAGACAGTAACTGCATCTGGAGAAGATTTAAGGGAACCTGAATGCATAGAAGCATTGGATCTTGGGGCTGAAGATGGTGCAGCTCTAGGATGAATGGATATTTTGCGCCTGAAATAAGCGGGAAGTGATGATGATTTGTTAGGGATATCAGTAATAAGAGAAGAATTAAAGCTGGTAGGACTATTAGTGGTTATTATAGGAGCACTACTGGTGGAACTAGGTGGGAAACAAATGTAGCCAGTAGGCTGAGGACTATTTTGATTTATGGAGGTATAACAAGTCTTATGATATCTGAAACAATTATTGCAGGCAGGTCTAAAGGAGGAAAACCCCTGAGGTCTAGAAAAGGTGCAATGAAAATTGCGACTTTTGCAGAAAGAGAACACTTGATCTCTGGGAATGGTGCGGTATTGATTCATGATACTAAAGTGTTGGAAATGTTGATTATTAGATGGGCTATTTATAGGCTAAGAATGGAATTATAAAAAAGGCATTAGTTGCGCAATATCTGACTTGAGCACTGAATGGTCTCTAAGGAAGATGTGAAAGATTTTTGTCATAGAAAAAGGGACCCAAGGGAAAAGTGGAATCCTTCTCAGTAATGGGAAAGTCATATGGAAAATATATGAAGATTTCAAAGGGAGCTCATGCGTATATGACGCACTGGATGTATTTGCTGCTATAGGGAGTAGTGCTGATCTTAAGTTTTTTTTTTGTTGTTTCATCTTTCAAAAGCACTTAGTAAAAGGGTGCGCTGGCAAGTTTGGAAGAAGGATGATTTTTTTGTTTTTGGCAACTCATCATGTATTTAAAGGACTCTCACAAGAGATTTAATATGAGAATATAAGATATTTTATTACTTTTACAGGCTATGTACAAATTATAGGAAGAAGTATACAAGTAAATGAAGAAAAGAAGATTTTTTTTTTAGTATTCTGTGTAATCAAAGATTAGGATGCAGAAAGCCCAGTTGTCAACAGCCTCTTGCATTTTTTGTTGCAAGGTAGTAATAAGCTGCGTACTTTGATTATACTTGGCGCAATTTTAGACCAGGACTGCCTCAAGGAATTTTTTTACAGCAGAAAACATGATGTTCATTTGACGCATGATGGCATCAAATGTTGAGCAGGCAATATTCTCTGAAAATTACCAGTTTTGAGCCATGGAGGGCTCTTCCTTGTTTTCAAGAGAAGGGGTATCTTTGACAGGCCAATTGTCCGGGATAAAGGTATCACCAGCTGGTTGATTGGCATTCCAGTCAGGGGTATGTTAGGGAGGTGCATCTTCCAGAAGAGGAGCGGCATCCCAGAGGGGTTCTTCTTCCAGAGCAGGAAGGAGCAGTGAATCATTTGGTGGAGGAGGCATTGCAGCGTAAAGAGTGGCTGGCGCATCCAAGAAAAGGAAGTAAGGGTATTAGTTTTAGGTCAGAAGAGGAAAATAAAGAGAAAGGAGCTTACAGTGTGGATACTCTCTTCAGAAAAGAGTGATCTAGGAATTGAAGTGTCACTAATAGGAGTAGGCGCTCAGAAACCAACCTTGACACATTTTTTGTTAGGTGGTGTAGTTGGAGGAGGCACAGGGCGCTTGATGGTAATCTGACTCATCATGTCCATGGTGGAAGTGTGGTGGTCTAGACACACAACAGTGGGCCGCCCATTATAGCTAAATTTCTTTTTGCCACTTTTGCAAAAATTGCATGACTAGGAAAAAAGGAAATAGAAGTTAGTAATGATAGGATGAAAAGAAAGGAAGAAAAAGGAAGGAAAAATTACATTAAAATAAGTGTTACCAAGGTGGGCTTTTGAAAAATAGAAGGGGGATATGTCATTTTTGATGCAGCGGGTGCATCTTGTCCTACCTATCAGTGTAGTGACTGGAGTCATAGGAGGAGCAGAAGGGGGCTTTGTGTGCACAAACTGTTGAATAGAATTCACGACGTTGGCAGTATTCTTGGTATTGATGGTAGAGTTTTCTGTGTTCATTATATAGAAGTTATAAATAAAAAATAATACAAGAATATAAGAGGATATAGCTATGTAGTAGAAGAAGAAGGATGGTAATGATGATGATTTATTGAAAATTAAGAAGTTAGAAGATGGAGGAAGGAAACTCTGCAAGGAGCAGAGTATTTATAGGCTCCTGGGGACAGTTGCGAGTTGAGGGAGTATGTGGTACGCGCATCACAGGTTATTTATCTTTTGTACAAATCAGCTTGTGTATCCCAGGAAGAACAAAGAGGAATCATAGCGCAGTAGATAGCACTTTTATAAATATTTAAATATTGTTTTAAAAGAACAAATAGAAAGAGAAGCACGTAAGAGGATTTAGGGTCTGTGTGCTTGAATTTTGGCAGAAAGATGTGCCAAACAAAGGAAATATGTGTTATCAACTTAGGAGTGCAAGCGCTAAACATTATGTATTTGAATTTTTCAATCATTGTGGGTTATGTGTTGTAGAATAGACTCTTACATTTGGCTTGCTGTAAGCAGAATCCAAAGGAGTTGGAAAGACAAAAAGAAATCCCTGTCCCTCTAAGTAAATGTAAGGTTCAATTAACTAAGCTTGAAGATTGATTTTAAGAGTTAAATACATGAAATACTGATTAAAAAACCTTTGAAAGCAATGAAAAACCTACATTTAATAATAAATCTAAGCTCAATCAATGATTACACCCCCAAAACAAATACCTAATACCAGATTACACTGATACTAGTCACAGAAAATACTTGAACAAGCCGCAACACTTGCCTCAGAGACTGAAAAGTACAGTAAATTACCCCAGAAACTACCATTGGAATGGCCCATTTAAAGGTGCCTTATTAAAGGACTGCCCCAGGTTTATCCAGTTTCCCTCCAAAATTAAAGAGTGTAGTAAATTATATTTATATTTTATGAATTTTATAAGAAAAGTAATAAATTTGAGTCACCCCAGTTGAGAGAAATCCAAAGGTACCCAATATGTTGATACTTTTTATTATAATTGTTGTTATATATTTAAATATTGTTAATAATCAAAAAAGACCCTTCATATTGAAACTCAAAAAGAAAAAAACATGTAGAAAACTAAGATTCCCCATTACTCCAGATTCTCCTGCTCCAGACCTTTCCAACAATACCCTACATGCATAGGATCTACAATAAACTATTGATCTAATAAGCATAATTAATTTCTAACCAAAGTTTGCCACAATAGCCAAATTTTTCCACAGTGACTAAACTTTAACCCAGTGACCAGACTTTCCCATTGTGGGAAAATTTTGCCACAATGAGCTATTTTTTCTATAATGAACTAATTTTGCCAGATTGAGCTAAATTTGCCACCATGACAGAAATTTTCCAGTACACTTTGCTTTTGTACCGGAAAATTTCCAGAGCAAACCAGAGTGCACCCGAGCACTGGAGCTCAGTGGCCATTCCATCCACACACCATATCCATCAATAATACTAAAACTCACTAAATCAAACAAAACACTAAGAAAACAGTAAAATATGATAAAAAACCATCAAGACATAAAAGATAGAGAAAAATCTGGGCTATCCAATGATAATAATCAACTTCCAAAACTCCAAATATCCATACTGATAATCTATAAAATTGCTACTAAGTTTCAAAAATACACCTAAAAGAGCCCCAGAAAATACCCAAAGTTGGAGAATCCTCCACAAAATCCAGTAAAACCATTACCAAATTTATAAAACCATCAAATTACAATAAAAATACCATAATATAACCATTCCGAAATTCCACAAATCAATCCAAAAATATCCATAATGACCAACTTAACACCCGGTAACACCATAATTTCCTTTAAACCATTATTAAATTAAATTTTCACCTACTGGCCTACCCAGATGTGGAATGCCGCATACTCCCTCCAATAAAGAATGTCTCCATTCCAACCAATTATGCATTTAAATTTATATTCATTAACTATAATAATCGTCATCATGAACTCTTCCAGTTCCCCTAGTTTTCTCCTAGTGGATCTTCTAATTCTTCAAGAATTTATTTATTGGCCATTCAACAAAATTTAACCAGTCCTCTTTCAACAAAAAGTGAGTTCTCTCAACCATAAATTTTCCAAAATTAACAAATTTTAGCCCATATAGATAATTCTAAGCCCCCTGAGGCTTCTTCTTCCAACCAATTGGACAATGACAATGACTATGTTGGCATTATTCTTCCAACAAAAGATTCCAAAATTTAGATTTCACCTGACTTCTTTTCCTTCTGACCTTGAGGAAGGTTGGGCTATCATTCATGACTTTAAAAAGAGTTCTGAGAACTTTTCTAATGATCCAAATTATCCACTCTTGATATAAACCTTTTACCAAAATTATTAGTTTCATATGGTTGAATTTTGATGTTTTAGTTGGTTCTGAAATATAAAAAAATAGCCATCTGATTCTGATATTTCTATTGCTAAGAATAAGAGAGTAGGCTTCCAACCCTACTGAGCTAGAACTGCAACCATCTAGATATTGCCATAAGGTCCTCTAATTCCTCTCTACCAAACTTTACATCCCCAATGAAATTAAGAGAGTAGGCTTCCACCCCTACTGGGATAGAACTGCAATGATCTAGACACCACCATGAGGTCCTCCAATTTCCACAACTTCATCCATCATACCAATTTTCCTACATCACCAAATCAGACCTACAATTAAAAATCTCCACAGAAAAAAATTTTGACCAACTAAATCACCTATTCCCAACATAATTTCATTACTCTTTTAAAATAATTCTTGATGATCCTCAAAACCAAAATTCTTAATCCAAAGTTTTCTGCATAATTGTAAATTGAGGAGGTAGATTCCATATAATCCTTTAAATGAGTGATTGATAAAAATGACTCTGATTCTGAAAATCATTTTAATTCTTCCTAATGAGTGTCCAAAAAAATGATTAACAAAAGCTTCAGTTTAAGGTCATAGAGGACCACAAAAATATCTTCTAATTGATATAATTAAGTCTTCAAGAGTCAAAAATTCACCAGTTTATTGTCTTAGAGGACTTTTACCTGAATCACAAAACCAATGCTAGAGATCAACCTAGAAACAAATAAGCAGGTAAACAAACTTTTTGAGGTAACTGTTGATAGAGCAGCCATCCAATCAGTCACCCCCACACTTTCCAATATTAAATCTAGAAGGTTCCCTAATGAACACTTCTAACTAAGCAAAATCCTCCTCAAATCTTGACCATTATAATTCTTAGTTTTATTAAAATCTTCAGTTTTCTGCAGTCTTGAAGTTTAGGACCAGTCATAAATAATCTTGAAAAGAATTTTCAGTTTTAAGTCTTGATGGAATAACAGAAAAAAAAAAGATGTCCCCCAGCCATTTGGATGAGCCAAACCCCTGACACCATACCCACATCTAAGTGCACCTTGTATTTGGATACACAAGAAAGAAAAATTTAAAATATAACATAAATAAAAATTTTGAAAAAAAATTATTTTTGAAAATTTGAAAATTTGAAAAATGATAATTTAATGAAAAGTCAAGAAAACAAACTAATGATCACTGGGTGGGCTCCCTCAAATTTTTAAAAATGATTGGAGACCACCAGTGATCATCCACCCCAATATAACAACTTTCTTTTAAAATTCAACATAAAATAAAGAATAAGAAACACAAAAAAACAGAAAAACAAATAAAATGAAACAAAAAAAAATTCTTGAATCCATACTTCCAAAAGATTGTGCTGTGTCGGCATAAGGTTCCAGTTTGTAGTCATAGAGGACTACCTATAGAACAAAAACAAAGCCAGGATTCAACTAGAAACAGAGAAGGGTTGGAAACCAACATTGTGGGGTAATTTTGAATAGATCTTCCAACTCATCAATTATCCCCAAACTTGCAAACATTAAATCTAGAAGTTTCCCCTGTGAGCACTCCTAACAAACTTTGTTTCCACCTCATATTTTCACCCCAATGAAAAATATTAAAATTGAAGTAATGATTGATTTCTTGAAAGACTGTAAGATTTTCTAATAGATTTATTCTTTAGTTTATCCTCATTTTTGGAGTCACCTTTCAAACGATTGTAGGTAGCTTATCCTCATTTCAGAGTCAAACTTCAGCACTCTTTATGCCCCTAGGGTAAAACTTCTTCACTTGATCAGCGGCAACCCTCTTCATCAAGACAACTCTATCCAGCTCTTCCAAAATATATGAACCACCAGAAACCTGTTTTCTAATCCTATATGGTCCATTCCATCTATCAGAAAACATTTTTACCCACTTACTTTCCAAACTCCTATTATACACCAACACCATATCACCAGGCCTCAAAGGCTTCCTGAGTCTATGAGCCAACCTTTGATCCCAATACCTGACAGACTGATCCCTGATCTTGATCATCCTAGAGTATGCCTTCTCCAGATATTCTTCCTTCTTCTCTAACTGTTTCATTCTAGCACAGAGCAAATCTTCAGTAGTTTTGACAAAATCCCAATCAACACAAAGATAAGATTCAGCTTCAAGATAAACCGTTAAAACAGCTTTCTGACCAAAAACTAATTCATAAGGAGAATAACCAGTTGTCCTCTTGATGGTAATCCTTTCAGAAAATAAAACAAGGGGTAAATAACACCTCCACTTTTCAGCACTTTTTCCACACATTTTAACCAAATAATCCTTAATAACTTGATGCCCCCTTTCAACCATTCCTTCTGCTTCAGGATAATATGGAGTCTCCACCCTAACCTTTGAACCAATTTTTGAAACAGCTTCCTTGAAGTCTGCACCAAACTCAGAGCCACCATCAACCGTTACCAACTTCATAAAACCATACCTATACACCCATTCCTTCATAAAAAATTCTGCTACATTTTTAGCAGATAAACTAGTAAGAGGCACAGCCTCAACCCAACCAGAAAAATCATTACTTTCCACAATAAAGTACTTATATTTACCTTCCTTGATGTAAACAGCATCCAAACTAATCCATCCAAAGATAGTATTTTCACCAGTACAGTAGCATGTCCAGGTTCTTTTGGCCTTAAATAACTTCTTCTCTGACATTCTTCACATGACTGAACCCAAGATCTAACAGCCATATTCATGCCAGGCCACCAAAACCTATCAGAAATTGGCTTATAAGTTTCTCAAAAGCCTCTATGCCTTAAATCTTCATAAAGAGATTTCATCACCAATTCTTGAAATTTTCTAAAAGATACAGAAAATTGAGGATTTGGATGTCCCTTTTTTTCATCAACCTTCTATCAGACAAATAAAAGCCAGGTGACTTCTTTTTGATAGCAACCCATTCAGCTTCATCACATTCTTCTGGTTTTCCCAGAGACAACAAATATTTCACCATTAAAAAAAACCCAGTCTGGCCCCAAATTTCATCATAAAAATCCAATAATATAACATCCAAAGGAACCTCCCTGTCCCCAATGTCTCCCACTTGTGAGTGAGCAATCATTCTCTGAGCATTTGGCTGTTTGCTGAATTCCACATAATCCACCGCATTCAAACATTTTTTCATGCTACCAATATCCTCCTTCAGATCCCAAACATAAACACCATTAACCAACTTCCCATTATCCCAAACAACTACACCATTCTTATCTACAAAAACCTCATGATTATCTAGATCATTGACATCATCAAATTCAACAAAAATAGAACCAGCCAGTTTAACCTCATGGGGGAGGTAGGGAAAGTCCTCAGAACCCTTGGTACTGGACTTGATTATAGATATATCTTCATCCAATTCTTCTGAATCAGAATCATCTACTGTAGGTGGTATTCTTGACAATCCATCTGGAATAGTGAAAGATTTTCCAGGCCTGTGCACTAAATCAAATGAAAAATTTTGAATAAAAGCTACCCACCTAGTCATTGGAGTATTGGGAAAACTATGTGAATTAATCATCTGAATTAAAGATTTAGCATCCACTTGAAGTTCAAAATGTTGACTACATAAGATATTTTGAAGTTTCTTCAAAACTTTTGCCACACCACATATATTCAACTTCGGTTGTGAATATCTTGATTCCACCTCAGTAAAAACTAAAGATTCATACCTAACTGGTCTAATATAACCACCCTTATCCATCTGAGAAAGCACTGCACCAGCAGCCAGCTGACTAGAATCAAAATCTAAATAAATCCTACCAGCTTATTCACCATATTCCAACTTACAAAGAATAATTTCTTCACCAACCACCTTCTTCAACTCAACAAAAGCTTCTTCACAAGCTTCATCCCAATCCAAATCAGAATCCTTCCTAGTTAATCTTCTCAATGGAGCTTCCAGTAAAGATAAATCACCAATAAACATCCTAACATAAACAAATACCCCCAAAAATTCTCTAACTTCAGTAGTGCTTCTAGGTCTTGGCCAAGATTGAATTTTGTTGACTTTCTTCTTTGACATAATTTGGCCTTCCCTACACACCAAAAGACCAAGAATCTCTAAAGCTGGAACACAACAAAAAAATTTAGAACCAGAAATAGTCAAACAAGCTTCTTCAATCCTAAACAACATCATTTCCAAAGCTACTGCATACTCCCAGATAAACCTCCAAATACCTGGATTCTCCTCCAACACTTCATTATCATAATCAGTTGATGAACTTTTAATTCCACCATTGTCAATAAATATACCTGCATACTGTGGAATTTCATCTTGAAGAATCCAAGCCATTTGTGCTTGATAAACAACATCAGAATTAGTAGCGCCTTGAGGTAATCTGGTCAGCTTCAACTGTCCAAGAGGAGTATCAAAAGTTATCAGAGGTCTTGAATCCAGATGTAACTCTCTTTCATCATAGACCCCCATAATATCACACAAAAAATAACATACCCTTCCAGAAAAATAATCAACAAGTTCCTCTACACTTGGAGGAATACCAGCATCTTTTATAGTCACCCTATTCAATTCCCTAAGATCATGAACAACTCTAAGCTCTCCATTAGGCTTCTTGATACAGAAAACAGGACTTGAATAACTTGATGATGATTGTTCATAAACTCTAGTCTTAATCCTTTCCCTAACAACCTCAATATAATCATTTTTAAGAGCAGCAGGAATTGGAATTGGCTTGAGCTTCCAAGGTTCATGACAAACAACAAGAGTCTTGTAAGTTTCACCATAAGAATGTTTCAACACACCACTCTCTTCTTCCACAAAAGCAATAGCCTTCTCCCTCAACACCATCACATCCAACAACAACTTCATCTCCTCACCAGATAACCAAACCTCTGGCCCAAAATTAACAACACCAATCTTATCAAAAGTAATTCTTAACGTTTCAGAAAATTCAGGCGGATTTTTTCTTAAAGGAGTTTCATATGGATCTCTTGACAAAAGCGGTCTCTTCAATGGTGGACTCAATCCAGTTGGAAGTGCTTTATTGATTGGTTTAACTTTCACTGCAACCTTCTTATATTTTGCCGCTTCCACTTCCATATGTACTTGAGGAATTGAGCTCTTTCCTCAACAGAATCTTTATCTTCATCAGAATTAAGAGTAACGGAATTTTAGAAAAAGAATTATTAGAGTCCCAAAAATTAAATAAATCAGAAAGAGAAATTTTATCACTTTTATTTTTATTTTATTCTTTGGAAAAGAATTATTAAAGTTTTTAGAAACAGAATTATCAGAATTTTCAAAAATATTGTTATCTAGTTTTTCATTATGCAGACAATTTTCAATTTGATTTTTATTTTTAGAAATAAGAAAAGAATCATCAAAAGTATGAAAAGTTGGCAGTGTATAATCATGCAGGAGGTTACCAGTGTGCCAAGTAGGTTCAGCCCTATTGAAAATATCTTTACATAAATATTTTTTTTGTTGATTTCTATTTATCTTGAGATTTTTTTCTAGATTTTTGTCCAATGGTTTCCTACAATTCCTAGAAAAACAACCAGGGGTGTCCCCAATGCTCACATATGTGGCCATGGTAATGTTTTTGAAAGGTGTAGAAGAAACCCTAGTGGTGCACAATTGGGAGGACTTACTTTAAGACCCATTTTCCACCACTCCAAAAATATTCCGCTCCAATAAAATATTCCCCAAAACATCTTCAAAAATTGAAATAAACTTGACGGAAAAACTTGAAGAAAAACTGAAACCAGACAAATAATTTGATGAAAATTGACATAATAAAGTAATATTATCTAAAAAAAGTTGAGATTCCACTTGATATATCTCCACTTGAGCTGACCTACCCCAATCCAGGATCTCTTCTTGAGTAGAGATTACAGCACTAGACTGATCAGCCCTTTTTACCCTAAAAAAGAAGGGTCACCAACAAAATGATCACCACTATCCTCAAATACACCAGAGGAGGACTTCAAATCTTTTCTCTTCCTAGTGCAATTGCAACACTGGCAAGCTGCAAAAACAACAGGCCTAGTTTCCCAACCTTTGTCACCTGGGGGAGCCAACCTCATATGTAACCGCCTCATATCCTCCCCAGTAATATCCAAACTAATTCCAACACCAGTCTGATAACAAATCTTGGCCTCAAAATCCATCAAAAATGGCCCTCCTAAAACTGTCTTCACAGATCCTCTAGGCACATAAAAATGAACTTTTCCAACAGCTCCACCTACACCTAATTTTACATGCTCTTCTGTACCAATCAACTCAGTAGAATTCCCACCAATCCCTCTGAGATTTCCAACAACACCAGCTTTAATTGGCAAATCCAGACTAGTTGCTTGATCCAATGAAATTAAATTTATTTGTGAGCCAGAATCAACCAATGTCTTCACATCTTTTCCATTTAAAGAAACCACCAAATATCCCAAA
This sequence comes from Hemileia vastatrix, assembly GCA_030280995.1. Taxonomy (NCBI): domain Eukaryota; kingdom Fungi; phylum Basidiomycota; class Pucciniomycetes; order Pucciniales; family Zaghouaniaceae; genus Hemileia; species Hemileia vastatrix. The sequence goes on from JASXTE010000001.1 coordinate 45,084,147, forward strand.
GGAGCAGAAAAATAAGTCTCCACCTCATTACCAAACTTCTCCACATTTTCACACATATACTCCACCTCACCAGTAGCTACTCTTCTCCTAGTCAAATGCTTCTTCTGCTTTTCAGCAAGGGCTGGACTAATAGTGAACAATTCACCCAAAGATAATGGAATCTGAAGCTGATTCACCCTTCACAAAACAACATCCATAGAATTCTCTTGAGCAGAAACCACTGGCCTCTCATAATGAGCTTTACTTCTAGAAACCTTTGCCCTAGAAGACTCCTGAGGTCCCACATTACCAACAACATCACACATCTCCACATCAGAAATCTCCCCATGAACCTTTTCATCCACCGAGACCAAACCAGAACTATTAACAGTAGTTATAACTCACTCCATTGGCCCACTAGAGCTTGGCCTAGGCAAAGAAGCCAAAGGCACATCCTCCTCTGAATTTGAACCATCATCCAAAGGCATATGATCACCATTAAGGTCAAAAGCACCAAAACTAGGGGGACCCATATCAGCTATCCCCTTCTGCATCTGACAAATCTCTTCAGTAATTGTGGTCTTCTAACATTGGAGAGCCCTTTGTTGGTCTGTTTGGCCTTGTTTTGATATTTCTTGAATGGCATTGTTTAATAATTAAGGGTTTTTCTGGAATTATTCAGCAAATATTGGGACTGCGGGGATGTGGGTACTACCATTGGATAGCCCCGTTTTTTCTCTATATTTTATGTTCTGTTGACATTTTTCAGATTTTAAGTATTTAAGGGATTAATTCTCTTTTTTCATTTTAAAAGATAGCTGTTTAATTTAGTTTTTCGTGTTTTACAGGCTAACCTTAAGTCTTAGGGTTAAGTGCTTAGTACCATTAGAATGGGCTAATTTTTCTCTACATTTTATGTCACAATGTTGTTATAGCCTAATTATGTGTTTTAAAGGTTTTAGTAGTTGTAGATTTTTCTAAGTATTTTGGGTATTTTAAGAGGTTTTTGGTCTTTTTCTGGCTTCAGGGTGGTCTGGCCACCTCAGGCCACCTCCCGACATCAGGTGGACCGCCCGCCTTGGTGCTAGAAGGCTGGGAAGCATTTCTAGAGGGGTTTTATGCAATTTGGCACTCAAGAACACCAAATTTGTTGGTGTGCATGGGCTTTTAGATAGTGAATAAGACAGTTTGGGGAAACTTTAATTATCATACAAACATCCGGAGGTGATATCCTTGTTTCTCACTCAGTTTTCACTGTTTTTTGGCCACAATCAGTTGTGTTTTTTGTAAGGTGAGTTCTACATTTAACTTAACTTGGCAACTGGTTTCTCTGGTGTAGTCTTGCAAGCCATATCAAGTATTATTACTGTCTCTGGTATGGATTTGCAACCTACATCAAGTATCATTGCTTTCTCTGGTGTGGACATTGGTCTAACTTTCAGTTCTTTGGTTTGGTAGTCTGTCTGGAGAATACTTTCTTGGCTGATCAGGCAGTCAAGTGTGTTGGAAAGGGGCTTTAGCAAACAGGAGCCAATTTAATGTAACAGGTAAATCTCACTTTATTTTTCTAAAGGGACAGGGGATTTTCTCTCTGGGTTCTCTCCAACTCCCTTGGTCAAGGCCTATAGCTAGTACTATAGGATTGTCTATATTTCTGGCGCTTAATGTGGGGTGAACCTGCTAGTTCATTTGAATCTCTGTTGTCCTTGGTTGGCCCTTTTTTTGGTGATTTTGGTCTGGAAGAATGGCTTCTGGCTCTTCTATTCCTGTGGTGACTGTCAGTGGGGGGGAAGGTCTTCCTACTGTGATGGTTAGGGAGTGTGTTAGGATTTAAACTTGGGATGGTACCAAGTTTAATGGTGAAGATGTGAAGTGATTTCTGGAGAAGTATGAAACTGCTGCTGGTGTGGATGGTGCTTCTTACCTGGACATGGTGAAGCAGATTATTTTCTTCATTGGTGATAGGTCAGTGGAAAAGGAGGTTGTGGCCATGTCTGGCTACAAGAAGAGGGACTGGAAGCTATTGTGTAGGTAGATGGTGGATAGATGGGGTGTTAGGTTCACTATGGTAGATCTGAAAAAGGTTTTAAGTGAATGGCAGTCTTATGGTGGTGTTGGTAACTTGCACACACCACGCAATATGAAGGGCAGACTTGCTAGCAAGTCTTCAACCTTGAACCCCAATTCATCACCAATTGAGTATTAGTTGAGCTTCCCATGAACAATTCAAGAAACAATGGTGAAATTTTGTTGAATTCATGGTAAATCATAGTTGAATTATCATTGAAGCCAATGAATTCATCACTTGAGAATTTTTTGAAATCTAAACAATATGATTTTTTGATATAAGGCTGAAATCAGTGCACCCCATAGCTAAACAAGGCTCTTAAACACATAAGATTTTTTTTAAAAAATGGTGCTTTTTTTATTCTTTCAAAAAAAAAAATCCTCATTGTAGATTTAATGAAACTTCATTTTACATAAGCATTCAGATATTTTAGCTCAATAAAATATTTAAATTATTAAGTATATTCAGAAATTATTTAAGAAATACTATATAGTGTAGTGATATTAATCATCACATTATTTTCACTGAAAATTCTAAAAAATATGATATTTAAACTTTATGTATGATTACATAGCAGAAAGTATTGTGAACCTTCAAAGGATCTGTAGAGCTCAAAAAAATCTTCAAAATGAATAAAATAATAATATAGCTAAACATATAATTTATAAATAAAGTATATATAGTTTTTTTACCAGTAAGTACAATCAATGCACAGGTACTATTTTTCTTTAACAATGACTTTCCTCCATCTTCAGCATATCTAACTATGAAGGGGGGAAATTTTCATAAGATTGAAGCCCATTAAAATGTAATGATTCACTAGAAGTCTAATATTTTTTTTGAAAAATTTCAGGTCATCAGTCTTTCCATTCCCTTGAACATAATTCTTCTTTTTTTCTATCATATCACTTTTTGAAGAAAAATCCTTCTCTTTCTGCGCCTACCCTCTCCCCTCTTATGAATCAAAAACTCATCCCCTCTCAGATTACCCTCCCTCTTTAACCTCACTTTCCTCTCCCATCCCTTTCATTTCATTTCCACTCCATACCATTTTTCATCTCTCTTAACACCTCTACATCTCTTTTGCTCCCTTCCCCACTACTAACTACCCCTTTTACTCCATAGAAAGCAAAAAGGGTGGGTAGTGCAGAGAAAGAGGGTAGGGTGGGAATTAAAGGGAGATGAGTGGGATGGTGAGGAGAGGGGATGTGCTCAGGTGGTCTGGGGAGTGAAGAAAAAGGTGTAGGAGGTGAGGTGAGGTTAGCTAAAGGGGTAGGAGGGGTGGGGAGTGTAGCAAAAGGGGAATTGAGGGTTTAAGGGGTAGCCAAATGAGTATTGAGAGGGTAAGGAGGGTAGCCAAAGGTTTTTCAAGGGCTGAGGAGGGGTGCAGATGGTAAAAAATGGGTTGTAAGGGGTGTTAAGGGGTGGTGTGAGATGGATAGGGAGTAAAGAAGGCTAGAGAAGAGATATATAGTGATGAAAATATGTGGTGAGTGCAGGGAAGAAATCATTGTAGGCAGGGGTGGTGAGGAAGGCAAAAAAGGTGGCCAAAAACTGATGTTGCACTCTAATGTTTGGCTGAATGTCAGGGTACACCTATCAATTAAGTTATCAATTACAGACACAGCTGTAGTTAAAGAGTGTCAGGACTGGTTTATGGCTATACATTTCTTAACTTGTGCAAATAGAAATATGTATCAATTTTTAAATATACAATGATGGTATATTCTGGTGTATGGTCTTGTTTAAACCTTTTTCTCATTTATAGTACATCTGTAATGTCTAATTTTTATAAATACTAGATTTTTAAGTATAAGCATTGAAATATAAAAATTAGAAGTGAAAAAATACTAAAAATTTCAAAAAAATATTTCATGGAATTTGGTTACACATTATGCCTATGATGATAAAATAAGTAATATTGGTAATTTCTAGAAATAATTTTCAGCAAAAAAACCAATATTATAATCTAAAACATTAATTTGGGAATGATGAGTTGAGCTCACTTTCCTTTTAATTTGACTGCCAGCTCTGTTGGTGTGGCACAGAACAAATTTTACATGAATTATATAATTAAAAAAACAAAATAACATAAAATCTTTGGATATATCTCACCTTTTAGCTTAATTTTTTGTGTTTAAATATTCTTAAATACCTGAATTAATAGATGTAATTATTACAAATTCAATAAAAAAAATTGAAATATGTCTTAAGATAAAAATTATTGTTAATTCAGTAACCGTAAAAACTCTTTGAGCTATCTTCATTACTGAATAAGTTTGATGAAAATGAATATATCTACTTTAAAAAAATATATGTCTAAGTTTTTATGGAACTTAGATTGAACTCCCAATGCCATCCTGGTTCTGACTTTTGTTGAAGATAAGTTTAACCATGAGATTTTCTTTTATTTTTTTCAAATTTGATGTTTTATTTTTCAATGTATATAAATGTATATTTCTTTATCAACAAGATTTATATTAAATAATACATAAATTTCTGCAAATAAGTAAAACTATAGATAACTTTGGAAAAATTTTAAATTCAACAAATGAGAATGTTTATTTTCACACAGTATAATATGATGTTATTTCTTATGATAGAGAAAGAACAGCTCAAAGCTTAGTCTTATAGATCTATCTTATTTAATAAAATAAGTCCCATTTTTGGTTTTTATTTAAACCAATCTGATAGAAAATCATTCTTGTTTTAAATAAAAACTATACAGCTCCTTCTGAGTATTAATTTTTTTAGATGGATATTTCTTAGTTTATACAAAAAATTAAGACTATTACTGGTTTAACTTGCAAAATGAAACATTTTCTTTATGAATTGAAATTTTATTACAAAAAAATCTCTCAAAAACAATTTTTCCTTCTAAATAGTTGAAATTCTTCTTGTTGAACTTACTTTTATTATAAATATATTTACTCAAGTATTTCTATTTGATAAAGTAATTAAATAAGAGTATATATGTAGTCTTTTTTGGTCAAAAGAATATCAAATATAGTGTATTGTATAGATTTACTTGTTGTAAAAATAAAAATTTTCTTTTTTACTTCATAATTTTAGTATTTTATTACTATTTAGCATTAAAAAATCTTTAAACTATATTGTTTTACCTGAAAATGATGTGGAAATTTTAAGATGTGATTTAACCTTGTGAAATATTTTGTCCCTGAAAGCAAGCATGTGCACTTTCAACTTTGAACTCTATTTAAACTTCAAAAGAAAAATATTAAAATCAAACAAATAACCATTTAAAATATTTTCTTGAATTTATATTAATTACAATATAATTCTTCTAATATATAAATTTTTTAAGGGAAGAGGTAAAAATAATGATCATTTGTATTCCAAACAAAGTTTTAAATTAAATTTTTCTATAGAAAAACTGGTATAATGATTAAAAAAATCTCCTACTCAATATTCAGAAGAGTCACTGAACAATAATACAGCATATAATTCCAACTTGAATTCCATATATTCACATAAAAATAAAATATAAAATTTTTTGTATGAGCTACACAAGAAAAATGTTATTGAAAAAAATGGTATTCCCACAAAAATCTAATTTCAAATTAAATTTTAATAAATAGTTATTGGTTTATTATAATTTCAATTTGAAAATTTGAGATTATTTTTATGTATAATTTTTTTAAAAATAAAAATTAACTGACTATTGATTCATTTTTTTTAAATAAGATCAATTTACTACCCAAAGTAATCTTACAAAAAATAAATGAAAAAAAAATAAAAACAAGATTCAGAATTTCAGAAATTCAATTTATTTAGTTAAGATATTTTATACATTTATTCAGTATTTTTGGAATCACTATAGCTATAAGAAGGTAGAAATTATTTTCCTTTAAATTTCAATAATTTTGCTACATGAAAAAGGTGAAAAACAAGATTCAAGTATACCACATGAAGAATTAAAATTATTTGAAGATACAAAACTAATTATTTATTATTGGCTATTAATTAGTACAAATAAACTATGAAAGTGCTTTATTGAGTTAAAAATTAACCAATAAAACATGATTCAGGTTTTTCTTTTCCTTTTTTCTTTTTGGTTTTGTGTGTTTTTAACTTAGTGCTAGACCTAAAAATTTAAAAATCCTGATGGTTTAATGTGCTTCTCATATGATTCATTTAAGTTCAAAAAATAATATTTTTCAATATAAAAATTCTTATATGAAATACATTTCAACTTCAGTTTATATGGTTTCTATTAAAATATTACTATTTTTAACTCTCAATGAACAATTTTTTGATCTTTAAAAGGTACATATTAGCTTTCATATGTTTTATAAAAGATTTTCTTAAAATACTATATAAATTTAAAAATGATAACTTTAGAGTTAATAATCTATTTTTATGTAATTTTATTGATAAAATAGAATAAAAAATAAGATAAAAATATATTTAATGAAAAAAAATTTGTGTTGAGAAGATTACTTTCCTTACTGTAATTTCTAATCAGAGTTCATTGAAGTCTCACAATTATTTCTGTAAAGATTCATTTATCATTAATCAAGAGTTCAAGCTGTTGTTAAAGAAGAGTTCAGCATAAGTTCCATATGCCTTCCATCTGAGTCCTATCTGACATCAAGTTGAAGACTTGCTAGCAAGTCCCCCCCCCAAATATTACGTGGTGACAGTTACAGGAAGTTTCTCCAACAGTTTGATCCTGTGGTAAAATATTTGGTGGAAGTGGAGGAGCTGGCACATGAAAATGCTGCCAAGGATGTTTTTTAGTCTGACTTGGCTAGATATGTCAGGATGGAGGTGTTGAAGGAGCTGTCAAGGAAGGACTTGATGAAGACTCTTTCAAATGGGGATCAGAAGTTTCCTGCCTTGGACAAGGTGAAGGAGGCTTTGGAGGCCCATTTGAAGTTATTGGCTGTGGACACCTATCAAGAGGGGTGTTCCAAATATGTCAGCAAATTCAGTGAGGCTTTTGATGAAGAGGATAATAGAGTGAAGAAGGAAGAGAAGAATATGGTGAAGGTTCCCAAACAGGAGAGGGACCCAGTGGTGGAGAAGTTGGCTGATCTGACAAAACAGCTACATATTTTTGTTCAGGAGGCTAAGAAGGCCAATAAGGCTCCTTCTCAGCCTAGAGATTTTGATAGGAGGGCTGGTATGAGTGATCCTTGGGTCTGCTCTTATTGCAGAAGGAGGGGCACAAGTCCAATGATTGTTGGGCTCTGAACATAGATGTGTCAGAGGGAAAGTTGGAGTTTGATGGCAGGGTGTTCAAGTTCCCTGATGGTTCATTTTTGAAGCCCAGAGAGGGGCAGGCACCTGTTTATTTTTTCAGGAGAAGGAGTTGTCTATATCAGAGGAGGCCAAGGTTTGAGGAGATTCCTGATCAGGGGAAGTCTTCTGCTAAGGCAGATGATGATGTCAAGGGAAATGGGAAGGAGGTTAATAAGGTCTCTTTTTCTACTTCCTTTGGTGGATTGGAGTTGTATTCTTGTGGTGGACAGTCAAGAAGTGAATGCTTGGCTGGTGTTTATGATGTTGAAGCTGGAAAGGTGGGAAGGAGTAAGAGCATTTCTCAGGCCCAACCAAAGCCTAAGGCTTTAAAGTTAGATCCTAAGCTGAGCACAGCTAGGAGGAAGTACAGAAAAGAGGAGATGTACAAGATGCAGAAGGGGATTTCTGATATGAGCCCCCCTAGTTTTGGTGCATTGGACATGAATGGTGATCCATTGCCTATGGATTTTTATTCTGACTCTGAGTAGGATGTCCCTTTGGCTTCATTGCCAAAGCCTGCTGGAGTCAGAGGTTCTGGTGAGGGATCTGGTTTAATTCCTGTTGATGGTAAATTTGTTGGTTGTTCTGGTCCTCAAGAATCTTCTAGGACCAAGTTAGTGAAGCAAAGGGCTCACTTTGAGAGGCCAGTTGTTTCTGGCCAATCTAATGTTATGGACTCTGTTCTGGAAAGGATGAATCAGGGTCAGGTTTCCCTTTCTTATGGGGAATTATATGCTATCAGTCATGGGTTGGCTGATAGACAGAAAAGGTTGTTGACAAGGAGAAGGGTTTCTTCTGGGGAGGTGGAATACATTTGTGACTCTGATGAGAAGTTTTTTGAGGGGTTAGAGACTCATTTTTTTGCATCTCTGGGTTATGTCAACGTCACTCTGAATGGCAGGGAGGCTAGGAAATTGGTTGATTCAGTTTCTCAGATTAACCTGATTTCTTTGGTTGAGGATACTCATCTGGGCCTCTCCATTAAGACAGGAATTGGTTGAAATTTAAGAGGGATTGGTGGCCATGTCACTGAGTTGATTGGGAGACCTTAATTTGTGAAGCTGGATGTTAGTGGAGCCTCAGGGAAAGTTCATTTTTACATTGCCAAAGGTAATGCAAAAGCTGTTTTGCGTGGACCATTATTAATGGATTTTCAAGCAAGAATTGGTTATCAGTTTGATATGGGAATCAGTTTGGAGTTGACTGGTGAATATGAAAGGAGGCTTCACACGAGGTTATCATCTCCTGGAGATGATGGTTGGGAGACCAGGCTTGGCTTGTATTCAATGTGCCAGTGCATGGATTGTTGTAGGAGAAGAAAAGAAGTGGGTGCTGCCTCTTTTGTTTTGGAGTGTGGCTCAGGCTCTAGTGAGAGTCTGTCTTTTTTATAGTAATGAGGGCTGATTGCCCTAGTACTAAAACCTCTCCCCAAGATGAGGAAATCATAGGTTGTAGTAGTTCAGCTCCCTTGGAGATATACCAAGTTGACTTTCAACTTTCTCTTTATAATTTTTCTCTTCTCTGCAAGTATTCTTCATGTTTTTTATCAAGTATCTGTTCTCTTTCAAGATTTTCGATTATTTTTAATTTAATTTCCAAAAAGAAGATTGGTTATATATCTTTATTGAAAGACATGCAGAAAAGCTGTGGAGTGGTGATATTGGGGTTTAAAAGTAAGTCCTCTCAATTGTGCACCGCTTGGGTTTCTTCTACGCCTTTCAAAAACATTACCTTGGCCACATCTGTGAGCATTGGGGAAACCCCTGGTTATTTTTGTAAGATGGAAGAAAACTCAAGAAAAGAAGATAAAAATTTCTAGATAACTGAAGAAAAGCAAGAAAAAAATATGAAGATAGTCAAAAAGTAAGAAAAGAATTATTTTTGTTAAGATTATCAAGATCAATTTTTGGGCCTCCAGAATGAGGTTAAACTGCACAAATTTTTGAAGAAAGAAGATTGTCACAATCAGTTTTTGGGCCTCCAGGATGAGGTTAAACTGCATGAATTTTGGAAGAAAGAATATTGTCAAGATCAATTTTTGGGCCCTTAGCATGAGGTTAAACTGCAAAAATTTTTGAAGAAAGAAGATTGTCAAGATCAATTTTTGTGCCTCTGACATGAGGTTAGACTGCACAAATTTTTAAAGGAAGAAGATTAGAAAGATCAAATTTTGGGCCTCCGGAATGAGGTTAAACTGCACAAATTTTTAAAGGAAGAAGATCAGAAAGATCAAATTTTTGACCTCCCCCATGAGGCTAAACTGGATTATTGTTCTCTCCTTTACTATGAGGCTAAACTGGATGATCATTCCCTCCTCCCCTAAGAGGCTAAACTGTATGATTGCTCTCTCCTCCACCAAGAGGTCAAACTGGATGGTTCTGATCTTGATTCTGGTGATCAGGATGTTTTTGTTGATGAAGATGAGGCAGTTGTTTGGGATGGATCAAAATTGGAGAATGGTGTTTTTGTTGGTGAACTGGATTCTCTTAAGATTCAGTGGAAGAAAAAGGAGGTGCCAAAGTTTAGGGATTGGTGTCCTGGATTGGCCGGTCATATTGCTCACATGTAAACTGGAGATTTTGATGACAGGGTTGTACCCTTGGATATTGTTTTGTTGGATTTTGAAGATGAGACCTGGGGTCAGATTGGGCTTTATTTTATTATGGTTGAATATCTGTTAACCTTGGAGAGGCCAGATACTTGTGATAATGATACTTGGGTGGCAATCAAGATGAAGATTCCTGGCTTTTATGTGTCAGGAAGGAGGTTGATGAGGAGGAGACATTCAAATCCTCAAGCGGTGGTGACTCAGAAGAGGGTTCAAGAATTGGTTTTGAATTCTTTGCATGAAGACCTTGGTCATAGAGGCTTTGGGGAGACTTATAGAAGAGTAGCAGATAGATTTTGGTGGCCAGGTATGAAGTTGGCTGTGCAGGGTTTGGTTCAATCTTGTGAAGAATGTCAAATAAGAAGCCACTTGAAACCTAAAGAGGCTGGCCGTGCTACTGGTGAAACAACTTTTTTTTGGAAGAGTCAGCTTAGATACTTTCCATATCAAAGAGGGCAGGTATAAATACTTGATTCTTTCCAGGGATGATTTGTCTGGTTGGGTTGAGGTGGTGCCTCTGGTGAATTTGACTGCCAAAACCATGGCAGAATTATTAAAGAAGGAAGGGGTGTTTAGGTATGGGTTGATGAAGTTGGTGACTGTTGATGGTGGGCCAGAGTTTGGAGCCAAATTTAAAGAAGCTGTGGCAAGTATTGGCTCTAAATTCAGAGTGGCTAAGCCTTATTATCCTGAAGCTGAAAGCATGGTTAAAAGAGGCCATCAAGTTATCAAGAATGCTTTGGCAAAGATGTGTGGGGATAGTGCTGAAAAATGGAGAAATTATTTACCCTTGGTGTTATTTGCTGATAGGGTCACTGTGAAAAGGAAAACTGGCTATTCCCCTTATAAATTAATTTTTGGGAAGAAAGCTGTTCTACCAGTGGATTTGGAGGTAGTCTCTTGTCTTGGATTTGATTGGGATCTTGTGTGCTTGACTGAAGATTTACTTTGTGCCAGGATGCAACAGTTGGAATGTAGAGAGTAATGTCAAGAGAAGGCATACTCTAGAATGATGAAGATAAGAAATCAATCAGTTAGATACTGGGACAAGAAGTTGGCTCATAGACTCAGGAATCCCTTGAAACCTGGTTGTTTGGTTTTGGTGTAATATAGAAGTTTGGAGAGTCAGTGTAGAAAGATGTTTGCTGACAGATGGAATGGACCTTACAGAGTCAGATCTCAGGTTTCTGGAGGCTCTTATGTTTTGGAGGAGTTAGATGGTGCAGTCTTAAAGAAGAGAGAGGCTGCTGATCAGGTGAAGAGATTTTACCCTAGAGGCACTAAAAGTGAAGAAGATTGACTCCACAATGAGGATAAACTATGGACCATTCTTTAATTTTGGATTTTGGTGATGCTGTGCATCTGATTTGTTGGAAACTTTTTTTGTTAGAAGGTACCCATAGGTGGGGCTTCTAGATTTTTTTTTGGCAAGTGTGGGGGTAATTGATGGGCTGGCTGCTTTATCAACAGTTACCCCAGATTTTCTGTTTCCAACCCCTTCTCTTAATTTGGTTAAACCCTAGTATTGGTTTTCTTCACAGGCTTTAGTCCTCTATGACTTTAAACTGGAAATTCTTTTGGTCTTCAAGTGCCGGACTCTTCAGGCTTATTGGTTTTGGTTTATTGTGTTGGATGTTGTGTTTTTGTTAGAAGGTACCCAGGGGGGGCTTCTAGATTTTATTTTGGAAAGTGTGGGGGTAACTGATAATCTGGCTGCTCTGTAGAACAGTTACCCCAAAATTTCTGTTTCAAGTATTTTGTTTATCCTAGTTGAATACTACTTCTGGTTTTTCTTATTCAGGTTTTAAGTCCACTATGACTTTAAGCTGGCTTCTTTGTTTTTGGTGGTGGATCACTGGTGGTCTCCCATAATTTTTACTTATTGGAGGGATCCCACCCAGTGATCATTTTGTTGGACTGGACTTTCTATGGAGCCAGACTTTTTCTTTTTTTTCTTTAATTTTTGTGTCTATGGTTGTGTTTTATGGTAGTTTTAGATTATTTTCTTTTTTCTCTTTTTTTCATTTAATTTTTTATGGGAGTTTTTAGGATATAAAGAGGGAAAAATCACAAAATTATATTATATGGTTTCACCCCATCAAGGTCACTTGGATGTGGGCAAGCATTGGTTGGGAAAGGCTCATCAATTCGCTGGGCAATGCTATTTTCTTTTTTTATTTCTATCTCATTTTTTATTATTCTCTTCGATTTCTATTTATTTTATCTTTTCTTTATTGATATTATTTTTCTCAATTTATTTTTTGATCTCAATACATTTAAAAATCATTTAAAGGTGTATCCACATCAAGGTGCGCTTGGATGTGGTAAGGTATCAGGGGATCAGCTCATCAATTGGCTGAGGGATACCGTTTTCTTTTTTAGTATGTTAGTATATTAAAATAAAAAACATATATATATATATATATAAAATAAAAATAAATAAATAAAAATAAAATAAAAATAAAAAAATAATATATATATATATCTGTTAATTATTATTGTTCTTTCTAGTTAGTGAGTTATTAATTTTTTTTTTATTTTAATGTCTGGAAGAAGAAGCCTCTGGCAGTTGGTCTGGATTATGATGGTGTTTTTGCTTTTTGTTAGGATTGGTGGAAGAACTGTGTTCTTTGTGATGTAGGCGGCTGGAAAGCATATATGGGTTGTAATGGTCAGGGACCAAAGTAGAAGGTAAATTTTGGGAAGAAGTGGAAGAAGCAGGGATAGAGTGTTGGAAGGTGTGCTTGATTATTTTATAAATCTTCCAGTGGTCATCAAGGAGCTGTTTTCTCAGATTCTTTTCAAACTCATTCAATTGACCATGTAGATCAAAGGCCTTAAGCATTTTTGAACACATCATGCTTAGGTGTTTGTTCATGTTGGCATAATCCAGAATTAAGGTAGATTTTTAGAGGCTGGCCAATTGCAATTGGAGTTTCAGGAGGCGGGGTTCCAACTATACAGAAGAATTGGATCATTAATTGTTCTCTGTTTAAGAAACTGGATTTTTAAATTTAGTACTTACAGATTGGGAGCTCTTCAAATTTGTATGTGGCCAGAAGCTGGACTGTTGAATAATGTTGAACGGATGTTGAAGGAGAGTCAACCAGATAGAGGTATGGACTCTCATGATCATTCTCTAAATGCTGTTGGGAAGATGGAGGAGAAGAAGGGTGTTCCTGTGGCCTGGTTGGAGCAGCAGGGCTGCTGTTGGTGTTGTGGATATTATTATTGCTTGGCCCAGTTGGGTTGGATACTGGTGGTGGAGTACCAGGGTTGTTGATGGAACAACCAAGAGAAGGTGACCTGGAAGCTGATTGTAATTTTCTGGATGCAGAAATGGAAGAAATGGAACTATCAGAGGAATAATTGGCAGCCAGAGTAGAGGTGTAGTTATTTCTTCTTGGTGGAACAGGAGGTTTTTGTTTGGAAGCAGTGTTGCATACTCAGGTGTTTTCAGGAGGTCCTCTGGCAGGCTTTTTAGAGATGTTGGAATTTTTGGGGTTGTCTGAGGAAGAAGTTTTATGTGTACGCATTTCTCTGGGAGCACTAGGATGTGGTTGTGTAGAGTTTTTGGTGTTTAATGGTGGATTTTGGCTGTTATCTGGATGAATTTGGGAGTTTTGAGCCTGATTTTTTCTTTCTGGAAAGGCGGGTGGGCCACCTGACATCAGGAGGGCTGCTTGGAGGCGGTCTAGAAGCCTGGGAGCTGATTTTGAAGCTGATTTGGCTAAATTTTCTGAGCTAAAAGCAGATTCTTGAGAAGATAAAGCAGGTCTTTTCAGGATTGTTTTGGGAATATAACAGTGTGATCTTCTGGAAGGAGAGGAAGCAGGGACAAGTTCTGGTGACCTGGTAGTAGATCTGGAAATATATTTAAGGGAAGGTGAAGGCAGAGGTATTGGATAGCTGGGATATCTATCACATCTTTTCTTTTTAGAGTTGCAAGAATCACAGGCTCTGTTATAGAATTTGGCCTAAGGAGTAGGAAGAGTGAAAGTGCAAGGTCTGCACATGTTGATGCACTGTATACAAGCATAGTCCTTTGTAGCAGTGAAACAGGGAAGGTCCGATGGGTCAAAATCTGAGGATCCAGCCATGATCTGTGAAGGAACAATAATGAAGAGAAAAGAGATGAATGAAAATTTTTTCAGTGATGTGTAGATGATGAAGAAAGAGTGGAAGTTCAGCAGGTTGGCTGCGGAGCATTGTGCATGGAGGTGGCTCCACCCTTATATGAAAAATGTGTTTTAGTCCATCAAGAATTTAAACTGAACACTGCTGTCAGTCCATCAAGACTTTAAACTAAAAAATGGTATAGTCCCCCAAGACTATAAACTGAGGATGGTTTAATGGTTGAGTCCTTCAGGACTATAAACTGATAATGGGAGTTGGTGTGATTTAGGAAGAGGGCATCCAAGGGGGAGTCTCTGAATTTTGTTAAGGCAAGTGTGGGGGTAACTGATGAGCTGGCTTTTCTGTAGAACAATTACCCCAGAATGTTAGTTTGTTTCTTTGGTCTTTAATGTTTTGATCTCTGGTTCTGTCTTTTTGATTCAGGTTTGGAGTCCCCCAAGACTATAAACTGAGGGTTTTGAGTCCCCCAAGACTATAAAATAAGGGCTGTTAGTCCCCCAAGACTTAAAACTGAGGATTATTCCCCCAATACTTTAAACTGAGGGGATTATTTTTATTTTTTATTTTCTAAATCAAGATTTTCAGGCAAGAAGAAATTACAGAAAAGAATCAAGAGATGTAACAAAATGTTCAGCATTGGCTTTGAACTGGTGAATGAGGTTCTTCCTTTTCTCAAGGTCATGTGGATTCCTGGAAGGAGTGGATTGGAAGTAATTTAGAATGAGATGCTTCTGTTGAGAAGAATGTTTTTGGAATTTGCCTTTGATGGTGGGAAATAAATTAGGTGGGGGTGCTTCAATGGTTCCCACATTGTCACCATCATAGTGAGGATGGAAATGAACTGGAATTTGGTCAGATTGAATTTCAGTATGAAGAAGTATTGGGCTTACCATCAGACTGACCAGGAATGGTAGAGCTAGTAGTTGTTGTGGGGTTGGCACTCTTTTTGAAGGGTGTAATTTGTTGACCCGTCTGGGGATCAGGATGGATAGTCTGGATCTTTTGGTGCTGGTAGAAGGTGGATTAGGTTGTGGAGAAGGAGAAGATGTTGAAGAGGAAAATGGAAAAGGTCTGAAACAAGTCTTCTTCCTAGAGTGACAGGCATCACAGGAGGTTCTTTAGGGATGAGCCGGTGGTGTGATGGTACAGATGAGATTGTTGTCACTGCAGTATTGGCAAGGACCCATGTCAGTAGCAGATTTGGAAAGAAAGCTGAACATGGTGGTTATGATGTAGGAGAATGTGGACATTCTCTATTGGAGGGAGGATGTGGTCTTCCAACATTGGGGGAGCCCTTTTTTGGTCTATTTGATGTTGTTTTGATGTCTTAAATGGCATTGTTTAATAATTGGGTGTTTTTCTGGAATTATTCGGCAAGTATTGGGACTGCAGTGATTTGTGTACTACCATTGGATAGCCCCTGTTTTTCTCTATATTTTATGTCTTCTTGACATTTTTCAGATTTTAAGTATTTAAGGGATTATTTCTCATTTTTCATTTTAAAAGATAGCTGTTTAATTTTGTTTTTTGCATTTTACAGGCTAACTTTAAGTCTTAGGGTTAAGTGCTTAGTACCATTAGAATGGGCTAATTTTTCTCTACATTTTATGTCACAATGTTGTTATAGCCTAATTATGTGTTTTAAAGGTTTTAATAGTTGTAGTATATTTTTCTAAGAATTTTTGGTATCTTTGGAGGTTTTTGGTGGTTTTCTGGCTTCAGGGTGGTCCGGCTGTCTCAGGAGACCTCCCGATGTCGGGCAGACCACCCGGCTTGGTGCTAGAAGGCTGGGAAGCATTTCTAGAGGGGTTTTATGCAAGTTGGTGCTTAAGAACACCAAATTTGCTTGTGTGCATGGGCTTTTACATAGTGAATAAGACAGTTTGGGGAAACTTTAATTATCATACAACCATCCAGAGGTGATATCCTTGTTCCTCACTCAGTTTTCACTGTTTTTTGGCCACAGTTGGCTGTTTTTGTTGCAAGGTGAGTTCTTCATTTAACTTAACTTGGCAACTGGTTTCTCTGGTGTAGTCTTGCAAGCTATATCAAGTATTATTTCTGTCTCTGGTGTGGACTTGCAACCTACATCAAGTATCATTTCTTTCTCTGGTGTGGAAATTGGTCTAACTTTCAGTTCTATGGTTTGATAGTCTGTCTAGAGACTACTTTCTTGGCTGATCAGGCATTCAAGTGTGTTGAAAAGGGGCTTCAGCAAACAGTAACCAAGTTACTGTAGCAGGTAAATCTCACTTTATTTTTCTAAAGGGACAGGGGATTTTCTCTCTGGGTTTTCTCCAACTCCCTTGGTCAAGGCTTATAGCTAGTATTATAGGATTTTCTACAGCATATAAATCCTCTTGGGATCTTCAGCTTTCTTAGAATCCGCCTTTCTACCTCTTGACCTTAACTGATTAGAAATACTGCTTCTAGATTTAGAAGCAGCTTCCCTTCAAGCAGCCTCCACATCATAAACACCAGCCATACACTCACCATCTGCCTTAACAACTTTTACTAACTCCAAACCACCATATGAAGTAGAAAAAGTAGCCTTACTAACCTCCTTTTCCTTCCCCTTATCTCCAGAACCATTTCCAGCACCAGAAGAAGCCTCAGTATGAAATTCCTCAAAACTAGCCCTCTTTTCACCAATACTGTTCCTCCTCACCGAATCCAAAAGAGCCTGACCTTCACTGGGCTTTATGAAAGATCCATCAGGAAACCTAAATACCTTTCCATAAAATTTTACTCTACCAGCAGCCAGATCCCTATTCAAAGTCCAACAATCATTAGACTTATGTCCCTTCCAGTTACAGTTGGAAAAAATCCAAACATCAACAGTGCCACCATTCCTCCTATTATAATCTCTATTCAAATAAGAAGATGAAGAAGAAGCAGAAATCCTGCTGGCCTTCTGAGTTTCTTGAACAAAAATTTCCAATTGCTTTGTTAAGTCAGCCAATTGGTCCACCATCTAATTATCCACATTCTCATCCACCTAAGGAACCAGTTTCCCCAACTGAGATTTTCTTTTCTCCTGGGCCTTCTTCATAATATTGTTATTATCAGCCAAAACTTCATTAATTTTGCTGACATAATGTGTACAAGTTTCTTGATAACTGTCCACAGCTAAAATCTTGAGGTGAGACTCCACCAATTCTTTAACCACCTTATGAGAAGGCAACTTCTGCTTCCCATTAGGTAAGTTTTTCATCAAACCATTCCTAGAAAACTCCTTTAACACATGCAATCTAAAATCCCTCCCAAAAGCCGACCAAAATAAATCTTTGACTGCATTTTTATGAGCCAATTCCTCTACCTCCACCATATATTCCACCACAGTTTCAAAAATACCAAAAATTTTCCTACAAATCACCAAAGAAGCTATTCTACCCTGCACTTTCCATTCTCCAACAACCTTATTTAAATCCACCATTGAATATCTGACTCCCCATCTGTCCACTATTTCCCTACTAAGCCTTTTCCAATCCCTATTCTTATAACCCTCCACACCAGTAATCTCCTTCTCAACTTCCCTATCACCAGTGAAAAAGATTACCTGCTTCACCATATCTAAATGAGAAGCCCCATCAATTCCAGAAGCAGCCTCATATCTAGCCAAAAACCACTTTACATCATCAACAACAAACTTAGGCCCATCCCAAGTTTGAATCCTTACTGAAGGCCTGACAGCAACAGCAGCATCAGCACTAACACAAGCACCAGATGGCAAAGACATACCAACTAGCACCAGAAACCAATAAAAATCTGTAAGGGCTCAGCCTTTTACAAGATTGACAACAAAATCCTACAAGGGTTCAGCCCTTTACTAGGATAAACCAACAAACAAAACAACAGATCTAGAAAGGGTTCAGCCTTTTACCTAGATCCCTGCAACCACAGCAAAACCAACAGATCTAGAAAGTGTTCAGCCCTATACCTAGACCACAACAGCAGATCCTGTACTGGTTCAGCCAGTTACGAGAATCACAAAAAAACACCAACCAATCAAAATCCAGCAACCAGAAAGCCAAAATACAGAAGTCCAACAATTAAGTCTCTTCAGAAGCTAGAGAATTCGAAACCCCATGTTGGGCACCAAAAATGTAGAATAGACTCTAACAGTTGTCTTGCTGTAAGCAGAATCCGAAGGAGTTGGAAAGACAAAAAGAAATCCCTTTCCCTCTAATTAAACGTTAGATTCAGTTAACTAAGCTTGAAGACTGATTTGAAGAGTGAAATACATGAAATCCTGATTGAAAAACCTACATTTAATAATAAATCTAAGTGCAATCAATGATTACACCCCCAAAACAAATACCTAATACCAGATTACACTGATACTAGTCACAGAAAATACTTGAACAAGCTGCAACACTTGCCCCAGAGACTGAAAAAAAAAGTAAAGTACCCCAGAAACTACCCTTGGAATGACCTGTTCAAAGGTCCCTTATTAAAGTACTGCCCCAGGGTTATCCAGATTCCAACCAAAATTAAAGAGTGTAGCAAATTATATTTATATTTTATTAATTTTATAAGAGAAGTAATAAATTTTAGTCACCCCGGTTGAGAGCTATCCAATGGTACCCAATATGTTGATACTTTTTATTATAATTGTTGTTATATATTAAAATTTTGTTAATTATCAAAAAAGACCCTTCATATTGAAACTCAAAAAGACAAAAATCATGTAGAAGACTAAGATTACCCCTTCCTCCTGATTCTCCTGCTCCAGAA
Source organism: Hemileia vastatrix (assembly GCA_030280995.1). Classification (NCBI taxonomy): domain Eukaryota; kingdom Fungi; phylum Basidiomycota; class Pucciniomycetes; order Pucciniales; family Zaghouaniaceae; genus Hemileia; species Hemileia vastatrix. The sequence goes on from JASXTE010000001.1 coordinate 45,102,941, forward strand.
CTTTCCAACAACACCCTACATTCATAGGATCTACAATAAACTATTGATCTAATAAGCATAATAAATTTCTAACCAAAGTTTGCCACAATAGCCAAATTTTTCCATAGTGACCAAACTTTAACCCAGTTACCAGACTTTACCATTGTGAGCAAATTTCGCCACAATGAGCTCTTTTTGCCATAATGAACTAATTTTGCCAGATTGAGCTAAATTTGCCACAGTGAGATAATTTTGCCACCATGACAGAAATTTTCCAGTACACTTAGCTTTTGCACCGAAAAATCACCGGAGAAAACCGGAGCGCACCAGAATGCACTGGAGAACTGGAGCTCAGTGGACATTCCATCAGCACACTATATCAACCAATAGTACTAAAAGTCACTAAATCAAGCAAAACACTAAGAAAACAGTAAAATATGATAAAAAACCATCAAGACATAAAAGATAGAGATAAATCTGGTCTATCCAATGATAATAATCACCTCCCAAAACTCCAAATATCCAGCCTGATAATCCAGAAAATTGCTACTAATCTTCAAAAATAAATCTAAAAGAGCCCCAGAAAATACCCAAAGTTGAAGAATCATCCCCAAAATTCAGTAAAACCATCAAATCACAATAAAAATACCATCATATAACCATTCCAAAATGCCACAAATCAATCCAAAAATATCCATAATTACTGAATTAACACCCAGTAACACCATAATTTCCTTTCAACCATTATTAAATTAAATTTTCACCCACTGGCCTACCAAGATGTGGAATGCCACAGAGTTAAGGAAGGAATTATGTCTCAAGGAAGGCCTCAAGTACATAGTATACTTCACTGCGGCTAGTGTGGTAACTTACTGAAACAGGTAATGTAAGCTGCAGAGGCTAACTAGTTAAGTGAATTTTCAGAACTATGGACTTAGTAATGAAGCAAGGAGGATGGGGACTTGATCACAAAAAGAACCACCCAAGAGTCAAAGAGACAAGGATAAAAGCGGGAAGTAGTGCTGAAACAATGCAAAGGTACAGTCATAAGCGCACAAGTGGAACATGAGTGAAACAAGTTGATACTAGTTTTAGTAAGCATAGGGTATGTTTAGGGGCTTTAGTTGTTACAAGCAGTGTATTTATTTTACTAATGGATTAGTTATTGTTTTACTAGTGAGGTGCTAGAAACAGAACTGGAGATTCACTAGGGAACTGGGTCTGGAGTGCTGAAAAATATAATAAGGAAAGGCTATCTAATAGGAGAGTAGTTAGATAGGAAAAATTATTATTTGAATCAGTCATTAGACTACAAATATTAGAGCCTCATATTATATACTTTTGAAATATATTGTGATATATAGCAATTTGTATATTTTGTGATTACTTTGATAACAGTAAGAGATTTTATTTTTCTGCAATCAAGTGATTAAGAGCATATTAGAGATAATCTGAGTCTCTTAGAGTTTGTGCATCTGTGTGTGTATTTCATATAGTATAGTGAAAAAGCACAAAACAGAGAGAATATATAGATTCAGTAGGATAAACTATTATAAGAGTGATTTTATTGCTATAATAAGGCATATTCAAAGAGAGTGCTTCAAGAGGGAGTGTCTGTGGATGCTAGCACTTATTAAGAATAGAAATATCCAGATAGTAATATTTGTTTTTCCTTATCTTTTAACTTATCTCTCATCTCATAAGCTATCTAGTGAGATATTATTGTTACATATTATTGCAATGTCTTTTAAATAATGGTGGCAGGCGCTTCTTTTTATAAATTGAAAAGAAGAACCAACCCATCTTGCATTGTGTCTACTGCTTAGTACTTTTTAAATCTCTTAAGCAGATGGAGAATAACAGGACCCAGAAGAATCTATATCAGTTCATCAATAAAAATCAAGAGAAAGATTATAAAGAAAAATGAAAATATTAATTACTTACTAGAGTCAACTGTGTCAATTTCAAGATTTAAAGGCAGGCTTTGTAGAACTTTTTCTTCAAGAAGGGAAGAGGATTGATTTTGATTGTTGTAATATGAAGGTGGTTTTAGGAAATTTAGGATGTCTCTGAAAGGAGCAGGGAGTGGAGATCCATTAACCAAAGGAATATTTATTATCTTACAGCAAAATATTGGGGGACTAAGAGATATTGTTCTTTTTGATAATGAAGTAGGAAAATGAGGGCTGCTAAATATAGGTTAAAGAGGAATAGTCTCTGATATAGGAGGTGGAGAGAAGGAAGGAGAAGGATATAGATCCAGAACTAATTTAGTTGGATTTAATATTGCTTTTGGGGCAGTAGGAGGTCTAGGAATGACAGAAGAAAGTTTATATTGGAGAGAAGGAGAAGCATAAAGAGTAGAGAAGGTGGAACCAGAGACTCAGAGTCAGAAGAAATATTTAATAAGGCTTATGGTATGAAAGGAGTAGGTTTTTTGGAGGAGGATGATTTTGGAGAAATAGTAGAAGGCTTGTAATTAGATGTAAAGCTGGTAGCAGGAAGGGGGAATGAGCCATATTTAAGGTTAGAGCATTTTCTCTTTTTCTAAAAGCAGTTGAAACAGGCCCTGTTGTAGGTATATATTTTCTGGTTATAGATGAAGGAGCACTCCTGATGGGTAAAGGAGAATTAATCACATGCTTGGTCACTAGAAGCAGTGAAGTTGGAAGGAGTCATATTCAAAATATGGAAAATAGGATAAAAAGGATAACCTGGATAGGAAAATATGAAAGGGAGAAAAATGTGGTGAAAATGGGCTCAAGGATATTAGTAGAAAGTTGGAATTGACACAATATTTGGTTCACTATGACCTAAAACTAGAAATAAACTATAGGATTTGGTCCACTAAGACCTTAAACTGGAAACACACAGCAAAATTTCAATCATTGGTCCCCTATGACCTTAAACTGGCTAATTACTTTCCCTTTGATCTACCAAGACTATAAACTGGAAATCAATTAAAAGTTTGGATCTTAATGATATTAGGTGGAAATGTTAATCAAGAGAGATATTGAATTCAGTCATTTTTAATTTATCATTGGTTTATCAGTACTTTAACTGGTACTCACTCATTTGGAAAACTCAGTCATTAATGAAAATAATGCAACTAACTTTAAGAAATGGATATGTCATTAAATGAAGTTATTTAGTATTAAAGAAAGATGGAGATTTTAAAACTTATTTATGGATATCACTAAAAGTAAAAATATAGGTGCTAAAATGTCTGGAAAATTATGATTTATGATAACAATAGGAGTGATTTTAAAGAATTTGAAAAGTATTTGAAGGTTGTGATGCTGAATCATAGAAGAAGAATAGGATTTTAATCTAGTGGGTCTCTTTGGTAGACTATTTAGGTGAAAGCTTGGAGTACCTTATGGAGAGAATTGAATCATAGTACTAGGTTCAGGGGGAAGCCCAATGGGAATGGAATCAAAATTATTCAGCTCATTAGGGAGACCCACTTTGTCCTGCTGTGAAGAGTAATGGAGAATGGTAAAGGAGATTCTGAAGGGATTTAAACCTTTCTCACAGTAGTGGAATAATCGCAAGGAAAATACAGTTTATAAATTTTTATATCAAAATATATGACAAATTTAAAGAATTAAATGCAACCAGACAATAATGATTGTCAGCACTAAAAGAATAAGAATAATCAAAGTAATGAAATTTTAAAGAAGAGAATACAATTAATATAAATAATCCCTTTGGAATCTTTCAACATCATTATTAAAACTTTGCATTAAAATTCTTCTCTTCATTAAATCTTCAGTATTTTTAGCAGGAGTTTCATGAAAAAAAGTTAAAAATCCAGGCTTCATATCATCAAAAAATTCAAGAAAGGAATATCTATCAAATTCAGGATAATAATTTATGTAATCATTCTGCACCTGGCCAACATCATCTTTATTAGTGATTTCAATAGCTTAAGAGTTGGAAGAGATAGTAGTTGGATTTGGAATTAGTAGGAGAATTATTAAATTAAAGTTAAAAGACTCACATTTTGAGCTTGGAAATATTGTTTCAGCAAAACTTAATGGAGAAAGTGGAATAATAGGACTAGGATCTTGAAATGGAGGAGAAAGCTCAGGACTGTTATTTTCAGAAGAGGAAGTTGTTTTGGCCTATATATTACAAAAGAAGGTGTGAATTTTTGATAATCTCTTTTTAGGAATTGTCAGATCAGGAAGAGTAGCTGGTCCATTATAGAAGTTAGCTCTGGAAAGGATAATTGGACAATCAAATTTAATTTTCTTAAGCCTGAAAAGATCACAGGCATTTCTTCCATGAAGACCAGGGTTATAAATTAGACAAGGAACCTGGTATTTGGCACAAGGTTCAAAAGGGACAGAGGGGTCTTTTTATGAAATATTGATGAAGATATTGATTTTAAAAAAAAGTTGAAATTTTTCAGAACTAATTAAGGCTAATTCTTGAAGAGGATGAAGAGAGGATGAATATTTGTTTGATAAATTATGCAAACTTAAAAGAATGGGGATATTCTTGGTTGGAAGGAGGATGTGGTAGCCGAAAGTTTAGTATGGCACTCAAGATTATTATTAAAGATTTTTGGTGAAGGATTACTGAGATCGGAAAGGCCATTCTAATTTTTAAATGGTATATAATTAAAAGAATGTGTGTTAAAAGTGATAAAAAGGTGTTAATTTTATGGGTCAAGATTTAATGAATAATTATTGGGCAGGAAATGCAAGTATAGGTCTAAAAGTGCATGAAAATTAAATAAAGGAGTTTCAAGAACCTTTGGGAATTTTTCTGTAATTTTTACTATTTTTCTACTATTTTTAATAATCTTATATAGTTTTTTTGATTATTTTTGATTTTTAATAATTTTCTTAACTTTGATAATTTTTTACTAGATTAATAGGGCTATGCAGGCTACAAAAATTGGAATGTAAGATAAAATAGAAGTGGCTCTATTATCTTTAGTTTTTCTATATCTTTTACTAATATTTTAAAGGTTCTAATTTAGTCCAGAAGTCCATACAATCTCTGGAATGCTCAGGAAGAGCTCCATATGAACTCCAGAGATCTCCGGACAAGGTCTGGAATACTCTGATTAGGGAAAGTAGGGAATGTGACATACTATGCATATAAAGCCTTTAGACTGAAAATTAAATAAGGGGGGAACATATATAATATCATCATATAACAAAAAACAACAACAACTCATATTTTAACAATCATTAATTTTATTTTAACAAATTATAAAATTTTAATATGCTTATAAATATAACACTTTTAAATAAAAATATATTAAATTCACTTATCATTATTAATATTAAATTATAGGGTACCATTTTAAAGGTCATATAAACAGGTATCTGAATTTAACAACTAAATCTTACAAAAATTAAATCTCCCTGATTCATTCATTTGAGGACAGAGTCCATAACATTAACTTGACCAGAAACCACTGGCCTCTCAAAGTGAGCTCTTTGCTTCACTACCTTGGTCCTAGAATATTCTTAAGGACCAGAACCACCAACAGATTTACCATAAAAAGGAATCAAACCCAATCCCTCACCAGAAACTCTAGCTCCAGCAGGCTTTGGCAATGAAGCCAAAGGGACATCCCCCTCAGAGTCAGAATCAACATCCATAGGCATTGTCTCACCATTCATGTTCAAAGCTCCAAAACTAAGGGGGCCCATATCTGCCATACCCTTCTGCAATTTATACAGATCCTCTTTTCCCTACTTCTTCTTAGCTGCACTCAGCTTAGGATCCACCTTTAAAGCCTTAGGCTTTGGTTGAGCCTGTGAACTGCTCTTAGGCCTTCCCACCTTTCCTTCTTCCACATCATAAACACCAGCCAACTATTCCTCACTTGACTTTCCACCACAAGAATACAACTCCAAACCACCAAAGGAAGATGTAAATGAGACTCTATTAGCCTCTTTTTCCTTCCCCTTTCTATCATCTCCACTTTTACCAGAAGAAGAAGCCTCATAAGGCAACTCTTCCAATCTTGGCCTCCTTGAGTTGAAATTATGTCTCCTCCTCACCAAGTCCAGTGGAGCCTGACCATCATTAGGCTTCACAATAGAAACATCTAGGAAATTTAACATTTTTCCATTAAATTATACCTTCCCTTCAGACACATCCTTATTCAGTGCCTAAAAATCATTGGACTTGTTTCCCTTCCTGCTGCAATAAGAGCAGACCCAAGGATCACTCCTACCAACCCTCCTATCAAATTCTCTAGGCTGAGAAGAAGCCTTATTGGGCTTCTGAGCCTCCTGAAAAAAATATGTAGCTGTTTTGTCAGATCAGCCAACTGCTTCACTACTGGATCAACCTCTTTAGGCTTCTCAGGAGCCTTTCCTTTGTTCACACTCTCCTTCTTCCTAGATTACTCCACATCTTCAGTAAAAGCTTCACATACCTTGCTAACATACTTGGTTCTAGCTTCCTGGCAAGAATTCACTGCCAACGGTTTGAGATGACCCTCCACAAACTCCTTCACCACAGAAAGAGCAGGCAATTTCTGATTCCCATTAGGAAGAATCTTCATTTTATACTTCCATGCCAACTCCTTCACCACATCAAACCTGACATTTCTAGCCAGAGCAGACCATAAAATATCCCTTTCAGAGTCAGTACTCTCCAACTCCTGCATATCCACCAAATAATCCACTATTGGCTCCAACTGGGACAGAAACTTCCTATAGGTATGGAGGCTGTCCACACCTCCATAAGACTTCCATTCACTTGAAATCATATTGAGATCCACCATAGGCAAATCATTAGTCAAAATAAATGACAATTATCTCACCTCAATTCATGAAAATTCTTTAAATTGGAAGCTAAAATTGTACAAAACAACCTAATCTGTTATTACTGATCCAGATATAAATCTCAAGTGATGTTTTCCCTATTATGATATTTCAAATAGTAAGTTTAGATAATTTCATATTCTTTATTTTCATTGCTTGCTATTAGTTACTAAAAATTGTGAATGATCCTGTATCTGTCACACAACATGGGAAACTCAAAGAAAAATTCAAACTGTTAATCCATTAATTAATACACAAATCCATACTTGAAGTGCAGAAAGCAAAATCTACATAGTAACTGCTTTTCTCCTTTGTTGTCTTGATTTGAACACACTAGTAACTTTGCTATCTAAACCTTAAATCTAAGTTAGTCAATTATCTGCTTATATTTTTCAACTTTAAGAAAATGTGCAGTGTATTAGTGCTCAGATCAATAGTATAGTTTCAAGGTGGGGTTATTGTGTGATTAAGGGTAATTAAAGGTCTGTAAGCAGGAATAGGAGTAAGGATAAAGGATCTGTGGGTTATATTGGAGGTTCAGTGATAAATTAAGGGAATTCTATTAAAGGGGTCAATGTGTTTTGGAGTTGTCTATATAATTGGGGGGATTTGGTTTGACATTTCTTAGAATTAAATTATAATATTGTTGTGATAGTAGTTAAAATTATATCAAGATATTATTTCTTCTTACCTTTCTTAATAATCAATTTTTGTTCAAACTTCTAAAACATCTAAATCCCTTTTTGATTATTAAGTTGAAACCCTTTGTGAGATTCCTTGAATTCTAGTGTTACTCTTACAGACATTATTATTCACCTTTAGCTTACTTCAAAGCAATTAATTTATCTTTAATGTATCTTCATATAACTTCTTTAAAGTAATCCTCTGTGCTTCAAAGTAGTCCTCCATCACCTTTTCCAATCTCCCATACTCAGGAAAACCCTTGACCTTGTGCGTAGACTGTCCAGTGACAGTATAATTTAATTCTCCATAGTTCTCATTTTGACTTGTACTACTATGTATTTAGGGGCTAAGTTTAAATTGCACCTGTTAAATGCACTCCTCCTATGGGAGCTACTTCTAGAGCTCGTGCCAGTGATAGGCCAACAACTTCTCAACCTATTTCCTGCACTAACTCTCTTGAACCTCTTGAATTAAGGGAACAGGAACATTCAATTCAATCTGTAGAGGACATCCCTCAGGATTCCAAAGATTCTAGTGAGGAGGAAGAGCGAAAGGATACAATTGCCTAGGCACCATTGTCCCCAGCTACCAGTTCATTGGGCTAAACCAATGAGCACTGTCCAACTACTTCATTGGAGGATTTCATGAAATTATTAGGGAAATTCATATCAAATCCTTATCTTTTGGAGAACTCTAAATTTAAAACTCCCTCAATTAAAACCCTGGAAAAATTCAATGGAGAACATCCTGACAGATTGCAACCTTTTTTTCAAACCTGCAAATTATTTTTCAATAATGACCCTCATGCATTTAATACATATTTTTCTATGGTGATTGATGCCTCATCTTTCTTATCTGGGAAGGCATCATGATAGTTTGAGCCATATTCTCTCACACTTTCTTTGACGGAAAATCATTTTCTAATCAACTATTTGGAAAAATTTGAAGATCAACTCTTTACCTTATTTGATGACCCTGATGAGCCCAATAATGTGAAAATTAAATTGGATTTCCTTTGAATAAATAATAATGGTAAAGCTTCTGAATATATCTCAAACATCAGTGCTCTACAAGCTCAAGCAGGTTGGAATAATGCAGCCCTAAAGTATCATTTCAAAAAGGGACTTTCTTTGAGGATTCTTGACCAAATAAACCTTCATGGTCAAAAATGACAACCTTAACAGATCTAATGTATAGGACCTTTGAACTAGATGGTGTTTACCAAGGCCATCCTCAACAAAGGTGTTGCGGTAGTCAAAAGTTTAGTATGTGACTTAAGTTTATTAAAAATGGATTTTTGGTGTATAATTACTGAGATTGGAAAGGCCAATCTAATCTATAAATGATATATATCTAAAAGAATAAGTATTAAAAGTGGTTTAAAAGGGTTGATTTTATGGGTCATGATTTAACAAATAAATAACAATCAGGAAATGCAAGTATAACTCCAAAAGTGCACGGAAATTAATGTCAGGAGTCTCCATAACTTTTGGGAATTTTTATGGAATTTCTGATATTTTTCTACTTTTTTAATTATTTTATAAAGTATTTTTGATTATTTTTGACTTTTCATAATTTTCTTTAATTTGATAATTTTTTACTAGGTGAATAGGGCTGCACAGGTTACAAAAAATCACATTGAATATAAAGTAGAAGTGTCTTTATCATCTGTAATTTTTCTAGGTTTTTTTTTAGTATTTTAAATTTTCTAATTGAGTCCAGAAGTCTGTGCAAGCTCTGTACAAGCTCCAGAATGCACCAATTAGTGAAAGTAGGGCACGTGACATACTATGCATATAAAGCCTATAGACTTAAAATTAGAAATCTATAATAGGATCTAACCATCATACAAAAACCAACCACAATAATCATTCATTAATTCATACCAAATTATAAAATTGTAATACCCTCACAAATATAACACTTTTACATAAAATTATAATAAATTTAAACATCATCATAAATATTAACTTATAGAGTACCATTAAAAAGTTCTCATCACCAGGAAATAGATTTTGACAACTAAATCTCATTGAAATAAAAGCTTCATAAAAACATATTATTCAATCATTTATATAACTTTTCTGAATACAGCTTCACTGTTGTGTTTTTCAACATCATTATAAAGAACACAGATTCTACATCTCAACACCGTTAATAACAAATATTTTATTAGTTTATTTAATATTAAGTAGAGATTATAACTTAGATATTTGTGAACTCTTTATTTACTTAAAGGGACAGAGTTTTCTTTGGTTTATCCAACTCCCTTGGATTCTGCTTACAGCAAGGCAACTATAAGAATCTTTCTACAATGTGATTTCTAAGTATACATATGTCTACATACATAAAAATTTTGTAGAAAGTGGGTTGCTTTTTGTGTTGTTTCAATCCTCTTCATCACCTGAGTTGAAAGAGAGGTCCAACAGACCATCACAAAATGAACTGAAACTGTCAAAGAAATACTTTAGCTCAGCTTTTGGGCTGTCAAAAAGTTTTTGAAATTTCTCATCTTTGTCTGAATGCATTTGGATCTGGATGTAATTCATTTCACATCAAGTTAATAAGTTTCAGTAGATATTGTAGTTTAGCGTCAGTGGAAAACTCTGAGATGAATCAGATTATTATTACTTTGCCTGTAGTTTAGCATCAGTGGAAAACTCTGAGAAGAATCAGAGTTTTTCAGACATGTAGAATACAGCCTATATACACAGATCATGTGGTAGAAAAATTTATAATATGTGTATATACATAAAAGCCCCCAAATTGCTACCAGGGTGAATGGGAAAAAAAGGAATATAAAAAGATTATATAATTAAAATTATGAAACACCCAAATGAAAATTTCTCTCTAAATTATGGATGGGTCCCAAATTCTTAGTCAATATAACTGCATAATTCTCTGTGACTTTCACCCAGTATAATACAATATTCTTCTTGTATGATTGCTCATTCACCAGAAAGAAATAACTTTCAGAGTGTCTTGTCCTTTTGTTTGAGGGATTGTATTTTTATGAGGAAACTGCACTTTCATTTTCGCACCTCAAACCAAACTTTCAATTAGTCCACAAATATTGGTGATAATATTTTGTATTCATATACTATTTTTTTTGCCAGGCACATTGCTATACATTCAGCAAAGCAGGTAGAATCAGCAACTGTAGTTTGACGTTTTGAAGACCATAAGATAGGACATACATTTAGATATACTATGTGGCCACTTGTAGATCTAGACCATTCACCACCCCAAGCATCAGAGTAAGCAGTTATTGTTGGCTTTGACCTTGAGTCAGGTTATAAGCAAATTTTGAGATCTTTGGTTGCTTCTAGATATTTGAGTAAATGAGTTAAAGCTTTCCAATGACAGTCTAAAGTCTTGGAAGAGAAAATGTCCAGAAATTTGACCACAAACAAATATCTGGGAATGTTGCAATTGCTATGTAATGTAAAATACTAATTATTGACAGATATTGAGTTGACTTGATGCCTTGATTATCAGGTTTGGCGGAAGCTAATTTGATGTCAGCTGGGAGAGGAGTCTTGCATTTCAAACCTCCAGGATTATGATTGTGTAAAACTTTTTTAATTAGCCTGTGACAGTCCAGTTCAAAACCCTTTTCTACCCTCCTAACTTTTATTCCAACAATACCATCCAAACCTTCCAACCATTTCACCTCTATGCCCCCATTCAGCCCCTTTTCTAGTTTCTCCAAACAGCATCACTACTACCAGTAACTATTCCATCATCCACATGCAACCATACCACACCAGTTGACGACCCATCTTTTGGAACATAAAGACTTGTATCATATTGACTAGCATGAAAACCTAGATTTTTGAGTTTTTCAGCAATATGAAGCCACCAACAACAAGCAGCCTGTTTTGTGCCATAAAGAGCTTTATGAAGTTTGAGAACATTTCCAGGTATTATTATATTCATACCAGGAGGAGGCTCAATCCAAAGATCTTCTTCCACATTGCTATGTAGATAAGAAGCTGTAACCTCAAAAGATCTCCCCTTTCAACCAAACATAGCAGCAAGAGTTAATAGAATTCTTTGAGAAGCAAAGGTTGCAGTGGGAGAGAAAGTGTCTTTGTAATCAATTCCCTCACATTGGTTAAAACCTTTTGCCACAAACCTTTCTTTGAATTTGTTAGGTGAGTCTTTCTGAGAGTGTTTAATAGAAAAAACATGTTTGCCTTTGAGAGGCACAGCAACATGTGGAAGAGGAAATGCTGATCAAACTTTCAATTGTGACATGTTATACATTTCAGCTTTGCAGGCCATTTTCCATCTGGCAGCTTCTAGTGATTTCATAGCTTTCAGAAAGGTGTTAGGAATTGGGATTGGAGAGCAAGCAGTGGCAATCTGCATTGCTTCAATAGATAGATCTTGTTCATCAATAGTTTTTTCAGCAGAGAAGTCACGAAAATAAATGGAATTAAGAATAGATTAAAGAGATCCTTTGGAAGGTGGAATATTTGGAGCTTTTCATGCAACATCTAGTGTTTTGGGGTCACCAGTTGGAAACATAGCCATTGCAGATTCAAAGAGTCAGCCAGATTCTTTATGCCAGAATAGCCATCCATAGTTATTTTGTGAATAGCCAACAACTTAACACTCAAGTGCTCAATTATCAAGTTTGGTTCTTACCTCTTTGTGAACATGAACAAAGGCCTTTTCACCAAAATTCCTCATGTTGTTGAAGTTTGGTCAAGTACCATAGACTACTTGAAGAGGTGTTGATTATGTGATTTTGCTGTTTGGAATGCAGTTATGAACCAAAGATGCCCACTTGTAAGAAAGACCCCAGAAGCTTTTTGGCAGTCCACTTGCCAAAAGAGAAGTCAGTGCAATATCACCAACTGTCTGATTAAATCTTACAGCTGTTCCATTTTGTTCAGCATGATATGGCATAGTCACTTCATGAACAACAACTATTGGAGCAAGATATGATTTCATTGCATTTCTGTGAAGTTCACCACCATCTGTCCTAAGTGCAAGTAATTTTTTTCCAGTAACAGTAGTGAGTCAGTCATGAAAAGTTTTGAAAGCTCCCATAGCATCACTTTTGTTTTTGAGAAGAAAGTCATCACCATTAGTAGAGAATGAGTCCCTGATTAAAGCTGTCCATTTATAACCACCATTGACATTTGCATCTTTGATTGGTCCAATCAAGTCTCCAACTACTGGTGACAATAAAGATTCTGGTGCAATTTCATGTTGAGCAGTAGTTTTTTGGACACTTTTAGCAATGGCACAGTCAGCACAATCAATCTTTCCTTTTAAGCACTCCAAAGGCAAACCAGGGCCAAGTTTTAATTTAATGAGCCTGCACAAGACACCATCACTAGTATGCCCTAATCAACAATGCCAATCCAAAAGTGAGCCAGGAGCAGCATAAGGTTGATGAATTGAGGCAGAGCTTACATCTTCAATAAATAAATTTGAAAATAACATGCAAGTATCTGACACAGCAGGGGAAGTAGTAGAATAAATTAAAGCAGAAATTATTTTGCCACTATGATCAAAGTGATTATCTTCAGCTGTATTTACATGAAAATTATTATCATCAAATATTGAACTGCCTATATTCTTCTTCTTAACATCACACACCAACATAGTGTCTTGATTATGATTATTGAGATTAAATTTGAATTCTTCATTTATCATAATAGTGATATAGTCATCAACTGACATTGCGAGACTGCCACCTCTTAATTCAATGGCACAGTTGGTATCAGCTGAAAGATTGTCCAGGGATGTAGGTAGAAGAACCTGAGTCATGATGGCTTTGAAAGAATCATTGGAGAAGTTAAAACTGGTGGAGATAATGGCATCAATCAATTCAGAAATGGTTTCACAATGTTTGACAATAGATTGAAAGGGTAAGGTAGGAGTCAAGAAAAGATATTTAAATAATGAAAGTTGTGATGTATGAGTTGCACAATTGAATTTTTTAGAAAGGAGAAGATACACCAAGTGACAGGTACTATCAGGCATTAAAAGGTGTTGGAGTGAGGTATCAATTGTATGAAAAATCATATTCCACACAAGTCAGTCAATAAAACAATCACTCAATTGTATTGTGTCATCAGTGGCATAGGAAGATGTGCTGAGATAGTTGGACATGGCAATTTTGATCTGCCAGTTCCAGTCACGCCAGTTGGATCCATCAGCAAGTAGCTTTATAACATTAATGGTAGATTTAGTTACACCATTGATTAGCTTTTGGTGTTGGTCAATCTCATCAAGAGATAACGGGTGGAGAGGATAAGGTTGAGAGTCCATTTGAAAGAAGTCGGGAGGGGAAAAGTTGTTTTTAAGAAACAATATTGTTGGTAAAAGGGGGAGGGGTCAAAACGGTGTAATGACCAGGGGAAACAATTGGGGAGTGCCAAATTGGTGTATTGGCAGTGAAGAAGGAAAATGCGGCAACTCGGTGTATTGCCCCTATAATGATTTAACATCTGAAAAGACGGGATTCGAATCTCGCGAGTACAGCAGTTACTTTTTTTAATTGCGAGCGCACAAGGGTCCCATAACCTGTAGTTTAGCGTCAGTGGCAAACTCTGAGAAGAATCAGAGTTTGTCAGACGTGTAAACTACAGCCTATATACACAGATCACGTGGTAGCAAAATCTATAATATGTGTATATACATAACAGATATTAGCACTAGTAACGTAACTTATAAAATTGATTTTTTATGTTTCCGACCACCCACTCTATGTTTAAATTGCAAGATACTAATATGAACATTAGATGGAATCTTTTATTTGATGATGAGTTTTCACATTATACGGTTATGAAGAGGTAAATCAACACATGAGAGCATCTCATATTGGTCATACATACAATTTGATTACAGGATTATTCTTTTTATTCCTGCATTCTTATTCGGCAATTTGCTACTAAGTATTTGAAATGACCAGATATCTGTATTTGACACATTCTCTTCACATAGATAATTTTATCGAGTATTTTGTGTAACTATTCATGTCACTTGTTATTTGATTTTTTACAGATTTTCTTTTACATGGGCACCCCTTTATTTAAACTTCCTATAATTTATGATCTTCTAGCACTCAAAGCTCCACAGAGGCTTTCGTGTTTTTTTCCTTCTATATATAGATATATAGATATAGGTTGACCCTCAAAAGTGCGAGCAATAACGATGGCTACCAGAGAAACCACAATCCCTTTTCTTACCGGTGACAGTTTTTCCATCCCCATCTCTCCGCCTCTTGCACCTTCTACTCGGATGCCGGACCCATATGCCTCTCTCATAGCTCCATCTTCAGAAGGCGACACCAGACCTGCTTCTCACCCCCAGCGTGCCGCAGAGAAGCCGCCCTTCGAGTCTAAACCTCATTATTCAATTGGTCCTTTCAATTCTCAGAGGTTTATTCTAGGACCCTTAAATTATTCGAGCTCTACGTATATTCCCCCTTTTCTCGATTTCTCCCTTACCTTTTATAATCATTCCCCGCTCAGTTCAATGTGGGGATTATCACCTCAATTACAAAATCATCAAATGCCAATCAGCCCTATAGGTTTGTAGCTTAGTACTAGCTCTCAAGGCGACTCCTTTTTACAAGAAGTTTTTTCTACTTTGCAGATTACTCAGGTGATATTATGTTCACGCCTCAGGCGTCTCCCACAGGATCTAGCTATGGAGAGACTCTCTCCCCGCCATTTCATTCAGTAAGCTCCAGTGGTAATGAAGGTTCGGCTGTAACCTCCCCCAACAGCCCTGTTACAGTTACTCCTGGCGGACATGCGCGCAAATATTTATGCACCTGGCACGGATGTGGGAAAAGATTCACAACGTCTGGGCATCTTTCAAGACATTATCGAATTCATACGGGAGAAAAAAAATATAAATGTAAAATGGAAGGCTGCGAGAGTCGATTTAGTCGTCAGGATAATATGCAACAGCAGTAAGTTTGTTTGCTAAATTGATTCAAGTTAATGAAAGTGAGAATTTTTTTATGCTAATTTATGTCGCTCGTTTAGTTATAGAACCCATCTTACTGGAAAGTCTTTAAGAATGTCTTCAACTTCCTTTATTAAGAAGAAAGAGGAGCCGGTCTCTGAATATCCCAAAGCTATACTGAGTCATGTAGGAATGGATAAGACATCAGATGATGGTTCCAAAAGTTGCAGGCTGGAAATGATGCCCACCCAGTGTTTAAGTTCAGCAAATAGCCCCACTACAAGTCTTAATTTTTCAGTACAAGAATCGTTATCATCGGAGAAAATATATCATTGTGGGACTACTCGCCAATACAACTTCGGCAATGGCTATGCCCCATTCGAGCAAAGCTATTTCAAAACTTGTTAATGTAAAAAATGTATGTATTACGAAGCAGAAAAGTGTCAATTTATTCAATTTACATAATTCTGGAACCATGTATACGCATGTTTTTTTTCTCTTATATTATTCGTCAATAATTTGGCCTATGATTACTTGAACGTTGTTTACTTCTGCTGAACCAAATATTTTTAATGGCGAAAGTAATAACTTCTTGTTATGCTATATATACTTATAAAATATATAACTTATAAGATTGTACCAAATTGAAATGCGGCTCGAAGTTTCTGATGTGTTAGCAATAACGTGACTTGAGAATAGAAATTCGGTTTTATGTTGTTCTCATTGCAATTGTGGCATATTGAATATAGTCTGTATATCGGAAGTCTTCCTGGGTATTTTACCCAGAATTATAGTATCCACTAAAACCTTACAGTAAAAGATGTTTAACGGGACTGTAGCCAAAATTCTTGATTGAGATCAATTAATTTAATAATTATCATGTCACATACAAGTAAAATCATACACACCCAAAACTTTCAATTCTTGCGTCACAGTGTAAAACAAAGATTCAACGAGTTCGAAAGGCGGCGGAAATCAAGTATTGGATCAATGACATTTCCCAATGCCCCGAATGACACTTCACTACAAAAAAAACTATATATATCTAGTAGTGGTGTTTTTTACACTATTAATTACAAAAAATCGATGAGTAAAATTCGGAAATCTAATACAACAAGGGGGAAAACCTGTATACTAGATGTGTGGTGTTTTTTTTTCTCTGTTCAATCCCGTGTAGTAACTTCGGTTGAGTTTTTCCTTGCCCTGTGGTTTCATAAAAGGCAACAGCTGAGGCAAAAAATTAGTGCGCTGGGCTAGAACAGGTTCATTAGGGTTACCAAGCAGTTATCAAATGCTTCTCATCCTCACCCCCGACAACCTTTAACACCTCAATCCACACCATTCTCCAGGCAATACACCGACTACGTGAAACACACCCAACAATCTGGCCACTCTATTATACTTGGAAATGAAATTGTTGATACCTTAGCGAACAGGTCCCACAAACTAGCCTCATAAGTCATCTCCTCCCTTCATTCCACCCCCCCCCCCCCCCTCCATTGACAGCCTTCCTCAAAACCTTAATAAAATCACAGTACAAATCCCTTCTCACTACCACCCCCCCTTCACTAACTAACTAACTCATTCCGAGAACTGAGTGGCAAATCTGCCCCTCTAATCATGTTCAAACAATTATCCTCTCTTTCTTGCTTCCAAGCCACCGCCTTTGCCCAGTGTCGCTCAAGACACTTCCCACTCAACAACTACTAATTCAGGTTCAAGATTATTGACTCTCCAAGGTGCCCAAACTGTAGCTCAAGCGCTGGAGGCAAAATCATGTCATCTGTGTGTTTTGCGTGTCAATGTCCCACACTAAAATATGACATAGAGTGAGACCCCATGTCAAGCATTTTTATGAGACATCAAGTCCCGCAATAAAATGGGACACAGGGTGGATCACCATGTCATGCTTTTTTGTGAGACTCCATGTCATGTTTTGATTTTGGGACATTGACACCCAAAATGCAAACATGACACAATTTTGCTTGTGATCCCTTGGGGTTTGCAGGCAAAACTGTGACATGTTTCAAGATTGGGTTTCAATGTCCTGCACTAAACTGTGACATACTGCAAGACCCCATGTCACGCTTTTTTACAAGACATGAAGTCCTGAAAAGAAAACATAACAAGAGCAGGTCACCATGTCACATATTTTTGCAAGACTCTACATCCTGTTTTGTGTGTGGGACTTTAACACCCTATGTAGAAAGACTCTTACTGTCACTTTGCTGTAAGCAGAATCCAAGGTAGTTGGATAAACCTAAGAAAGCTGTCAAAGGGTTGGTCTAGAGGTGAGTCAAAGATAGACAATATTTAATGGTTGTAAATTTCTGAGTGTCACAAGACGACCTATGCACAAGGTCGAGGGTGTTCCTGGAAGTGAGATGAGCAGAGTAGTTTAGAAACTTCTTTGAAGCACAGAGGAAATGTTCAAGGAAGTGATTCAAAGATGACTCAAAGGAAGAGCTACTGCTTCGAGATATGTTAGATAAGAATTCTAATACAATTTAAAGGTAATATTAATATTCTTAAGATCTCACAAAGGGTTGGAAACTCAATAATCAAAGATTTAGGATTTAAAAATAATTACTGAGAAAATAAGGAAAGATACAATAATAATGATTTAACCTGAAGCTTTACCACTATTAACTATATATACATTTTATAATTTAATTCTAAAGAAGGTCAAACCAAAATCCAACCCCTTTTATATCCTTTACTCCTCCTTGCATTGACCTCATACCCATCCATCATTCCACACACCACAGACCACCAAAATTACACCTGTTACACCTGGACCCTCCTCACTAACATCCGTTAACCCTTTAATCCTCCACTAACCATCCCGTCCATGCTCACTACCCCTTTTAATAACCCACAGATATTTAATAAACCTTTTAGCGGACTATTACATTGACTATTGCGCTGTGTGTCCCTTATTGAGGAAAAGACTAAAACACACTATTGAGAAATTGACTAATTTAGATTTAGAGTTTAGACTAGGGCAGTTGAATAGTGAGAACACAAAGGAAAGTTGCAGTTGCTATGTAGAATTGCTTTCTGCGCTTTGAGTATGGATTTAGACCTCCATATTATTGATTTAATGAGCTGCTTTTGCCTTGAGTGTCACGTGGCGCGTTATGGTAAGGTAAACTCTTACAGTCGCCTTGCTGTAAGCAGAATCCGGAGGAGATATGTGGATTTAGTGGAAAACCCCGTCCTTCCAATAAAAATAACAAAGTAAGAATTCTAAATCACTAAGCTAACCAGTCTACTTGGATCTGATTGATAAAAATAATGAAACTCTAAAATATTTAACGCTTATTGAGATTTAAATAAAAGTGGCTGTTGAGAAAGAAATACTGATTACAACAATTAAGGTGTACCAGTGAAAGATCTGAAAAGATTGACTTTTATGTTTTTATAATAATTTGAATTTTTATGAGACAGCAATAATCAAGTCCCAGTAATGAAGACCTTTCTAAAGATACCCTGATTGAAGTGTGATTTAAATTGTTGAGTAGTATTTCTAAAATTTTATATATAAAATACAAAGTTATAAGGGTATTACAAATTTATTTAATTTGTTGAGTAATAAAAAATGAGACCGTGGTGGTTAAAGATTAAGCTGTATGTTTTTTGATGATTCTAAGATGATCCCCAATTTCGAGTCTGAGAGGCTCTTAAGTATACCTAGTCACGTGCCTAAGTTTCCCCTCCAGAGCTCAGCCAGAGTCAATCCGGAGCCCGTACGGAGTCCAAATGGAGTCCGTCCAGACTCAATTAGAGCCTTTAAAACTATAATAAAAAATCTAGAAAAATTACACATAATAGAGCCACTTCCCTTTTACATTTCAAACTAAATTTCGTAGTCTGCGCAGCTCTAATCACCTCGTGAAAATTCATCAATGTTAAGTAATTTCTAAAAACATAAATATTTCTATAAATCTTTAAAATTCATTTAAAAATATAAGAAAAATAGTAAAAATTCTGCAAAAATTTCCCAAGGTTCTTGAGTGACTTGACTTGATACTTATAGACTTTTCCACCCGTAAAAATAAGTCTTCTCCGTAAAATATATTGTTTTTGTGTAGGCATTTGCTTTTGACCAATTTCTTCATATTTAAAACTCAAATAAATTAAATAAAACCCTTTTATAAAAAATAATAGCGCCAATCTTGCACACCGTAATAACTCCATTTACGCATTTATGTGCCATACTAAACTTTAGGCTACCACAGCGTGACAGATGCCCAGGTATAAAAATGCAAGCTCCGTTGAGCGTGAGACATACTTTCCCACACTACTTTCTCTCCCTTCTTACTTTAATTACTTTATACTTTATTATGTTGACTTGTCCTACCCCAACTCCCACGCCTCCACACCCCAAAGCGGATGGTGGAATCATTACCCAGCAATATTCTCAAGCCTGCACAGCTTGAAAATCGATGGAATATTTCTGTGTTGAAAGCACAGCGACACAAGGTCCTCGCCAGAAATTCAAGTTTTGCCGCTGGAGACGGGTGGTGTGTGATGCCTTATTGAAAAATGTAGACAACGAGTGTCTATTTAAAAAGACCAAATATTGGGTAATACTGAAGACCAAAGAGGTGGTTGCAGATATCTGGGACATATTGGTTGGGGACAATCAGTCGGTGAGAGAGATTGAGGAGGAGGTTGAAGATACCGTGGCAACCTGGGTAACCCAGGCCACAAGTAAGAAACAAGGTGTGGAAGAAGAGGTGGATGAGTTAGTTGAAGTGTATGAGGATGAAGTCCCCATTTCAAGATGGATGCCATAGAAGTGGCGGATGGTCATTGAAGATGACGAAGAGGAGAAGGAAGTGATGGTGGAAGTCACCCCGAAATTATTTTTAGAAGCTGACCCACTGTTCGAAGTAAATCTGTTCTTCTTTTATTTTAAAAAATTTTGTTACTCATGACCTATGTTTTAGAATTCAGATGTCATCGCGGAAGCTCCAATTGTGGAAGCTGCGCCATCGCTGCCAGTTGAGGCAAATCAACCAGTGATTGATTTGAGGGAGGACAACAAAGAGACTCTTGACCAGGTATGGTTGAAGAAACCTCAGCAGGGTCAACATACTCGATTCATTGAAGATTTAAGCGGTGAGCTCAACAAGATTGTCGATGCTGCATCCTTTGACGTGGCCAAATAATAACTAGAAATTGGGGAAGTGGTACCAGTAGGAGAGGAGGAGGTACTTGAGAAATTATGGAAGGAAATAAGAGTGGTTTTGGAAAAAATGAAGAAGTTGGTTTGGGAGAAAATACAGGAGAAAATTTGAAATGGAAGGAAAAAGAAAAGAAAGAAAAGAGGGAAGGAAAGTAGTAGAAAGCAATTTGTGTATTTATTTATTTATTTATTTATTTTGTTGTTTTAATTGAAAATGTTGATATATATTTTATAAGATTTTGAGAAAAGAAAAGAAAAAAGGAAGAAAGAACAGATTGTAATAAATTTTTTTTTTAAATTTTGAATGAAGAAAAGAAAGAATGTTTAACTGAAGGAATTTTAGTTTTAAGTTTTGCAAAGAAAAAATTCAAGTAAGAAAAAAGAAATATTTGATTGAAACAATTTTGTTTGAAATGAAAATTTAATGAGAGAAAAATTTTGTTATTCGTGAAAGTTTATTTATTGAAGTTTTGAGGAATTTTGGTTATTTGAAAAGAAAGAAGAAAAAATAGTTTTTGAAAAAAGAATTTGAAAGAAAGAAGTAACTTGTTTGAAGAATTTTAAAAGAGAGATTTAAAGGTTTAAGTAAAGTTTGAGAAAAATTGTTGTATTGAGATCGTGAAAAATTTTGATAGTTCAAAGAAAAAGAAATAAGAGAAAAGAAGAAAAATTTGAAAAGAGAAAAGAAAGAAAATTAAAGGAATTGTTGATTTTTAAGATTTTTTTTGAATGAGTTTTAAGATTTTAATTTTATTATTTTATTTTATTTTAATTTATTTTTTCACTTTTTACTTTTTTAATTTAATTTAATTTTGATTTTAGTTTATTTTATTTTATTTTAATTAATTTATTTATTTTTAAAGAAGGTTGAAAAAAGCTTTTGAGAAGAAGAAAGAAGAAAAGAAAAAACAGAGTAAGGATTTTAGAAGAGAAGAAGTTTTTGAATTTTAAGAAAAGAAAAAAAGAAAAGAGAAAGAAGAGAAAAATAAAAGAGAGTTCTAAGGTTTTGGTTTTAAAGGATATTTAAGATGAAAAGATTTTAGGAGTTCAGGGGTGTTAGAAACATTGATGGCTGATTCCCAGGATGTTTTGTCTGAGTCATTGAGGAAGCCTTCCCATTCCATGAGGTATTGAAGTTTCCCCTTGTGCATTTTTGAATCAAGGATACGGCTTACTTTCCACTCTAGATGGTCTTCTACTTTGACCGGTTCGGGAGGAGGTTGGTTCCTGCCCGGGTATGTTTCTCAAGCCAGTTCCAGGAGAGATACGTGGAAAACAGGGTGAATAGCCTGCCATTTAGGAGGTAGCTTGAGTTGAAATGCAGTTTTAGAGACTTCTGAGTTGATTTCAAATGGTCCCAAGCGTTTTTCAGCCAGTTTCTTTTATTTTCAAGTTGTTCGAATGTTTCATGCGTCAAGCCATAATTTGTCGCCTGGTTTAAAAGAAGGAGCAGATTGTCAATGTTTGTTGGCCTGTTCCTTGTACCTTTGAATCACTAATTCCAAATTTGATTTAAGTTCTTCTTGGAGTCGTGATATGGTTCAAAGATAATGTTCCGCAGGATGACTAGTTCCTACATGGATTGAGTTGAATCGAGGATGTCTTCCATAAACAGTTTTGAAAGGAGATTGTCATGTTGAAGAATGAGTCAAGTTAATATAAGCAAATTCGGCCAATGGTAACCATGTGGTCCAATTGTCTTGTTGATAGCTGAAATACATTCAAAGGTATTCTTTAAGGATTTGGTTGACCCTTTTCATTTGCCCATCATTTTCAGGATGATAGGCCGTGGAGAGATTCCTCGTGATATTGAGTTGTGGACACAATTGAGTCCAGAATGAGGATACAAACAATGAGCCTCTATCTGATATAATATCATTAGGTAAGCCATGTTTTGAAAATACATATTCTAGAAACAATTTTGACAAATCTTCTTCTGTAGCAGTAGTAGTGGTTTTAATAAAAATAGACTTCTTTGAAAATCTATCTAATATTACTAATATAGCATCAAAATTATTAGAAAGAGGAAGTTGAGAAATAAAATCCATCGATAAAGATTCCCAAGTTTTAGAGGGAATAGGAGGCGGTTGAAGCAACCCATGCTTCCGGTGACGGGGAGCCTTATTCCTATTACATTCATAACAAGATCTTATATAGGCCTTGATTTCTTTGGTCATTCCTGGCCAGAAGAAATCCCTCGCAATTAACTAGTAGTTTTTATCAACCCCAAAATGACCAGCTAATGGAGAATCATGTCAACTATTGAAAATCCATAATTTAATTTCATTGTTGTCCGGTATGACTACTCTACCTTCGAAAACTAATAGACCTGATTCAATACTAAATCTTTTGGCCCCTTTCTTCAAGAGTATTTTGTCTTTTAACCCTAAACAATAATTGTCCTTTGACTGAGCTTCGAGGATGTTGGATAGTGGATTTTGGAAAGATTGAATTGTCATTGAATTAAGTTCATGAGTTGTTAAAATTGATTTAATGAAAATTGATTTCACATTTGCTGGGTTCTTGTCAGCAAATGTGTCCCACCGCTGTGGGTAAACTTCGTCCCGGCGTGAAAGGATATCTGGGACAATTCAGTTCTTACCTGGGCGATAGGAAATAGAAAAAGAAAATTCAGACAAAAATTTAGCCCACCTGGCTTGACGCCTGGTTAACACTTTGGAAGACATAAAGTATTTCAAAGAATTATGGTCTGTCAGGATTTGAAAAGGACTATCTAGGCTGAGAAGAAAGAGCACCATTTTTTAAGACAATGAATAATAGCTAAAAGCTCCTTGTCATGAATTTTGTAATTTAATTCTGCTGCAATGAGTTTGTGTGACTCAAAAGCAACAGGATGAAACAATTTTGTTTCAGGATTGAATTGAGAAATGACCCCTGCAATAGCATAATTGCTAGCGTCTGTCTCAACTATTGTCGAAACAGTAAGATCAAAGTGTTGAAGAATTGGAGCTGTGGTAAATGCAGTCTTTAATGCTTCAAATTCCTTTCCTGCTGTAGAAGTAAAAACAAAAGGAATATCTTTTCTAAGAAGAGACGTAAGATTGGAAATAGTTTTAGAGTAATCTTTAATAAATCTTCTATAGAAATTGGCAAAACCCGAAAATCCTTGAAGGGATTTAACGGTTTTGTGCTCAGGCCATTCCAGAAATTTTTGGACCTTTTTGTCATCCATGACTAAACCATCAGTGGACAACTTAAAACCCAAAAAATCAATGGATTTAAGATGGAATTTGCATTTATTGTGCTTGGCGTAGAGACCATGATCTTGAAGGCGATTTAGAACCTGTCGAACATGATGAATATGTTCATCCAGTGTCTTCAAGAAAATTAAAATATCGTCTAAGTAGACGACAACAAATTGTTTGACAACCTCTTGAAAGATGTCATTAACAAAAGTTTGAAAAGTAGATGGTGCGTTACATAATCCAAAAGGCATTACTTAATATTCAAAATTACCAAATCTAGTGCGCATTGCAGTCAGTGGTTCATGACCTTCCGCAATGCAAATAAGATTATACGCTCCTCTAGGATCAATTTTAGATAAGAAATTAGCACCATTAAAAAGGGTAAGAAGCAATGACATAGGAGGAACAGGATATGCATTCTTCTTAGTGACTGTGTTGAGCTTTCTATAGTCAACACACAAACTAAGGTTACCATCCTTTTTCTTTACAAAAAGATCAGGGTAGCTGGTTGGAGATTTACTGGCTCTTATAAAACCTTTGGCTACATTCTCTGCAATGTAGTTTTGAAGAACTTGAGATTCGTCCTTTGACAAAAAATAGACAGGACCTGATGGAGGTACTGGACCTATTAACTCTATTTGATGGTCATAGGGTCAATGAGGTGGTAACTTATTGGCCTTCTGGATTGAGAAAAAATTGAGGAAATCATGATAGATTTCCGGTAGAGTTGATTTAATGGCTTCAACGTTGATTTGGTCGTCCTCATCATCTTTGAGAGAATCTGTCGAGGGAAGACCAGAATTGAAAGAGCATAATTCGACTACTTTGAGTCAATTTAAATCCTCTTCAATTGAAGTGATCAAGCTAGAAGGGTTAGCCAATTGCTCATTTATAGAAAGATCAGATGCTTGCAAGTCATCTGGAAGAGATTCCTCGTCTAGCAGGGCATTGTCAGGCGGGTTGTTTAACTCCCTATTGACCTGCATTGAAGAATTAGAAATATACTTAGTGCGTGGGGTGATCAATCCCCGTGACCAATCAATTTCAGGATTCCAATGCATTAAAAAGTCATGGCCAAGGAGGGTATTGTCCATTCTTGGGGCGTCCAGGACTGATAATTCCCACTCAAAGGGGGGAAAGTTTGAAAAGTTGAAAACCCATAAAACTTTCTTACTTACCCAATTTTTGGGTTCCTCTGATTAGACCAAATAAATTGGAGTTCGATCAATATCTGTGAATTTCAGCTTTAACTTCTCAGAAAAAGATAAACTGACAAAAGAAATTGAAGCTCCAGAGTCTATAAGACAACTGAAGGGGGTATCCTCCTTGAAAAGAATGAATCTCAAGCGGTTTAAGGCAACTCCAGTCCTTAAGACATGGAGGTTTTGTGCACTGGGAGTGATAAGATAGTTTGCTTTGCACACAAGTAAACTATCTACTAGTTTTTTGACCTTGAAATAGTACCTTCTATTTCCTTCAACTTTACACAATCTTCTAGCTTGTGCTTACCCCCACAATACATACATAACCCATTATCTGCTCGCCTCTTCCTCTCAGCTTCTTTAAGTTCCCCTTTTGGATCCAGTACTTTACTGATGTCGCCTGGGGTCAAGCCTTTTGGTCGAGGTTTGTCCTTTCCCTTATTGGGTCTGGATTGAATTGAGGAGGATTGAGTTGTCTGTGGGTGTGAAGAAGGTCCCGATTCAAAATTTAGGCCTTGAGATTTCTTTGTGTATCAACGATGTTGAAGTCATCCTTGGTAAACACAGTTGAGTTTGAGGGTTCAATCCATTAAATCCGTTAAAGTAGTCATCTTCTCACCATAAAGATTTAATTGATCAAGAATCCTCGAAGGAAGTCCCTTTTTGAAATGATACTTGAGGGCAGCATCATTCCAACCTACTTCAGTTTGAATTTCTCTGAAGTTCAAGATATATTCAAAGGCTTTACCATTATCACTCATGCAGAGGAAATCCAATTCAATTTCTGCGTTGTCAGTTTCATTAGGGTCACCAAGCAACGTAAAGAGTTGGTCTTCAAACTTTTCCCAGTCATTAATAAGTAAGTGGTTTTCTGTCGAAGAGAGCATGAGAAGATAAGGTTCGAACCATCTTTCTGCTTTTCAGGCTAGGAATGAAGAAGAATAAACAACCTTTGATCGGCCATTATGGAACAGGAGCTTGCAGGTTTGCAAGAAGGGCCGCAATCTGTCTGGATGTTCTCCATCAAATTTATCAGGCAATTTCATGGAAGGAGTTTTGAATTTAGATCCCTCCAAAGACGTTGGATTGGAAAGAGTTTTCATGAAAAGTATTGTGAAGTCTTCCAGGGAATTAGATGGTACAGGTTTCAAAGGTTGACCAGAAGGGTGAGTAGCAGGGGCGGACGGTGTCTCATGCATCATATCCTTTCCTTCTTCTTCCTCTCTAGAATCATCAAAATCCTGGGGGATGTCTTCTACAGATTGGACTGAATGCCCCCGTTCCCTAAGGTCAAGAGGTTCCAAGGAGTGAGTGCGGGAAACAGGCCGTGTGGCTGTTGGCCTGCCTCTGGCACAAGCCCTAGTAGTAGCGCCTGTAGGAGGAGTGCGTTGAACAGGTGCCATTTAAAGAATTTAAAAAACCTGAAAAAAGGACATAGTAGTACCAAAGAATGAGAACTATGGAGAATTAAATTATACTGTCACTGGATGACCTATGAACAAGGTCGAGGGTGTTCCTGGAAGTGAGATGAGGAGAGTAGTTTAGAAACTTCTTCAAAGAACAGATGAAATGTTTGAGGAAGTGATTCGAAGATGACTCAAAGAAAGATCTACTGCTTCGAGATATGTTAGATAAGAATTCTAATACAATTTAAAGGTAATATTAATATTCTTAAGATCTCACAAAGGGTTGGAAACTCAATAATCAAAGATTTAGTATTTAGAAATTATTACTGAGAAAATAAGGAAAGATACAATAATAATGATTTAACCTGAAGCTTTACCACTATTAAATATATATATGTTTTATAATTTAATTCTAAAGAATGTTGAACCAAAATCCAACCCCTTTTATATCTTTACTCCTCCTTGCATTGACCTCATACCCATCCATCATTCCACACACCACAGACCACCAAAATTACACCCGTTACACCTGGACCCTCTTCACTAACATCCGTTAACCCTTTAATCCTCCACTAACCATCCCGTCCATGCTCACTACCCCTTTTAATAACCCACAGATATTTAATAAACCTTTTAGTGGACTATTACATTGACTATTGCACTGTGTGTCTCTTATTGAGGAAAATACTAAAACACACTATTGAGAGATTGACTAATTTAAATTTAGAGTTTAGACTAGCGCGGTTGAATAGTGAGTACACAAAGGAAAGTCGCAGTTGCTATGTAGAATTGCTTTCTGCGCTTCGAGTATGGATTTAGACCTCTGTATTATTGATTTTATGAGCTGCTTTTGCCTCGAGTTTCATGTGGCGTGTGACACTGAGTTTCATAATAGAAGTAACTAGATATAGATTACTTCAAAGAAATAACTAGTAACTAGAAATTGTGTATAATAGTTAAAAAGTGTCACTGGATGGCCTACACACAAGGTCAAGGGTATTCCTGGGTGAGTGACATTGGCAAATGTGACTGAAGACTACTTTGAAGCACATAGGAATTCTTTGAGGGAGTGATTTGAAGATAAGTCAAAGATAAATTAATATTGCTTTGAGATAAGTTTGAAGTGAATCATAATGTAATTTATAGTAACACTAAATATTCAGGTTAGTCTCACAAAGGGTTGAATCTTTTTAATCAAAAGGGATTTAGGAGTTTTATTAGTTTTGAAAAGAAATTGATTATTAAGAAAGGTAGGAAACAATAATAGCCTTATATAAATTTTACTACTATCACAATGATATTATAATTTCCTTCCAAAGAATGTCAAATCAAATCCACCTCATTATATAACCAACTCCATCTCACATTGAACCCTTTAATAAACCACCCATAATTTATCACTGACTCTTTAATATAACCCACTGATCATTTAACCTTAATCCTTTCCCTACTCAAAAACCTTTAATTACACTTAGACACACAATAGGGGGTATCAATGTTCAGGGATCCGCAATTAGGGATCAGGAATTTTTTTTTCAGGGATCAGACATAATTAATTACGGAAGATTCTTATTCACTAGCTGCAGGGCTAGTGGATAAGGAATCCATGATAATGCATTATCCTGCCTCTTATACCCCAATTTCCTTTTCTAATTCCTGATCCCAAACTCATCTCATCCATGATGGATTTGCAAGAAAGTCACATGACTCATAATTGCTGATGCCATCCTTAAGTCTTTCCTTACTCTATGATACTTAATTTTGGTGGTGAAAACTTAAGTTTTTTTCTATCTGCAAACCCCAACTGCACATTTGGCAGTGAATCCCCACTTCCCTCATCACATAACCCTTCCACCGGCAACAATGAAACACCTCTCTACTAGGAAGCTACTTCACTCAACAATGAATGCTATTACTTTTCTTTTGGTTCTTTACTATAAATCTGACTCTGATTTGGAAGATGCTTTAGATTATATGTGTTTTCTTTCCAAAAAGTGTTACATTATCACCAGGGGGCCAAATCTTTATCATGATCCCCAATATGATCTGGCCTTTATTCTCAACATTCCTCATTTAAACTTTACCCAACTTTTTAGAACTTCTCCTGATTCATTCTTCAAACTTTATAAATTCATCTCCAATCATCCTATCTTTCATAAAAATTCCCATAACAAACAGTGTAATCCTGCCATCCAACTTGCTGTTGCACTATGTTGCTTTGGCTCAAATGGAAATGGTGCTGCTGTAAGACCTTTGGATAATCTCTTTAACATAGGATATGGTATCGTGATATTATAAACCAAGCGCTGTATGATTGCTATCCTTTCCCTCAAGTGTCAAACACTTGCTTGGCAAACTCCAGAACAGCCACTTGAATCCTCTCAAGTAATGCAAGCTGAAGGTTTCCCTGGCTGTGTAGGATTTGTTGATGGCACAACTATACCTTTGAGTCAAAAGCTTGCTCATTATGGCAACCATTATTTTTGTTTCAAAAAAAGGTTTCTTCAAAATCTTCTCCAATTTCTTATCCTTCATAAAATAACTTTTTATCTTCTTTCTAGATACTCTATTGCCATTCAACTTGTATGCGATGTCAATAAAAAATTTATTACTTTTCATAGTGGCTGCCCTGGCTCATGTCACGACTCTTCTGTCTTCCAAAGAATGAGGATTTCTCAAACCTCTGACTCATACATTGACAAATCTCAGTACCTCCTTGCAGACTCAGAATATGCAAGTGGGAAGTACATAATACCTGCTTTCTGTGGTGTAACCTTAGAAAATTACCCCAAAACTAAATTTAATTATTACCTTTCCCAATCAAGAGTACAAATTGAACATGCTATAGGTATTTTAAAGGGACAATTTTCTAGTCTTTGGGAGCTCAGAATCCAATTTCAAAAAAATTGGAGATCAAAACTGCAAATCATTGGATCATGACTTGCATTATACTGCACAATATCCTAGCTGATTTAAAGGATGAGTGGAATGATCTTTATGAAAAAGAGGATCCTGAACCAGCACAAGCTCTCCCCTCCCTTGAATCACAAAACATTCACTCAACCAGCATACGCTCTGTCATTATGCCTATTACTCTCCAACATTTCTCTTCACCACCCTTTTAAATTATTTTTTTTACTCTCCAAATTTCCTCTTTGTGTACTTCATTCACTTGGTTTGGTATTTTGGTTTGTTGCATATTCATTTTTTTTTGGAATTTACGGTGAAGATCTTTTTTTTGGATGGCTCATTGGTTTTCTTTCACCAGCCCAACATGAAATTGCATATTTTCTTAAAATCATATATTTTGTCAGTGATTTTTTTTTTCATTCATCACTCATATCCTTTTCATCCTCTCCTCAAACATCACTCAAATATTTTTGTTACTTTTATTTTCTCAACTCATCTCACCAGGTAAGTCTTTTTTTTTTTCTTGTTTTTTATTTGCTAATCATGAATTTTTTAATTTTGCTTTTTTTTGTTTTTTTTTTTTGTTTTTTTGTAAGTCCTTTTTTTTATTTTCAAGGTTAGACTAACCTTTTTTTTTTCTCTTTTTTCTCTTTTTTTTTTTTTTCTCTCCTTCACCCTCTTTAGCTGCCTCATTTCACCCCTTTTCCTCTCTCTTTACCTTCCTCAAGTCATTCCTTCTCCCCTCTCTTTACCTTCCTCAAGACCCCCTTATTTCACCCTCCTTGCCTGTCCCAAATCCCCCCTTTCCCCCCTCTTTACGTGCCTCATGACCCCCCTTCTCCTCTCTTTAGTTGCCTCATCACCCCCCCTTCCCCTCTCTTTAGGTACCTCAACTCTCCCCCCTTCTCCTCTCTTTACCCGTCTCAAAACCCCCCTTCCCCCCTTTTAGGTCCCCTCCCCCCCTTCCACTCCCCTTTAGCAACCTCTACCCCCCCTCCTTCTTAATGAACAATTGCTAACAATCGTTTGTTAAGAAGGAGGGGGGGTAGAAGTGGCTAAAGGGGAGTGGAAGGGGGGGGGGGGGTTTGGGGCATATAAGGAGGGGTGAAATGGGGGGGTTTTAAGGTAACTAAGGGGGGTAGTTTGGGGGGTTTTTGTGACAATTAAGGAGGGGGAAAAGGGAGGATTTTGAGACAGGCAAGGAGGGGATTTGAGGGTGGTTTTGAGTCAAGGAGGGAGGGATTTTAGAGGTAATTTCAGAGAAAGAAAGGGGGGAAAAGGGGACTGTTATGGGAGTTAAAGAGGGGTTACCTATTTTTTTAAAAAAATACTAAAATGTAATTTTTTTATATATTTTTTTTGGAAGAATTTTAGAAAAAATAACTATTACATTCTGTTAAGGTCTTTCCCTGTAAATTACAAAACAAAAAAGGTTTAGATATTAATTTTTAATTTTTCTTACAAATAATTTTACTGAATTAATTTTTTAAAAAATTTTTTTTGTTCTGATTTTTCTTTTACAGATTTTTATTTTTTATTTTTTATTATTTTGACAGGATTTTCTGTGATGGTTTTTTATAACCAAACTTCAGGTTTTCTTTTGTATTTTTTTTTTGAAATAATTTTTACTGAAAATTTTTAAATTTTTTTTTGTTTTAAATTTTTTTTATTTTTTTTAAAAAGATATTGATTTAAATTTTATTTTAAAAGATATTATTATGTGAGTTTTTTTTTTTAAAAATATGTGTTGAATTTTTTTTTGACATTTAAATTTTTTTCAGATCAAATAAATGCCTTATTCTTCAGATTAACACCTTACTTCTCTATCATCTTCATCTTTATCCCCTTTATCATCTTCATCTTTATTCTCTTTATCATCTTCATCTTTATCATATCTATCATATTCTTCAAAATCAACTTCAATACAATCATCTTCTAAATCATCAAAAAAAATTAATGATAATCAGTCTCATCAGAATAAAAGATATCTGAAAAAAAAATTTCTTCTTCTAAATCATCCAAAAAAATTAAAGATAATCAGTCTCATCAGAAGAAAAGATATCTTAAAAAAATTCTTTGTGAAAATTCTTTTTTTCATATCCAAAACATTTTTTTTTTCATAAAACTAAAGTAGATAAAAAAATCAATATCCAAAAAAATTATCAGAAGATATCAAATATCTAACCAAATTTGGTGATGATTGAGTTGTTGCAGATATCAGTAATACTTATAAGGCTCAAATCATTTTGGAAGTTCATTCATTTGATGGTGTAAAAGATGAATCTTTTAATCAACTATCAGATCTTATCATAACTCTTTATCAAATGGCTTTGGTTCAATTACCTATAAGGAATACAAATTTGTTGGGTGGTTTCATGATTGGATTTGGTTGGAGACCAGGTTTTGTTAAAGGATATTCTCTTGGTATGTCTAATAACTTTTTTTCCATTCTTCATATCATTTCACTTATTTCATTTATATAGGCATATATTCATTGCTCAAGAATATCACTAAAGCTCAAAAAGATGAAGATTTTTGCTTATGGGACACTGTACCTTCCTTTAACTATTTTCTTGCTCTTTGACTCAAAAAGCTCTGTAATAAAGCATTTGAAAAAAATCATGAACTTGCAACCAAAGTTTGAATACTGAATTGGTGTGACTCCAAATGGGAAGATATCAGCCACAAATATCTTTATTTTCTAATGTTATTATCACTCATTCTGGATTTGAAAATAGGATTTATATTGATAGGAATGATGCCAATATTCTTACTTTTGGTATATTCTCATATATCAATCTGATAACTGGCCAAATAATACCATCTCCAGATAAGATCAAAGGACATGGTTTATATTTTCCAGACCACCGGTGAATCATTGATTTTGGTTTGAGAAATGGTATCAACAAAACCAATCGGAATTCTTCTAAGGATAATCATCAAACTACCAAAGCTCCTCCTGGTTTGGAATCCTGTCAAGATTTAACACATTTTGGTTGCTCATTTCAAATCAGTCATAAGTTGATTCAAAGAATCAACAAGGTAAAGAAAGAAGTTAAAGTTAATTGATTCAAAAAAACTTTATCTAGATCCAAAAAGTATGGGGATTAGAGTTGTCATCAAAAATTTTATATTTTTTCATAAATTTTTAATAAATATTTTTTATATATCAATTTTCTTAAGTAAAGTGATGAACCAACAACCTTTGGTTGTATAACATGTAATCATGATAACATTTATTTGTTTCATGGGGTTCCTCTAGCCTATACCTGTTGAAAGTCCCAAACTTTTGTTTCTAGATTTGATCTGCATTTTTGCTTGAGGAATTGTCATTACTTTAAACTAGGGAAATTGATATATATTAGATATTTATTTAATAATTTATGTAATTATATTAAATTTAGATGACTTCCACCCCTTACTTCAATAAAATGCAGGGGGGTGGGTATTGCAAAATTTTCAAATGTAACATGTGAAATTGATGACTTAGAAAAATTTTGGTGATACCCACCCCTTGCTTCAACAAAATGCAGAGGAGAGTATTGCCAATTTTTTAAAACAGATAAAGAAATATTTTGACTTGTAAATATTTTGGTGATACCTGTCCCTTACTTCAATAAAATCCATGGGGGGTTTGCCAAAATTTCTTATAAGACTTGTGAAATTCTTGACATGTAAGAATTTTGGGGATACCAGTAAAATGCAGGGGGTAGTAAAGCAAAAGTTTCATATAAGAATTTCAAGATTCATGACATGAAAGAATTTTGGTGATACCCACTTCTTACTTCAAAAAAATCCAGGGGTGCGGGACTGTCAAATTTTCAAAGGAGACATGAAAATTTTATTTAAAAAAAGAATATTTAGCATTAAAATACGAAAATTCAAGTAATGATTGATAGAGTAATGAAATACAGGAAATTATTGTAAATTTTATGTACAAATAAATATGAACAGTTGAAGTGTGAGAGAAATAAAACAAACTAATCATCCAACAATTTCTTTAAATGTTCAATTTCCTTAACAGATTTATTAGCTTTAACACATTCTATCAAGAAATCTTTCTTTTTGGAATTTTCTTCATGATCAAACTTATATTTCATCTGCTCTAATAGGTTTTGATGTTTAAGTGTTTTCTCCTATTTTTTGATTTTTAAATACCTAGAGTTAACTCAAAGTTCTTCTCCTCCAAATCTTGGGCCCAATCATCCTTCCATAAAGAGAGCTCGTACTTTCTCTCTTCCAAATCTTGTAGCCTATCATCCCTCCTTAAAGAGAGCTCTTATTTCTTCTTTTCAAAGCATAGAGTCTCTTTAGCAATTTCTACTTGTTCTAGAGTGGTAATAAAAATTAATATAAAGTAGAAGAAAAGTAGAGTAAAGAAATAAGAGGTATGGTATCACTTACCAGCATCACGTTTCTCTAAAAATTGTTCCATAGACAAAAAAGGGGTTTGTGATGAAGTATCACTTTTTCGTCTTCTTTTTGAGTGGAAATCTAGACTAAATGAAGCCCTATGCTTCTTGTTCAAGGTCATATTTTCCTCCTCATCATTTCCACTACCTTCAGACTCAGTTGATTGAGGATCCTGGGTTTGTTTGTCAGCCTTTTAAGAAATAAGAAAAAGATAAGTAAATAAAAAATAGAAATGATAAGATAAAAGAAAAAAGAAACAGATATGAGTTAGATTTGGTTGGGTTAGATCACCAATAGGATCTACAGAAAAGCTATCTAGATTTGTCTCATTCAAATGAGGGGAGGCTTGAGTGGAGGAAGAGGATGGGAAAAGATTTGCTTCAACATCATGTTCAGAGATAGGATCTTCTCCATTCAACATGTTTACAGGATTAACATCAGCTTGCTCTCCAAAAATTTCATCCATCTCTTTAAAGTAAGGACATAAAGATTCAAGTTTATTGTCTATGGATTTGATACCCTTAGTTATATCAATGTCAGTAACCCCAAAACCAGTGGAAGATTAAAGAGCTTTTGCCTTCTTGTATTTGGCTCGGTAATTCTTGAAGCTTTCAGACATCTGTTTAGGTAAAAGATCAATCCTTCCCTTGGTCTTATTCAATAATTCAATTGCCATTAAAAGATAGCCATTAACTTTTGATGCTGGGAGCCGTCCTACTTTAGTTGAATACTCAGTACCAAAACAAGAATCATAGTTAGATTTGGTTTTCAGCCAGTTGATAAGAATGAGATGATCATCTTTTTTCAATTGAACGGTATGGTAAGGTAAACTCTTACAGTCACCTTGCTGTAAGCAGAATCCGGAGGAGATATGTGGATTTAGCTGAAAACCCCGTCCTTCCAATAAAAATAACAAAATGGGAGTTCTAAATCACTAAGCTAACCAATCTACTTGAATCTGATTGATAAAATAATGAAACTCTAAAATAATTAACGCTTATTGAGATTTAAAGAAAGTGGCTGTTGATAAAGAAATACTGATAACAACAATTAAGGTGTACCAGTGAAAGATCTGAAAAGATTGACTTTTATGTTTTTATAATAATTTGAATTTTTATGAGACAGCAATAATCAAGTCCCAGAGATGAAGACCTTTCTAAAGATACCCTGTATGAAGTGTTATTTTAATTGTTGAGTAGTATTTCTAAAATGTTATATATAAAATATAAAGTTATAAGGGTATTACAAATTTATTTAATTTGTTGAGTAATAAAAAATGAGACTGTGGTGGTTAATGATTAAGCTGTATGATGTGTCCCCCCTCTCAATTTCGAGTTTGAGAAGCGCTTAAGTATTCCTAGTCACGTGCCTAAGTTTTCCCCTCCAGAGCTCTTCCAGAGTCAATCTGGAGCCGGAACGGAGTCCGTACGGAGTCCGTACGGAGTCAAAGCGGAGTCCGTACAGAGTCCGTCCGGACTTCCGGACTCAATTAGAACCTTAAAACTATAATAAAAAATCTAGAAAAATTACACATAATAGAGCTACTTCCCCTTTACATACCAAACTAATTTTCGTAGTCTGCGCAGCTCTAATTACCCCGTGAAAATTCATCAAAGTTAAGTAATTTTTGAAAACGTAAATATTTCTATAAAACTTTAAAATTCATTTAAAAATATAAGAAAAATAGTAAAAATTCTGGGAAAATTTCCCAAGGTTCTTGAGTGACTTGACTTGATACTTATAAATTTTTCAGACCGTAAAAAATAAGTTTTCTCCGTAAAATAAATTGTATTTGTGTAGGCATTCGCTCGTGACCAATTTCTTCATATTTTAAACTCCAATAAATTAAATAAAACCCTTTTATATATAAAAAATAAAAAATAATAACGCCAATCTTGCATGCCGTAATAACTCCATTTACTTATTTAGGTGCCGTACTAAACTTTAGGCTACCACATCCTCCCTCCAATCGAGAATGTCCCCATTCTTAAAACTTTGCATAAGTGGTTGAACACAATATTCATCTTTAACCTTCAACCACCATCTTCTTTAATCAACTATAAAATTCATCTTCATCAATATGTCTTCCAAAGAACTTGTCGCTCCATGTGAACTCTGCGCTCGATACCAGGTACCTTGTTTAATGTCCAATCCTAATCTTCCTGGCAGGACAGCTCGCGACTTATGCCATTTAAAAAAAGTCAAATGCAACCGGCCAATAGTTCCTTCTAAAACAAACGTATATTTAGGACCAGCAGCTCTCCCTGATCCCTCAACTTCTAAAAAGCGATCCAAAATTCCTGTCTTCTTAAAACAAATAAGATCAAAAACAGCTTCAAAAGTTCAATCTTCATCAATGGATCCCGGCCTAATTTTGCCTTCACAAGATCCTAATCCTATAACGCCAGTACCCCCAACTAACTTTGCTGAGACTATGTTTCCTGGCTCTAAATGTAAGACCCTATTTATCTTACTAAAAAAAAAAAACTTTTAATCAAAATTGACTAAACCTATGACTTAATAACATATTTGAACTTCTAGCTGTCGAAATAACCAACACTGATGATGTTGGTAGAGTGAAGACGGACTATATCAATCATTACCCAAATTTTCATTGCTATCTTTTTCTTGACTTTACTAATGAGTTGAAACGAAAAATGCTGGCCTATTTTCAAGAAACTCCAGCTAATAACCATGAAGACCTCATGAAAAGAAGAATTTTAATGCAAAGCTTTGATAATGATGTTGAACAATTTCAAAGAAATTATCTTTTCTAACAGTATAACTTGATAAAATTTTGTTTTTGCTTGGTCTTATTAAACTTTCAACATAAATGATGTTTTCTTTCTTCTCTGGCTTGATATAACATAAAATAAAATAATATAAATCTTGTGATGATTCCACTACTGAGAGCAAGGTTTGAATCCCTTCAGACTCCCATATACCAGTCTTCCTTCTTGTCACAGCATTGAGAGAGTGGATCTTCCTATGAGCCGAATACTCCTGATTCCAACCTCATAGGGCCCCCCACTGAGCCGAATTCTATGATTCCAATCTCGCCATAAGGTCCTCCAAGCTTCACACCAAAAAAAAATGGCCTAACTATGAGGCACTAAAAAAATCATTCCCTAAAATCCAACTACCATCCTAACTTCTGATTCCTTCATCACAATTTTCAAACTTTGCTATACAGCAAACCCATAAAATACTTTTGCCAGGCTTCCAATAATAATATTAACTTTAGACCATGTTAAAGCGCCACAAATTTCACCTAATTAACCATTATGCTTTCCTTAGCATCATCACCACCTAAAATTTTAACCTCCTAAAGCTATCAGCACCCAATTCCAGAAATAATTGAATAACCAGTTTAGAGTCTTAGTGGACAGTGATAAATTAAAAGATTGAATTGAGTTATCCAAACAAGATTGACATTCCAGTTTAAAGTCTTGGTGGACCAAACATATAATCGATTGCCAGTTTATGGTCTTGGTGGACCAAAGATCGTTTAGGTGCATAAATAACTTGATATATTCCTAAATAAGGCCTAGGCTTGACCAAAGATTGAATAAATTTGATAATCCAGTTTAATGTCATAGTGGACCAAACAATGAATGAACTACCAGTTTAAAGTCATGGTGGACCAAACATTTGATCGATAAGAAATCCAGTTTAAGGTCATGGTGGACCCAACAGCTTGATAACAGTCCAGTTTAAGGTCTTGGTGGACCTAACATTTGATAACACTCCAGTTTAAGGTCTTGGTGGACCTAACATTTGATTGATAAATAAATAAAAAATCCGTCTCCAAAAATATCCATAAAATCTTGAATCATCCTTGAAATTCAGTTTAAAGTCTTGAAGGACTAACAGCTCCAATATAAAATCTTTAATGAAAGTCTTGAAAATTAGCCAGTTT
Source organism: Hemileia vastatrix (assembly GCA_030280995.1). Taxonomy (NCBI): domain Eukaryota; kingdom Fungi; phylum Basidiomycota; class Pucciniomycetes; order Pucciniales; family Zaghouaniaceae; genus Hemileia; species Hemileia vastatrix. The sequence continues at coordinate 45,140,592 of JASXTE010000001.1, forward strand.
AAAGTCTTGGAGGACTAACAGATCCAAAATACGTGTAAAAAAACCTTAAAGAACGTCTTGAACAGTAGCCAGTTTAAAGTCTTGGAGGACTAACAGCTCCAAAATTCGTATAAAAAAAACTTAAAGAACGTCTTGAACAGTAGCCAGTTTAAAGTCTTGGAGGACTAACAGATGTCTTGAAGTAAAATCCCATAGGTATTGAGTTCCCCTAGACCCTGTTTCCTGTATAAACTAAATGAATAAAACTAAAATGAATGAAGACTGAAAAATAAAACTAAGAAATATACTAATTTGGTTTAATTAATTATTTTTATTTTTTTTTATTATTTTATTATTTTATTTTTATTTTATTTTTATTTATTTATTTATTTATTTATTTTTATTTATTTATTTTTTATTTTATTTTATTTTTTAATTTTAATTTTTTAATTTTTTAATTTCTTTATTTTTATTTTATTTTATTTATTTTATTTTTATTTATTTTTTTAATTTTAAATTGTTTTTAATTTAAAATAAAAGATTTTAGAAAAGATAGTTTTGAAATAAAAGTTAAAATTTAATTATTAAAGAAAGATAAACAAATGTGAAAAGAAAGATAAAAAAAGTAATAATAATAAAAAAAGTTCAAAATAAAATTTTTAAAAGATGCCCCCCGGCCATTTGATGAGCCGTACCCTCGACATCATACCCACATCCAAGTGCAACTTGATGTGGTTACACAATTTTAAGAAATTGAAAAGAAAAGAAAATAAATGAAAGTTTTTTAAAAGATAATTTTTATAATGATGATCACTGGGTGGGCTCCCTCCAATTTATAAAAATGATTAGAGACCACCAGTGAGCATCACCTTTACAATAATTCATAATATATATTAAAGAAAAGAAATCACAATCTAACATAAAAAAAATCAAAAACAAAATAAGAAAATCTTGAATCCGGCGTTGAGAGCGGTGTCTCTTGATTCGTTCCAGTTTATAGTCTTAGTGGACTTCCTAAAATTAAAAGACAAAGCCAGGATTCAACTAGAAACAGGGAAAATCTTGGAAACGAACATTATGGGGTAATTGTGTATAGAGCAGCCAGCCCATCAATTACCCCCACACTTGCCAATATTAAATTAAGAAGGTTCCCCTGTGAACACTTCTTCCAATTAATTTTTAAAAATTTTCCAACACTATCTTCACCCATATTTTAAGAATTTTAAGTTTTCGAAAATTTCAAAGAAGGTCTTCTTGCATTTCGTTAAGTTTCATCACAGTTTCGTTGTCCATATACAGTGTAACGATAGTAAAGTATTTTGATAAAAAAAGAAGATAGTTTATCCTCGTTGCGGAGGTATCCATAAAATTTTGTAGATATCATAGTTTAACCTCGTTGCGGAGGTATAAATTTAATAAAAGTCATTAAAATTGTAGTTTATCCTCATTTCGGAGTTGATAAAATTTAAGAAATTTCATAGTTTATCCTCATTGCGGAGGAATCCATAAAGTTTCATTGATATCATAGTTTATCCTCATTGCGGAGGAAGACTTCGGCACTCCTGGTGCCTCTAGGATAGAACCGTTTCACTTGATCGGCTGCTACCCTCTTCTTTAATACTACTCCATCCAACTCTTCTAGCACATATGAACCGCTGGAAACTCGCTCCTTGATTTTATACGGTCCATTCCACCTATCTGCAAACATCTTTCCCCACTGACTTTCCAAACTCCTATTATACACCAGGACCATATCTCCTGGGTTCAAAGGTTTCCTTAATCAATGTGCCAACCGCTCATCCCAATATCTAACTGATTGATTTCCGATCTTCATCATCCGCGAATATGCCTTTTCTAAATATTCTTCTTTCTTTTCTAGCTGCATCATTCTTGCACACAATAATTCTTCTGTAGTTTTGACCGTGTCCCAGTCAACTCCAAGATATGATTCAGCTTCTAAATCAACCGGTAAAACTGCTTTCTGTCCAAAAACAAGTTCATAAGGTGAAAATCCGGTCGTCCTTTTGGCAGTGATTCGATCAGCAAATAAAACTAAAGGTAAATAGTGCCTCCATTTTTCGGCACTTGTCCCACACATTTTAGTTAAAGCATCCTTAATAACTTGATGCCCTCTTTCAACCATGCCTTCAGCTTCAGGATAATATGGGGTTGCTACCCTAACCTTTGATCCAACTTTCAATATGGCCTCTTTAAACTCTGTCCCAAATTCAGGACCTCCATCTACTGTCACCAACTTCATCACCCCATACCTATATACCCAATTATTCAAAAAGAATTCTGCCACATTTTTGGCAGTTAAATTAATAAGAGGCGCTGCCTCTACCCAACCAGATAAATCATCTCTGGCCACAATTAAATATTTATACCGTCCCTCTTTTATATGAACGGCATCTAAACTAACTCTTCCAAAGAGCGTATATTCACCGGTCGCGCGTCCAGGTTCTTTTGGCCTTAAATGACTTCGTCTTTGACATTCTTCGCATGACTGAACCCACTGTTTAACAGCCATCTTCATGCCAGGCCACCAAAATCGATCAGAAATTCTTCTAAACGTTTCTCCAACACCTCTATGCCTGAGATCTTCATGAAGTGATTTCAAAACTAATTCTTGCCCCTTCTGTTGAGTTATAACTACTTGAGGATTTGGATACCTCCTCCTCATTAAACGTCGACCAGATAGGTAAAACATAGATGACTTCCTCTTGATAGCCACCCATTCATCGTCTTCACAATCTTCTGGCCTCTCTAAAGTCATCAAATATTTGACTAACAAAAAATAAAAACCAGTCTGACCCCAGACTTCATCTTGAAAATCGATTAATATAACATCAATAGGGACTTCTCTATCACCAATATCACCTGCACATGAATGAGCCAATAATCGTTGACCCCTAAATAAATCTTTAATTGAGCTATGTCGACGTTTTTTTTTTGAACCTTTGGATCCTTCGTAAACCGTATTCAAAAATACCTCTTTCTCTTTATCCACCTTTTTATTTAAATTCTCTAATTCTCCAACATATACACCATTCCTTAATTTACTACTATCCCACACTACCAATCCATCTTCCTCTACATACACCACATCTTCTTCTACCTCCTCTCTGCCGAATTTATCTACACCTTTTCCAACACCTTTATTAACATAAAAACTATTTTCCAGTTTATCCTCTTGGTGGAGGTCATCATCATCATAATCTAAACACAATAGTCCTGCCAGTTTAGCCTCATGGGGGAGGTATGGAAAGTCTTTAGCTCCTTTAGTGCTGGCTTTGATAATAGGTATATCTTCATCGAACTCTTCTGAGTCTGAATCTTCTTCAGTGGGTGGTCTCCTTGATAAACCATCTGGCATAGTAAAAGTTTTGCCAGGCTTATGAACTAAATCGAACGAAAAATGTTGAATAAAAGCTACCCATCTCGTCATGGGTGCGTTCGGTAAACTTGGGGAATTAATCATCTGGATTAACAATTTCGCATCCACTTGCAACTCAAAATGTTGCCCCCACAAAATATGCTGAAGTTTCTTCAGTATTTTTGCCACACCACATAATTCCAATTTTGGTTGAGAATATCTTGATTCGACCTCAGTAAATACTACAGATTCATACCTAACTGGCCTGATGTAACCAGCTTTATCCATCTGAGACAAAACCGCCCCAGCTGCCACCTGACTTGAATCAACTGCTAAATAAATTCTACCAGCATCTTTTCCATAATCTAACTTGTGCAGGACTAAATCCTTCCCTACAACCTCCTTCAACTTCACAAACGCCTTCTCACACTCTTCATCCCACTCCCAGTCTGCATCCTTTCTCGTTAACCGTCTCAATGGAGCTGCCAATGAAGAAAAGTCCTTGATAAACATTCTAACATATACGCAAACGCCTAAAAACCCTCTAACTTCGGTCGTATTCTTGGGTCTTGGCCAGGACTGAATTTTGTTAACTTTCTTCTTGGACATAATCCTACCCTCTCTACATACCACATGGCCTAATATTTCTAAGGCTGGCGCACAACATGAAAATTTTGAACCTGAAATAGTTAAGCCAGCCTCTTCAATTCGAAACAAGATTCTTTCTAATGTAATTTCAAACTCCCAAATGAATTTGCGTATCCCGGGATTCTCTTCCAACACCTGGTTATCATAGTCGGTTGTTGGTCCCTTAATTCCTCCATCATCTATAAAGATTCCAGCGTATTGTGGAATTTCATCTTGAAGGATCCAAGCCATCTGAGCTTGATAAACTGCAACCGAATTTGTTGCTCCTTGAGGTAATCTTGTTAACTGTAAACGTCCAAGTGGCGTATCAAATGTAGTGAGAGGCCTTGAGTCCAGATGTAACTCTCTCTCATCATATCCACCCATAATATCTCCCAAACCATAGCACACTCTCCCTGCAAACGCTTCAACAAACGCCTCAGCACTAGGTGGTATCCCAGCATCCTTTATTGTAACCCTATTTAATTCCCTAAGATCATGAACAACTCTAAGCTTGCCATTCGGTTTCTTGATACAAAATACAGGACTAGAATAACTTGACGTTGATTGCTCATACAGTCCAGTGCGTATCCGTTCTCTGACAACTTCAATATAGGCTTCTTTTAATGCAGCCGGAATAGGAATCGGTTTCTGCTGCCACGGTTCATGACATACCACAGGAATCTTGTAAGGCTCCCCATAGGAATGCTTCAACACACCCCTCTCCTCTTCTACAAAAGCAATGGCCTTCTCTCGCTTGACCATCACATCCAACAACAACTTCTTCTCTTCTCCATACAACCAACCATCAGGTCCAAAATTAACAACACCCAGTCTCTCAAAAGTGATTCTTGACGTCTCAGAAAATTCAGGCGGATTCTTTACCAAGGGACTTTCATAAGGATCTCTTGATATCCTTGGTCTTCTCAAAGGTGGATTTAATTCAGCAGGTAGCGGTTCATTAATAGGTCGAACTTTATTTGCTACTTTCTTATATTTGGCTGCGTCCACATCTAAATTATCTTGAGGTAAAACATTTTCTTTTGTATCGCCATAAAAACTTTCATCAAATGAATCTTCTTCATCGCCAGAATCAGAATAAGAAAAATTAGAAAAATATTTTATTTCATTTTTAAATTTTACCCTTTTCTCCTTTCCCTCGTCTAGTTTATAAACAGATTTTCCAACACCTTTGCTTCCCTTATCCAACAGTAAACCACCCGTAAAGAAAGTTTGCAGTTTAACCTCTTGCTGGAGGACCGGAATTGAATTTTCACAAAAATTATTTTTTTGTGTTTTAATTATACCAAGATTTTTTATTTGATTTTGATGAGAAAATTGCAGTTTACCCTCTTGCTGGAGGTCCGGAATAACATTTTCACATAAATTATTTTTTTGTGTTTTAATTATACTGAGATTTTTAATCGGATTTTGATGTGATATTTGCAGTTTAACCTCTTGCTGGAGGTCCGGAATAACATTTTCACATAAATTATTTTTTTGTGTTTTAATTATACCAAGATTTTTAATCGGATTTTGATGTGATATTTGCAGTTTACCCTCTTGCTGGAGGTCCGTGATAGAAGGAGATAATTGCAGTTTAACCTCTTGCTGGAGGCCCATAATAGAATTTTCACAAAAATTATTTTTTTGTGTTTTAATTATACCGAGATTTTTTATTGAGTTTTGACGAGTTAATTGCAGTTTACCCTCTTGCTGGAGGTCATAAAACATACCCTTCCAATTTTTATCCAACCTAATTTGGCCCATTTTGCCTTTTTTACCATTTTTAAATTTAATAGAAAAATAGGGTAAATCCAATAAACATATAGAAAAGTCCAAAAAGTATTTGCACTCCAAAGTAATATTAACAGAAAATAATTGAGAATCCACTTGAATTATCTCCAAGTGAGCTGACCTATTGCAATCCGGGATCTCATCCTGAGGAGAGATTACAACATTTGAGCGATCAGCCCCTGCTACCCCAAAAAATGAGGGCTTTCATCCCTTTCCAACAAACATAATTCACCAGAAGCCATCCGTTTTATATGCCGCTTCTTGGTGCAAGAACAACACTGGCACAGAGTAGTAATCCCTGGCCGTGTTTCCCAACCTTCATCTCCAGGAGGCGCTAACCGCATATGTAACCTCCGCATATCTTCACCAGTGATCTCCAAACTAATCCCCATGCCAGCTTGATACCCTATCCTGGCCTCAAAATCTATCAAAAAAGGACCACCAAGAACAGTTTTGACTGCTCCTCTGGCCACATAAAAGTGAACCTTTCCAACAGATCCACCAATGCCTAACCTGACATGCTCAGCTGTACCCATCAGCTCTGTTGCATGCCCTCCAATACCTCTGAGGTTTCCCCCAGTTCCACTTTTAATTGGCAAGCCTATACTCGTCGCTTGCTCCAATGAAATTAAATTTATTTGAGACCCTGAATCGACCAAGGCCTTTACTTCTTTACCATTAAGAGTTACCACCAGGTAACCCAGGGGAGCGGAAAAATGTGTATCTACATCTTCCCCAAACTTTTCAGCATTTTCACAAATATATTCCACCTCTCCAGTGGAAACCCGACGCCTCGTCAAATGCTTCTTTTGCTTTTCAGCAAGCGCCGGACTAATCGTAAATAACTCCCCCAAAGATAAGGGAATCTGCAGTTGATTCACCCTATTCAAAACTGCGTCCATCGCATTAGCTTGACCAGAAACTACTGGCCGCTCATACTGGACCTTTGATTTAACAACCTTGGCCCTGGGTACCTCTTGAGGTCCAACCGAGCCATCTTCACCCCCCATAATAACATCTTCACTTTCTATAACCCTAACTCCGTCACCAGCTTCTTGCACTAATCCTGATCCATCGCTAGTCCTTCTTACTCCCTCCATTGGGATGGGACCGCTAAAACTTGGTCTGGGTAGAGACGCCAACGGTACGTCCTCCTCAGAATCCGAATCATCCTCTGGCATAGGCTCACCATTTAAATCAAACTTGCCATAACTAGGGGGCCCCATATCAGCAATCCCCTTCTGCATTTTATATAATTCCTCCTTAGAGTAAGGGTTCAATTTGTTGGCGGCAGTTTGAGCACTAGAATTCTTGACTTAGAGTAAGGGTTCACTTTGTTATTGGCCTTGCCAGGATTAGCCCTCAATTGGCTATGAATGCTACTTTTCGCCTTAGTAGCAGCTGCTCTTCTAGAAGCATTAACATCGTATTCGCCAGCCATACAGCTGCCCTCCACCTGGGCAACCGTCGCCAGCTCTAAACCACCAAAAGAAGTAGAAAATGTGGCTTTACTGACCTCTTTCTCCTTGCCCTTGTCAGCTTTACCACCATTACCATTACCATTTTTGCCACTCTTGGCATTAACATCTTCATCCGTCACCTCTTCAAATCTGGCTCTCCTTTCAGCCTTAAACTTCTTCTGACCGAATCAGAAGGAGACTGTCCATCACTGGGCTTGATGAACGAACCATCAGGAAATTTATAAACTTTACCATCAAATAAAACTCGCCCAGCATCCATATCCTTATCAAGAGCAAAACAAACTGTTGCTCTGTGACCCCTCCTATTACAATAGGAGCACACCTTTGGCTCATCATAGCCACCTCTATATCCATTACTACCACCATTCCCACCATTTCTCCCATTGCCTGGGAAGCGGTTACCGTTGTTATTGCCATTATAATTTCGACGTTCATAACCTCTAGACTGATAAGAAGTCGACGTCGACGAAGAAGCAATTGGGGCCTTGTTGGCCTTCTGGGTTTCTTGAACAAATATTTTTAATTGTTTAGTTAAATCGGCCAGGTTATCGACCATCTTATTATCTACATTACCCTCAACTTTAGCAGCAGGTAATCCCATTTGAGCCTTCTTGGCCTCCTGGGCTTTGACCATAATATCGTTGTTTTTGGCCAAAACTTCGCTAACCTTGCTAACATATTGAGTGCATGACTCTTGATATTTGTCCAACGCTAATAACTTTAGATGGGCTTGAATGTTCTCTTTTATAACCTCCAGAGCCGGCAGTTTCTGCTCACCATTAGGCAGTTCCTTCATCAAATCTTTTCTTGAAAGATCCTTCAAGACGTCCATACAAATATCCCTGCTGCATGCTGTCCAAAACAAATCTTTTGCTTGGTTCTCATGCACTAACTTGTCAACCAGTATGAGATATTCCACCACTTCATCAAACTGAACACAGAGCTTTTTGAAGTCAGCCATAGAAGAAACACCACCTTTTGCTTGCCAGTCTCCAACAATTTTATTGAGGTCCATCATAGTAAACCTAACACCCCATCTATCAACCATAGCTTTAGAAAGCTTAACCCAATCCTTGTCCTTGAATGCCTGCATAGCAATAACCTCTTTTTCCACCTCCCTATCGGCAATAAAAAATCTAACTTGCTTCACCATATCCACATGAGAAGCACCATCAACAGCAGCAGCAGCTTCATACCTGCTAATGAACCATTTAACCTCCTCCCCATCAAACTTTGGGCCATCCCAAGAAACAATTCTAACTGAGGGAGTAAGAGGGTTAGAAGATCCAGAAGCAACAGCAGAAGAAGACATCTCAATAAGTAATGAAAAGCGTTAACAATCGATAAAATAACAAGCCTCTTGCAGGCCAATAACAAAAATCCAATTAGAGTTCCAGAAAATAAGCCTCTTGCAGGCTAAGAACGTTCTTGATCCAAGTAAGTCTTTAAAGAAAGCTAGAGAAATCAAACCCCACGTTGGGCGCCAACTATGGTAAGGTAAACTCTTACAGTCGCCTTGCTGTAAGCAGAATCCGGAGGAGATATGTGGATTTAGCTGAAAACCCCGTCCTTCCAATAAAAATAACAAAATGGGAATTCTAAATCACTAAGCTAACCAATCTACTTGAATCTGATTGATAAAATAATGAAACTCTAAAATAATTAACGCTTATTGAGATTTAAAGAAAGTGGCTGTTGATAAAGAAATACTGATAACAACAATTAAGGTGTACCAGTGAAAGATCTGAAAAGATTGACTTTTATGTTTTTATAATAATTTGAATTTTTATGAGACAGCAATAATCAAGTCCCAGAGAGGAAGACCTTTCTAAAGATACCCTGTATGAAGTGTTATTTTAATTGTTGAGTAGTATTTCTAAAATGTTATATATAAAATATAAAGTTATAAGGGTATTACAAATTTATTTAATTTGTTGAGTAATAAAAAATGAGACTGTGGTGGTTAATGATTAAGCTGTATGATGTGTCCCCCCTCTCAATTTCGAGTTTGAGAAGCGCTTAAGTATTCCTAGTCACGTGCCTAAGTTTTCCCCTCCAGAGCTCTTCCAGAGTCAATCTGGAGCCGGAACGGAGTCCGTACGGAGTCCGTACGGAGTCAAAGCGGAGTCCGTACAGAGTCCGTCCGGACTTCCGGACTCAATTAGAACCTTAAAACTATAATAAAAATTCTAGAAAAATTACACATAATAGAGCTACTTCCCCTTTACACACCAAACTAATTTTCGTAGTCTGCGCAGCTCTAAATACCCCGTGAAAATTCATCAAAGTTAAGTAATTTTTGAAAACGTAAATATTTCTATAAAACTTTAAAATTCATTTAAAAATATAAGAAAAATAGTAAAAATTCTGGGAAAATTTCCCAAGGTTCTTGAGTGACTTGAATTGATACTTATAAATTTTTCAGACCGTAAAAAATAAGTTTTCTCCGTAAAATAAATTGTATTTGTGTAGGCATTCGCTCGTGACCAATTTCTTCATATTTTAAACTCCAATAAATTAAATAAAACCCTTTTATATATAAAAAATAAAAAATAATAACGCCAATCTTGCATGCCGTAATAACTCCATTTACTTATTTAGGTGCCGTACTAAACTTTAGGCTACCACAACGGTCTTACGTTTCTCAGCTGAGCGGGGTAAGAGGGAGTAGTGGGATTTGAAGAACAACTGGGTGATGGCTGCCTTTGAGAAGATCTAGGACCACGAGGCATGTTAAAATATAAATGAAGATGAAAAGGAGCAGAAACAAGCAGATGAGATGGTGAGGGGTTCTGAGCGGATAGAATGGACAGGATGGGACGAGAATGTGAGTGTTCAGCAAGGTAGAAGCCATATTCAGAGAGTAGTCCAAGATGTGGTTATGGCAGAAAGTAGGTCAAGATGTGGTTATGACAGAAAGTTGTCCAAGATGTGGTTATGAAAAATTGAGTCAAAAAATGTCGGATAAGAGGTGAACATTGACACATTGTAGACAATCCTATAGTACTAGCTATAGGCCTTGACCAAGGGAGTTGGAGAAAAACCAAAGATAAAATCCCCTGTCCCTTTAGAAAAATAGAGTGAGATTTACTTACTAAAGTAAGTTGGTTCCTGTTTTGCTAAAGCCCCTTATCAACACACTTGACTGCTTGATGAGCCAAGAAAGTAGTCCCCAGATAGACTACCAGACCAAAGAACTGAAATGTAGAACAATGTCCACACCAGAGACAGAAAAGATACTTGATGTAGGCTGCAAATCCACACCAGAGACAGCAATAATACTTGCTATAGCTTGCAAGACTATAACAGAGAAAACAGTTGCCAAAGTTAAGTTAAATGAAGAACTCACTTGCATCAAACACAGCCAAATTGTGGCCAGAAAACAGTGAAAACTGAGTGAGGAACAATGATATCACCTCCAGATGGTTGTATGATAATTAAGGTTGCCCCAAACTGTCTTATTCACTATGTACACACAGACCAATATCTAAGAGCCCATGCGCACCCACCAAATTGAATAAAAAACCCTGCTGAAGCGCTCCCCAACCTTCTAAAACAGAGGTGGGTGGGCCACCCAACGTCGGAGGTGCTGGCTGAAGCGGCCCGGCCTCCCTAAAGCCAGAAAACCAATAAAAACCACTAATCTACTTAGAAAAATTAGCTACAACTACTAAAACCTTTAAAAAACGGAATTTCACTATAAAAACATTGAGTTATGAAATATAGAGAAAAATTAGCTCTATCAAATGGTACTAAGCACTTAACCCTAAGACTTAAGGTTAGCCCGTAAAACACGAAAAACAAAATTAAACAGCAATCTTTTATAAATGAAAAATGAGGAAATGACCCCTTAAAACTCAGAATATGAAAAATGTCTAAAAGACATAAAATATAAAGAAAAACCAGGGCTATCCAATGATAGTAGCCACATACTCGCAGACCCAATATCCACAGAATAAAACCAGAAAAATACCACATTCCTTAACAGATGTCAATTAAGACATGCACAAACAGCGCCAAATCACACAACAAAGGCCCCTGCCAATGTTGGAAGACCACATCCTCCCTCCAATTGAGAATTTCCACATTCTTTCTTCATCCAACCACCATGTTTAACCTCCTTTCCAAATCTGCCTCTGAAATGGGCCCCTGCCAATACTGCATCAACAATAATTTAATCTGCGCCATAACACTACCTGTTCATCCATACAGAACGCCCTGTGATGTCTGCCACTCCAGAAAGAAGACCTGCCACAGACCTGGTCCACTTTCTTCCACAACAGATTCATCTCCGCCTCAACCTGGTCCTTCTTCTGCCAGCACCAAAAGATCTAGGCCATCCATCCTGATACCCAGATTAATCAAAAAGCTCCACCCTTCCCAGAAGAGTGCCACAACCCATTAAACAACTATTCCCCCCATCCCTGGTCCATCTGATGGTAAAGAACATTCATTCATTCCTTCAACTTTAAAACTAATAACTTCTCAGTTCCTTCCTCTTCTGATAGTGATGATAACAATGTAGGATCCATTGCACCACCAACACTAACGCACTTTCCCACTATCAAGGCCAAGTTCCAACAACACACATCTCAACAGAAACAACTTCTGCTTCACTATTTCCAATCCACTCCTGCTGGAGATCCACAGGACATTGAGAACAGAAGACACCTCATTCACCAGTTCAAGGCTAATTCTGAACACTTCATTTCATCTCTTGATTCCCTCTGTAATTCCACTAGTACTTGAGTTTGATCCAGAAAAGAAAAATTGACCACACCCTCCATAGGATGTAACCACAAACAACCCTCAGTTTTAAGTCTTGGGGGACCATCCTCATTTTATAGTCTTGGGGGACTCAAGAACCCTCAGTTTAAAGTCTTGGGGGACTCAAAAACCTAAATCATAAACCCAGAACCAGAGATCAACCACATTAAGACACAGACAAAAAAACTAACATTCTGGGGTAATTGTGAATAGAGCATCCAGCCCATCAATTACCCCCAAACTTGCCTTTGCTAAATTCGGAGGCTCCCCCTGTGGATACCCTCCACCAATCTTTCAAAACCAACACCAACAACAAAACCTGTTCCTCAGTTTATAGTCTTGGGGGACTAAACTAACAACAATCCTCAGTTTATAGTCTTGGGGGACTAACACAGTGTTCAGTTTAAAGTCTTGACGGACTAGTCTTGATAAAATCTTGAAACCAGCCAGTTTAAAGTCTTGGAGGACTAACGGAAACCAGATTTCAGTTTAAAGTCTTGATGGACTGACCTTGATACTATAGATTTTTCAGTTTAGAGTCTTGATGGCTTGATGGAATTTTGCATAAAATAGATGCAGCCAATTTCATACAGAACACCTCTACAGCCAGCCTGCTGAACTTCCACCTTCACTTCATCATCTACCCATCACTGACAAAAAATCTCCTCCTATCCCTTTCCATCATCTTTTCTCACCACAGATCATGGCTGGATCTCCTGATGTTAACCCTTCTACTCTTCCTTGCTTCACTGCTCCCAAAGACTATGCCTGCAAACAGTGCATCCACATGTGCAGACCTTGCACATTCACTCTTCCAACTCCTGAAGCCAAATTCTACAACAGGGCTTGCGATTCTTGCTACTCCAAAAAGAAAAAATGTGACAGAGATGCCAACTACCTTATTCCTCCTCCTTCACCTTCTCATAAATACATCTCCAGATCTTGGTCCTTCCTCTTCCTCTTTATCTTCAGCACCTTCCATTAGATCCAGAAGCTCAGCTTCCAGAACTCTTCCCAAAAGACCAGCCTTAGCTTCCCAAGAAACTGCTTTTATCTCTGCCCAATTAGCTCCAAAAGCTTCAAGATCAGCTCCCAGGCTTCTAGACTGCGTCCAGACGGCCCACCCACTTCACTAGACAGTGAAAATCAGGCTCAAAACCTCCAAAAACAACCAGAAAACATCCAAAGTCAATCAATCAACAAAAACAACTCTACGTAATCACCTCCCACTGCTCCCAGAGCAATGCAGCCAACCCTTCCAAGGTCCAAAAACTCCAAATTTTCCCAAACTTCTAGGAGACCTTCCAGAGGACCCCAAGAAGAAACCAGAGCACCCAACACTGCACCCAAGCAACAACTTTGTCCCCAGCTAAGACAACAAAACTACACCTCTCCTCTGTCAGCCAACTATTCTTCTGACAGTTCCATACCTTCAAAAGCCCTATCCAGAAGAGATCAATCCGCTTCCAAATCACACTCTCCTGCTACATCTTTTAACAACCCTGGTACTCCATCACCTGCACCTCCTCCAGCTGAATCCAACAGAAATAACAACCACAACAAGAAAAACAATCCCACTGCTCCAACTAGGCCCCAGGAACATCAGCCTCCTAGTTCACCTTCTCAAAATCTTTCAGAGGAAGACCAAGAGAATCCATATCTTTCCCTGGTTGATCCACCCACTATGACCATTCCAGAATCTTCAGAGATCCAAATTCCGGCTGCTTACAAATTTGATGAGCTTCCAATCTGTAAGTACCAAATTAATTCATCCCATTTCTTCAACAAAAATAATTACTGATCCAATTCTTCTTGTCTAGTTGGCACCCCTTCTCCTGAATCTACTATTGGAGTTGGCCAACCTCTAGAAAATTCTTTGACCTTGGATTACAGAGACATGAAAAAACACCTAAGCACCATGTGTTCCAACATGCTAAAAGCCTTTTCCCTCCATGGACCTTTTAATGAATTTGAAAAATCCCTCAGAAAGCACCTGTTGGACGACCACTGGAAAATGTCTAGGATCATTAAGCACACCTTCCAGCACTCCATTCCTGCCACTTCTTCTTCCTCCTCTGAACTTCCCTCTAATCCAATTCCTGCCCATTACAATCCATATAAACTCTCCAGCAGGATGCACTTCAAAGAACAGAGTGCTTCCCACAATCCTAACAAAAAACAAAAATGACATCACAATCCGGACCAGCCTCCAGAAGCTTCATCATCCATAAAATGAGCTCCTGCAAAAAGATTATAAACATAATAATAATATAAAACAATTAATAAAAATAATTTCAGAGTTTAGTCATTCAAAGGTCCATGGAGGGCAAAGGCTTTTAGCATGTTGGAACACATGGTGCTTAGGTGTTTTTTCATGTCTCCGTAATCCAGGGTCAAAGAAGTTTCTAGAGGTTGGACAACTCCAATAGTAGATTCAGGAGGAGGGGTGCCAACTAGACAAGAAGAATTGGATCAGTAATTATTTTTGTTAAAGAAATGGGATGAATTAATTTGGTGCTTACAGATTGGAAGCTCATCAAATTTGTAAGCAGCCGGAATTGGGATCTCTGAAGATTCTGGAATGGTCATAGTGGGTGGATCAACCAGGGAAAGATATGGATTCTCTTGGTCTTCCTCTGAAAGATTTTGAGAAGGTGAACTAGGAGGCTTATGTTCCTGGGGCCTAGTTGGAGCAGTGGGATTGTTTTTCTTGTTGTGGTTGTTATTTCTGTTGGATTCAGCTGGAGGAGGTGCTGGTGATGGAGTACCAGGGTTGTTAAAAGATGTAGCAGGAGAGTGTGATTTGGAAGCGGATTGATCTCTTCTGGATAGGGCTTTTGAAGGTATGGAACTTTCAGAAGAATAGTTGGCTGACAGAGGAGAGGTGTAGTTTTGTTGTCTTAGCTGGGGACGAAGTTGTTGCTTGGGTGCAGTGTTGGGTGCTCTGGTTTCTTCTTGGGGTCCTCTGGAAGGTCTCCTAGAAGTTTGGGAAAATTTTGAGTTTTTGGACCTTGGAAGGGTTGGCTGCATTACTCTGGAAGAAGTGGGAGGTGATTGCGTAGAGTTGTTTTTGTTGATTGATTGACTTTGGATGTTTTCCGGTTATTTTGGAGGTTTTGAGCCTGATTTTCACTGTCTTGTGAGGTGGGTGGGCCGTCTGGATGCAGTCTAGAAGCCTGGGAGCTGATCTTGAAGCTTTTGGAGCTAATTTGGCAGAGATAAAAGCAGTTTCTTGGGAAGCTAAGGCTGGTCTTTTGGGAAGAGTTCTGGAAGCTGAGCTTCTGGATCTAATGGAAGGTGCTGAAGATAAAGAGGAAGAGGAAGGACCAAGATCTGGAGATGTATTTATGAGAAGGTGAAGGAGGAGGAATAAGGTAGTTGGCATCTCTGTCACATTTTTTCTTTTTGGAGTAGCAAGAATCGCAAGCCCTGTTGTAGAATTTGGCTTCAGGAGTTGGAAGAGTGAATGTGCAAGGTCTGCACATGTGGATGCACTGTTTGCAGGCATAGTCTTTGGGAGCAGTGAAGCAAGGAAGAGTAGAAGGGTTAACATCAGGAGATCCAGCCATGATCTGTGGTGAGAAAAGATGATGGAAAGGGATAGGAGGAGATTTTTTGTCAGTGATGGGTAGATGATGAAGTGAAGGTGGAAGTTCAGCAGGCTGGCTGTAGAGGTGTTCTGTATGAAATTGGCTGCATCTATTTTATGCAAAATACCATCAAGCCATCAAGACTCTAAACTGAAAAATCTATAGTATCAAGGTCAGTCCATCAAGACTTTAAACTGAAATCTGGTTTCTGTTAGTCCTCCAAGACTTTAAACTGGCTGGTTTCAAGATTTTATCAAGACTAGTCCGTCAAGACTTTAAACTGAACACTGTGTTAGTCCCCCAAGACTATAAACTGAGGATTGTTGTTAGTTTAGTCCCCCAAGACTATAAACTGAGGAACAGGTTTTGTTGTTGGTGTTGGTTTTGAAAGATTGGTGGAGGGTATCCACAGGGGGAGCCTCCGAATTTAGCAAAGGCAAGTTTGGGGGTAATTGATGGGCTGGATGCTCTATTCACAATTACCCCAGAATGTTAGTTTTTTTCTCTGTGTCTTAATGTGGTTGATCTCTGGTTCTGGGTTTATGATTTAGGTTTTTGAGTCCCCCAAGACTTTAAACTGAGGGTTTTTGAGTCCCCCAAGACTATAAAATGAGGATGGTCCCCCAAGACTTAAAACTGAGGGTTGTTTGTGGTTACATCCTATGGAGGGTGTGGTCAATTTTTCTTTTCTGAATCAAACTCAAGTACTAGTGGAATTACAGAGGGAATCAAGAGATGAAATGAAGTGTTCAGAATTAGCCTTGAACTGGTGAATGAGGTGTCTTCTGTTCTCAATGTCCAGTGGATCTCTAGCAGGAGTGGATTGGAAATAGTGAAGCAGAAGTTGTTTCTGTTGAGATGTGTGTTGTTGGAACTTGGCCTTGATAGTGGGAAAGTGCGTTGGTGTTGGTGGTGCAATGGATCCTACATTGTTATCATCACTATCAGAAGAGGAAGGAACTGAGAAGTTATCAGTTTTAAAGTTGAAGGAAGGAATGAATGTTCTTTACCATCAGATGGACCAGGGATGTGGGGAATAGTTGTTTAATGGGTTGTGGCACTCTTCTGGGAAGGGTGGAGCTTTTTGATTAATCTGGGTATCAGGATGGATGGCCTAGATCTTTTGGTGCTGGCAGAAGAAGGACCAGGTTGAGGCGGAGATGAATCTGTTGTGGAAGAAAGTGGACCAGGGCTGTGGCAGGTCTTCTTTCTGGAGTGGCAGACATCACAGGGCGTTCTGTATGGATGAACAGGTAGTGTTATGGCGCAGATTAAATTATTGTTGATGCAGTATTGGCAGGGGCCCATTTCAGAGGCAGATTTGGAAAGGAGGTTAAACATGGTGGTTGGATGAAGAAAGAATGTGGAAATTCTCAATTGGAGGGAGGATGTGGTCTTCCAACATTGGCAGGGGCCTTTGTTGTGTGATTTGGCGCTGTTTGTGCATGTCTTAATTGACATCTGTTAAGGAATGTGGTATTTTTCTGGTTTTATTCTGTGGATATTGGGTCTGCGAGTATGTGGCTACTATCATTGGATAGCCCTGGTTTTTCTCTATATTTTATGTCTTTTAGACATTTTTCATATTCTGAGTTTTAAGGGGTCATTTCCTCATTTTTCATTTATAAAAGATTGCTGTTTAATTTTGTTTTTCGTGTTTTACGGGCTAACCTTAAGTCTTAGGGTTAAGTGCTTAGTACCATTTGATAGAGCTAATTTTTCTCAATATTTCATAACTCAATGTTTTTATAGTGAAATTCCGTGTTTTAAAGGTTTTAGTAGTTGTAGCTAATTTTTCTAAGTAGATTAGTGGTTTTTATTGGTTTTCTGGCTTTAGGGAGGCCGGGCCGCTTCAGCCGGCATCTCTGACGTCGGGCGGCCCGCCCGCCTCTGTTTTAAGAGGTTGGGGAGTGCTCCAGGAGGGTTTTTATGCAATCTGGAAGGTACAGGCGCCAGATTGGTGGGTGCGCATGGGCTCTTAGTTAGTGGTCAGTGTGTACATAGTGAATAAGACAGTTTGGGGCAACCTTAATCATCATACAACCATCCAGAGGTGATCTCATTGTTCCTCACTCAGTTTTCGCTGTTTTCTGGCCACAATTGGCTGTGTTTGTTGCAAGTAAGTTCTTCATTTAACTTAACTTTGGCAACTGTTTTCTCTGTTATAGTCTTGCAAGCTATAGCAAGTATTGTTGCTGTCTCTGGTGTGGATTTGCAGCCTACATCAAGTATCTTTGCTGTCTCTGGTGTGGACTTTGTTCTACATTTCAGTTCTTTGGTCTGGTAGTCTATCTGGTGACTACTTTCTTGGCTCATCAAGCAGTCAAGTGTGTTTAAAAGGGGTCTTTAGCAAAACAGGAACCAACTTACTTTAGCAATTAAATCTCACTCTATTTTTCTAAAGGGACAGGGGATTTTATCTCTGGTTTTTCTCCAACTCCCTTGGTCAAGGCCTATAGCTAGTACTATAGGATTGTCTACATTTCTGGCGCCCAACGTGGGGTAGAACTTGCTAGTTCTTTGGAATCTCTGTTTGCTTTGGTTGGCTCTTTTTGGTGTTTTGGACTGGAGGAATGGCTTCTGGTTCCTCTATTCCTGTGGTGACTGTCAGTGGGGGGGATGGTCCTCCTTCTGTGATGGTTAGGGAGTGTGTGGAAATTAAAACTTGGGATGGTACCAAGTTTAATGGGGAGGATGTCAAGTGGTTTCTAGAGAAGTATGAAACTGCTGCTGGAGTGGATGGTGCTTCCTACCTGGACATGGTGAAGCAGATTATCTTCTTCATTGGTGATAGGTTAGTGGAGAAGGAGATTGTGGCCATGTCTGGCTACAAGAAGAGGGATTGAAAATTGTTGTGTAGGGAGATGGTGGATAGATGGGGTGTCAGGTTCACTATGGTGGATCTGAACAAGGTTGTCAGTGAATGGCAATCTTATGGTGGTGTTGGTAACTTACATAGTTACAGGAAGTTTCTGCTACAGTTTGATCCTGTGGTGGAATATTTGGTGGAAGTGGAGGAGCTGGCGCATGAAAATGCTGCCAAAGATGTTTTTTGGTCTGCCCTGGCTAGAGATGTCAGGATGGATGTGTTGAAGGAGTTGTCATTAAAGGAATTGATGAAAACTCTTTCTAATGGGGACCAGAAGTTGCCTGCCTTGGATAAGGTGAAGGAGGCTGTTGAGGCCCATTTGAATTTATTGGCTGTGGACACCTATCAGGAGGGGTGTGCCAAGTATGTCAGCAAAGTCAGTGAGGCTTTGGCTGAAGAGGAAGTTAGGGAGAAGAAGGAGGAGAAAAATTTGGTGCAGGTTCCCAAACAGGAGAGGGACCCAATGGTGGAGCAGCTGGCTGATCTGACAAAACAGCTGCAAATTCTTGTCCAGGAGGCCAAGAAGGTTAATAAGGCACCTTCTCAGCCAAGAGATTTTGAAAGAAAGGCTGGTAGGAGTAATCCTTGGGTTTGCTCTTATTGCAGTAGGAGAGGGCACAGGTCCAATGATTGTTGGGCACTGAACAGAGATGTGTCTGAAGGAAAAGTGGAGTTTGATGGCAGGGTTTTTAAGTTCCCTGACGGTTCTTTTGTGAAGCCCAGTGAGGGGCAGGCTCCTGTTGATTTGGTCAGGAGAAGGGGTGGTCTCAATCAAAGGAGGCCAAGGTTTTAGGAGATTCCTGATCAGGGGAAGTCTTCTGTTAAGGTAGATGAGGACGTCAAGGGAAAGGGGAAGGAGGTCAATAAGGTCTCTTTTTCTACTTCCTTTGGTGGTTTGGAGTTGTATTCTTTTGGTGGACAGTCAAGTGGTGAATGCTTGGCTGGTGTTTATGATGTGGAAGCAGGGAAGGTTGGTAGGCCTAAGAGCAGTTCTCAGGCCCAACCAAAGCCAAATGCTTCAAAGGGTGATCCTAAGCTGAGTGCAGCTAGGAAGAGGTACAGCAAAGAGGAGCTGTACAAGATGCAGAAGCGTATGGCTGACATGGGCCCCCCTAGTTTTAGTGCATTGGACCTGAATGGTGAGCCAATGCCAATGGAGGTGGATTCTGACTCCGAGGAGGATGTCCCTTTGGCTTCATTGCCAAAGCCTGTTGGAGTCAGAGGTTCTGGTGAGGGATCTGGTTTGGTTCCTGTTAATGGTAAATCTGTTGGTGGTGCTGGTCCTCAAGAATCTTCTAGGACCAAGGTGGTGAAGCAAAGAGCTCACTTTGAGAGGCCAGTAGTGTCTGGTCAAGTTAATGTTATGGACTCTGTCCTGGAAAGGATGAACCAGGGTCAAATTTCCCTATCTTATGGGGAGTTGTATGCTATCAGTCCAGGGTTGGCTGATAGGCAGAAGAAGTTGTTGACCAGGAGAAGGGTTTCTTCTGGTGAGGTGGAATACATTTGTGATTCTGCTGAAAAGTTTGGTGAGGGGTTGGAAACTCATTTTTCTGCTCCTCTGGGATATGTCAATGTCACTCTGAATGGCAGGGAGGCAAGGGCATTGGTGGATTCAGGTTCTCAGATAAACCTGATTTCTTTGTTTGAGGCAACTCACATGGGCCTCCCTATCAAAACTGGTATTGGTGGGAATTTGAGAGGGATTGGTGGCCATGTCACTGAATTGGTTGGGACTTCAGAGTTTGTGAAGTTAGATGTTGGAGGAGCCTCAGGGAAGGTTCATTTTTACATTGCTAAAGGTAATGTAAAAGCAGTTTTGGGTGGGCCATTCTTGATGGATTTTCAGGCAAGAATTGGTTATCAATTTGATTTGGGAATCAGTTTGGAGTTGACTGGTGAAGACAAAAGGAGGCTTCACATGAGGTTATCATCCCCTGGAGAGGATGGTTGGGAGACTAGGCCTGGTTTATCTTCAATGTGCCAGTGCATGGACTGCTGCAGGAGAAGGAAGGAAGTGGGTGCTGCCTCTGGTTTTTTGGAGTGCGGCTCAGGCTCTATTGAGAGTCTGTCTTTTTTAGAGTAATGAGGGCTGATAACCCTAGTGCTACAACCTCTCCCCGAGATGAGGAAATCCCAGGTTGTAGTAGGTCAGCTCCCTTGGAGATATACCAAGTGGATTTTCAACTTTCTCTTTTTAATGTTTCTCTTCTCTTAAAGTATTCATCAAGTTTTTTATCAAGTCTCTGTTCTCTCTCAAGATTCTTAATTATTTTTTATTCAAGTTTAAAGAAGAAGATTGGTTATATATCTTTATTGAAAGATATGCGGAAAAGTTTTGGGGCGGTGAGATTGGGGTCTAAAAGTAAGTCCTCCCAATTGTGCACCGCTAGGGTTTCTTCTACACCTTTCAAAAACATTACCTGGGCCACACCTGTGAGCATTGGGGAAACCCCTGGTTATTTTTGTAGGAAAGAAGAAAACTCAAGAAAAGAAGATAAAAATTTCAAGATAATTCAAGAAAATCAAGAAAAAAATCTGAAGATAATGAAGAAAGAAGATGCAAAATATTTTTGTGAAGATTGTCAAGATCTATTTTTGGGCCTCCAGCATGAGGTTAAACTGCAGAAAATTTTTAAGAGAGAAGATCATCAAGATCTATTTTTGGACCTCAAGCATGAGGATAAACTGCACAATTTTAGAAGATGTGATTCAGAAGATGAATCAAGATTTGAAGATTTGGAAGTTGGAAGTGAGGATGAAGATGTGGAATTGCGGAAAAGTTTTGGAGTGGTGAGATTGGGGTGTAAAAGTAAGTCCTCCCAATTGTGCACTGCTAGGGTTTCTTCTACACCTTTCAAAAACATTACCTTGGCCACGCATGTGAGCAATGGGGAAACCCTTGGTTTTTGTTCCAGGTCTGGTGGTGAAGATTTCCTGAAGATCCCTCAAGTTGAAGATGGAGCGTCAAAGTATAAGAAGGTAGCGCAGAAGATTAGGCCTGTCAATGAGCCTATGCCTGTGGGCTTGAATCCGCCTTTGAAGAGACCTCCTTTGTCAAGAGATCTGTACTGTACTCCTTTGGTGAAGAATCCTCCAGAATTTGTAGAGACGGAGAGGGTGACCGTGGAAAGATTGAAAGTTGTTAATTTTGGTCCTGATGGGTGATTGTCTGAGGAAGAAAAGAAGTTGTTGTTGCACGTTATTGTGCTTAGGGAAAAAGCAGTGGCATTTGTTGAGGAGGAAAGGGGGGTATTGAAGCACTCTTATGGGGAACCTTACTTGATTCCTGTTGTTTGTCATGAACCTTGGCAAATCAAACCTATTCCGATTCGAGCCGCTATTCGAGAGGATTTTGTAGAGATTGTTAGGGAAAGAGTCAGGACTGGGTTATACAAACAATCAACATCCAGTTACTCAAGTCCGGTGTTCTGTGTAAAGAAGCAGAATTGAAAGTTGAGGGTGGTTCATGATCTTAGAGCCTTGAATAGAGTCACTATCAAGGACGCTGGTATGCCGCCAAGTGCAGAGGATTTTGTTGAAGCTTTTGCTGGAAGGGTGTGTTATGGTTTGGGTGATATTATGGGTGGTTATGATGAGACAGAACTCCATACGGATTCAAGGCCTCTCACAACTTTTGAGACTCCTCTGGGAAGATTTCAACTCACTAGGTTGCCTCAAGGAGCAACTAATTCAGTGGCAGTTTATCAAGCACAGATGGCTTGGATTTTTCAGGATGAGGTTCATACTCATGCTGGTATTTTTATTGATGATGGTGGGATTAAAGGACCATCCACTGATCATGGTAATGAGGTGTTATCAGAGAACCCTGGAATAAGGAGGTTTGTGTGGGAATATGCAATAACTCTAGAGAGAGTGTTGTTTAGGATTGAAGAGGCTGGTTTGACCATTTCAGGGTCAAAATTCTGTTGTTGTGTTCCCGCTTTGGAAATTCTGGGTCATGTGGTATGTAAAGAGGGAAGGATTATGGCAAAGAAGAAGATTAATAAAATTCAGGCATGGCCAAGGCCTAAAAAGACTACTGAAGTCAGAGGATTTTTGGGTGTATGTGTATATGTCAGGATTTTCATTAAGGATTTTTCTTTGTTGGCTTCACCTTTAAGGAGGTTGACCAGAAAAGATGCAGATTGGGAATGGACTGAGGAGTGTGAAGAGGCTTTTCAGAAGCTGAAAAAGGTTGTTGGTGAAGATATAATTCTTCACAAGTTGGATTATGGTGTTGGTGCTGGAAAGATTTATCTGGCAGTGGACTCAAGTTATATTGCTGCTGGTGCTGTTTTGTCTCAGGAGGATAAGACTGGGAGGGTCAGGCAAGTAAGGTATGAGTCTGTGGTGTTTAATGAGGTGGAATCTAGGTATTCTCAACCTAAGTTGGAATTGTGTGGCGTAGCTAAAATTTTAAAGAAGCTACAGACGGTTTTGTGGGGGCAGCATTTTGAGCTGCAGGTGGATGCAAAATCTTTGGTTCAGATGATCAATACACGTAGTCTTCCAAATGCTCCAATGACTAGGTGGGTGGCATTTATTCAACATTTTTCTTTTGACCTGGTACACAAACCAGGTAAAACTTTTACTATGCCTGATGGGTTATCAAGGAGGCCACCTACAGATGAGGATTCTGATTCTGAAGAGGTTGACAAAGATGTTCCAGTGATTAGGGCCAGCACAAAGGGTGCTGAGGATTTTTCTTTCCTCCCACATGAGTCTAAACTGGATGATTGTTCTGACCTCCCCCAAGAGGCTAAACTGGCTGGATCTGATCTTGATTCTGGTGATCAGGATGTTTTTGTTGATGAAGATGGAGTTGTTGTTTGGGACAGCTCAAAATTGGAAAAGGGTGTTTTTGTTAGTGAACTGGATTCTCACAAGGTTCAGTGGAAAGAGAAGGATGTGCCAAAATTTAAGGATAGGTGTCCTGGTTGGGCTGGTCAATTGGCTCATGTTCACACTGGTGATTTTGATGACAGAGTTGTACCCTTGGATGTTGTTTTGTTGGATTTTGAAGATGAGACCTGGGGTCAGTCTGGGTTTTATTTTATTTTGGTGGAATATCTGTTGACCTTGGAGAGGCCAGATAATTGTGATGATGATACTTGGTTGGCAATCAAGAAGAAGAGTCCTGTATTTTATGTGTCAGGAAGGCGCTTGATGAGAAGGAGACATCCTAATCCTCAAGTGGTTGTGACTCAGAGGAAGGGTCAAGAATTGGTTTCAAAGTCTTTGCATGAAGACCTTGGTCATAGAGGCTTTGGGGAGACCTATAGAAGAGTAGCAGACAGATTTTGGTGGCCAGGTATGAAGTTGGCTGTGCAGGGTTGGGTTCAATCTTGTGAAGAATGTCAAAGAAGAAGTCACTTGTAACCTAAAGAGGTGGGCTGTGCTACTGGTGAATCAACTGTTTTTGGAAGGGTCAGCCTGGATGCTGTCCATATTAAAGAGGGCAGGTATAAATACTTGATTGTTGCTAGGGATGATTTGTCTGGTTGGGTTGAGGCAGTGCCTCTGGTTAATTTGACTGCCAAGAATGTGGCAGAGTTTTTGAAGAAGGAGTGGATTTATAGGTATGGGTTGATGAAGTTGGTGACTGTTGATGGTGGGCCAGAGTTTGGTGCCGAATTTAAAGAAGCTGTGGCTAGTGTTGGTTCTAGGGTTAGAGTGGCTACACCGTATTATCCTGAAGCTGAAGGCATGGTTGAAAGAGGCCATCAAGTTATCAAGAATGCTTTGGTGAAGATTTTTGGAGATAGTGCCGAAAAGTGGAGGCATTATTTACCCTTGGTTTTATTTGCGGATAGGGTCACTGTGAAGAGGACAACTGGCTATTCTCCTTATGAGTTAATGTTTGGTCAGAAAGCTGTTCTACCAGTGGACTTGGAAGCTGTCTCTTATCTTGGAATTGATTGGGATGACGTGCACTCAACAGAAGATTTTCTCTGTGCCAGGATGCAACAGTTGGAATGTAGAGAGGAATGTCAAGAGAAGGCATACTCTAGAATGGTGAAGATTAGGAATCAATCAGTCAGGTCTTTGGACAAGAAGTTGGCTCATAGACTCAGGAATCCCTTGAAACCTGGTTGTTTGGTTTTGGTGTATAATAGAAGTTTGGAGAGTCAGTGGGGCAAAATGTTTGCTGACATATGGAATGGACCTTACAGAGTCAGATCTCAGGTGTCTGGAGGTTCTTATGTTTTGGAAGAGTTGGATGGTGCAGTCTTGAAAAAGAGGGTGGCTGCAGACCAAGTGAAGAGGTTTTATACCAGAGGCACTAGGCATGAAGAAGATTGACTCCGCAATGAGGATAAACTACGGACCATTCTTTAACTTTGGTTTTTTTGTGGTGATGCTATGCATCTGTTTGTTGGAAACTTTTGTTAGAGGGTACCCATGGGTGGGGCTTCTAGATTTGATCTTGGCAAGTGTGGGGGTGACTGATGGGCTGGCTTCTCTATCAACAGTTACCCCAGATTGTCTGTTTCCAACCTTTTCTCTTAATTTGGTTGAACCCTAGTATTGGTTTATTTTCACAGGTTTTAGTCCTCTATGACTTTAAACTTGAATTTCCTTTGGTTTTCAAGTGCCGGACTCTTCACTCTTATTGGTTTTGGTTTTTTGTGTTGAATGTTGTGTTTTTGTTAGAAGGTATCCAGGGGGGCTTCTAGATTTTATTTTGGCAAGTGTGGGGGTAACTGATGAGCTGGCTGCTCTGTAGAACAGTTACCCCAGAATGTCTGTCTCAAGTCTTTTGTTTTTCCTAGTTGAATTCTAGTTCTGTTGTTTATTATTCAGGTTTTAAGTCCGCTATGACTTTAAACTGGTTTGGGACTGGCTTCTTTATCTTTGGTTCTTTCAGATTGGTGGTGGATCACTGGTGGTCTCCCATCATTTTTGCTTATTGGAGGGAGCCCACCCAGTGATCATTTCTATGGACCGGAATTTCCCTTATTGGACCATCTATGGAGCTTGACTTTCTTTGATTTTGCAGTTATGTTTTTGCTAGATAGAAGTTTTAGATTTTTTTCTTTTTTCTCTTTTTTTCTTTTAATTTTTTTATGGAGGTTGTTTAAAACTATAAAATCAAAAAAATAGGGTGTTACCACATCAGGGTCACCTGGATGTATGCAAGCATTGGTGGGGAAAGGCTCATCAATTGGCCGGACAATGCTATTTTCTTATTTTTAATTATTATTTATTTCAATTAATTGTGTATCCACATCAACGTGCACTTGGATGTGGGTAAGGTATCAGGGGATCAGCTCATCAATTGGCTGGGGGATACCATTTGTATTATTTTTTTATATTTTATTTTATTTCATTTATTTTATTTCATTTAATTTTAGTTATTAATTTTTAATTTTAGTATATTAGTAGTAAAAAAAAAAAAAAAAAAAAATTCTGAAATTATTTTTTATTATTATTTGTTTTATATTATTTTTATGTTTCTAATCTTTTTTCAGGAGCTCATTGTCTGGATGATGAAGCTTCTGGAGGCTGGTCCAGATTGTGATGACGTTTTTGTTTTTTGTTGGGATTGTGGGAAGCACTGTGTTCTTTGAAGTGCATCCTGCTGGAGAGATTATAGGGATTGGATTAGAGGGAAGTTCAGAGGAGGAAGAAGAAGAGGCAGGAATGGAGTGCTGGAGGGTGTGTTTAATGATCCTAGACATTTTCCAGTGGTCGTCCAGTAGGCGCTTTCTCAGGGATTTTTCAAAGTCATTCAAGGGTCCATGGAGGGCAAAGGCTTTTAGCATATTGGAACACATGGTGCTTAGGTGTTTCTTCATGTCTCCATAATCCAGGGTCAAAGAAGTTTCAAGAGTTTGGCCAACTCCAATAATAGATTCAGGAGGAGGGGTGCCAACTAGACAAGAAGAATTGGATCAGTAATTATTTTTGTTGAAGGAATGGAATAATGAATTTGGTACTTACAGATTGGAAGCTCATCAAATCTGTAAGCAGCTGGGATTTGGATCTCTGATGATTTTGTAATGGTCATAGTGGGTGGATCAACTAGGGAAAGATATGGATTCTCATGGTCTTCCTCTGAAGAATCCTGAGAAGGTGAACTGGTATGATGAGGTTCCTGGGGCCTAGTTGGAGCAGTGAGATTGTTGTTGTTGTTGTGGTTGTTATTTCTGTTGGATTCAGTTGGAGGAGGTGCTGGTGATGGAGTACCAGGGTTGTTAAAGGATGGAGCAGGAGAGGGGGATTTGGAAGCGGACTGCTTTCTTCTGGATGGAGAATTTGAAGAGATGGAACTGTCAGAAGAGTAGTTGGCTGACAGAGGATAGGTGTAGTTTCTTTGTCTTAGTTGGGGACGAAGTTGTTGTTGTGGAGCAGTGTGTGGTGTTCTGGTTTCTTCTTGGGGTTCTCTGGCAGTTCTCTTAGAAATCTGGGAAATTTTAGTATTTTTGGATTTTGGAAGGGTGGATTGCATTGCTCTGGGAGAAGTAGGAGGTAGTTGGGTTGAGTTGTTATTGTTGTCTGGATGAATTTGGCTATTTTCTGGCCGTTTTTGGAGGTTTTGGCCCTGATTTTTGCTGTTTGGTGAGGCGGGCGGGCCGCCTGAACAGGTCTAGAAGCCTAGGGGTTGATTTTGAAGCTTTTGGAGCAAATTTAGCAGTAATAAAAGCAGCTTCTTGAGAAGCTAAGGCTGGTCTTTTTGGAAGAGTGCGGGAAGCTGAGATTCTGGATCTTCTGGAAGGAGCTGAAGATAGAGAGGAAGAGGATGGACCAAGTTCTGGAGACCTGGTAGGGGATCTGGAGATGTACTTGTGAGAAGGAGCAGGCAGAGGAATAGGATAGTGGGCATCTCTGTCACATTTATTTTTTTTGGAATAGCAAGAGTCACAAACCCTGTTGTAGAATTTGGCTTCTGGATTTGGAAGAGTGAATGTGCAAGGTCTGCACATGTGGATGCACTGTTTGCAGGCATAGTCCCTTGGAGCAGTGAAGCAAGGAAGAGTAGAGGAGTCAACAGAAGGGGATCCAGACATGATTTGTGGTATGAAAGGTGAGGAAAAGGATAAGAGAAGATTTTGTCAGTGATGAGTAGAAGATAAAGTGAAGGTGGACGCTCCGTGGGTCTAGCTGTGTGTGTATTGCATGAAATTGGCTGGGTCAGATTCATGCAAGATTCTGGCAGTCCTCTATGACTCTAAACTGGAAAATTTATCAGTCCATCAAGACTCTAAACTGAAAAAGCTATGGTATCAAGTCAGTCCATCAAGACTTTAAACTGAAATCTGGTTTCTGTTAGTCCTCCAAGACTTTAAACTGGCTGGTTTCAAGAATTTTATCAAGACTAGTCCGTCAAGACTTTAAACTGAACACTGTGTTAGTCCCCCAAGACTTTAAACTGAGGGTTGTAAGTCCCCCAAGACTATAAACTGAGGGAAAAGGTTTTGTTGTTGGAGTTGGGTTTGAAAGATTGGTGGAGGGTATCCACAGGGGGAGCCTCTGAATTTAGCAAAGGCAAGTTTGGGGGTAATTGATGGGCTGGCTGCTCTATTCACAATTACCCCAGAATGTTAGTTTTTTTCTCTGTGTCTTAATGTGGTTGATCTCTGGTTCTGGGTTTATGATTTAGGTTTTTGAGTCCCCCAAGACTTTAAACTGAGGGTTTTTGAGTCCCCCAAGACTATAAAATGAGGATGGTCCCCCAAGACTTAAAACTGAGGGTTGTTTGTGGTTACATCCTATAGAGGGTGTGGTCAATTTTTCTTTTCTGAATCAAACTCAAGTACTAGTGGAATTACAGAGGGAATCAAGAGATGAAATGAAGTGTTCAGAATTAGCCTTGAACTGGTGAATGAGGTGTCTTCTGTTCTCAATGTCCTGTGGATCTCTAGCAGGAGTGGATTGGAAATAGTGAAGCAGAAGTTGTTTCTGTTGAGATGTGTGTTGTTGGAACTTGGCCTTGATAGTGGGCAAGTGCGTTGGTGTTGGTGGTGCAATGGATCCTACATTGTTATCATCACTATCAGAAGAGGAAGGAACTGAGAAGTTATCAGTTTTAAAGTTGAAGGAAGGAATGAATGTTCTTTACCATCAGATGAACCAGGGATGGGGGAACTAGTTGTTTTATGGGTTGTGGCACTCTTCTGGGAAGGGTGGAGCTTTTTGATTAATCTGGGTATCAGGATGGATGGCCTAGATCTTTTTGGTGCTGGCAGAAGAAGGACCAGGTTGAGGCGGAGATGAATCTGTTGTGGAAGAAAGTGGACCAGGTCTGTGGCAGGTCTTCTTTCTGGATTGGCAGACATCACAGGACGTTCTGTATGGATGAACAGGTGGTGTTATGGTGCAGATTAAATTATTGTTGATGCAGTATTGGCAGGGGCCCATTTCAGAGGCAGATTTGGAAAGGAGGTTAAACATGGTGGTTGGATGAAGAAAGAATGTGGACATTCTCAATTGGAGGGAGGATGTGGTCTTCCAACATTGTCAGGGGCCTTTGTTGTGTGATTTGGCGCTGTTTGTGCATGTCTTAATTGACATCTGTTAAAGAATTTTGTATTTTTCTGGTTTTATTCCGTGGATATTGGGTCTGCGGGTATGTGGGTACTATCATTGGATAGCCCTGGATTTTCTCTATATTTTATGTCTTTTAGACATTTTTCATATTCTGAGTTTTAAGGGGTCATTTCCTCATTTTTCATTTATAAAAGATTGCTGTTTAATTTTGTTTTTCGTGTTTTACGGGCTAACCTTAAGTCTTAGGGTTAAGTGCTTAGTACCATTTGATAGAGCTAATTTTTCTCTATATTTCATGTCACAATGTTGTTATAGTGAAATTCCGTGTTTTAAAGGTTTTAGTAGTTGTAGCTAATTTTTCTAAGTAGATTAGTGGTTTTTATTGGTTTTCTGGCTTCAGGGAGGCCGGGCCGCTTCAGCCGGCATCTCTGATGTCGGGCGGCCCGCCCGCCTCTGTTTTAAGATGTTGGGGAGGGCTCCAGGAGGGTTTTTTATGCAATCTGGCAGGTACAGGCGCCAGATTGGTGGGTGCGCATGGGCTCTTAGTTAGTGGTCAGTGTGTACATAGTGAATAAGACAGTTTGGGGCAACCTTAATCATCATACAACCATCCGGAGGTGATCTCATTGTTCCTCACTCAGTTTTCGCTGTTTTCTGGCCACAATTGGCTGTGTTTGTTGCAAGTAAGTTCTTCATTTAACTTAACTTTGGCAACTGTTTTCTCTATTATAGTCTTGCAAGCTATAGCAAGTATTATTGCTGTCTCTGGTGTGGATTTGCAGCCTACATCAAGTATCTTTGCTGTCTCTGGTGTGGACTTTGTTCTACATTTCAGTTCTTTGGTCTGGTAGTCTATCTGGTGACTACTTTCTTGGCTCATCAAACAGTCAAGTGTGTTTAAAAGGGGTCTTTAGCAAAACAGGAACCAACTTACTTTAGCAAGTAAATCTCACTCTATTTTTCTAAAGGGACAAGGGATTTTCTCTCTGGTTTTTCTCCAACTCCCTTGGTCAAGGCCTATAGCTAGTACTATAGGATTGTCTACACCGGCACTTGAAGACCAAAATAATTTCCAGTTTAAAGTCATAGAGGACTAAAAACCTCTGAAGAAAAACCAATACTAGGGTTCAACCATATTAAGAGAAGTTGTTGGAAACAGACAATCTGGGGTAACTGTTGATAGAGCAGCCAGCCCATCAGTCACCCCCACACTTGCCAAAATAAAATCTAGAAGCCCCACCCATGGGTACCTTCTAACAGAAAGTTTCCAACAAAATTGATGCACAGAATCACCAAAATCCAAAATTAAAGAATGGTCCATAGTTTATCCTCATTGCGGAGTCAATCTTCTTCACCTTTTGTGCCTCTAGGGTAAAATCTGTTCACCTGATCTTCAGCCACTCACTTCTTTAAGACTGCGCCATCTAACTCCTCCAAAACATAAGAACCTCCAGACACCTGAGATCTGACTCTGTAAGGTCTATTCCATCTGCCAGGAAACATCTTTCCTCACTGACTCACCAAACTTCTATTATACACCAAAACCAAACAGCCAGGTTTCAAGTGATTCCTGAGTCTATGAGCCAACTTCTTGTCCCTGTATCTGACTGATTGATTTCTTATCTTCACCATTCTAGAGTATGCCTTCTCTTGACATTCCTCTCTACATTCCAACTGTTGCATCCTGGCACAGAGCAAATCTTCTGTTGAGCATATATTATCCCAATCAATTCCAAGATAAGAGACAGCTTCCAAGTCCACCGGTAGAGCAGCTTTCTGCCCAAAAGATAATTCATAAGGGGAATAGCCAGTTGTCCTTTTCACAGTGACCCTATCAGCAAATAACACCAAGGGTAAATAATACCTCAATTTTCAGCACTATATCCACCCATTTTCACCAAAGCATTTTTGATAACTTGATGGCCTCTTTCAACCATTCCTTCAGCTTCAGGATAATAAGGTGTAGTCACTCTTACTTTAGAACCAATACTTGCAACAGCTTCTTTGAATTCAGCTCCAAACTCTTTCCCACCTTCAACAGTCACCAACTTCATCAATCCATACCTAAATTCCCATTCCTTCTTCAAAAATTCTGCCACGATTTTGGCAGTCAAATTCACCACAGGCACCGCCTCAACCCAACCAGACAAATCATCCCTGGCAACAATCAAGTAGTTATACCTGCCCTCTTTAATATGGAAAGAATCCAAACTGACTCTTCCAAAGACAGTTGTTTCACCAGTAGCATGGCCAAGCTCTTTAGGTTTCAAGTGAATTCTTCTTTGACATTCTTCACAAGATTGAACCCAACCCTGCACAGCAAACTTCATACCTGGCCACAAAAATCTTTCTGCTACTCTTCTATAAGTCTCCCCAAAGCCTCTATGACCAAGGTTTTCATGCAAAGACTTCAAAACCAATTCTTGACCCTTCTTTTGAGTCACCACCACTTGAGGATTTGGATGTCTCCTCCTCATCAACCTCATTACTGACACATAAAATCCAGGACTCTTCTTCTTGATTGCCACCCAAGTATCATCATCACAAGTATCTTGCCTTTCTAAGGTTAACAGATATTCAACCATAATAGAATAAAACCCAATCTGACCCCAGGTCTCATCTTCAAGTCCAACAAAAAAATATCCAAGGGTACAACCCTGTCATCAAAATATCCAGTGTACAGATGAGCAACACCACCGGCCCATCCAGGACACCAATCTCTAAACTTTGGCACCTTCTATTTCTTTCACTGAATCTTAAGAGAATCCAGTTCACCAACAAAAACACCATTCTCCAATTTTGAGCCATCCCAAACAACAGCTCTATCTTCATCAACAAAAACATCCTGATCACCAGAATCAAGATCATAACCATCCAGTTTAACCTCTTGGTGGAGGAAAGAACAATCATCCAGTTTAGCCTCTTGGGTGAGGAAAGAAAAATCTTCAGCACCCTTTGTGCTGGCCCTGACAACTGGAACATTTTCATCAAATTCTTAAGAATCAGAATCATCATCTGTGGGTGGTCTTCTTGATAATACATCTGGCATCGTAAAAGTCTTACCTGGCTTGTGCACCAGGTTAAAAATTTTTTTGAATAAATGCCACCCACCTAGTCATTGGAGCATTTGGAAGACCAGATGTTTTGATCATTTGAACCAGAGATTTAGCATCCATCTGCAGCTCAAAATGCTGCCCCCACAAAACGGTTTGTAGCTTCTTCAAAATTTTTGCTACACCACACAATTCCAAATTTGGCTGAGAATACCTGGATTCCACCTCATTATAAAATACAGACTAATAACTTACTGGCCTGACCTTCCCAGCTTTATCTTCCTGAGACAAAACAGCACCAGAAGCAATATAACTTGAGTCCACAGCCAGATAAATTTTTCAAGCTTCCCTTCCAAAATCCAATTTGTGAAGAATAATATCTTCACCTACCAACTTCTTCAATTTCTGAAAAGACTCTTCACACCCTTCAGTCCATTTCCACTCTTTATCTTTCCTGGTTAACTTTCTCAAGGGTGAAGTCAAAAAATAAAAATCTTTAATAAAAATCCTGACATACACACAAACTCCCAAAAATCCCCTAACTTCAGTAGTATTTTTGGGCCTTGCCATGACTGAATTTTATTAACTTTCTTTTTTTCCATAATCCTTCCCTCCTTACATAGGAAATGACCCAGAATTTCCAGAGCAGGAAAACAACAACAGAACTTTGACCCAGAAATTTTCAAACCAGCCTCTTCAATTCTAAACAATACTCTCTCTAGAGTAATTGTATATTCCCAAACAACTTTCCTTATACCTGGGTTCTCCTTCAGCACTTCATTTCCATAATCAGTGGAGGGTCATTAATTCTACCATCATCAATAAAAATACTAGCATGAGTTGGAACCTCATCCTGTAAAATTCAAGCAATTTGAGCTTGATATACTGCTACTGAATTAGTTGCTCCTTGAGGCAACTTAGTGAGCTGAAATCTTCCCAGAGGAAATTCAAATGATGTGAGTGGCCGTGAATCAGTGTGAAGTTCCCTTTCATCATAACAGCCCATAATCTCCCAAAGGATAACATACCCTTCCAGAAAAAGCTTCCACAAAGTTCTCCACACTTGGACGCATCCCCGAATCCTTGGTAGTGACTCTATTCAAGGCCCTAAGATCATGCACCACCCTCAACTTCCCATTCTGTTTCTTAAAACAGAAAACAGGACATGAGTAACTAGAATTTTTCTGTTCATACTATCCTTTCTAGACTCTTTCCCTAATAATTTCCACAAAATTGTCCCTAATAGCAGCTGGAATTGGAATAGGTTTGATTTGCCAAGGTTCATGAAAAACCACAGGAATCAAGTAAGGTTCCCCATAAGAGTTTTTCAACACACCCTTTTCCTCTTCAACAAATGCCACTGCTTTCTCCCTGAGCACAATAACGTGCAAAAACAACTTCTTTTCCTCATCAGAAAACCACCCATCAGGAACAAAATTAACAACTTTCAACCTTTCCACAGTCACATGAGCGGTTTCCACAAAATCAGGAGGATTCTTCACCAGAGGAGTACAGTACGGATCTCTTGATAACAAAGGCATCTTCAAAGGATGATTCAAACCCACAGGCATAGGCTCATTGAAAGGCCTAATCTTCTGCACTACCTTCTTATATTTTGGGGCTCCACCGTCAACTTGAGGGATCTTCAGGATGTCTTCACCACCAGACCTGGAACAAAACCCAAGGGTTTCCCCATTTCTCACATGTGTGGCCCAGGTAATGTTTTTGAAAGGTGTAGAAGAAACCCTAGCAGTGCACAATTGGCAGGACTTACTTTTAGACCCCAATCTCACCACTCCACAATTTTCCTGCAATTCAACATCTTCGTCCTCACTTCCATCTTCCAAATCATCAAATTCAATTCATCTTCTTAATCATATCTTCTAAAATTATGCAGTTTATCCTCATGCCGAGGCCCAAAAATTGATCTTGACAATCTTCTTTCTTCAAAATTTTGAGCAGTTTAACCTCATTCTAGAGGACCAAAAATTGATCTTGATGATCTTCACAAAAAAAATTCTTTTCTTCTTTTTTTAATTGTCTTCAGATTTTATCTTGCTTTTCCTCAGTTATCTTGAAATTTTTTTCTTCTTTTCTTGAGTATTCTTCCATCTTAAAAAAATAGCCAGGTGTTTCCCCAATGCTCACAGACATGGCCAAGGTAATGTTTTTGAAAAGTGTAGAAGAAAACCTAGAAGTGCACATTTGGGAGGACTTACTTTTAGACCCCAATATCACTGCTCCAAAACTTTTCCGCATATCTTTCAGTAAAGATATATAACCAATCTTCATTTTTGATCTTGAATTAAAAATAATTGAAATTCATGAGAGAAAACAGATACTTGATAATAAACATGAAGAATACTTGCAGAGAAGAGAAAAATAAAAAAGGGAAAGTTCAAAATACACTTGGTATATCTCCAAGGGAGCTGACCTACTACAACCTGGGATTTACTCATCTTGGGGAGAGGTTGTAGCACTAGGAAAATCAGCCCTCATTACTCTAAAAAAGACAGACTCTCATCAAAGCCTGCGCCACCCTCCAAAAAACCAGAGGCGGCACCCACCTCTTTCCTTCCCCTGCAACAATCCATGCACAGGCACATTGAAGACAAGCCAGGCCTTGTCTCCCAACCATCATCTCCAGGAGATGACAACCTCATGTGAAGCCTTCTTTCATCTTCACCGGTCAACTCCAAAGTGATTCCCATGTCAAATTGATAACCAATTCTTGCTTGAAAATCCATCAAGAATGGTCCACCAAAAACAGCTTTCACATTACCTTTGGAAATGTAAAAATGAACCTTTCCGGAGGCCCCACTAAAATCCAGCTTTACAAATTTGTCTGTCCCAATTAACTAAGTGAAATGGCCACCAATCCCTCTTAAATTCCCATTAATTGCTGTCTTGATGGGGAGGCTCAGATGAGTAGCCTCAAAAAAAGAAATCAGGTTAATCTGAGAACCTGAATCCACCAATGCCCTAGCCTCCCTGCCATTCAGAGTGACATTGACATAACCAAGAGGAGCAGAAAAATGAGTTTCCAACCCCTCACCAAATTTTTCCGCAGAATCACAGATGTATTTTACCTCCCCAGAAGAAACCCTTCTCCAGGTCAACAATTTTTTTTTCTATCAGCCAACCCAGGACTAATAGCATACAATTCCCCATAAGAAAGGGAATCCTGACCCTGATTCATTCTTTCTAGAACCAAGTCCATAACATTAGATTGGCCAGAAACTACTGGCCTCTCGAAGTGAGCCCTTGGCTTCAGTACCATGGTCCTAGAAATATCCTGAGGACCAGAACCACCAACAGATTTTCCATAAACAGGAATCAAACAAGATCCCTCACCAGCACCTCTAACTCCAGCAGGCTTTGGTAATGAAGCCAAAGGGACATCCTCCTCTGAGTCAGAATCAACAGCCATTGGCATTGGCTCACCATTCATGTCCAATGCACCAAAACTGGGGGGGCCCATGTCAGCAATCCCCTTCTGCATCTTGTACAGCTCCTCTTTGCTGTACTTCATCCTAGATGCACTCAGCTTAGGATCCGTCATTGAAGCCTTAGGCTTTGGTTGGGCCTGAGAACTGCTCTTAGGCCTTCCCACCTTTCCAGCTTCAACATCATAGAAACCAGCCAAGCATTCACCACTTGACTGTCCTCCACAAGAATACAACAGAAACCCACCTAAGGAAGTATAAAAAGAGACTTTATTGACCTCCTTTCCTTTTCCCTTGATGTCTTCATCTGCCTTAGCAGAAGACTTCCCCTGATCAGGGATCTCCTCAAATCTTGGCCTCCTATGATTGAGACCATTTATTCTTCTGAAAAAATCAACAGGAGCCTGCCCCTCACTGGGATTTACAAATGAACCATCAGGGAATTTGAACACCCTTCCTTCTGACACATCTCTGTTCAGTGCCCAACAATCATTGGACTTGTGACCCCTCCTACTGCAATAAGAGCAGACCCAAGTGTCACTCCTACCAGCCCTTCTATCAAAATCTCTAGGCTGAGAAGGAGCCCTCTTGACCTTCTTAGCCTCCTGCACAAAGATATGTAGCTGTTTTGTCAGATCAACCAACTGCTCCACCACTGGGTCTGTCAGTGTATCTAGTATTTAAGTATGATTTAAAAGTATTTATTAATGTTCCTACTAATTATTAATAAATTATTTAGTGATTAAACTTCAGGGGAAGACTAATAAAATAGTTATTCTCAAATGAAACTCACAATAATTGGATTTAAATACATGCTAGTGGTGAAAAATAGATGAATATAATATAGTTATAGCTTATATAAAGATAATATCAATTTATAAAAGGCTGTATAATATATTTCTAAGTGATAATGATTATGTTATAATGTTTATTTGAATTTTAGTAAGTAAGTGATGTCTAATAACCGTCAAAATCCTCCCTTACTTATACCAAAATCCACTGGAGTGCACAGTCCTTCAATCCAGATGATGTCACTGCTATCCACAGCAATTACAGCACTTTGAGGGCCCATCACCTCCTCATGGCGTTCACTCAAGAAGATTCAAAACCCAGACCTCCAGTAAGGACCCTCCATCACAATTCATGATAACACAGACCCATACCATAAATAGAAAATCCAGATAAAAGTGGATACCATAATGAAACAGGTAAAATAACTCATCCAAAGAGAATATAATGAAAACCAAAGCATATAAAGGAAAAAAAGGAAATTTCCAAGCCCCCAATAACATCCCCAAGCATATATATTAACCCAGCAATGACCTCCCAACCCTTAAATCCATGAATATTCATACAAGGAAGCAGATTAAGTTGTCCAAACTGAGTGTATGCGCCTAAAATAGATTTTTATGCTTCTGTAGGCATTGTGAGTCCACTGGATATGTCCAAATGACCTAAAATAAGCAGAAAAACAAAGGTAATATGCTATTAAGATGCTAAAACCCACTTATATACCTAAATATACATAATATACTGCAAATTTCACTGAGTATGAGATTTATGTATACATATAAGCTTATGTATGTCAATCATTACTTAATATCACTTAAGATAAGTATATTATGAATCCATTTACAACTTAATAAGTAATATTAGACCATGGATAAGCTATTTAAACTACTATAATTTATATAATAGAATAATAATTATATATATATGTAATATAACCATATATATTATTGTTTTAACCTTATTTTTAAGATATAAGCTTAATTTACTTAAGATTTTCTTATTTTAAGTATAAGAAATACTCAGTCCTAGGGATACCTAGGCTGAAACCCCCTCACCCAAAAAAAAAACAATAAAAAAATGTTGAGACATTTTACTTAAAAGTAAGGAGTGAATAGAAATTTTTTTAAATTTTCTATAATACATATTCTGAATAAACAGTATTATTTTGATTTAAATTTTTTCAATAGATTTTTAAGATCAGGGATTTCATTTTCTGGAATCCACTGGTCATATTCACTTGATTTATTTTTAAATCTTAATAGATACTCAACTCCCTTTTCTTAAGTAAGGTGTCTCTTTTTAAGTATCTTTTCAATTTCTGCCTTTTCAACTATCTCTTCAGGTTGCTGTTTATGCCTTCCTGATCTTCTTAGAAATAGAGCAGTATCATTATAATGGTATGGTTTTATAAGAAATTAGGAAATACTGGATGTTTTCAATCATATGGTGCATATAGAATAACTTCAACAGCATTGTTACCAACCATATTTTTAACTACAAATTGTCCAATGAATGGATCCTTCAATTTAAAATTACCATTTAAATTGAAATGTAGTGTAGAAATAAGGAATTCATCACCCTCTTTGAACATATGCTCTTTATGGGCTTTATGTCATCTTTTCTTCTTGTACTCAAACACCTTATTTATACATTCTTGAGCATGTTTTCTGCATAATTATTGCATCTGAAGAAAATATTTAGTACCTGGATGGATATAAAATGTAGGTAATTTATTAAGGGTTTTAGAAGGGGTATTAGGTACATAACCCAACCATAACTCAAATGGCTATTTGCCAGTGACAGAATGTACTGTACTATTGTATGCAAATTCTAAACCTGGGATAAGGGTTACCAAATTATGTGTGAATTTGTCATTGTCTTTAAAGTTAAGACCAAAAGCACAATATCTTCTTATTATATCTTTTAAAGTTTGTATCATTCTTTCTTCTAGCCCATCAGTTTGTGGATTTTATGCTGTAGAAAGTTTTAATTTACACCCTGAAACATCCATAATTGATGAAGAACTTAGAAGTAAATTTAGGATCTCTGTCAGAGACTATTGCTTTGGGGAAACCTGCTTTATTTAACATTTGTGTCCACCATAAAAAAGCTAAGTCCTTTGCAGAAACCTCTTTGTGGGTAGGAATAAATTTACACATCTTTGTAAATCTATCTACAATTTCCCAGCAGGAGTTATAACTCTTATTCCCTGCTATTGGAAAACCTGTTACAAAGTCCATGTTAATTATTTCCCATGGAGCTTTTGGTTTCTCAATTTGTTGTAATAAACCAGCTCTTTTTCCTGTTTATCTTTTAGATTTTTGACAAGAATCACATGTCTCAACATATTTTTGAACATCCTCAGACATTTTAATCCACCAAGCTGTGTTTTTTACTCTAGTTAATGTTTTATGGTAGTCAAAATTACCTGCTAATATATCATCATGACATATACTTAAAATTAACTCCTTCATTGAAGGGGAAATTACAATTACATTACTTAACTATTTTCTGTAATATATAAAGCCATCCTCAATGGAAAATTTTCCTTTTTCTAATGCCTCTTTATACTTATTTGGTAATGTTTTTATTAAAACATTCATTGAAGCATTAGATGGTTCATTTAATATTGTAGTGAGTTTACTAAAGTAAGGATCTGAAGCATACATTTCAAGAATTGATTGCATGAATTCATCCTCAAGATCTACAATATAAATGCCATAAATGTTAATAATTTCTGATTCAGGAACACAAGCAGGATTATCATCATTATTAGGCAGAGGTACTCTAGATAACAAATCTACATTAGAGTGTAAGGTTCCTGCTATATGTGTAATAGTCATCCTTCCTCTGTATTCTTGTACAGATAATTTCCATCTAAACATGTGTCTATTAGAAGTTTTCATGTTTAAGAGTGACTTAACTGCACTACATTCAGTTATTAACTCAAATTTTTGGTCTTCAAGGTAATAATGTAGCTTATCAAGAGCCCATACTACTGCCAACCATTCAAGTTGAGTAGAACCATATTTCAATCACAACTTCTTAGAGTACTTGAAATATAGCAAATTACTACTTCTGACATTTTTCATTCAATAAGTTGTTTTTGACGCAAAGCAGCACCCAGACCAATAAAACTTGCATCTGTATATAATACAAAAGGTAATTGGAAATCTGGTAATCCCAAGATAGGAGCTGTCATTAAACATTCCTTCAACTTATGAAAACCTGTTGTCTTTCGTTATTCCAAATGAAAGCTTCTGATTTCTTTATCAGTGTGGTCAATGGTGCAGCAATTAACTGGTAGTTTTTTATATATTGTCTATAATAACCACACATACCAAGAAAAGATTGTACATACTTTACATTTTGAGGAGTTCCAATATTCTTTATTGCAGCCACCTTATTTTGGTCTACACATATTTGTAAGCCAGATATAATATGACCAAGCACTTTTAAAGATTCAAACCCAAATTTTGATTTTTTCAATGCAAGGGTCATTTTTATTTCATCCATTTTTTGAAATACCTTTTTTGAATGGATTAAGTGTCCATCATATGTCTTAAAGAAGACTATGATGTCATCAATTTATATCATTAACCATCCTTCAATTATTTAATTATGGAATGTTATATCCATTAACTTCTGAAATAAAGATGGAGCATTTTTTTGTCCAAATGTAATCCTGACATATTTATAAATTCCCATGTGTGTTTTTATCAAAAGAAAGTTCTGTGAATTCTTTTCAACAGGAATTTGATGGTACCCTTTATTTCCATCTTAGCAAGTTATATACTTAGCACCTTTAAGGGTAGCATGTTTAGAGGCAATCCTTGGAAAGGGATAAATATCATCTACTGTAAATGTATTTAATTCTCTATAATAACCGCAAAGTCTTACTTTATCTTGTTCATAAGAAATTAGCACTGGTGATATTACATAATATTTTGGTGTAGTTTCAACCTTTTCAAGAATGTTCATTTTTAATAACATCTTAATATTATCCTCTATGTCTTTCCTCTTCATTGGTGAAGCAGGGTATGGTTTCTTTTTAAGACTAGCAGGAATATTATCCATATCACAGGTTAAACTAATCTTCATTTCATGATCTTTTACAAGGTTTGGTTCATTTGTACCATTTGGGAAAGCCATTGGGAGTTCTTTAATTAAGTCCAAAATATTATTTTTCTCAGCTTTACTTATCTGAGTGCCAGATGATGCTTTTGAGATTTCTGTTTCCAGAAGTTCCATCTCATTGGATTCTCTTCCTTTTCACGGAATATTTGTTACTGACTCAATGTGTAAGACTGTGTTAAAAGAATTTATTTTAAATTTCCTTTTACCATTCACACCAATTGTAAAATTGTTATTAGCAGGGTCTAATTTCACACCAAACTTAGTCAGAATATCATTTCCAATGATAAAACAGTTACTACAGTTAGTATTATCCATTACTACAAAGTCACAAGTTACTCTTACATAACCATGTTGATGTTTAAATAAAACAGCAGCTTTGTATCTACCAATGGGATGTAGTACTG
The DNA here is from genome assembly GCA_030280995.1 of Hemileia vastatrix. NCBI lineage: Eukaryota > Fungi > Basidiomycota > Pucciniomycetes > Pucciniales > Zaghouaniaceae > Hemileia > Hemileia vastatrix. Next base: position 45,181,404 of record JASXTE010000001.1, read on the forward strand.
ATCCAAAACCTCTCCAATTTTTAATTTGAAGGGTTTCAAGCTTAGACTTATATTCACTATCAATTTTCTGCAATGTACTAGTAGAAACAAAAGAACCAGGAGCTCCTGTGTCTAATAATATATTGACATTTTCACCAGAAATGATAGCTGAAACCATGATATGTTTTATTCTAAACTTATCAGCTTGTAGATTTTTAATGATTTCAGCATCCTCAAAATTCATTAAAGATTCATTTGAGTCCATATTTAATATAGGATTGTCAAAGATGGACAAATCATCTTCCAACATACAGACTTCATTTTCATCACTATATGAGATATTGCTGTCATAATCACTTGAATCTTTACTTTTCTCTGTTTAAATTTCTGATTCATGTTGATTTTCAACAATATTTATATTCTTCTCACATTTGTGACCTTTAACCCAAGGTTTTTTACACTTATAACAAGTATTCGCCTCATACTTTTTTGGTACTACAGGTGTAGTAGGTTTTTTCTGATTCTTCTGAAGAGTTTTTTAATTCTGATTTTTCACAGGTTCAACATTTTGAGTATAAGTGGAATACCTTGGTTCATACTTATGGTTTAGTAATATTTCATTGCAAATATCAATAAAGTCAGAATATTCAGTAACATTTATTGTTCTAGCTACAACAATGTCCCTGACAGAGATAAGTAATTTATATATTATCTTATCTTTCCATAAGTTAAAATCCATGTTAGGCTCAATGGCTTTTAATATTTTTTTTAAATTACTTAAAAATACCATAGGTTGTCAACATTCAACAGATTGTACCTAGTTTTCTCATAAAGTCTCTGCTGAGTGAGTCTGAATTTAGAACCTCCAAATTGTTTTTCAATTAGTTGTATCCATTTGGCCCAAGATTGATCTTTACCCTCATTAAAAATAGCTTCAAAGCATAATAAAGCAACATCCTTAAATAAAGAGATCAATTTTGATGTTTTTTATTCATCTGGTAACTTACATGAGAATTTTAAGTTGTCAATTATTTGGATAAAATGTTGCCAATCAGAGCTGGCTTCACCATCATAAGTTGGGTACTGATCTATCTTAGGCCAGTTCTTCTGATTGGATTTTATTTCACTAATATTAGGTAAATTCAACAACTCATTTACTCTTGATAAATGGTCTTGTATTTCCTCCTGTACAGATTTGTGACTTACATTTTCAGATTTGACACTACCACCAGATGGTTTTACTTGTGGTGGTATAGGGAAGGAATGAAATTCACTTGTGCCAATGAAAGGATTATTATTATACTGAGTATACTTATGATTATCCTGGTTCATTAGTAGATTTGCAGTTTCAATCTCAACTTTAGTCAATATTTGTAGCAGCTCAGAGACACTTTGATTTGTCTGGGCAAAAGATAAATTAGTTCTTGATTCAGTTTTCAATAAATGTGTTTCATAAAATTTTTCCAACTCACAGAATTTGTTTGAAATTTAATTATATTTATTACTCAATAAATCATATTTAAGAGTTTGAGACAAATGTTCTTTCTCTAATTCTTTATTACGTGTTGCCAGTTGAGAAATATTTAATGTTAAGGATGAAATTGTATCACTTGTGAGCTTAACTGTCTGTTCCTCACAATCAGTCATTCTATTCCACAATGCTGAAACAATTCTATGGAAAGTTGGATTATTGTTAAAATACTCCATGTCTTCCTTATCAATTCTTTCACTCTCTTGTGAACTTCTCATCTCACTAGTAAGTGGTGGAAACTGAGGATTAACTGTAATATAAATACTACTGTTGTTATTGACAAAAGACAAGTTAGGTGTATCTACATTAAAACCTAATTTTCTTAAGTCCTCCTCTATTTTCTGCACAGATTTGATATCAATAATATTACCTACATTGTAATTATCAGTATTGTGTTCAATCTGAGAGGGTAATCTACTTACCACGGAATTTGTGTGAGCCCTGATTTTTGGCGCCTTTGTTTTCCCTTGTAGGGGTGAATTGAGGAAGTCTGATGAGGAGGAGGATCCTTGTTGCAGTGGTGACAGGACCATTGTTGATGGAACCAATCCCACTTCCATTTGTCTACCAGTATTTTCTCTTGGGAGTGATGTGACCCACCTGGGGTAGGGGGTTATTGACTTGGTTGACCTCCCTTTAGCTCTTCCAATGATTGGTTCATCTGCTGAAATCCTACGTTATAATTATTCTGTAATTGCTCTACCTCCTTGAGCATGAGTGACTTTGATTCCTCCAACTTCAATACCTGTTTTTCCAGATGGTATAGTTGATCCTGAAGAGAAGGAGACGTCTTTTTTATGCAAATTATTTTTAAGAGGGTGTCTTTTTCTTCTATGCTCATTTGTTCTGCCTAAGGGGATGACTGACCCTCCATGGTTATGTCCTGGAGCAATATTTTTGTTAGCTTTAGACCTGGTAATATAAGCAGGATTTTCACTTACATTGTCATGGAAAGCACTCATATTGATAAAAATAACAATATATCACATCTAAAGAAAGGAAAACCTATTGGAATTAGTAGATTAAAAGTATTAGTAATGTAATTACTAATAAAAAGCACTTGAGCTTACCCTGAATTAAAATCTTTATTTATTTAAAAAATATGTAATAAAAATTTGAAAAAATCTGTTAAAAATAAAATAATAAGTTTAACTAGACCTTTATAAGGGTTTATTAATAGCTTAGCAAGCTTCAACCAAATACCAATTTAATTGGATGTTATATTGGTGACCAAATTCCAAGTGAAATTGGGTTTATATTGGGTACAGTTACTACTGTAAATACCTAATTTTTATTATAAAAAAATTAGTACAATTATTATAAGGGGTTTTTCCTGCAATCACTGAGTTATTATGACCTACTAATATGCAGCAGACCCAAATATTTGGTTTTTTTTGAGCTAAACTAAAGTAAAAATCATGTCCTAAGGCTTATACTAAAAAATCAATAATAATCAAGGAAAGACCCCCAATTGTCAGTGTATCTAGTATTAACTATTATTTAATAGTATTTATTAATGGTCCTACTACTTATTAATAAATTATTTAGTGATTAAACCTCAGGGGAAGACTAATAAAATAGTTATTCTCAAATAAAACTCACAATAATTGGATTTAAATGCATGCTAGTGGTGGAAAATAGATGAATATAATATAGTTATAGCTTATATAAAGATAATATCAATTTATAAAAGGCTTTATAATATATTTATAAGTGATAATAATTTTGTTATAATGTTTATTTGAATTTAAGTAGGTAAGTGATGTCTAATAACCATCAAAATCCTCCCTTACTTATACCAAAATCCACTGGAGTGCACAGTCCTTCAATCCAGATGATGTCACTGCTATCCACCGCAATTACAGCACTGTGAGGGCCAATCTCCTCCTCATGGCGTCCAATTCAAGAAGATTCAACACCCAGACCTCCAGTAAGGACCCTCCATCACAATTAATGATAACACAGACCCATATCATAAATAGAAAATCCAGATAAAAGTGGATACCATAAAGAAACAGGTAAATAACTCATCCAAAGAGAATATAATGAAACTAAAAGCATATAAAGGAAAAAAAGGAAATGTACAAGCCCCCATTAACATCCCCAAGCATCCATATTAACCCAGCAAGGACCTCCCAACCCATAAATCCATGAATATGCATACAAGGAAGCAGATTAAGTCGTCCAAACTGAGTGTATGCACCTGAAATAGATGTTTATGCTTCTTTAGGCATTGTGAGTCCACTGGATACGTCCAAATGACCTAAAATTAGCTGAAAAACAAATTTTATATGCTATTAAGAGGCTAAAACCCACTTATATACCTAAACATACATAATATACTGCATACTTCACTGAATATGAGATTTATGTATACATATAAGCTTATTTATGTCAATCATTACTTAATATCACTTAAGATAAGTATATTATGACTCCATTAAAACCTTAATAAGTATTATTAGGCCATGGATAAGCTATTTATACTACTATATTTTATATAATAGAGTAATAATTATATATATATGTAATATAATCATATATATTATTGTTTTAACCTTATTTTTAAGATATGAACTTAATGTACTTAAGATTATCTTATTTTCAGTTTAAGAAATACTCAGTACTAGAGATATCTAGGCTGAAAGGGTCCCTTTCCTGCTTGGGAACCTCCACCATATTCTTCTCTTCCTTCTTTACCCTACTCTCCTCTTCAGCCAAAGCCTCACTGACTTTGCTGACATACTTGGAACACCCCTCTTGATAGGTGTCCACAGCCAACAGCTTCAAATGGGCTTCCACAGCCTCCTTCACCTTGTCCAAGGCAGGAAACTTCTGGTCCCCATTAGAAAGAGTCTTTATCAAGTCCTTCCTTGAAAACTCCCTCAACACATCCATCCTGACATCTCTAGCCAGAGCAGAACAAAAAAAATCTTTGGAAGCATTTTCATGTGCCAGCTCCTCTACTTCCACCAAATATTCTACCACAGGATCAAAATGTAGTAAAAACTTCCTGTAACTGAGTAAGTTACCAACACCAACATAAGACTGCCATTCACTGACAACCTTGTTCAGATCCACCATAGTGAACCTGAGACCCCATCTATCCACCATCTCCCTGCACAACAGCTTCCAATACCTCTTCTTGTAGCCAGACATGGCCACAATCTCCTTCTCCACTGGCCTATCTCCAATGAAGAAAATGATCTGCTTCACCATTTCCAGGTAAGAAGCACCATCCAAACCAGCAGCAGTTTCATATTTCTCCAGAAACCACTTCACATCATCTCCATTAAACTTGGTACCATCCCAAGTCTTAATCCTCACACATTCCCTAACCATCACAGCAGGATGAACTTCCCCCCCACTGACAGTCACCACAGGAATAGATGAACCAGAAGCCATTCTTCCAGAAGCAAATCACCAGAAAAGACCAACAAAAGACAACAGAGATTCCAAAGAACTATCAGGTCCTACCCCACGTTGGGTGCCAGAAATGTAGACAATCCTATAGTACTAGCTATAGGCCTTGACCAAGGGAGTGGATGAAAAACCAGAGAGAAAATCCCCTTTCCCTTTAGAAAAATATAAGTGAGATTTACCTGCTACAGTAAATTGGTTCCTGTTGTTAATAGCTCCTTTTCCAATACAATTGACTGCCTGACCAGCCAAGAAAGTAGTCTCCAGACAGACTACCAAACCAAAGAACTTAAATGAAGACCAATTTCCACACCAGAGAAAGCAATGATACTTGATGTAGGTTGCAAATACCACCAGAGACAGCAATAATACTTGATATAGCTTGCAAGACTACACCATAGAAAACAGTTGCCAAATTTGAGTTAAATGAAGAACTAACCTTGCAACAAACACAGCCAATTGTGGCCAAAAAACAGTGAAAACTGAGTGAGGAAAAAGGATATCACCTCCAAATAGTTGTATGATAATTAAAGTTGCCCCAAACTGTCTTATTCACTATTTATACACAGACCACTATCTAAGAGCCCATGCACACCCACAAATTTGGTGTTTCTGAGTGCCAAATTGCAAAAAACCCCTCTAGAAACGCTTCCCAGCCTTCTAGCACCGAGGCAGACAGTCTTTCCAAAGTCAGGAGAACTGCCTGAGGTAGCAGGACCGCCCTGAAACCAGAAAACCACCAAAAACCTCAAAAAACACCCAAAATACTTAGAAAAATAAACTACAACTACTAAAACCTTTAAAACACATAATTAAGCTACAACAACATTGAGACATGAAACATAGAGAAAAATTAGCCCATTTCAATGGTACTAAGCACTTAACCCTAAGACTTTAGGTTAGCCCGTAAAACACAAAAAACAAAATTAAACAGCTATCTTTTAAAATAAAATATGAGAAATAATCCCTCAATTACTTAAAATATGAAAAATGTCAACAAGACATAAAATATAGAGAAAACTTGGGGCTATCCAATGATAATACCCTCATCCCCGCAGTGCCAATATTTGTCCAATAATTCTAGAAAAACACCCAATTATTGAACAATGCCATTTAAGACATATCAAAACAACACCAAACAGACCAACAAAGGGCTCCACCAATGTTGGAAGACCAAAATGGTACACCCTCTTCTTCATTAGAAACTTTTGAAAATCCAGGAATACCAAGTTTTGAACAAAGATTAGTTGGCTTGTTGTACTTTAAATATGATATTTTTTTGAAAAAATATTCAAAGTACATATCAATCCTCTTCATTTGTTTTTATATTCATCTGTGTGTACAATATCATCAGTGTATTCATCTGCAAGGAAAAGCATTCAAAAATTCAGTATTTAAATTAAAAAAAGTGATACTTACAAATATTTTAAGATTTCTTCCTATCTAAAATAAAGCCACCACCAAACATTTTTCCAAAATGACCAGCTCTTTGATGATAGCCATTATTTTTAATTTCATGTTTACAGTAAGAAATATCCTTAATGAATTGCACTGTAGCTTCTAACATATCTACTTCTTTGAGCTCAAGAATTTCAAAAGTCTGCACAAGAACATTAGGAATTAAGACACCTTTTGGTTTATGAATACTACAACCAGGAAAAAAATTATAATAATTATTGCAATCTGTCAGCCAAGCTGTCCCAGGAGCCCAGTAAATAAACATACAATTTATTGGAATTAAATAAAGACATAATAATTGCAGAGTATGCATTTAACATTAATATTATATTACATAATAAATTTATATTAATATTTTATTTATATAAATAAAGTAAATATTATTTTAATTTTATTATAAGATAATTTAAAAGTATTTAATTATATTCCATAACAAAGGGCACATTGTTTATTTGATAATTATAAATTAATTAATTAAAAACTTATAAGATAATTATATTCAAGTGTTAATCTTATACTGTAATTACTTTAATTAATTAAATTTAATTATTAAAATATACTTTTTCATATACTATAATCCATAATTATTGCCGCTGTTTTTTGGACCCTTAATTGTGTCAATAAAAAATTAAATAAATTATAATACTTATTTTATAAAATAGTATTATAATTCTCAACTTAATTTAGTAATAAATTAATTATTTGATTACATAGTTGGAACAATTAATTAATTTCTTTATACTAAATTAAAATTGATTACATATTTTGTTGCGTCAAAATATTTTTTCTTGTTTCACTTAAAAACCCTTAAAGCAGACTGTACCATCTGTTTTGGATTATTTTTCTCATAGTTCCTATGTCTCAGGCTTATTTAGTTACTCACTATTTTTAATTACTTATTTTGGAATTAGTTGTGGGGAAATTTGGTTCTTATTTGGGGTTTTAATTATCTGTTTCATATTTTTCTCTAAATTTTTATGTTTCACTTATTCTTTTATTTTCTTGTTTCATCTTATTATAATTCTTGTATTTACAAATGTAGTGGCGCTTAAGAGGACCCATTGCTTATAAAAAGGCCTTGTATAATCCCCTGTAGCCTCATCACTTACTATACAAACATAATCTGAACCAATTGTCAATATAATATGTTTTATTATTATTTTTATTAGTATTAAAATTCTAATTAAAATTCTATATAACTATTTAAAGGTTGCTTTAAGTCTGATAGTAATTATAGTGTTATTTGCGCAGAACCCTTACATTAAATAATATTGTTATCTAATAAAACCTCATTGTTGTGTCATCCCTCAAGTAACTTGTCATTGTCTCACTTTAAATAAATTATTTCTTTATTTCTTTTACTTTCTATAAAGCTTTCTTTCCTATTTCCTTTTCCTCCTCCTTTTCTTCCCCTTTTCTTACCTTCTTCTAGACAACTGGCCGACAAGTAGGAGCCTTTCCAAACAACGACAAGGATCAATACTTGTGACGAACGACATAGCGCACGGACCACCCAGCAAAAAAGAAACTTTTGCCATGACCGTGTTTCGAACTTGGGTTCAATCTATTAGGTTTATATTAAATTAATTCATCTATTATTTTGAAGTGATTTTCAGATCACTATAGTAAGTTAACCTTTGCACCTCTCACTCATATTACTATATTTTTACTGCAATAACAGTGATTGTGGTTTATATGCTGATTCACTGAGTGTAAGTGTTCATTTATTAAATTTTTTTTATCCTAGTTGACCATTATAGAGTGTTTAATTCCTCTTATTCCTAGAAGAAATTAACATTATTATTAATAAAAATTGAATTATTAAATTAATTTTTTATTATTATTAATTTTTGTTTAATTTTGGTTGACTTAAATAGTACTTTGTACTTGGTCCCATATATTGCCATATTTAATTTTGGTAATTTAATTAATTGGTTGAAAATAACTTAATTGTTTATTCCCAATTTTCCTTTGCAGTCCATTTTGTTAATTATTTTTTATAAATATTACTTTATATTAAAAAAAAAATTTTTTATATAATTTAATTAATAAAAATTTTTTTTATATATTTGGAGCAAATTTATAACTGAATTTTATTAATTTTTTTTTTTAGAAATTAATTAATCTTCCCACTATTATGTCCAACAATTTGGCTGAGAAAATTGATAACATGCAAGTGTATTAAATTGAAATTGATTATGATGCTGATACTGTGAGTTCTTCTAAAGTTGAACATAAAAAATCTTATGCTAAAAAGAAAAATTCACATAATTCAGGATGTGGAAATGACAGTAGAAGTAAACAAATCAAACCCCCTTCCCCCAGCACAACAGAAGGAGGTAAAACCTCCAGTACCTCAAGAAAGTCTTCCAAAAGGATTCAAAATAAAAAAGCTTTCTCTTCCCCAAAAAATCAGCAATCTGTCCAGTCACATCAAAGAACTCAAGACAGAAAACATGAAATAAAAGGAAAAAGTAGAAACCTTATGGGATCAAGTTCAGGAACTCAGGAACCAAAATCAGGCCCAGGCCCCTCCTCAGTTGCCTCCCAATCAGCCTCAGTTTCAGGCTCAACCTTCAAAGCCCCCCAGCCCCTCCATCCAAAATCAAAATACTATGGAAGTAGAGCAATGTAAATGAGATTATCTAATGAGTCACTACCAGCAGAATGTGCAACATCCTCCCCATCATCAGCCTGGCCCATCCAGAACACCCAATTTCCATCCTCCTTCTCATCCCTACCAACAAGGCAGGAGAAAAAAGGCCCAAGCACAATCCCAAACTCAGTCTCAGGGAAAGTTTCCTCCTCTGCCATGGTAAGTAATTTGGTTGATAGTCACTTGGGAATGTTTTCTAATAAGACTTCTTCTGCAGATAATATTATTGAACATGGTGAAAGAACAGTTAAACCTGTTAAAAGACAGCTTCCTGTAGCTAGTAGCCCTATTAATGTAATTAGCAAATTGTCATTTGATGAACCTTTACATTTAACTTCTACTTCTTTAATTAATCCTTCTCTTGCAATTAAGAATGATTCTGTTTCCCCTGAAGTCTATACCTTAATTGAGAAAACTTCTGAAGAAATATTAAAAGATACCCTTGATTTTAATGTTGTGAAAGACAAACATTTGAGAGATGTGTGAATCCATGACGATGATAGATTTAATAATTTGCACTTGCAATGTAAAGTAAGTTCTTCTGTACAGGATACAGCTTATTTTAAAATCAAAGAAACCTTGAATATTGTTCTTAGCCAACAAAAACAAATAAGTAGTTACCATAGAGCTATCTCAGATAAAAATATAAATCTACATAAGACCTTGAGTGAATTAAAACCACTTATTGAAGAAAATTATTCATTAAAAAGTGAAATAAAATCTCTACAAAATGAGTTTAAAAAGATAAGGAATGATTTCCATCCACTAAGTGCCAAACACACAGTTTCTGAGGACAGAAATGTTCTATCTCTTGCAAAAGTAAATGACCAGATGTCTGAAATTCCAAGGATAAGAAACTATATGTCTTACTTGAAGGAAAAATTCTCAACCTTAACCATCAATAATGGTATGAATGAGAATGGTGTCCATAAAATGCATAAAAATAAAGAAACAGAACCTGAGAAGAGTTCCTCCTTACCTCCTCATATTTCAACCATTAAAAAAAACTGAAAATGAGTCTGTAAAATCTTTTGCTACTAGCAAAAAATCTTGTGATGGTCATGCACCAGCTGTTTCTGTAAATAATGAAATTTCTGAACACCTGGATAAACTTCAGGAATTATTGATGATGAATAATTCAAACCAAAAATTGAACCATTTCAGTAGTCAGAAAATTTGGCCTAAGTTGGACCAATATCCTACCTTTGATGGTGATTCTTCTTCTGATTGGCAACACTTTATCCAAAGAATTGATAATTTAAAGAGTTCTTATAAACTACCTGGTGAGGAAATTGTTTCTAAGCTAATTTCTTTATTTTCCAATGTAGCCTTGATGTGGTATGAATCTGTTCTTTTAGATAACAATCATTATACATGGAATGATTGGAAATCCTTGATTGAGAATCATTTTGGTGGTTCAAAATTCAGTTTGGCTCAGCAAAGATTTTATGAGAATATTAGATATGTATCCTCCTCTGTTGAAAAGCCCATTGTTTTTCTTATGAAAGTAACAAAAATCCTAAGAAAAATTGATCCAAAGATGGATTATGATATTTGGAGAGATAAAATCTTGTATAAATTACCAAATTCTCTTAGAGATTTGATTGTGGCTAGAACTGAGCATGTAAGGGAAAATTCTTCTTTCATTAATATCTGTAATGAGGTACTACTCAACCATAGATGTGAACCAAAGAATTACCTTGGTAAATCTTATAATGATCAGAATAAACCTTCTTTAAAGCTCCCAGAAAAATCTGGTAAACCCTCTGCCCCAGTTGCACCTAAAAAATATGCAAAAAATACTTGTTATAAATGTAACAAACCATGGCAAAAATGTCATGTGTGTGACAAGAAAATTCATCTTGTTGAACAAAATGAAAACACTGATGAAGCTGAAATTGATATAAATAATTCTTCTAGTGATTGTGAAAGTAATATCTCCTATGGAAATGACTCTGTTAAAGATGTTTTAATGTTAGAACAGGATGTACATTATTTAGATAATATATCTGAAGAATGTGTATTGGATTTATCTTCAGTGGAAAATGCTGAAATAATTAAAGATATTACTAACGATTCTATAGCCATATCCCCCTTGAAAGCACCTGTTATCATTAATGGTAAAAATGTTGATGTAGTTCTTAACTCTGGTGCTGGAGGAAGTGTAGTATCTGAAAAGGCTTTAGTTTTAGTAGATAAAGATTATTTGAGTAAATTATTACCCATAACTTCTGAAAAATGGAGAGGGTATGGTTCTACCTTAATTCCTATTGGAATATACAAAACCTCTGTATTCTTTGAATATAATGGTGGTTTTGTCAGAGCTATTTGTGAATTTGTTGTCATGCAAAATGATAATTTAGGCAATAGGTTTATTATGGTTAATGATATTTTAACCATGTTTGGTGTAAAATTGGACCCAGCAAATAATTGCTTCACCTTGGGATTGAATGGCAAAAGGAAATTCAAAATTTCCTCCTCTAAAAAACCTTCTGGGCATCTGTTAAAGTCTTGTAACTCACTAATCCAGTGTAAAGGCAGAACAACAATTGAAATGGATGATTTATTAAATGAAATAAATACTGCTTCTTTTGGTGATCAGTTAACTAGTGAACAAAAGGATTATATTATTGCCTAAATTACCTCTTTCCCTATGGCTTTTGCTCATGGTTCTCATGTCTTAGGAAATGTTCAGGAAGAAATGAAAATTACTGTCAGTCAGTTGTCTAGAAGAGATAAGAAAAGAGGGAAGAAAAGATAGGAGGACAAGAAGGAAATAGTGATTTAGAAATAAAAGAAATAAAAACAAATGAAATTATTTAATCTATTTGAGAGAAAGCAACGACAAGTGATTTGAGAGGTGAAATAAAATTGGTTTTATTAATATTAATATCATTTAAGTATGAGTTCTGCACGGCAAACACTATGATTACTATCAGACTTAAGGCAACCTTTAAATTGTTATTTAGAATTTTTAATTAGAATTTAATACTAATAAAAATAATAATAAGCATAATAAAATTATCTTTAAATTGTTGAGTGTGTAGTAAGTGATGAGGCTACAGGGGATTATCCAAGGCCCTTTTATAGGCAATGGGTCCTCTGAAGCGCCACTATATTTGTAAATACAAGAATTATAATAGGATAAAACAAGTATATCAAAGAGTAAGTGAAACATAACAATGTAGAGAAAAATATGAAACAAATAATTAAAAACCCCAATTAAGAATCCAATTTTCCCACCATTAATTCCCAAATCAGTAAGTAAAAATAGTGAATAACTAAACAAGCCTGTGACATAGGGACTATGAGAAAAATAATTCAAAACAGATTGTACAGTCTGATTTAAGGATTTTTGAGGGAAACAGAGAATTTTTTTACGCAACAAAATATGTAATTAATCTCAATTTAGTATAAATTAATTAATTATTTTTCCTGACACAATTAAGGGTCAAAAGAAGCGTCATTAATTATTTTTTAATATTATATGAAAGGTGTTATTTAATATATAAATTTAAATAATTAATTTAATTATATTATAAGTCAATTTTACACTTATAATTATAATATATGTTTTTAATTAATTAAATATAAATTTATAATTTATTAAATAAATAAAAATGCGCCATTATTTGTAGAATATAAAATATATCATGTTTAATTTAAATGTATAAAATTTATATAAACAATAAAATTAATATAACACTTATATGTAATAAGATACTTATATAATTTTATTATGCAATAAAATATTAATTTATATACATTAAATACAATTCTTACGCCCTCTTTCAGGTCTTATAAGCTAACATATCATTTACTGGACTCCTGGAATAGCCTGGCTGACACTCCCTCACTCTAAAAAAACAATAAAAAAAATGCTAAGATTTTTTCTTTTTGTACTTTTTCAACAGAGTAGGCAGATTTGAAATCTCCTTGCCAGGTATCCATGCATCATGTTCAGATGATTTTTTCTTATATCTCAATAAATATACAGTACCTCCTTCAGAAGTGATAATTCTATCATTGAGAATTTTATCAATTTCTGCTGTTTCTGTGACTTCCTGAGGGTTTTTCTTAGGTCTTCCCCTTCTTTTGGGAAATAAGTCACTGTTGGAAGTATAAGGGTTAAGCAAAGAAATGGGAAAAACAGGATGTTTCCTATCATATGGAGAATACAATACAACTTCTACTGCATTATCACCAACCATTCTTTTAACCACAAATGGTCCTACAAAAGGATATTTTAATTTGTGGTTACCTTGTAAATTGAAATGGACAGTAGAGATCAACACTTCATTACCCTTGTTAAATGTGTATTCTTTATGGGATTTATCCCATCTTTTCTTTTCATATTAAAATGCTTTATCAATACAGCTCTGAGCATGTTTTTTGCATAGCTGTTGAATTTGCATAAAAGATTTTACACCAGGGTGTAGTTCCATCTTAGGTAATTTATTATTGAGAATCTGAGCAGGAGTGTTTGGGACATAAACCAACCAAAGCTCAAAAGGCTTTTTCTCAGTGACAGAATGAACAGTGCTATTATATTCAAATTCAAGACCAGGCAATAGAGTGACCCAATTATGAGTAAATCTGTCATTGTCTTTATATTCTAAACCAAAGGCACAATACCTTCTAATCATATCTTCCAGAGTTTGAATCATTCTTTCAGCTAGACCATCAGTCTTAGGATAGTGAGCTGTAAACAATTTTAACTCACAGCCACAAATATCCATCAAAGAGGTCCAAAACTCAGAAGTAAATTTTGGATCCCTATCAGAGATAATGGCTTTTGGAAAACCAATAATATTAAACATGTAAGACCACCATAAGAAAGCTAATTCTTTTGTGGATACATCTTTGTGGGTTGGAATAAATTTGCATATTTTTGTGAATCTATCTACTATTACCCAACAAGAGTTAAAGCTGTCTTTACCTGCAACAGGAAGACCAGTGACAAAATCCATATTAATGATTTGCCAGGGAGCATTAGGTGCTTCAATATGTTGTAAAAACCCTGCTCTCTTACCTGTTAACCTTTTAGATTTTTGGCAGGAATCACAAGATTCAACATATAATTTTGTGTCTTCAGACATATTAGCCCACCATGCAGTGTTTTTGATTCTAATCAATGTTTTTTCAAGATCAAAATGACCAGCTAATATGTCATCATGACAAAGTTTGAGAATAGTTTCTTTCATAGAAGGAGGAATTACAATTACGTTAGTAAGCTTCCTTCTATAATATATATAACCATCTTCAATAGAAAACTTTCCTTTATTCAAAGCATTTTGATACTTTGCAGGAAGAGTTGTTATTATTGCTTGAATTGAAGCATTCTTAGGATCATTTAAGATAGTAACAAATTTATTTAAATCAGAATCCTTATCATATGAATCCAGTATTAATTGTAATAACTCCTCTTCCATATCAACTATAAATATACCATGGATATAAACAGCATCATCTTCAGGTACATAGGCAGGATTTGGGTCATTATTTGGAAGAGGCAATCTGGAGAGCATATCAACATTGGAGTGAACATTTCCAGCTTGATGGATAATTGTCATCCGTCCTCTGTATTCTTGTACAGAAAGTTGCCACCTGAACATATGTCTGTTAGGTGTCTTTAGGTTTAAGAGGGACTTCACAGCACTACAGTCAGTTACCAATTCAAACTTTTGGTCCTCTAGATAGTAATGAAGCTTTTTAAGAGCCCAAACAACTGCTAAGCACTCTAATTGAGTGGAACCATATTTCAATTCACTATTTCTCAAGGTTCTTGAAATATAACAAATTACAACCTCTGAGGATTTATCATTTATAATTTGTTTCTGGTGAAGGGCAGCACTCAGACCAACAAAGCAAGCATCTTTGTATAGGACAAAAGGTTTGTTGAAATCTGGAAGAGCCAATATAGGGGCTGTCATTAATCAACTTTTTAATGTATAAAAAGCTTTTTGACAGTCATTATTCCAGAAAAAGGCAACATCTTTTCTGGTCAGTTTTGTTAGAGGAAAGGCTATGACCTGATAATTTTTAATATATTTTCTATAATAGCCACACATACCCAAAAAACTTTGGATTTCTCTTACAGAAGTTGGTGCTTTCACATTTTGAATGGCAGCAACTTTGTTTTGGTCTACACAAATTTGTAAGCCTGACACAACATGGACAAGGACTTTCAAAGATTGAAAACCAAATTTACACTTTTTTAAAGATAAGGTCATATTTATTTCATCCATTTTTTGGAAAACTCTATTTAAGTGAATCATATGTTCATCAAACGTTTTAGAAAAAATTATAATGTCATCAATATAAACCATGAGCCAACCTTCAATAATTTCTTGATGGAAAGTGTTATCCATAACTTTCTGGAAAACTGAAGGAGCATTTTTAGGGCCAAATGGCATCCTAACATACTTATATATTCCCATATGAGTAGCAATAAGCAAAAAATTTTGAGACATTTTTTCAACTGGAACTTGATGATAACCTTTATTACCATCCAGACAACTAATAAATTTTGCACCTTGCAAGGTAGCATGTATTGAATTAATTCTGGGTAAAGGATAAATATCATCAACAGTATAAGTGTTTAAAGCTCTGTAATCTCAACATAATCTAGCTTTATCTTTTTCATAAGAAATCAAGACTGGGGAGATGACACAATATTTGGGGGTGACATCCACTTTCTCAATGATATTCATTTTTAATAATGTTTCAATATTATCTTCAATATCCTTTCTTTTTGTTGGAGAAGCAGGATATGGTTTTTTCTTAAGACTAGGAGGAATATCACTCAAGTTACAGGATAAGGTAATTTTCATCTCTTCCTGAACAATTCCCAAGACATGAGAACCATGAGCAAAAGCCATAGGGAAAGAGGTAATAGAGTCAACAATAGAATCTTTTTGTTCACTAGTCAGCTGATCACCAAAAGAAGATGTATTTATTTCATGTAATAAATCATCCATTTCAGTTGTTGTTCTACCTTTACACGGGATCAGTGAGTTACAAGATTTCAACAAATCCCCAGAAGTTCAAGGAGAGGAAATTTTGAACTTTCTTTTCCCATTCATTCCTAAGGTAAAGCAATTATTTTCTGGGTCCAGCTTCACACCAAAAATGGTTAAAATATCATTTCCCATAAAAAACCAATTGCTTAAATTATCATTTTTCATGACAACAAACTCAAAAATAGCTCTGACAAAACCACCATTATATTTGAAGAATACAGAGGTTTTGTATTTGCCAATAGGAAATAAGGTAGAACCATACCCTCTCCATTTTTCAGAAGTTATAGGTAATAATTTACTCAAATATTCCTTATCCAGTGAAGCCAAAGCTTTTTCAGACACTACAATTCCTCCAGCACCAGAATCAAGAACTACATCAACATTTTTACTATTAATGATAACAGGTGCCTTTAAAGGGGATATAGGTATAGAATTTTTAGTAACATCTTTAATTATCTCAGCATTTTCTACTGAAGATAAATCTAATACACATTCTTCAGATATATTATTCAAATAATGGACATCTTGTTCCAACATTAAAACATCTTTAACAGAATCATTTTCATAGGAGATATTACTTTCACATTCACTGGAAGAATTATTGACATAAAGTTCAACTTCATCAGTGTCTTCATTTTGTTCAACAAGATGAATTTTCTTGTCACAAACATGACCCTTCTGTCACGGTCTGTTACATTTATAACAAGTTTTTGTTGCATATTTTTTAGGTGCAACTGGGGCAGAGGGTTTACCAGATTTTTCTGGGAGCTTTGTAGAAGGTTTATTCTGATAATTATAAGATTTACCAAGGTAATTCTTTGGTTCATATCTATGGTTGAGCAGTACCTCATTACAGATATTAATGAAAGAAGAATTTTCCCTTACATGCTCAGTTCTAGCCAAAATCAAATCCCTAAGAGAATTTGGTAATTTATACAAGATTTTATCTCTCCAAATATCATAATCCATTTTTGGATCAATTTCTCTAAGGATTTTTGTTATTTTCATTAGAAAAACAATGGGCTTTTCAACAGAGGAGGATACATATCTAGTATTCTCATACAGTCTCTGTTGAGCTAACCTGAATTGTCAGCCTGTATATCTCCAGGACTGAGTAAAAAGTAATTATAAGTTATGTTAAACACATGAACTATACATGGGAATAATAAATAAGAGTACACAAATAGTATACATAAGTAAAATTATGATAATACACAAAAAATGCCATTATAACACCTTATATACACGCATATATCCACCTTTTATAGGTCTTATGTACTTAATATTAAGTTGGAATATGTTAGGGTAATCTTAAGAACCTTAAGTATAAGGCTACATAATTTTTAAGTACACTTAAAGCTGTTATATTCATTGTTTTGTGCAAAAAACAAGAAATGCGCTTTATTTCACTTAAAAGTTGACTACATGCGCTATAAAATTGAGAATATCAAAATTGCGCTTTGACAGATCAATTGGGCTCATTTAGAACTATTGATTTGGCTATTTAAATGCATAAAAATAACACTTTTCAAATTTGGTGTTTTTTATGCCAGAAATGGCTTCTGTGTACTGGCCACATACTGCCTGCTTTTTTCCCATGTGAATAGCTTCATTTTTAGCAAAGTTAGCTTTTTCACACTATAATTACCCCACATTCTACGCCCACTGTGGGGAAACACACTAAAATAGGCGACAGGCGCTTATTTAGTGTCCTAGCTTAATTAATAATGCATTGACCTTGTTTATATGCACTAATTTCATTAATAACCTCACTCTTGGCACTTTATTTCATCACCACACTTAAATTCGCCTAATTTTAGTCAAGGATTTACCCGTGCAAGAGCCTGCCAAGAACTGCATGTAGTTACCCCACATCTCATGCTCTTTTTTTAAGTTTTTGGGTGGTTTCTCAGTCAATTTTGGTTATTTTTGAATGGGAATTTCACGTAGTATAATGTCAGGATTAGCCCCATTATTTCTACAGTCAATCCCCCTTATTATTAAGCTATTATTAACCTTAAAAAAGTCTCCTTTAGTCTTTAATATTATTGTTTTATACGCATATACTCTCTTTTTGTCTTTTTCTTTAATTTTAATGGATTTCCCTTATTATTACAGGATTTTGGCGGTTGTTATTCTTCTAATTATGTCATGGGTTACTGGGAATGTTGATGGGCATGTCTATTAGTTGTTTAGAGGCGTCATTAACTTTGTATTGGGTGGTACATCAAGGGAATCATTGGGGAACTCAGTGTGTATAAAGGGAGGAGGTTTTTGGGTTGTATTTCTTCATTCTTTATCATTACAATTTAACCAATATAACCAAACCAATTACAATACATATCAATTAGTACTTTTATAAGACTTTTGAATAGTATCTGAATTTATATAATCTATTTTTCTACCAACTATAAAGATTGTAAGCCATATATAAGAATAGTGAGAATTATATTACTGAGACCTCTATATTTGATTATATTTTACAACTTAGTGGATTAAAACTACAGTATTCATATAGGACCATTAAAATCTTCTAGACAACTGACTATTCAAGCTAGTTCACGTCCTTGTACTTGACCTTAGCCTGACATGAATTTTGAACCACCAAACTGATTCTCAATCAAGGATTTCCAATCATTCCATGTATAATAATTGTTATCTAAAAGAACAGATTCATACCACATCAAGGCTACATTGGAAAATAAAGAAATTAGCTTAGAAACAATTTCCTCACCAGGTAGTTTATAAGAACTCTTTAAATTATCAATTCTTTGGATAAAGTGTTGCCAATCAGAGGAAGAATCACCATCAAAGGTAGGATATTGGTCTAACTTAGGCCAATTTTTCTGACTACTGGGATGGTCCACTTTTTGGTTTGAATTATTAATTATTAATAATTCCTGAATTTTAGCCAGGTGTTCAGAAATTTCATTATTTACAGAAACAGCTGGTGCATGACCATCACAAGATTTTTTGCTAGTAGCAAAAGATTTTACAGACTCATTGTCAGTTTGTTTAATGGTTGAAATATGAGGAAGAAAGGATGAACTTTGCTCAGGTTTTTTTTCTTTATTTTTATGCAGCTTATTGACAGCATTCTCATTTAATTCATTATTGATGTTTAAGGTTGAGAATTTTTCCTGCAGGTCAGACACATAGTTTCTTATTCTTGGAATTTCAGACATCTGGTCATTTACTTTTGCAAGAGATAGAACATTTCTGTCCTCAGAAACTGAGTGTTTGGTACTTAGTGCATGGAAATCATTTCTTAGCTTTTTAAACTCATTTTGCAGAGATTTTATTTCATTTTTGAATGAATAATTTTCTTCAATAAGGGGTTTCAATTCACTCAAGGTCTTATGTAGACTGATATTTCTATCTGAGATAGCTCTATGGTCACTTCTTATTTGTTTTTGTTGACTAAGAACAATATTCAAGGTTTCTTTGATTTTGAAATAAGC
Organism: Hemileia vastatrix; assembly: GCA_030280995.1. Taxonomy (NCBI): domain Eukaryota; kingdom Fungi; phylum Basidiomycota; class Pucciniomycetes; order Pucciniales; family Zaghouaniaceae; genus Hemileia; species Hemileia vastatrix. The sequence continues at coordinate 45,200,931 of JASXTE010000001.1, forward strand.
TGTATCTTGTACAGAAGAACTCACTTTACATTGCAAGTGTAAATTTTTTAATCTATAATTTTCATGGATTAACACATCTCTCGAATGTTTGTCTTTCACAACATTAAAATCAAGGGTATCTTTCAATATTTCCTCAGAAGTTCTTTCAATTAAGGTAAAGATTTCAGGGGGAACAGAATCATTTTTAATTGCAAGAGAAGGATTAATTAGAGAAGTAGAAGTTAAATGTAAAGGTTCATCAAATGACAATTTGCTAATTACATCAATAGGGCTACTAGTTACAGGAAGCTGTCTTTTAACAGGTTTAACTGTTCTTTCACCATGTTCAATAATATTACCTGCAGAAGAAGTTTTATTAGAAAACATACCCAAGTGACTATCAACCAAATTACTTACCATGGCAGAGGAGGAAACTTCCCCCAAGACTGGGTTTGGGATTGTGCTTGGGCCTTCTTTCTCCTGCCTTGTTGGTAGGGATGAGGAGGTGGATGGAAATTGGGTGTTCTGGATGGGCCAGGCTGATGATGAGGAGGGTGTTGCACATTCTGTTGGTAGTGACTCATTAGATAATCCCATTTCCATTGCTCTACTTCCATAGTATTTGGATTTTGGATGCTTGAGCTGGGTGGCTGTGAAGGTTGAGCCTGAAACTGAGGCTGATTGGGGGGCAACAGAGGAGGGGCCTGGGCCTGATTCTGGTTCCTGAGTTCTTGAACCTGATCCCACAAGGTGTCTACTTTTGCTTTGTACGTCATATTTTCTGTCTTCAACTCTTTAATATGACTGGACAGGTTGCTGATTTGTTGTGGCAGAGGAAGCTTTTTTATTTTGAATCCTTTTGGAAGACCTTCTTGAGGTACTACAGGCTTTACTTCCTTCTGTTGTGCTTGGGGAAGGGGGTTTGGTTTGTTTACATTTCCTGTCATTTCCACATCCTGAATTATGTGAATTTTTTGTGTTAGCATAAGATTTTTTATGTACAACTTTAGAAGAACTCACAGTATCAGCATCATAGTCAATTTCAATTTCATCCACTTGCATGTTATCCATTTTTTCAGCCAAATTGTTGGACATAATAGTGGGAAGATTAATTAACTTTTTTTTTAAAAAAAATAATAAAAGTTAGTTAATAATTGCTCCAAAAATAAATAAAAAAATATATTAATTAAATTATATAAAAAAAATTTTTTTTAATATAAAGTAATAAGAAATTAATTAATAAAATGGATTGCAAGGTTGAATTGGGAATAAACAATCAAGTTAATTCAACAAATTAATTAACAATATTAAATATGGAAATATATTTGGGACTAAGCACAAAGTACTTTTAAGTCAACCCAAATTAACAATAATTAATAATAATAAAAAATTAATTTAATAATTCAATTTGTATTAAAAATAATTTCAATTCTTCTAGGACTAAGAGGATTTAACACTCTATAATGGTCAACTAGGAAGAATTTTTTTTAATAATTGAACACTTACACTCAGTGAATCAGCAATTAAGCCACAATCACTGTTATTGCAGTAAAAATATAGTAATATGAGTGAGAGGTGCAAAGGTGAACTTACTATAGTGATTGAAAAATCACTTCAAAATAATATATAAATTAATATAATATAAACCTAAGAAATAGAACCCAAGTTCGAAACACAGTTGCGGCAAAAGTTTTTGTTTTTGCTAGGTGGTCCGTGCGTTTGTCGTTCGTTGCCAGGCTCGATTGTCGTCGTCGTTTGGAAAGGCCCCCAGTTGTCGGTCAGTTGTCTAGAAGAGATAAGAAAAGAGGGAAGAAAAGATAGGAGGACAAGAAGGAAATAGTGATTTAGAAATAAAAGAAATAAAAACAAATGAAATTATTTAATCTATTTGAGAGAAAGCAACGACGAGTGATTTGAGAGGTGAAATAAAATTGGTTTTATTAATATTAATATCATTTAAGTATGAGTTCTGCACGGCAAACACTATGATTACTATCAGACTTAAGGCAACCTTTAAATTGTTATTTAGAATTTTTAATTAGAATTTAATACTAATAAAAATAATAATAAGCATAATAAAATTATCTTTAAATTGTTGAGTGTGTAGTAAGTGATGAGGCTACAGGGGATTATCCAAGGCCCTTTTATAGGCAATGGGTCCTCTGAAGCGCCACTATATTTGTAAATACAAGAATTATAATAGGATAAAACAAGTATATCAAAGAGTAAGTGAAACATAACAATGTAGAGAAAAATATGAAACAAATAATTAAAAACCCCAATTAAGAATCCAATTTTCCCACCATTAATTCCCAAATCAGTAAGTAAAAATAGTGAATAACTAAACAAGCCTGTGACATAGGGACTATGAGAAAAATAATTCAAAACAGATTGTACAGTCTGATTTAAGGATTTTTAAGTGAAACAGAGAATATTTTTACGCAACAAAATATGTAATTAATCTCAATTTAGTAAAAATTAATTAATTGTTTTTCCTGACACAATTAAGGTTCAAAAGAAGCGTCATTAATTATTTTTTAATATTATATGAAAGGTGTTATTTAATATATAAATTTAAATAATTAATTTAATTATATTATCAGTCAATTTTACACTTATAATTATAATATATGTTTTTAATTAATTAAATATAAATTTATAATTTATTAAATAAATAAAAATGTGCCATTATTTGTAGAATATAAAATATATCATGTTTAATTTAAATGTATAAAATTTATATAAACAATAAAATTAATATAACACTTATATGTAATAAGATACTTATATAATTTTATTATGCAATAAAATATTAATTTATATACATTAAATACAATTCTTACGCCCTCTTTCAGGTCTTATAAGCTAAAATATCATTTACTGGACTCCTGGAATAGCCTGGCTGACAATTACCTTATCCTGTAACTTGAGTGATATCACTCCTAGTCTTAAGAAAAAACCATATCCTGCTTCTCCAACAAAAAAAAAGGATATTGAAGATAATATTGCCACATTATTAAAAATGAATATCATTGAGAAAGTGGATTTGCCCCCCAAATATTGTGTCATCTCCCCAGTCTTGATTTCTTATGAAAAAGATAAGGCTAGATTATGTGGTGATTACAGAGCATTGAACACTTATACTGTTGATGATATCTATCCTTTACCCAGAATTAATTCAATACATGCTACCTTGAAAGGTGCAAAATTTATTAGTTGTCTGGATGGTAATAAAGATATCATCAAGTTCCAGTTGAGAAAAATTCTCAAATCTTTTTGCTTATTGCTACTCATATGGGAATATATAAGTATGTTAGGATGCCATTTGGCCCTAAAAATGCTTCTTCAGTTTTTCAAAAAGTCATGGATAACACTTTCCATCAAGAAATAATTGAAGGATGGCTCATGGTTTATATTGATGACATTATAATTTTTTCTAAAACTTTTGATGAACATATGATTCACTTAAATAGAGTTTTCCAAAAAATGGATGAAATCAATATGACCTTGTCTTTAAAAAAGTGTAAATTTGGTTTTCAATCCTTGAAATTCCTTGTCCATGTTGTGTCAGGCTTACAAATTTGTGTAGACCAAAACAAAGTTGCTGCCATTCAAAATGTGAAAGCACCAACTTCTGTAAGAGAAATCCAAAGTTTTTTGGGTATTTGTGGCTATTATAGACAATTTATTAAAAATTATCAGGTCATAGCCTTGCCTCTTACAAAACTGACCAGAAAAGATGTTGCCTTTTTCTGGAATAATGACTGTCAAAAAGCTTTTTATACATTAAAAAGTTGCTTAATGACAGCCCCTATATTGGCTCTTCCAGATTTCAACAAACCTTTTGTCCTATACAAAGATGCTTGCTTTGTTGGTCTGAGTGCTGCCCTTCACCAGAAACAAATTATAAATGATAAATCCTCAGAGGTTGTAATTTGTTATATTTCAAGAACCTTGAGAAATAGTGAATTGAAATATGGTTCCACTCAATTAGAGTGCTTAGTAGTTGTTTGGGCTCTTGAAAAGCTTCATTACTATCTAGATGACCAAAAGTTTGAATTGGTAACTGACTGTAGTGCTGTGAAGTCCCTCTTAAACCTGAAAACACCTAACAGACATATGTTCAGGTGGCAACTTTCTGTTTAAGAATACAGAGGACGGATGACAATTATCCATAGGGCTGGAAATGTTCACTCCAATAATGATATTCTTTCAAGATTGCCTCTGCAAAATAATGACTCAAATCCTGCTTATGTACCTGAAGATGATACTGTTCATATCCATGGTATATTTATAGTTGATATGGAAGAGGAGTTATTACAATTAATTTTGGATTCATATGATAAGGATTCTGATTTAAATAAATTAGTTACTATCTTGAATGATCCTAAAAATGCTTCTATTCAAGCATTGATTAAAACTCTTCCTGCTAAATATTAGAATGCTTTAAGTAAAAGAAAGTTTTCTCTTGAAGATGGATATATTTATTATAGAAGAAAACTTACTAATGTAATTGTAATTTCTACTTCTATGAAAGAAATTATCCTCAAACTTTGTCATGATGACATATTAGATGGTCATTTTGATCTTGAGAAGACATTTATTAGACTCAAAAGCACTGCTTGGTGGGCTAATATGTCTGAAGATGCAAAATTATATGTTGAATCTTGTGATTCATGCCAGAAATCCAAAAGAATGACTGGTAAGAGAGCAGGGTTATTACAGCAAATTGAAGCATCTGATGCTCCCTGGAAAATCATTAATATGGATTTTATCACTGGTCTTCCTATTGCAGGTAAAGAAAATTATAATTCTTGTTGGGTAATAGTGGATAGATTTACTAAAATGTGCAAATTTGTTCCCACCCATAAAGATGTCTCCACCAAAGACTTGGCTTTCTTATGGTGGTGTAATATGTTCAATATAGTTGGATTCCCTAGAGCCATTATATCTGACAGAGATCCAAAATTTACATCTGAATTCTGGATGTCTCTAATGGATATATGTGGTTGTGAATTAAAATTATCTACTGCTCACTATCCCCAAACTGATGGTCTAGCTGAAAGAATGACTCAAACTCCAGAGGATATGATTAGAAGGTATTGTGCCTTTGGATTAGAATATAGAGACAATGACAGATTTACTCATGACTGGGTCACCTTATTACCTGGTCTTGAATTTGCTTATAATAGCACTGTTCACTCTGTTACTCAAAAGAAACCTTTTGAGCTTTGGCTAGGTTATGTCCCTCATACTCCTGCTCAAATACTCAATAGTAAACTACCTAAATTGGAATTACACCCTGGCGTCAAATCTTTTGTTCAAATGCAACAAATGTGCAGAAAACATGCTCAATCTTGTATTGATAAAGCATTTGAATATGAAAAGAAGAGATGGGATAAATCCCATAAAGAACACACATTTAAAGAGGGTGATGAAGTGTTGATATCTACTGTCCACTTCAGTTTACAGGGTAACAACAAATTAAAAGATCCTTTTGTGGGTCCTTTTGTTGTGAAAAAAATGATTGGAGATAATGCAGTTGAATTTGTGTTATACTCTCCATATGATAGAAAACATCCTGTTTTCCCCATTTCCCTGTTAAAACATTATACTTCCAACAGTGACTTATTTCCAAAAAAAAGAGGTAGACCTAAGAAAAACCCTCAGGAAGTCACAGAAACTGCAGAAATTGATAAAATTCTCAATGATAGAATTATCACTTCTGAAAGAGGTACTGAGTATTTATTGAGATTTAAAAAAAAGTCATCTGAATATGATGCATGGATACCTGGTAAAGAAATTTCAAACCTTCCTACTGTATTAAAAAAGTATAAAAAGAAAAAATCATAGCATTTTTTTTATTGTTTTTTTTGGAGTGAGGGAGTGTCAGCCAGGCTGTCCCAGGAGCCCAGTAAATAAACATACAGTTTATTGGAATAAAATAAAGACATAATAATTGCAGAGTATGCATTTAATATTAATATTATATCACATAATAAATTTATATTAATATTTTATTTATATAAATAAAGTAAATATTATTTTAATTTTATTATAAAATAATTTAAAAGTATTTAATTATATTCCATAACAAAGGGCACATGGTTTATTTAATAATTATAAATTAATTAATTAAAAACTTATAAGATAATTATATTCAAGTGTTTATCTTATACTGTAGTTACTTTCATTAATTAAATTTAATTATTAAAATATACTTTTTCATATACTATTATTCATAATTATTGCCGCTGTTTTTTGGACCCTTAATTGTGTCAATAAAAAATTAAATAAATTATAATACTTATTTTATAAAATAGTATTAAAATTTTCAACTTAATTTAGTAATAAATTAGTTACTTGTTTCATTTAAATTAATTATTTAATTACATAGTTGGAACAATCAATTAATTTCTTTATACTAAATTAAAATTGATTACATATTTTGTTGTGTCAAAATATTTTTTCTTGTTTCACTTAAAAACCCTTAAAGCAGACTGTACCATCTGTTTTGAATAATTTTTCTCATAGTTCCTATGTCTCAGGCTTTTTTAGTTACTCACTATTTTTACTTACTGATTTGGGAATTAGTTGTGGGGAAATTTGGTTCTTATTTGGGGTTTTACTTATCTGTTTCATATTTTTCTCTAAATTGTTATGTTTCACTTATTCTTTTATTTTCTTGTTTCATCTTATTTTAATTCTTGTATTTACAAATGTAGTGGCGCTTAAGAGGACCCATTGCCTATAAAAAGGCCTTGTATAATCCCCTGTAGCCTCATCACTTACTATAAAAACATAATCTGAACCAATTGTCAATATAATATGTTTTATTATTATTTTTATTAGTATTAAAATTATAATTAAAATTCTATATAACTATTTAAAGGTTTCTTTAAGTCTGATAGTAATTAAAGTGTTATTCACGCAGAACCCTTACATTAAATAATATTTTTATTTAATAAAACCTCATTGTTGTGTCATCCCTCAAGTAACTCGTTGTTGTCTCAATTTAAATAAATTATTTCTTTATTTCTTTTACTTTCTATAAAGCTTTCTTTCCTATTTCCCTTTCCTCCTCCTTTTCTTCCCCTTTTCTTACCTTCTTCTAGAGGACTGGCTGACACAATCTGTCATATTATTTACATAAGAACTGGCATTGAAATGTGGCTTCTTCCTGTTTGTATCCATTTCAAGAGCATTTGCAAGTTTTTTTCTGGTAGAAATGTCTTTCCCCCACCTATTGTTAGAGTTCTTCCCTGGTTGTTTTTTTTCAAATTGTTACTCATTAATGGTTTGATCCTAAGAGAGTTCAATTTTGATTTAAAATAGAAAAAAAATTAAAAATTAGAAAATAGTAACAGAATTTAAATTATCAGTCAATGATAACTTTAACTTTATCATATCTTCAAAATTAGATATATAAAATTAGCATATCTACATATTAATAAATTTTTATTTTTTATCATTATTTCAAATATTAAGAAAGTGTTTCAAAGGTATACTTTATTAAAGTATACATATAAAGAGTATAGATTTATCCTTTATGTGTTCAGCAAGTATGAGATTTGGCTCTACACTTAATATTAATAATATAATGAAAGTATAACTCCAATACACTAGTAATATTAAAAAATTTACAGAATTATCATATCCACATCTATAGAATGAAAATTCTTGCTCTGACCAATATATTGACTTAGAAAGTTATACTTCAATAAATTATTAATTTTTAAATTGTAGCATTGTCCTGAATGCTTTCAGCAAGTACAAGACTTTGAAACAACTCAAAAATTAATAAATTAAAGGTAAAGTAATAACAATCTAATTATTTCTATGAAAAGCAAAACATTATCCTGTATTCTTTCAGCAAGTATGAGATGATGTTTTACTTTTCAAATTAATAATATAATGGTTGAGATAGTATTAAAGAAATATAGAAAAATGATAATCAAAACATGAACTTAAGTGTCTATAAAATCTTTATTCATTTTTAGCTTATTGATCAAAATTAATTATAAAGTTTACTTTATAATCACTGTTTTAAAAAATAAATAGTTAGATAAATAAATTGAACATTTCTGAAAAGGAATAAAGAAAATTAAATTGACAAACAAATAAAAAAACTTTAAGTTAACTGAAAAAGAATTTTTTGAGAATAATTTGAAAGGGTACAGTAAAAGATACCTTAAAAATAAATTCAGAATTAGAATCATTAGATTGACTTGTCAAAAGTGTAAAAAAGAGTGACAAATCAAAATGATATGAAATGCAATAGCAAGAAAAATTTGCTTACTGGTAATCTGATAAGGTCAAGAAAATAGTACCTATAATTCTATATGATAAAGAAAAAATATGATCGATAACCTTTGAAAAAGGTAAGTGAGACAGAGAAAGGAACAATAAATTTGGTGGCAAACAGATGTGGATATCATGAAGTTTCACTGATCCCTTTTTTAAACTAATAAAGCTCTCCCAGTCATATGAACTTCATCTAAATTCCAAGAATAATGTTGCCAAGGCACTGTACACAGCATGATCATTTTTTCCTATGCATATACTAATTCCAGCTAGAATTTACTTGGCTGCATGTAGTACAGATGAAGGTTTGTGGAACGCTGAATTTCACATCTAAAAAAAATTGACGTCTCATAATTCTAGCTACCGTGTTTCATGTAGCTAAAAAACATACACTCATCACATTAAAATTTACATTGCATCAAAATTATTTCATTTTTGAGTTTTTTTAAAGGGAACCATAATGTGCACCACCTATTTCTAAAATATGAACCTCCCCACCATATTAAATTGTTAGATTTTTAATTGTGCAATTTTTTTGCCATGACCTTTTTCCTTATCTAACTTGGCTCGAAATATCAAAACATGGCCAATGTTTCTGAAAGCAACATTTGATTGTGTTTCAATGTGTAACAATGGAAGGACATTTCTAACTGGCAGCAGAGAATTTTATATCTTACTTAAACAAATTTTTATTTATTTATGTATTTTAATTAGAATAATTACTTTTTATTGCAGCCATATTACTACTGGCTGCTTTTTGGAAGCATTAATTTATGACCCAAGCCTTTGAAACCGGCTTGGGTCCCTTAAATTTCAATTTAGTACTTCCAGCCAGGGGAAAACTGGCTGGAAGAGTTTCTTTCAAGAAACCAAAGTCACTAAAAGCAACTTTGGTTGCTTGCTTTTACATTTGCCACCCTCCCAGAAAATTTACTAGGCTGGTAGGTGGCCAAATCTGTATGCAACCCGTGTTGCACACTCCCTTCCATATATCATGCAGCTGATTTGAAATCAGCTGCATGAGATATGAGCAGCACATGCAATGCACGTTGCGTGCAGCAGCAATGTGTGCTGCATGCAGTGCATTTCACAGCCAGAAAAAAACTGGCTGTGCAATGCACACAGAGAAGCCAAAGTCCCTGAAGGGACTTTGGTTTCTAAAATGAAAGTGATTTTACCCACCAGGTGCAATCTGGTGGGGAAGTGAGAGACAAATGAGAGCGAAGTTGTTTGAAACAACTTTGGTCATAAAAACATTAAAAATCATAAAAAAATGAGAAACTTGGAAAAAAACCAGAAAAAAAAATTAAAAGGTGAGTATAAGAGAAAAAATAAGTGCTAGTGATACCAAAAACCCAAGCCAATTTCACTTGGCTTTGTTATTTAATAATAATTTTTGTAAAACATTAAATTTAAAATTCAAACACCATAAAATATATGAAACTTTTTTATATGAATATCATAAATTTAATTTACCCCTTTCTCATAATTATATTTATATTTTTGTTTTTTAATTTTTGACTTTTAAGTCAATTTTTTGGAAATCCAAAATGGAATTTTCAACTAAATTTTTTAATTAAATAATGAAAAAAAATTAAATTTATTTAAAAAGTATTTTTGTTAGAGGAATAAAAGTATTTTAAGGCTAGAAATACTGTGCAAATTGTAAGTAAAAAAAATTATATTTTTTGTAAGGGGTTATTACTATTTTTGTAAATATTTTTCAAAAACATTCATTAAATACTGAATTAAATTACTTTGTAACTCAAATTTTATGTAAAATAATTAAAATTGAAATAATAATATTGTTATATTTGATATAATATTTGAAGTGGTAATATTAATGTCTTTTTAAGTAAATTTAAAAATCATTAAAAAAGACCATGTAGATATGTAATTTATTTTTGATATTCAATGGTTATATGTATATCTTATATATATTTCTTTAGTTTTATTTTTATATACATGTCATGTGCCACGTGACACTTGAGGCAAAAGCAGCTCATTAAATCAATAATACAGAGGTCTAAATCCATACTCGAAGCGCAAAAAGATATTCTACATAGCAACTGCAACTTTCCTTTGTGTACTCACTATTCAACCGCGCTAGTCTAAACTCTAAATATAAATTAGTCAATCTCTCAATAGTGTGTGTTAGTCTTTTCCTCAATAAGAGACGCACAGCGCCATAGTCAATGTGATAGTCCGCTAAATAGTTTATTAAGTATCTGTGGATTATTAAAAGGGGTAGTGAGAATGGACCAAATGGTTAGTGGAGTATTAAAGACTTGACGGATGTTAGGTAGGAGGGTCCAGGTGTAACAGGTGTATTTTTCACTGGTCTGTGGTGTGCGGAATAGTGGATGGGTATGAGGTCAATGCAAGGATGAGGAAAGGATATAAAAGGGGTTGGGTTTTTGTTCGACTTTCTTTGGAATTAAATTAAAAAAAGTATATATAGTAAATAGTGGCAAAACTTTAGGTTAAATCATTATTATTGAATCTTTCCTTATTTTCTCAGTAATCATTTCTAAATCCTAAATCTTTGATTATTGAGTTTCCAACCCTTTGTGAAATATTAAGAATTGTAATATTACCTTTAAATTATATTAGAATTCTTCTCAAACATATCTCAAAGCAGTAGCTCTTTCTTTGAGTCATCTTCAAATCACTTCCTTCAACATTTCCTCTGTGCCTCAAAGAAGTTTCTAAACTCCTCCCTCCATCTCACTTCCAGGAACACCCTTGACCTTGTGGGTAGGTCGTCCGTTGACAGTATAATTTAATTCTCCGTAGTTCTCATTCTTTGCACTACTACTTCCTTTTCAGGTGTTTTCTAAATTCTTAAAATGGCACCTGTTCAACGCACTCCTCCTACGGGCGCTACTACTAGAGCTCTCTCCAGAGGGAGGCCAACAGCCAGACCGCGTGTTTACCACACTCACTCCTTGGAACCTCTCAACCTTAGTGAATGGCAACATTCAGTCCAGTCTGTAGAAGACATCCCACAAGATTTTGATGATTCTAGTGATGATGAAGAAGGAGAGGATACAATGCACGAGGCACCATCCGCCCCTGCTACTCGCCCTTCTGGTCAACCTTCAGAACCTGGACCATCTAATTTGCTGGAGGACTTCATGAGACTTTTCATGAAGACCCTTTCCAATCCAACGTCTTTGGAGGGATCTAAATTCAAAACTCCTTCAATGAAATCTCCTGATAAATTTGATGGATAACATCCAGACAGATTGCAACCCTTCTTGCAAACCTGCAAGCTCCTGTTCCATAATGACCCTTGAACCTTCAATAACAACCAATCAAAGGTTGTTTATGCTTCTTCATTCCTAGCCAGAAAAGCAGCAAGATGGTTCTAACCTTATCTTCTCATGTTCTCTTCAACAGAAACCCACTTACTTATTAATAACTGGGAAAAAATTAAAGACCAACTCTTCACCTTGTTTGATGGACCTAATAAAACTGACAACGCAGAAATTGAACTTGATTTTCTTTGCATGAGTGATAAAGGTAAAGCCTCTGAATATATTTCGAACTTCAGAGAGCTTCAAACTTGAGTAGGTTGGAATGATGCTGCCCTCAAGTATCATTTCAAAAAAGGACTTCCTTTGAGGATTCTGGATCAATTAAATCTTCATGGTGAGAAGATGAATACTTCAACGGATTTAATGGATCAAACCCTCAAAATCAACGGCGTTTACCAAGGACGACTACAACATCATCGATACACCAACAAATCTCAAGGCCTAAATTTTAAATCGGGACCTTCTTCACACCCACGGACAACTCAATCCAAACCCAATAAGGGAAAGGACAAACCTCGACCTAAAAGCTTGACCCCAGGAAATATCAGAAAAGTACTGGATCCTAAAGGGGAGCTTAAAGAAGCTGAGGAAGAGACAAGCAGATAATGGGTTATGTATGTATTGTGGGGGTAAGCACAAGCTGGAAGATTGTGTAAATTTGAAGGAAAGAGAAGGTACTAGTTCGAAGTCAAAAAACTAGTAGATAGTTTACTTGTGTGCAAAGAAAACTATCTTATCTCACCCAGTGCACAGAACCTCCATGTCTTAAGGACTGAAGTTGCTTAAACCGCTTGAGATTCATTCTTTTCAAGGAGGATACCCCCTTCAGTTGTCTTATAGACTCTGGAGCTTCAACTTCTTTTGTTAGTTTATCTTTTGCCAAGAAGTTACAACTGAAATTCACAGATATCAATCGAGCTCCAATATATTTGGTCGAATCAGAGGAACCCAAATATTAGGGGGTGTCAGTTCTGGCAAATCCGCACTTAAATTAAGTGCGGATTTCAAACCAAATCAGCACTTACAAATCAGCACTTAAATTTTGCAAAAAAGTCACTTATTTCAAAAAAGGGTGTCAGTTATGACCTCAAATCAGCACTTTTTTCCCGTTTTTTTTCAAAACCACATTTTGGCCACAAAACATCCCTTCCTTTCTTACCCCATCCCTGTCACATGTGACACACTGACCTTCCTCGCTACCTACCCATCAATCCTCGGCACACACCCCTTCCTGACATTTTCAATATTTTGACCAGGCATGTTTACATTCTTTTTTACTTATTTCTTCTACTTTTTAATCTTTTTTCTTGTTATGTGCCAGTTTCATAATGCCTCCCAGACATTCCAAATCTCAAAAGGTAACTCAAAAATCTGCTTCGTCACAAAAGTCTCCTCGTAAAGCAAGGATTACATAGAAAAAAAATCAGTGACTTTTTCTATTACTTACAACTGTTTTTACAGAATTGAAAACTATGTTTCAGCTAATATTTTATGGAAGTGAACTCTGTTCTTCGCCCGAAGAACAGAGTTCATCCTCCTATTTTCACATTCTGTTTGCACCAATCTCCAACATTTTCAATATTTTGACCAGGCATGTTTACATTCTTTTTTACTTATTTCTTCTACTTTTTAATCTTTTTTCTTGTTATGTGCCAGTTTCATAATGCCTCCAAGACATTCCAAATCTCAAAGGGTAACTCAAAAATCTGCTTCGTCACAAAAGTCTCCTTGTAAAGCAAGGATTACATATAAAAAAAATCAGTGACTTTCTCTATTACTTACAACTGTTTTTACAGAATTGAAAACTATGTTTCAGCTAATATTTTATGGAAGTGAACTCTGTTCTTCTCCCGAAGAACAGAGTTCATCCTCCTATTTTCACATTCTGTTTGCACCAATCTCCATCCCTTTCAATTCTATCAACACGTGCTTGTCTTCCCTCCCCATGCCTTTCGCTATCCTCCCAGCCCCATTGTATGCCATCCTCTTTTGATCCCCATTTCACCCCTCTCAACCTCTCCCAGACCCTTTTCTTCATTTAAAATGCCTCGGAACGGGGGGAAAAGGGGGATGTATCCATTCCAAGGAGAGGGTAAAGGTGGGAAAAAGACCAGGCCAAGGGGGGATAAAGAGAGAAAAGAGGGAGAGAAAGAGAGAGAAAAAAAAGGTTAATTTTACCTATAAATTTAAAAACAACCACTTACAAAAAAAAAAACAAAAAAAAAACAAAAAAAAATTTGCAAAAAATTAAGTAAAAAGAATAAAATGACTTACCTGGAGAGATGAGTTGAGAAAAAAGAAATATAAGTGAAATTGATTGAGTGATGTAGGAAGAGAGGAGAAAACGGATATGAGTGAAGAAAAAAAAGAGAGTGACTGAAAAAATATGCGTTTGCTGAAAATATGCGATTTCATGTTGAGTTGATGAAAGAAAACACAGAGAGAAAAAAAAAATAAGACTTTAACAGCAAATTCAAAAACCAAAAAAATATGCAAAAAAAATTACCATTCTCAGTGAATAATACATGAAAATTGATAATTTGAAGAGAAAGAGAAAAAAATTAAAATTGCGTTGAAAAATGTTTGAGTGTTATTGGAAGGATTTTCGCCCTTATACTAGTTGATTGAGAAATAGAAGTGTTGGATATAGTCGGAGGTGAATCAACTTGTTCATCTTCATACAGCTCTAACCATTGATCTTTGAGGTCAGCCAGTAGGTTATGAAGTATAGTGCAACACAGAATCCAGTTGATCACCGCCTCCATTTCAGATTTATTTCTAAGAGGACTTCTTAATTCCCTTAAACTAGAAAAACGGCCTTTCAAGATTCCAATAGAATGTTCAATACGGACTCTTGACTTTGCCAAATGATTGTTGAATTTGGCATTTTGACTGTCTTCTGAAGCTGCTCCCCGAAAAGCAGGAAGTACATACTTTCCATTCACATAAGCAGAATCTGCAAGAAGATACTGATTTTCATCAAAGAATTTTTCAGGTTCATTTGAAATATGCATTCTTTGGAAGACGTAGGAGTCATGACATGAGCCAGGATAGCCAGCAAAGAATGATATAAATTTTTTGTTTACGTCACATATAAGCTGAACGTTAATTGAATATCTATAAAGAAGATATATTTGTTTGTGTTAGTTTCAAGGAGGATGAAAGGAGTTAAAAATAATCTACCTCTTTTTACGGTCAAAGTAATTGTTTCCACCTTGAGCAGGTTTCTGGCTCAAAGGAATAGTAGTACCATCAACAAAACCAATACATCCTGGAAAGCCCTCTGCTTGCATAACCTGAGATGATTCAAGTCGCTCTTCTTTTGTTGGCCAGGTGAGAAGTTGAGATTCCAAGGAGTTGATGGCAGTGATACATCGTTTGGTATAAGTGTTAACTGAACCATACCCTAAATCAAAGACATTTTCTAAACGTTTCAAAGCGGCTCCATTACCATTTGAACCCAAACGACATAGTGTGATGGCCAATTGAATTGAAGGATGTCGTTGTTCTTTTTGAGAATTATTGTGAAATATGGGATGATCCTGAATAAGCTCAAGCAATTTAAGGAAACATTCCTGAGAAGTCCTGAACAGCTGTCTAAAACTGGGTGTAGATAGGTTAAGAAGTGTTTGGATGGTGTACTTGGGGGTATGAAGTACTTGAGGCTTTCTGGGAAGAAGGTAACGTTTCCTGGCCATTTTTGATAAAACGACAAAATCTTCTTCTAGATCAGAATCGGAATCAGAGTCCAAGAGCAGTTCAAGCGCCATGAAAGTCATTGCTTTATGTAATTTATCACGATTTGAAAGTGAGGAAGGCATGACTCTTATATGATATGATATGAAGATGTAAGTGATGTACGATGTTTTGAGTTATGAAGTGTTATTCTGCGGAGTGCTGCGTATGAATGGGATGATGCTGACAAATCAGTGAAATGGGACTTGATGGTGAAATCAGCACTTTTGGTTGAGAAAGTGCGGATTTGAGTGAAATAAGTGACTTATTTCATTTTGAAATCCACCAGTATTGGGGCTAGTGTGTTTTGGAAATCCGCACTTATTTAAGTGCGGATTTGTAAGTGCGGATTTGCCAGAACTGACACCCCCTATTGGGTAAGTAAGAAAGTTTTATGGGTTTTCAACTTTCCAAACTTTCCCCCCTTTGAGTGGGAATTAACAGTCTTGGATGCCCCAAGTATGGAAGATACCATTCTTGGCCATGACTTTTTAATGCATTGGAATCCTGAAATTGATTGGTCCGGTGTAGACAATCCTATAGTACTAGCTATAGGCCTTGACCAAGGGAGTTGGAGAAAAGCCAGAGAGAAAATCCCGTGTCCCTTTAGAAAAACAAGTGAGATTTACCTGTTGCAGAAAATTGGAGATCTGTTTGCTAGACCCTCTAATTAAACACTCTTGACCCCTTTAAAAGTGAAGATAATAGTCCCAGACAGACTACCAGAAAGAGTTGAAATGAACAGTAATATATTCCAACAAAACACAAGCCAATAAGACAGTGAGTAACAGAGAGGCGATGAGTAAAGAGATAAGATGATCCCCTAAAAATCTTCCCACACACGCATCATACAGCCAGCGCACAGACCACCCTGACCAATTCCCCAGCCAAAATCCAGCTTTCCCAGCCTTTTTCATGCATAAAAGTGCATTTTAATGCCTCCCCAGTGCCCAGGCGTCCAGGCCGCTTGGAGACGGCTCCGCTTAGGGGAAGGAAGGCCGCTTGGGGGCGGGATGACCGCTTCTAGGCCCTAAAACACCCATACAACCCATAAAAACCCTAAAAGCCCTAAAAACCCATAACTTCACTAATAAACAAAATAAACACACATAAGACATACCAAAATGAAAAGAAAATGAAGGACAATAAGCTGAGACATAATAAGTGACCCTAGCTTAAGCCTACATAAGCACCACTAAGCAATAAACATCGGATAAATACCAATAACAACACCATAACTACCCTATAAAACAAGGTAACCACCCATAAGGGATACCAAAATGAAGAGAAAAGAAAGGACATTAAGCTGAGACATAATAAGTGACCCTAGCTTAAGCCTCCATAAACACTACTAACTACCACCTAAAGATGAAAAAATCCACTAATAACACCATAACCCCAATAACACCCTACATACCAAATACCCCAAAATATGCACTCCAAAGGCCTACCCAGGTTTGGATCACCACATCCTCCCTCCAATAAAGAATGTCCTCATTCTTCCTTGGCCAACAACCATGTTAAAACACCTCTTCAGAATCCTTAAAAACCACCCATTTCTCTCTTACACCTGATCTTATTCCATCCTAAGTGAACTTCTGAACCAGCAATCCAAGCTTCTTCTTTAAAACTTCTCTTGTACCATGCCTTTAAATTAAATATATCTCTTTGAAAAGAATCTCTTTCTTATGTTCCTGAATTCCAACTCTGGCTTTACCAGCCTCCAACAATGAAAAGTGATATCCAGTTGACAAGTCTTCCTGACTATAACCTTCTACCAGCATAAAAATTTCCTCATTTTATAGTCTTGGGGGACTCACATCCCTCAGTTTAAAGTCTTGGGGGACTAAAAGCCCTCAGTTTAAAGTCTTGGGGGACTAACAGCCCTGAGTTTATTGTCTTGGGGGACTCCAAAAATACTCAGTTTATAGTTTTGGGGGACTGACAGCCCTCAGTTTATAGTCTTGGGGGACTCCAAAAGTCCTCAGTTTATAGTCTTGGGGGACTGAAAAAACCTGAATCACAGAACCCAGAACAAGAGATCAACCAGAAAAAGATTTAGAAAAGTAACTAACTTTCTGGGGTAACTGTATATAGAGCTGCCAGCCCATCAGTCACCCCCAAACTTGCCTTTACAAAATTCAGAATTTCCCCCTTGGATCCTTCTGCCTTTACACTTCCACATCACACTGCCTCCCATTCCTCAGTTTATAGTCTTGGGGGACTTACCATCAACAATCCTCAGTTTAAAGTCTTGGGGGACTAAAACAGTGTTCAATTTAAAGTCCTGACGGACTACTTCTTGACAAAATCTTGAAACCAGCCTGTTTAAAGTCTTGGAGGACTAAGAATTTTCAGTTTAAAGTCTTGATGGACATCACAAAATCTTGAGCCCGTAATTAAAAGATCAGTTCAAAGTCTTGAAGGACTTTCCAGAAAAAAAATCTTGAAGATATATCCCATAATTAAAAAAAATTCAGCTTGAAGTCTTGAAGGACCTTCCAGAAAAAAATCTTGAAGATATATCCCATAAATCCCCAAACCAAAAACCATCAAATCCAAAACATTTAACCTCCTTTAACAAATAAAACAAAATAAAATGGTATCCCCCAGCCAATTGATGAGCTGATCCCCTGATACCTTACCCACATCCAAGTGCACCTTGATGTGGTCACACCTAAAAAATTTAATTAACTTTTATTTTTATTTTGACTCCTTCTCTTCTACCAAAAACATTGCCAGAGCCCTATCTTGAGCCTTTGAACAAACATAGCCTCCATAAAAAAATAAAAAGAAAAAAAAGAGAAAAAAAGAAAAAAATCTTGAATCCACCACTTTCACAGCCAACACCCTAGAACCACATAGCAAAGCCAGCTCCAGGTCAACAGAAGAGATCACTGGGTGGGCTCCCTCCAATAAGTAAAAATGATGGGATACTACCAGTGATCCACCACCAATCCAAAAGCACCAAAAGACATCCAAGGCAATCCAGTTTAAAGTCATAGAGGACTAAAAACCTGAATCACAAAAAACAACACTAGAATTCAACTAGAAAAAAACCAAAGGCTTGAAACAGACATTCTGGGGTAACTTTTCTACAGAGCAGCCAGCTCATCAGTTACCCCCACACTTGCCAAAGTAAAATCTAGAAGCCCCACCTGGGTACCTTCTAACAAAAACACAAAATCCAACAAAATTAAACAAAACCAATAAACATGAGTGGTCCAGCACTTGAAGACCAAAAGAATTTCCAGTTTAAAGTCATGGTGGACTAAAAACCTGTTAAAGAAAAAAAACCAATACTAGAATTCAACAAAATTAAGAGAAGGGGTTGGAAACAGACAATCTGGGGTAACTGTTGATAGAGCAGCCAGTTCATCAGTCACCCCCACACTTGCCAAAAAATAATCTAGAAGCCCCACCCCTGGGTACCTTCTAACAAAAAGGATTTTCCAACACAAATCTTCTCCCATAAAAAACTAAAACCATTAAAAAACCATTAAAATTCTTGAAAGCCAAAAACATCGAATTTAGAAATAAAACTTTGCAGTTTAACCTCTTGCAGGAGGTGAAATAAAACCAATAATCTTCATTTTCTTTTAAATAAAATACCCATCTTCACTTGAATTTTTCTTTTCTTCCATCTTCATTATACTAAGATTTTTTTTTTTTTTCATTACGGGCGGGCCGCCTGACGTCGGAGGTGCAGCCTGAAGCGGCCAGGCCTCCGTTTTTTATATAGAGACTTGAATCAGAGAGACTGAAAATAATTGGCCAAAACAACAAAAAAAAATGATGAACAAATACATAGAGGCCAAATTAAGCAAAACCAAAACAAATTAAGTAGTTTATCCTCATTTCGGAGAAATCATATTCTTGAAATCCCAAGGTTTAAACCAATAAGTTTGCCCCTAGAGCTTGAACCCCCTAAACTCCTCTTCCGATTCTGATATCCCAAAATCAGACCTCCAAACAAATCTTCCATCCTCCTCCATACACTGAGTCTTCCATATTTCACATAACCAGAATCAATAAATTCTCCACCCTGTGAAACATCTGGAACCTCCACCACATCTTTTAAATCAACCTCCATACCAGTGACATCCAAAACATCACAATTTTCCCCTTTCCTACAGGAATCTTGCTTAGAATCTGCAAAATCCTCCAGAATAACATCCATAAAATAAAAATAAAAATCCTCCTCCAAGCAGAGACCTTCTGATCTTGAGGGAACCACCTGAAAATAATCTTCCTTTATTAGAAAAAGATCCAAGACAGAATCTTTCTGTCCATCCAATAATTCAACTGATACATCCTCCTCCAATAGGCCATTATCTGAACTTGAGAAAGAAAAATAATCATCCCTCAACAACCATTCATCCACCACAGATTCCTTCTCAATATCACAAAATCCTTCTTCATGACCAGACAAGTCCTCCTTCACACATAATTCACCCAACCTTGAGGAAATACACTGATCCTCCAGTGTGTTCATTTCCAAAACATCCAGTGAAGCACATTCCTGAGATCCCATGGCATACTTTGGAAAAGGAAAATCAGTTTCACAAACATCATCAGAGTCCCCATATTCCAAAATTGATGGCTCCAACACCTCCCTAGAAACTGAATTTTCCACCACAGTCTCCTGAACTTCTCCATCCAACAGGATTTCATCTGCAGATTCCACATCCCTATCCTTCAAACCATCCAAATATCCCAAAACAACCTCCTTCAGAATAGTCATACCAGGAATCCTATTTTCCCCATTTGGAAGAGTCTTCATCAAGTCAGCCTTGAAAAGAATCTCCAAAACCTCCACCTTTACATTCCTACCCATGGCACTCCAAAATACATACTTGGCCCCATCTTCATGTGGTAATATATCATTATATACCAGATAATCCAGAGCCACCCCAAACTCCTCCATAAATTCCCCATACTGAGAAAGAGAAGTTACACCACCTTTCAATTCCTGCTTCTTAGAAATCCCATGAAGGTCCACCATTGAGAAAGTAGTAGGCCACCTTTTAACCATTTGAATCTTCAGTTTTCCCCAGTCCTGACTTCTATATCCTTCCATAACAGAAAATTCTTTCTCTACCTCCCTATTGCCAATGAAAAAGATTACTTGCCTAACCATGTCCAAAAGTGAGGCCCCATCAATCTCAGCAGCAACCTCAAAACTAGCCAAAAACCCCTTTGCATCCTCTCCCAAAAACCTTGAACCATCCCAAGACTGAATCCTAACCATCCTAGGAATTCCAAGTTACAGCCTCCAATCTCCACCAAAGATAGACAAAGTCCCCCCAAGAGCCTTAGAGACCTAGGAGGGACCAAAACCAACAGAAAAGAAGAACCCTAGACCAATCACAAAGAGATATAGAACCAACTCCAAAATCCACCAAAGGAGATCCACCAAAGAGAGAAGCCTAGATCAACAGAGATTCAAAAAAGCCAACAGATTCGACCCCACGTTGGGCGCCTGAAATGTAGACAATCCTATAGTACTAGCTATAGGCCTTGACCAAGGGAGTTGGAGAAAAACCAGAGAGAAAATCCCCTGTCCCTTTAGAAAAATAGAGTGAGATTTACTTGCTGAAGTAATGTTGGTTCCTGTTTTGCTAAAGCCCCTTTTTAACACACTTGACTGCTTGATGAGCCAATAAGGTAGTCCCCAGATAGACTACCAGACCAAAGAACTGAAATGTAGAACAAAGTCCACACCAGAGACAGCAAAGATACTTGATGTAGGCTGCAAATCCACACCAGAGACAGCAATAATACTTGCTATAGCTTGCAAGACTATAACAGAGAAAACAGTTGCCAAAGTTAAGTTAAATGAAGAACTCACTTGCAACAAACACAGCCAATTGTGGCCAGAAAACAGCGAAAACTTAGTGAGGAACAATGATATCACCTCCGGATGGTTGTATGATGATTAAGGTTGCCCCAAACTGTCTTATTCACTATGTACACACTGACCACTAACTAAGAGCCCATGCGCACCCACCAATCTGGCGCCTGTACCTGCCAGATTGCATAAAAAACCCTCCTGGAGCGCTCCCCAACCTCCTAAAACAGAGGCGGGCAGGCCGCCCGACGTCAAAGATGCTGCCTGAAGCGGCCCGGCCTCCCTGAAGCCAGAAAACCAATAAAAACCACTAATCTACTTAGAAAAATTAGCTACAACTACTAAAACCTTTAAAACACGGAATTTCACTATAACAACATTGAGACATGAAATATAGAGAAAAATTAGCTCTATCAAATGGTACTAAGCACTTAACCCTAAGACTTAAGGTTAGCCCATAAAACACGAAAAACAAAATTAAACAGCAATCTTTTATAAATGAAAAATGAGGAAATGACCCCTTAAAACTCTGAATATGAAAAATGTCTATAAGACATAAAATATAGAGAAAAAGCAGGGCTATCCAATGATAGTACCCACATACCAACAGACCCAATATCCACGGAATAAAACAAGAAAAATACCAAATTCCCTAACAGATGTCAATTAAGACATGCACAAACAGCGCCAAATCACACAACAAATGCCCCTGCCAATGTTGGAAGACCACACCGGGGATTGATCACCCCACGCACTAAGTATATTTCTGATTCTTCAATGCAGGTCAATAGGGAGTTAAACAACCCGTTGTGGTGATCCAAACCTGGGTAGGCCTTTGGAGTGCATTTTTGGGGGTATTTGGTATGTAGGGTGTTATTGGGGTTATGGTGTTATTAGTGGATTTTTTCATCTTTAGGTGGTAGTTAGTAGTGTTTATGGAGGCTTAAGCTAGGGTCACTTATTATGTCTCAGCTTAATGTCCTTTCTTTTCTCTTCATTTTGGTATCCCTTATGGGTGGTTACCTTGTTTTATAGGGTAGTTATGGTGTTGTTATTGGTATTTATCCGATGTTTATTGCTTAGTGGTGCTTATGTAGGCTTAAGCTAGGGTCACTTATTATGTCTCAGCTTATTTTCCTTCATTTTCTTTTCATTTTGGTATGTCTTATGTGTGTTTATTTTGTTTATTAGTGAAGTTATGGGTTTTTAGGGTTTTTAGGGTTTTTATGGGTTGTATGGGTGTTTTAGGGCCTAGAAGCGGCCAGCCCGCCCCCAAGCGGCCTGCCCATTCCTAAGCAGAGCCGCCTCCAAGCGGCCTGGCCGCCTGCGCACTGGGGAGGCGCTAAAATGCACTTTTATGCATGAAAAAGGCTGGGGAAGCTGGATTTTGGCTGGGGAATCGGTCAGGGTGGTCTGTGCGCTGGCTGTATGATGCGTGTGTGGGAAGATTTTTGGGGAATCATCTTATCTCTTTACTCATCGCCTCTCTTTTCATCACTGTCTCATTGGCTTGTGTTTTGTTGGAATATATTACTGTTCATTTCAACTCTTTCTGGTAGTCTGTCTGGGACTATTATCTTCACTTTTAAAGGGGTCAAGAGTGTTTAATTAGAGGGTCTAGCAAACAGATCTCCAATTTTCTGCAACAGGTCAATCTCACTTATTTTTCTAAAGGGACAGGGGATTCTCTCTCTGGTTTTTCTCCAACTCCCTTGGTCAAGGCCTATAGCTAGTACTATAGGATTGTCTACATTTCTGGCGCCCAACGTGGGGTACAAATCTGTTGGCTTTTTGAAATCTCTGTTGATCTAGGCTTCTCTCTTTGGTGGATCTCCTTTGGTGGATTTTAAATTTGGTGCTATATCTATTTGTGGTTGATCTAGGGGTCTTCTTTTCTGTTGGTTTTGGTCCCTCCTAGGTCTGTAAGGCTACTGGGGGGGACTTTGGCTATTTTTTGGTGGAGATTGGAGGCTGTAACTGGGAGTTTCTAGGATGGTTAGGATTCAGTCTTGGGATGGTTCAAGGTTTTTGGGGGAGGATGCAAAGGGGTTTTTGGCTAGGTTTGAGGTTGCTGCTGAGATTGATGGGGCCTCACTGTTGGACATGGTTAGGCAAGTAATCTTTTTCATTGGTAATAGGGAGGTGGAGAAGGAAGTTTCTGGTATGGCAGGATATAGGAGTCAGGACTGGGGAAAGTTGAAGATTGAAATGGTTAAAAGGTGGCCCACTACTTTCTCAATGGTGGATCTTCATGGGATTGCTAGGAAGGGGAATCGAAAGGTGGTGTAACTTCTCTTTCTCAATATGGGGAATTTATGGAGGAGTTTGGGGAAGCTCTGGACTATCTGGTATATAATGATATATTACCACATGAAGATGGGGCCAAGTATGTATTTTGAAGTGCCATGGGTAGGAATGTAAAGGTGGAGTTTATGGAGATTCTTTTCAAGGCTGACTTGATGAAGACTCTTCCAAATGGGGTAAATAGGATTCCTGGTATGGCTATTCTGAAGGAGGTTATTTTGGGATATTTGGTTGGTATGATGGATAGGGATGTGGAATCTGGAGAGAAAATTCTGTTGGATGGAGAAGTTCAGGAGACTCTGGTGGAAAATTCAATTTCCGGGGAGGTGTTGGAGCCATCAATTTTAGAAGATGGGTACTCTGATGATGTTTGTGAAACTAATTTTTCTTTTCGAAAGGATGCCATAGGATCTCAGGAATGTGATTCACTGGATGTTTTGGAAATGAACACACTGGAGGATCAGTGTATTTCCTCAAGGTTGGGTGAATTATGTGTGAAGGAGGACTTTTCTGGTCATGAAGAAGGATTTTGGGATATTGAGAAGGAATCTGTGGTGGATGAATTGTTGCTGTGGGATGATTATTTTTCTTTCTCAAGTTCAGATAATGGCTTATTGGAGGAAGATGTATCAGTTGAATTTTTGGATGGACAGAAAGATTCTGTCTTGGATATTTTTCTCATAGAGGAAGATTATTTTCAGGTGGTTCCCTCAAAGTCTGAAGGTCTCTGCTTGGAGGAGGATTTTTATTTTTATTTTATGGATGTTATTCTGGATGATTTTCCAGATTATAAGCAAGATTCCTGTAGGGAAGGAGAAAATTGTGATTTTTTGGATGTCACTGATATGGAGATTGATTTTAAAGATGTGGTGGAGGTTCCAGATGTTTCACAGGGTGGAGAATTGATTGATTCTGGTAACGTGAAATATGGAAGACTCAGTGTATGGAGGAGGATGGAAGATTTGTTTGGAGGTCTGATTTTGGGATATCAGAATTGGAAGAGGAGCTTAGGGGGCTCAAGCCCTAGGGGCAAACTTATTGGTTTCAACCTTGGGATTTCAAGAATATGATTCCTCCGAAATGAGGATAAACTACTTAATTTGTTTTGGTTTTGCTTAATTTGGCCTCTATGTATTTGTTCAGGATATTATTTTGTTTTGTCCAATTCTTTTCAGTCTCTCTGTTTCAAGTCTATATATAAAAAAAAAGGGAGGCCGGGCCACTTCAGGCAGAACCTCCGACGCCGGGCGGCCTGCCCGTAATGAAAAAAATAAAAATCTTAATACAATGAAGATGGAAGAAAAGAAAAATTCAAGTGAAGATGGCTATTTTATTTAATAGAAAATGAAGATAAAAATGAAGATTATTGTTTTCATTTCACCTCCAGCATGAGGTTAAACTGCAAAATTTTATTTCTAAATTCGATGTTTTTGGCTTTCAAGAATTTTAATGGTTTTTTAATGGTTTGGCTTTTTATGGGAGAAGATTTGTGTTGGAAAATCCTTTTTGTTAGAAGGTACCCAAGGGTGGGGCTTCTAGATTTTATTTTGGCAAGTGCGGGGGTGACTGATGGGCTGGCTGCTCTATCAACAGTTACCCCAGATTGTCTGTTTCCAACCCCTTCTCTTAATTTTGTTGAATTCTAGTATTGGTTTTTTTTCTTTAACAGGTTTTTAGTCTACCATGACTTTAAACTGGAAATTCTTTTGGTCTTCAAGTGCTGGACCCCTCATGTTTATTGGTTTTGTTTATTTTTGTTGGATGTTGTGTTTTTGTTAGAAGGTACCCAGGGGGGGCTTATAGATTTTATTTTGGCAAGTGTGGGGGTAACTGATGAGCTGGCTGCTCTGTAGAACAGTTACCCCAAAATGTCTGTTTCAAGCCTTTGGTTTTTTTCTAGTTGAATTCTAGTGTTGTTTTTTTGTGATTCAGGTTTTTAGTCCTCTATGACTTTAAACTGGATTGCCTTGAATGTCTTTTGGTGCTTTTGGACTGGTGGTGGATCACTGGTGGTCTCCCATCATTTTTACTTATTGGAGGGAGACCACCCAGTGATCTCTTCTTTTGACCTGGAGCTGGCTTTGCTATGTGGTTCTAGGGTGTTGGCTGTGAAAGTGGTGGATTCAAGATTTTTTTCTTTTTTTCTCTTTTTTTTCTTTTTATTTTTTTATGGAGGCTATGTTTGTTCAAAGGCTAAACATAGGGCTCTGGCCATGTTTTTGGTAGAAGAGAAGGAGTCAAAATTAAAATTAAAAAAAAATTAAACTTTTTTAGGTGTGACCATATCAAGGTGCACTTGGATGTGGGTAAGGTATCAGGGGATCAGCTCATCAATTGGCTGGGGGATACCATTTTATTTTGTTTTATTTGTTAAAGGAGGTTAAATGTTTTGGATTTGATGGTTTTTGGTTTGGGGATTTATGGGATATATCTTCAAGATTTTTTTCTGGAAGGTCCTTCAAGACTTCAAGCTGAATTTTTTTTATTTATGGGATATATCTTCAAGATTTTTTTTCTGGAAGGTCCTTCAATACTTTAAACTGATCTTTTAATTACGGTCTCAAGATTTTTTGATGTCCATTAAGACTTTAAACTGAAAATTCTTAGTCCTCCAAGACTTTAAACTGGCTGGTTTCAAGATTTTGTCAAGAAGTAGTCCGTCAAGACTTTAAACTGAACACTGTGTTAGTCCCCCAAAACTTTAAACTGAGGATTGTTGATGGTAAGTCCTCCAAGACTATAAACTGAGGAATGGGAGGCAGTGTGAGGTGGAAGTTTAAAGGCAGAAGGATCCAAGGGAGAACTTCTGAATTTTGTAAAGGCAAGTTTGGGGGTGACTGATGGGCTGGCAGCTCTATATACAGTTACCCCAGAAAGTTAGTTACTTTTCTAAATCTTTTTCTGGTTGATCTCTGGTTCTGGGTTCTGTTATTCAGGTTTTTTGAGTCCCCCAAGACTATAAACTGGGGATTTTTGCAGTCCACCAAGACTATAAACTGAGGATTTTTGGAGTCCCCCAAGACAATAAACTGAGGGCTGTTAGTCCCCCAAGACTTTAAACTGAGGGTTGTGAGTCCCCCAAGACTATAAAATGAGGAAATTTTTATGCTGGTAGAAGGTTATAGTCGGGAAGACTTGTCAACTGGATATCACTTTTCATTGTTGGAGGCTGGTACAGCCAGAGTTGGAATTCAGGAACAGAAGAAAGAGATTCTTTTCACAGAGATTGATTTAATTTAAAGGCATGGTGCAAGAGAAGTTTTAAAAAAGTAACTTGGATTGCTGGTTCAGAAGTTCACTTAGGATGGAATAGGATCTGGTGGAAGAGAGAAATGGGCTGTTTGTAAGGATTCTGGAGAGGTGTTCAAACATGGCTGTTGGCAAAGGAAGAATGAGGACATTCTTGATTGGAGGGAGGATGTGGTGATCCAAACCTGGGTAGGCCTTTGGAGTGCATTTTTGGGGGTATTTGGTATGTAGGGTGTTATTGGGGTTATGGTGTTATTAGTGGATTTTTTCATCTTTAGGTGGTAGTTAGTAGTGTTTATGGAGGCTTAAGCTAGGGTCACTTATTATGTCTCAGCTTAATGTCCTTTCTTTTCTCTTCATTTTGGTATCCCTTATGGGTGGTTACCTTGTTTTATAGGGTAGTTATGGTGTTGTTATTGGTATTTATCCGATGTTTATTGCTTAGTGGTGCTTATGTAGGCTTAAGCTAGGGTCACTTATTATGTCTTAGCTTATTTTCCTTCATTTTCTTTTCATTTTGGTATGTCTTATGTGTGTTTATTTTGTTTATTAGTGAAGTTATGGGTTTTTAGGGCTTTTAGGGTTTTTATGGGTTGTATGGGTGTTTTAGGGCCTAGAAGCGGCCAGCCCGCCCCCAAGCGGCCTGCCCATTCCTAAGCAGAGCCGCCTCCAAGCGGCCTGGCCGCCTGCGCACTGGGGAGGTGCTAAAATGCACTTTTATGCATGAAAAAGGCTGGGGAAGCTGGATTTTGGCTGGGGAATCGGTCAGGGTGGTCTGTGCGCTGGCTGTATGATGCGTGTGTGGGAAGATTTTTGGGGAATCATCTTATCTCTTTACTCATCACCTCTTTGTTCATCATTGTCTCATTGGCTTGTTTTTTGTTGGAATATATTACTGTTCATTTCAACTCTTTCTGGTAGTCTGTCTGGGACTATTATCTTCACTTTTAAAGAGGTCAAGAGTGTTTAATTAGAGGGTCTAGCAAACAGATCTCTAATTTGCTGCAACAGGTTAATCTCACTTATTTTTCTAAAGGGACAGGGGATTCTCTCTCTGGTTTTTCTCCAACTCCCTTGGTCAAGGCCTATAGCTAGTACTATAGGATTGTCTACACCGTTTGACAATGTCCTGCTAAAGGACAAATCTCTGCCAGATGACTTGCAAGCATCTGATCTTTCTCTAAATGAGCAATTGGCTAACCCTTCTAGCTTGACGACTTCACTCAAAGAGGATTTAAATTTCCTTGAAGTAATCGAATTACACTCTCTCAATTCTGGTCTCCCCTTGACAGATTCTCTCAAAGATGATGAGGACAACCAAATCAACGTTGAAGCCATTAAATCAACTCTACTGGAAATCTATCATGATTTTCTTGATGTTTTCTCAATCCGCAAAGCTGATAAGTTACCACCTCATCAACCCTATGACCATCAAATAGAGTTAATAGGTCCTCTACCTCCGGCAGGTTGTTTCTATTCTTTGTCAAAGGACAAATCTTAAGTTCTTTGAGACTACATTGCAGAGAATGTAGCCAAAGTTTTCATCAGAGCCAGTAAATCTCCAACTGGCTCCCCTGTTCTTTTTGTTAAGAAAAAAGAAGGTAGCCTTAGATTGTGTGCTGACTATAAAAAGCTCAACACAGTTACAAAGAAGAATGCATATCAAGTTCCTCCTATGTCATTGTTTCTTACCCTTTTCAATGGTGCCAATTTCTTTTCTAAAATTGATCTTAGAGGCGCTAACAATATTATTTGCATTGCGGAAGGTTATGAACCACTGACTGCAATGCACACTAGATTTGGTAGTTTTAAATATTTAGTTATGCCCTTTGGATTGTGCAACGCACCATCAACTTTTCAAACTTTTGTCAATGACATCTTTCAAGATGTTGTCAAACAATTTGTTGTCGTCTATTTAGATGATATTTTAATTTTCTCAAAGACACTATATGAGCATATTCATAATGTTTGATAGGTTCTAAATAAACTTTGAGATCATGGTCTCTACGCCAAGCACAATAAATGCGAATTCCATCTTAAATCAATCAATTTTTCGGGTTTTAAGTTATCCACTGATTGTTTAGTCATAGACAACAAAAAGGTCCAAAATTTCTTGGAATGGCCTGAGCGCAAAGCTTTTAAATCCCTACAAGGATTTTTGGGTTTTGCAAATTTATATAGAAGGTTTATTAAAGATTACTCTAAAACTATTTCCAATCTTACTTCTTTTCATAGAAAAGATATTCCTTTTGTTTTTACTTCTACAGCACAAAAGGAATTCGAAGCATTGAAGACTGCATTTACCACAGCTCCAATTCTTCAACATGTTGATCCTTCTGCTTTGACAATAGTCAAGAAAGATGCGAGCGATTATGCTATCGCAGGGGTCATTTCTCAATTAAATCTTGAAACAAAATTGTTTCATCCTGTTACTTTTGAGTCACGCAAACTCATTGCAGCAGAAATAAATTATGAAATTAATGAAAAAGAGCTTTTAGATATTATTCATTGTATTAAAAAATGGTGCTCTTTTCTTCTCAGCCTAGATAGTCCTTTTCAAATTCTAACAGACCATATTGCTTTGAAATACTTTATGTCTTCCAAAGTGTTAACCAGGCATCAAGCCAGGTGGGCTGAATTTCTGTCTGAATTTCCTTTTTCTATTTCCTATCGCCCAGGTAGGAACTGCATTGTCCCAGATATCCTGTCACGTCAGGATGATGTTTACCCACAGTGGGGGGGCACATTTGCTGACAAGAACCCAGCAAATAAGAAATTAATTTTCAACAAATAAATGTTAACCACTCATCAACTTAATTTGATGACAATTCAATCTTTTTAAAATCCACTATCCAGCATCCTCAAAGCTCAGTCAAAGGACAATTATTGTTTAGGGTTAAAAGACAAAATACTCTCAAAGCAAGGGGCCAAAAGATTTAGTATTGAATCAGGTCTATTAGTTTTTGAAGGTAGAGTAGTCATACCGGACAACAATGAAATTAAATTATGGATTTTAAATAGTTGACATGATTCTCCATTAGCTGGTAATTTTGGGGTTGATAAAAACTACTAGTTAATTGCGAGGGATTTCTTCTGGCCAGGAATGACCAAAGAAATCAAGGCCTATATAAGATCTTGTTATGAATGTAATAGGAATAAGGCTCCCCGTCACCAGAAGCATGGGATTCTTCAAACGCTTCCTATTCCCTCTAGACCTTGGGAATCTTTGTTGATGGAATTTATTTCTCAACTTCCTCTTTCTAATAATTTTGATGCTATATTAGTAATAATAGATAGATTTTCAAAAATGTCTATTTTTATTAAAACCACTACTTTTGCTACAGCTGAAGATTTGTCAAAATCGTTTCTGGAATATTTATTTTCCAAACATGGCCTACCTAATGATATTATTTCAGATAGAGTCTTGTTGTTTGTATCCACATTCTGGACTCAACTGTGTCGACTACTCAATATCATGAGGAATCTCTCCACGGCCTATCATCCTGAAACCAATGGGCAAACAGAAAGGGTCAATCAAATCCTCGAACAATACCTTCAAATTTATGTCAGTTACCAACAGGACAATTTGACCACATGGTTATCATTGGCCAAGTTTTCTTATAATAACTTGACTCATGCTTTGACACGACAATCTCCTTTCGAAACTGTTTATGGAAGGCATCCTCATTTCAACTCAATCCACGTAGGAACTAGTCATCCTGCTGAACATTATCTTTGAACCATATCACGAATCCAAGAAGAATATAAATCAAATTTGGAATTAGCAATTCAAAGGTACAAGGAACAGGCAGACAAACATTGACAATCTGCTCCTTCTTTTAAACCAGGCGACAAAGTATGGCTCAATGCACAAAAAATTTGAACAACTCGACCATCAAAGAAACTGGCTGAAAAATTCTTGGGACCATTTGAAATCAACTCTGAAGTCTCTTACACTGAATTTCAACTCATGCTTCCTCCTAAATGGCAGGCTATTCACCCTGTTCTTCACGTATCTCTCCTGGAACTGGCTCAAGAAAAATACCCAGGCAGGAACCAATCTCCTCCAAAACCGGTTGAAGTAGAAGACCATCTAGAGTGAGAAGTAAGTCGTATCCTTGATTCAAGAATGCGCAAGGTGAAACTTCAATACCTCGTGGAATGGGAAGGCTTCCTCAATGATTCAGAAATAACATCCTGGGAACCAGCCATCAATGTTTCTAACGCCCCCGAACTCATAAAATCTTTTCATCTTAAATATCCTTTAAAACCAAAACCTTAAAACTCTCTTTTATTTTTTTGTCTCTCTTTTTCTTTTTCTTTTTTTTTCTTTTCTTTTCTTTTCTTTTTCTTTTCCTTCTTCTCTTTAAAATCTAAAACATCTTTACCTCTAAAATTTCCTTATTCTTCGCTTTCTTTTCTTCTTTCTTCTTTTTTCTTTCAAAAGTTTTTCGATCTTCTTTAAAATAAATAAAATTAAATTAAAATTAAATTAAATTAAATTTAAAATTAAATTAAAATTAAATTAAAATTAAATTATAATTAAGTTAAAATTAAATTAAAATTAAATTAAATTAAATTAAATTAAATTAAATTAAAGTAAAATTAAATTAAATTAAAAATAAAATAAAAATTAAAACAAAACAAATAAAAAATTCATAAAAATCTTTTAAAATTTCTTTAAAGTTTCTTTTCTTTTCTTTTCAAATTTTCTATATACATTCTTTCCTTAAAAATTTCTTTTCCTTGAACTATCAAAATTTTTCACAAACACAAAACAACAATCTTTCTTGAATTTCCCTTCAACCTCTAAATCTCTCTTTTAAAATTTCTTTCTTTCAAATTCTTTTTAAAACTTATTTCTTCTCTTCTTTTCTTTCTTTCTTTTCAAATAACCAAAAACTTCAATAAATAAAATTTCACGAATAAGAAATTTTTTTTTTCTTTCATTAAATTTTCATTTCAAACAAAATTATTTCAATCAACTATTTCTTTTTTGTTTTCAAAATTTAAACTAAAATTCTTTCAAATAAATATTCTTTCTTTTCTTCTTTCAAAATTTAAAACAAAATTTTATTCAAATCTTTTCTTTCTTCCTTTTTTCTTTTCTCTTCTCAAAATCTTATAAAATATATATCAATATTTTCAATTAAAACAACAAATTAATTAAATAAATAAATAAATACAAAAATTTCTTTCTTTCTTTTCCATTTTCTTCTATTTTAAATTTTCTCCTTTATTTTCTCTCAAACCAATCTCTTCATTTTCTCCAAAACCACTCTAATTTCCTTCCTGCATTTCTCGAAAACCTCCTCCTCTCCTACCGGTACCACTTCCCCAATTTCCAGTAATTCTTTGGCCATGTAAAAGGAGGCAGCATCGACAATCTTATCGACTTCACTGCTTAAATCTTCGATGAATTGAGTTCGTCGACCTTGGCAAGGTTTCTTCAACCATACCTGGTCGAGAGTCTCTTTGTTGTCCTCCAATGAATCAACCACTGGTTGATTTGCCTCAACTGGAAGCAATGACTCAGCTTCCACAATTGGAAGTTTTGCAATGACATCTAAATTCTTATACAATTTCATCAGTAACAAAATTTCTAAAATAACAGAAGAACGGACTTACTTCAAATAATGGGTCAGCTTCTAAGAATAATTTCGGGGTGACTTCCGCCACCATTTCTTTCTCCTCTTCATCATCCTTGATGACCTCTGTCTTGAGATGGAGACTTCATTCTCATCCTCTTCAACTAATTCATCTACCTCTTCTTTGACCCCTTGTTTCTTACTTGTGGCCTGGGTTACCCAGGTTTCCACAGTATCTTCAACTTCCTACTCAGTCTCTCTCACCGACTGATAATCCCCAATTGATACGTCTCAAATATCTTTGACCACCTCTTTAATCTTTGGCATTACCCAATATTTGGTTTTTGTAAATCGATGCTCGATGTCCGCATTTTAAGACAAGGAATCACACGCCACCTGTCTCCAGCGGAAAAACTCGCATTTCTGGAGAGGACCTCGTGTTGCCCTGCTTTCAATGCAGAAGTATTCCATTAACTCACGGGGCCGTACAGGCTTGGAAATACTGCCGGGTAATGATTCCACCATCGGCTTTAGGATGTGGACGTGTGGAAGTTGGGGTAGGACAATTCAACATAATAAATTATAAAGTAATTAAAGTAAGAAGGGAGGGAAAGTAGTGTGGGAAGTATGTCTCACAATCAACGGAGCTTGCGTTTTATACCTGGGCATCTGTCACGCGCCACGTGACACTCGAGGCAAAAGCAGCTCATTAAATCAATAATACAGAGGTCTAAATCCATACTCGAAGCGCAGAAAGCTATTCTACATAGCAACTGCAACTTTCATTTGTGTACTCACTATTCAACCCCGCTAGCCTAAACTCTAAATATAAATTAGTCAATCTCTCAATAGTGTGTGTTAGTCTTTTCCTCAATAAGCGACGCACAGCACAATAGTCAATGTGATAATCCGCTAAATAGTTTATTAGGTATCTGTGGATTATACAAAGGGGTAGTGAGCATGGACCAAATGGTTAGTGGAGGATTAAAGAGTTGACGGATGTTAGTGAGGAGAGTCAAGGTGTAACAGGTGTATTTTTTAATGGTCTGTGGTGTGTGGAATAGTGGATGGGTATGAGGTCAATGCGAGGAGGAGTAAAGATATAAAAGGGGTTGGGTTTTTGTTCGACTTTCTTTAGAATTAAATTATAGAAAGTATATATAGTAAATAGTAGTAAAACTTTAGGTTAAATCATTATTATTGTATCTTTCCTTATTTTCTCAGTAATCATTTCTAAATCCTAAATCTTTGATTATTGAGTTTCCAACCCTTTGTGAAATCTTAAGAATTGTAATATTAACTTTAAATTATATTAGAATTCTTCTTGAACATATCTCGAAGGAGTAGCTCTTTCTTTGAGTCATCTTCAAATCACTTCCTCGAACATTTCCTCTGTGCCTCAAAGAAGTTTCTAAACTCCTCCCTCCATCTCACTTCCAGGAACACCCTCGACCTTGTGCGTAGGTCGTCCGGTGACAATACGCTCAATAAAATTTGGAATATACAATGCCATTTAATTGTTACTTATTGGTCAACTTAGTTATAACAACTTCATATTTAATACCATCCACTAGTATTTAGTTTTTAATTTAAAACTAAAATATAATATGAGAGTATCCTTATTGTCAGTATAGTCTAGTATATAAGTATGATATAATAGTATTTATTTACGGTCCTACTACATATTAATAAATGATTTAGTGATTAAACCTCAGGGGAAGACTAATAAAATAGTTATACTCAAAGAAAACTCAGAATACCTGGATTTAAATGCGTGCTAGTGGTGGAAAATAGATAAATAGAATATAGTTATAGCTTATATAATGATAATATCAACTTATAAGAGGCTATATAATATATCTTTGAATAATAATTGTGTTTTAATTTTGATTTGAATTGTAGTAATTGAATAATGTCTAATAACTGTCAAAATCCCCCTTACTTATACCAAAATCCACTGGAGTGCACAGACCTTCAATCCAGATGATGTCACTGCTATCCCTGGCAATTACAGCACTGTGAGGGCCCATCACCTCCCCATGGCCTCCACTTCAAGCAGATTCAACACCCAGACCTCCAGTAAGAACCCTGCATCACAATTAATGATAACACAGATCTATACCACAAATAGAAAATCCAAATAAAAGCGGATACCATAAAGAAACAGGTAAAATAAGCAATCAAAAAGAGATTTAATGAAACCCAAAGCATATAAAGGAAACAATTGAAATGTCCAAGCCCCCAATAACATCCCCAAGCATCCATATTAACCCAGAAATGACCTCCCAACCCATAAATCCGTGAATATTCATCCAAGGAAGCAGATTAAGTTGTCCAGACTGAGTGTATGTGCCTGAAATAGATGTTTATGCTTCTTTAGGCATTGTGAGTCCACTGGATACGTCCATATGACCTAAAATAAGCCGAAAAACAAAGTTTAAATGCTAATAAGGGGCTAAAACCCACCTATATACCTAAATATACTTAATATACTGCATATTTCACTGAATATGAGATTTATGTATACATATAAGCTTATGTATGTCAATAATTACTTCATATCACTTAAGATAAGTATATTATGACACCATTAACACCTTAATAAGTATTATTAGGTTATGTATAAGCTATTTAAACTACTATAATTTATATAATAGAGTAATAATTATATATATATGTAATATAATCATATATATTATTATTTTAACCTTATTTTTAAGATATAAGATTAATTTACTTAAGGTTATCTTATTTTAAGTATAATAAATACTCAGTACTAGGGATATCTAGGCTGACACTTATTCTTTCTGGATGTAATTAACAACAATAACAGACCATAAATGAGTGGGTAGTTAATTACAATAAATAGTTGAAGAATAACCTATAAGAAATGATAAGTTTATCAAAAAGAGTAAATTAAAAAAATATACTTTTGAATTTTTTTTGATATAATTTGGGTATTTAAATGAAAATTTAAATTATCAGACTTCAAAATAGAAAAAATCTAAAATTGGTGGTTATATAATAAGCCTCATATAAGAAAAAGGAAAAAAAATATACTAAGTAACTAAATTATTAAATAATAAGGTATTATTAATATTATTGAAGAACTTCTTTTACAATTATAATGAAATCTAAATGTGAAATTAATTTTGGGATAATAGTAAGACTATGTTGAAACACTTTAATTTATACATACTTTCAGCTATGTTCAGATAAAAAAATTGGTAAAATTTTATAATAACATGTAGTTTATAGTGATGTAATTTTATTCAGATCAAGAATAAATTTTTCTGAGGAAAAACTAATTAAATTGTGATATGGCCATCTCCTCTCAAGAGATAGAATAATAATAAAAATTAAAAAAAACTATAATAAGTATTCTTAATCATTATTTTTTAAAAGTCTCTAGAAAAATTCATTATAATATATCATTCATTTATTACATCATATGAAGCTTCAACTTGAAGTAGTGATGGGAAGCTTTGAACTTATGTTTTGAAAAACAAAAAATTTAAAAAATATATAGTTATACTAATGAAAAAGACAAAAAAATACTATTATAAATTAATAAAATAAAACTACATAATTTTTATTCTGCACTCATGATGCAAGGGTACTCTGTATGAATTTCCACATGTTAAATACAAACCTGCTTTAAGGCTAGTTTACAGGTAGAGCTATAAAGTTTCATTAAATTCCAAAGATAACTTAAGCATTTTACTAATTATTTTTTTCTTGTTTTCTTTCCAAAGTTGTTAGAGTTGCTTAATTAATACTGCTATCTTGATTGTATGATATATAATTTTTTTTGAATACATGATTTATTGTTTCAAAAATTATATTATAAATTTAAATCATTTATTTCATTTTCTAAAGCTTCATTGTCAAAGACACTACTCCATTTTCTATTACTTAACAAATATATAAAATGTAATAGCAAAATTTTTAGAATTTTCTTTTTGAGAGGGTCATACTATATTGTGAAGATTTTTATCTAAAAATTCTTGTACTCTAAAACCAAATAATTTTCTCCCTTAAGTAAGCCTTTTCAAAAATATGAAAATATAAATGACAATATTAACTTATCTTATTTTTATTTTCTGTACTTAAATTTTTAGTTCAATCCCTTTTTTTATATGACATTAGTATAAAACCATGGTTAAGTGCTACTATATAATTAATTTTTATTATATATATATATATATATATATATAGATGAAATATTTAGAAGGTCATCCATTTTTATTTACTTGATTAAATGGCTCAATTATAATGCCCAACACTTATTAATGTTTCCCAAACTCAATAAAAAATTTCTCATATGAAATATTAGCTTCTAATATAAGAAGTTTATCTATAGCTGATATTCAACATGAGATTTTCTTTTTAGATTCAGCTAAAATTAAACAAAAGGAGAAATCATGCATATGTGTATAAATGGTAACCATATGTTACTTTGAGGATTGTGAAATTCACTCATCAGAATGGTTTAAGTATTAAAATAAAGTGAGGTCATTTTTTTTTCTTGTATTTGAAACTAATGAGGAAATTATACTAAAAATATATTTTAATGTGTATCATGCTTAAAAAGTTGGAAATATAATTTTTGGAAATTGTGAGTTTCTTATATGTGATACCAAGCTTTAGTTTACATCGTTTCAAGTAGAATAGAATTTTAGTATCAGAAATTGAAATCAATGTACCATTATCTGATTTATTTGTGCTCTACTTATAAAATGATTACATAACATTAAACATTATTTAAATCAAAAAGGTTTAAAAGATATTTAGAATTTTACAAAATTTCAACACTTATTAATCTTTGATTTGAAAACCAACTATTATGTACACTCACTAGAAATAAACAAACCCAATTTTAACATAATTTATCAATTCAAAAATAATGAGTCAATTAACATAAAAATATATATTATTTCAAAACTAAATCTCTAGATTTAAAATATAATGTTTTTATGTAAAATTAATACAAAACTTCAATGCAATGAACTCTCTCAAAAATTCAAAAATAGAATATCAAAACAAGTGATTTCTGAAAAAAAAACTACAAACTATTGTAGATAAAGCATAAAAATAAGTCATATTTTTTAAAAAAATGATCTAATAATATTTATTTTTGTTAAAAAAATCAAAAACATTGTTAAGATTGTTTGTTATAATAATGTTAAAATCCACTAAAAATTATCTAAAGGTGGCAAAATATGTCAAAAATATGTTGAATTTTGTGAGCCAAAATCAACAATTTTGTATCATTTCCTGTTGTGCTATGACTTTATTCCACCCTTTTTATCTGATTGTTCC
The DNA here is from genome assembly GCA_030280995.1 of Hemileia vastatrix. NCBI lineage: Eukaryota > Fungi > Basidiomycota > Pucciniomycetes > Pucciniales > Zaghouaniaceae > Hemileia > Hemileia vastatrix. The sequence continues at coordinate 45,238,583 of JASXTE010000001.1, forward strand.
AGTATAAATTTGCTATGATCACTTGTTTTGAAGTTAAAATTTACAAATGTTCATTATATTTGATAATATGAAAAATAACTAAAACTTTTATAACTACAAAATAAGATTTTGAAACTCCTTCTTTCAATAAATTATTGAAGAAATTTTCAGTTGATTTGAGTAATGATTTTAAGAATAAAAAAAAGTTTGAAATTCAAAAGGACTTATTTCCAGGGAATATAATTATTTACTTGTGTAATGCATGAGCTACTTATAAATGATGTAAAACATCAAAAAAGTAAGTTATAGTTATAAATCTACAGATTATACTGTCTATGGTATATATATCTTCAATTAATCTTTTAAACTTATCTTAACCTACATACCACACAATAGAAAATCATTATATTAAAAAAGGAAAAAATTCTATGATTATATCTATCCGCCGGTCGTCTAGAAGAAAGAGGAGAAGGAGAAAGAAAATAGATAGGAGAGAGACAGAATAATGGAATAGGATAAAGTAAACAAATAATAATAGTATTTTTTTAAACGAGAGGGTGACAAGGTAAATTTGAGACCTGACAAAAGTGTAAGGATTTATTTAAATGGTAATATATGTTTTAATTAGTAATTATGTTCAAAGCGCGGCAATCAGTGATAGTTATTATTAAACTTAAATCAACCTTTAAATATTTTTATAGTATTTTAATTAGAAGCATAATACTAATAAAAATAGTAAATAAAAGTAGTATATTTATAATATATTTAAGTGAGTGTGTAATAAGTAATGAGATACCAGAGAGGTTTCCAAAGCCCTTTTATAGGCAAGAGGACCTTCTGGAGCGTTCCAATAGTAATTACAAAAGAGTAAAATAATGTGAAATAAATAATTAAAAGAATTTAATTAAAATCATAAAAAATAAACCCGTGAATAAGAAACTATTTTTCCCGTCAGAAATTTCTAAAAAAGAGTAGAATAAATATAAAAAATAACTACGTGAATATGGAAAATGAGAATTGTGAGAAAGAAATATAAAGAAGGAATAAAAATAGCTAAAAAGGTTTAATTAAAACAAAAGGAATTATTTTTACACTTTTAAATAATCTAAATTCAGTATATGTAAAGGTAATTTAATTATTTTAACTATTTCAAGTAATTAATTGAAAAAACTAATCAATTTAATGAAGTAACTTATTTAAAATGAGAAATTAAATTTAATCATTTTAAATAAATTTTTTTAATTAATTTAGTAATTTTAGTGACACAATTAAGGGTCAAGGAAGCACCCAATATTTATGGATAGTATTATATGATAAGTTGTATTTAGTTTATATAAATTTTATTATTGAAATTGTAATTACAGTGTAAGTTAAATTTACACTTATAATATAACTTTAAATAATTAACTTATACATACAAAGTGCGCCATGATATTATAGAATATAATATTTGTTTATGTAATAAAACTTAAATAATAATAAAATAAGTATAGTAATTATTTTATTTATTCATAAAATATTTATAATTTTATTTTAATAATTTTTTCTAATTACATAATGTTATTCCTTTACATGATTTCAGTAATTTATTATATAAATTACTGGGCTCCTCAGATAGCCTGGCTGACAATATCATAAAGAATAATAACCATTTATTGGTATTTCATAATAATGGCTAATAAAAGTTTAAGAGAACCTAAAACAGTATTCTTTCATCAAAATATATCCTTTTTCTCTTTGCAATTTATTCCAAACAAAATTTTAGAAAGTTGATTCTATATATATAATGCCAAAACCACTATTAAGTTCCCTCTTAGGCTTTTTAAGCAATTATATAAATATATATATATATTATTTATTGAAAATTGAAATAAAAAAATAATTTTTTTTACCTTTAATTATTTAAATATAGAATATTTTTAGAATGCATTGTGATTACTTGTGAAGGTTAGAAGATTTGAAGTTGGATTTATGAGTTTTTAGAAGGGAAAATATCATAGAATTCTTTCATAAATACTTATTTCATAGTTTCAAATGTTGAAGTCTACAAACTAATGGGATTTAAAGTTTTATTGAGATTTCAAATCTGTTTTCTACTCAATTAAGATAAAATAAAATGATGATATCAAAATTGAAATTAAGTTTAAACTTTTGCTATGCTCTATCTTCAATTTTATTGATAGTGCATCAAAAATATAATAATATTTTTTTCCTACATCACTTTTTACATAAAAGATAGTTTTATCATTTTATGCATTAAATATTGCTTATATAAAATTAAAATCTATGTCAACTGTTTATGACTATTAATCTATATAACAAATTTTTTAGAAGAAAAAATAACATCAGTATATACTGATTTTGAAATTATTTAATTTAAAATAGTTCACAGGTTGATAATGAAGGGTGATTTCATTTTTGAATATGAATTATAGAATTCTTATTTTGCCAATTTTAATTCTTTTTGAGCTCAAATGTATCCACTACAACTTATGCAAGAATAATAAGTAATTTTATTGAAATTTACATGAGAAATTATGCCTATTATTCAAAATCAAACTTGCTCTAATGGTGTTTTTTAATCATTATTTCTATTCATATCAATAAAAAACATTTCAATTTTCTGATGTTTTAGTTTTTGATATCCTGAAGGTTTATATCTCAGGTGTACTATTCACAAAATTATTAAAAATATAAGTTTTGAAATACATGATAAACTTGAAAGTGAGGGGGCATTAAATTTTAAAAAATAAATTCTAAATTCAGGATGGATAGTATCTTTTCTATTTTCACAAATGAACAATTTTTAGTTTCAATAAATCCAGAAAAAAAAATTGTTGTAAGCATACTATATTAGATTTATTTTGATTTTTACATACTATATTTTCATTATTTGTGTTTAATATTTCCAGTGAAAGTTAATGTTAATGTGAATTTTAAGTAAGCTTGAAGAAATTTATTCAATAGGCATATTGGATATGTAAAAAAATATTTTGCTCCAATCTTGAATAAACCTGGTGTGGTGATCCAAACATGGTTAGGCCTTTGGAGTGCATATTTGGGGGTATTTGGTATGTAGGGTGTTATTGGGGTTATGGTGTTATTAGTGTTTTTTTTCATCTTTAGGTGATAGTTAGTAGTTTTTATGGAGGCTTAAGCTAGTGTCACTTATTATGTCTCAGCTTAATGTCCTTTCTTTTCTCTTTATTTTGGTATCCCATATGGGTTGTTACCTTGTTATATAGGGTAGTTATGGTGTTATTATTGGTATTTATGGGATGTTTATTGCTTAGTGGTGCTTATTTAGGCATAAGCTAGGATCACTTATTATGTCTCAGCTTATTGTCCTTTATTTTCTTTTCATTTTGGTATGTCTTATGTGTGTTTATCTTGTTTATTAGTGAAGTTATGGGTTTTCAGGGTTTTTATGGGTTGTATGGGTGTTTTAGGGCCTAGAAGCGGCCTGCCTGCCCCTAAGCGGAGCCGCCTCCAAGCGGCCTGGCCGCCTGGGCGCTGGGGAAGCGCTAAAATGCACTTTTATGCATGAAAAAGGCTAGGAAAGCTGGATTTTGGGCAGGGAATTGATCAGGATGGTCTGTGCGCTGGCTGTATGATGCGTTGTGGTAGCCTAGAGTTTAGTATGGCACCTAAGTATGTAAATGGAGTTATTACGGCGTGCAAGATTGGCGTTATTATTTTTTTATAAAAGGGTTTTATTTAATTTATTTGAGTTTTAAATATGAAGAAATTGGTCAAGAGCAAATGCCTACACGAAAACAATTTATTTTATGGAGAAAACTTATTTTTACGGTCTGAAAAAATTATAAGTATCAAGTTGAGTCACTCAAGAACCTTGGGAAATTTTTCCAGAATTTTTACTATTTTTCTTATATTTTTAAATGAATTTTAAAGTTTTATAGAAATACTTGTGTTTTTAGAAAAATACTTAACTTTGATGAATTTTCATAGGGTGATTAGAGCTGCGCAGGCTACGAAAATTAGTTTGGAATGTAGAGGAGAAGTGGCTCTATCATGTGTAATTTTTCTAGATTTTTTATTATAGTTTTAAAGGTTATAATTGAGTCTGGAAGTCCGGACGGACTTCGTACGGGCTCCGGATTGACTCTGGGAGAGCTCTGGAGGGGAAAACTTAGGCACGTGACTAGGAATACTTAAGAGCCTCTCAAACTCGAAATTAAGGGGGGGATACATCATACAGCTTAATCTTTAACCACCACGGTCTCATTTTTTTTATTACTCAACAAATTAAATAAATTTGTAATACCCTTATAACTTTTTATCTTATATATAATATTTTAGAAATACTACTCAACAATTTAAATAAAACTTCATACAGGGTATCTTTAGAAAGGTCTTCATCACTGAGACTTGATTATTGCTGTCTCATAAAAATTCAAATTATTATAAAAACATAAAAGTCAATCTTTTCAGATCTTTCACTGGTACACCTTATTTGTTGTTATCAGTATTTCTTTTCTCAACAGCCACTTTTTTTTAAATCTCAATAAGCGTTAATTATTTTAGAGTCTCATTATTTTTATCAATCAGATCCAAGTAGACTGGTTAGCTTAGTGATTTAGAACTCCCATTTCATTATTTTTATTGGAAGGACGGGGTTTTCAGCTAAATCCACATATCTCCTCCGGATTCTGCTTACAGCAAGGCGACTGTAAGAGTTTACCTTACCATAGCGTGTGTGGGAAGAGTTTTAGGGAATCATCTTATCTCTTTACTCATCGCCTCACTGTTCCTCACTGTCTCATTGGCTGGTTTTTTTTTGGAATATATTACTGTTCATTTCAACTCTTTCTGGCAGTCTGTCTGGGACTATTATCTTCACTTTTAAAGAGGTCAAGAGTGTTTAATTAGATGGTCTAGCAAAAAGATCTCCAATTTGCTGCAACAGGTAAATCTCACTTATTTTTCTAAAGGGACAGGGTTATTCTTTCTTGTTTTTCTCCAACTCCCTTGGTCAAGGCCTATAGCTAGTACTATAGGATTGTCTAAATTTCTGGCGCCCAATGTGGGGTACGAATCTGTTGACTTTTCGCAATCTCTGTTGATCTAGGCTTCTCTCTTTGGTGGATCTCCTTTGGTGGATTTTGAATTTCGCTCTATATATCTTTGTGGTTGGTCTAGGGTTCTTCTTTTCTGTTGGATTTGGTCCCTCCTAGGTCTCTAAGGCTCTTGGGGGGGACTTTGGCTATCTTTGGTGGAGATTGGAGGCTGTAACTTGGAATTCCTAGGATGGTTAGGATTCAGTCTTGGGATGGTTCAAGGTTTTTGGGAGAGGATGCAAAGGGGTTTTTGGCTAGGTTTGAGGTTGCTGCTGAGATTGATGGGGCCTCACTGTTGGACATGGTCAGGAAAGTAATCTTTTTCATTGGTAATAGGGAGGTGGAGAAGGAAGTTTCTGGTATGGCAAGATATAGGAGTCAGGACTGGGGAAAGTTGAAGATTGAAATGGTTAAAAGGTGGCCTACTAATTTCTCAATGGTGGACCTTCATGGGATTTCTAAGAAGTGGGAATTGAAAGGTGGTGTAACTTCTCTTTCTCAGTATGGGGAATTTATGGAGGAGTTTGGGGAGGCTCTGGATTATCTGGTATATAATGATATATTACCACATGAAGATGGGGCCAAGTATGTATTTTGGAGTGCCATGGGTAGTAATGTAAAGGTGGAGGTTTTGGAGATTCTTTTCAAGGCTGACTTGATGAAGACTCTTCCAAATGGGGAAAATAGGATTCCTGGTATAGCTATTCTGAAGGAGGTTATTTTGGGATATTTTGATGGTATTAGGGATAGGGATGTGAAATATGGAGAGGAAATCCTGTTGGATGGAGAGGTTCAGGAGACTGTGGTGGAAAATTCAGTTTCTAGGGAGGTGTTGGAGCCATTAATTTTGGAAGATGGGGACTCTGATGATGTTTGTGAAACTGATTTTTCTTTTCCAAAAGATGCCATGGGATCTCAGAAATGTGCTTCACTGGATGTTTTGGAAATGTACACACTGGAGGATCAGTGTATTTCCTCAAGGTTGGGTGAAATATGTGGGAAGGAGGACTTGCCTGGTCATGAAGAAGGATTTTGTGATATTGAGAAGGAATCTGTGGTGGATGAATGGTTGTTGAGGGATGATTATTTTTCTTTCTCAAGACCAAATAATGGCTTATTAGAGGAAGATGTATCAGTTGAATTTTTGGATGGACAGAAAGATTCCATCTTGGATCTTTTTCTCATAGAGGAAGATTATTTTCAAGTGATTCCCTCAAGATTAGAAAGTCTCTGCTTGGAGGAGGATTTTTATTTTGATGTTATGGATGTTATTCTGGAAGATTTTGCAGATTCTAAGAAAGATTCCTATAGGGAAGAGGAAAATTGTGATTTTTTGGATGTCACTGGTATGGAGGTTGATTTAAAAGATGTGGTGGAGTTTCCAGATGTTTCACAGGGTGTAGAATTTATGGATTCTGATAATGTGAACTATGGTAGACTCAGTGTATGGAGGAGGATGGATGATTTTTTTGGAGGTCTGATTTTGGGATATCAGAATTGGAAGAAGAGCTTAGGGGGTTCAAGCCCTAGGGAAAACTTATTGGTTTAAGCCTTGGAATTTCAAGAATTTGATTCCTCCGAAATGAGGACAAACTACTTAATTTTTTTTTGGTTTTGCTTAATTTGGCCTCTATGAATTTGGTCAGGATTTTTTTTTGTTTTGTTCAATTCTTTTCAGTCTCTCTGGTTCAAGTCTCTATATAAAAGAGGGAGGCCGGGCCGCTTCAGGTGGCACCTCCAATGTCGGGCGGCCCACCCGTAAAGAAAATTAAAAAAAATCTTAGTATAATGAAGATGGAAGAAAAAAAAAATTCAAGTGAAAATGGATATTTTATTTAAAATAAAATGAAGATAAAAATGAAGATTATTGGTTTTATTTCACCTCCAGCATGAGGTTAAACTGCAAAATTTTATTTCTAAATTAGATTTTTTTTTCTTGGCTTTCAAGAATTTTAATTGTTTTTTAATGGTTTTGGTTTTTTATGGGAGAAGATTTGAGTTGGAAAATCCTTTTTGTTAGAAGGTACCCAGGGGTGGGGCTTCTAGATTTTATTTTGGCAAGTGTGGGGGTGACTGATGGGCTGGCTTCTCTATCAAAAGTTACCCCAGAGTGTCTGTTTCCAACCCCTTCTCTTAATTTTGTTGAATTCTAGTATTGGTTTTTTTTCTTTAACAGGTTTTTAGTCCACCATGACTTTAAACTGGAATTTCTTTTGGTCTTCAAGTGCTGGACCCCTCATATTTATTGGTTTTGTTTGATTTTGTTGGATGTTGTGTTTTTGTTAGAAGGTACCCAGGGGGGGCTTCTAGATTTTATTGTGGCAAGTGTGGGGGTAACTGATGAGCTGGCTGCTCTGTAGAACAGTTACCCCAGAATGTCTGTTTCAAGCCTTTGGTTTTTTTCTAGTTGAATTCTAGTTTTGTTTTTTTGTGATTCAAGTTTTTAGTCCTCTATGACTTTAAACTGGACTGCCTTGGGTGTCTTTTGGTGCTTTTGGATTGTTAGTGGATCACTGGTGGTCTCCCATCATTTTTACTTATTGGAGGGATCCCACCCAGTGATCTTTTCTGTTGACCTGGAGCTGGCTTTGCTATGTGGTTTTAGGGTGTTGGATGTGAAAGTGGTGGATTCAAGATTATTTTCTTTTTTTCTCTTTTTTTTCTTTTTATTTTTTTATGGAGGCTATGTTTGTTCAAAGGCTCAAGATAGGGCTCTGGAAATGTTTTTGGTAGAAGAGGAGGAGTCAAAATAAAAATAAAAAAATTAAATTTTTTTAGGTGTGACCACATCAAGGTGCACTTGGATGTGGGTAAGTTATCAGGGGGTCAGCTCATCAATTGGCTGGGGGATACCATTATATTCTGTTTTATTTGTTAAAGGAGGTTAAATTTTTTGGCTTTGATGGTTTTTGGTTTGGGGATTTATGGGATATATCTTCAAGATTTTTTTTTCTGGAAGGTCCTTCAAGACTTCAAGCTGATTTTTTTTTAATTATGGGATATATCTTTAAGATTTATTTTGGAAAGTCCTTCTAGACTTTAAACTGATCTTTTAATTACGGGCTCAAGGTTTTTTCAGTCTCTCAAGACTATAAACTGAGGATTTTTGGAGTCCTCAAAGACTATAAACTGTGGGCTGTTAGTCCCCCAAGACTTTAAACTGAGGGCTGTTAGTCCTCCAAGACTTAAAACTGGCTGGTTGTTAAAGATTTATTCAAGAATTTAACTTTACTACAGTGGATCTAGTAGTCCTCCAAGACTTTAAACTGGCTGGTTTCAAGATTTTGTCAAGAAGTAGTCTGTCAAGACTTTAAACTGAACACTTTGTTAGTCCCCCAAGACTTTAAACTGAACACTGTGTTAGTCCCCCAAGACTTTAAACTGAGGATTGTTGATGGTGTAGTCCTCCAAGACTATAAAATGAGGAATGAGTTTTGATGTTGGAGTTGGTTTGAAAGATTGGTAGAGGGTATCCACAGGGGGAGCCTCTGAATTTAGAAAAGGCAAGTTTGGGGGTAATTGATGGGCTGGTAGCTCTATATACAGTTACCCTAGAACATCAGTTACTTCTCTAAATCTTTTTCTGGTTGATCTCTGGTTCTGGGTTCTGTGATTCAGGTTTTTGCAGTCCCCCAAGACTATAAACTGAGGATTTTTGGAGTCCCCCAAGACTATAAACTGAGGGCTGTTAGTCCCCCAAGAATTTAAACTGAGGGCTGTCAGTCCCCCAAGACTTTAAACTGAGGGATGTGAGTCCCCCAAGACTATAAAATGAGGAAATTTTTATGCTGGTAGAAGGTTATAGTCAGGAAGACTTGTCAACTGGATATCACTTTTCATTGTTGGAGGCTGGTACAGCCAGAGTTGGAATTCAGGAACAGAAGAAAGATATTTTTTTTCACAGAGATAGATTGAATTTAAAGGCTTCGTGCAAGAGAAGTTTTAAAGAAGAAGCTTGGATTGCTGGTTCAGATGTTCACTTAGGATGGAATAGGATCTGGTAGAAGAGAGAAATGGGCTGTTTGTAAAGATTCTGGAGAGGTGTTAAAACATGGCTGTTGGCAAAGAAAGAATGGGGACATTCTTGATTGGAGGGAGGATGTGGTGATCCAAACCTGGGTAGGCCTTTGGAGTGCATATTTGGGGGTATTTGGTATGTAGGGTGTTATTGGGGTTATGGTGTTAATAGTGTTTTTTTATCTTTAGGTGATAGTTAGTAGTGTTTATGGAGGCTTAAGCTAGAATCACTTATTATATCTCAGCTTAATGTCCTTTCTTTTCTCTTCATTTTGGTATCCCTTATGGGTGGTTACCTTGTTATATAGGGTAGTTATGGTGTTATTATTGGTATTTATCGGATGTTTATTGCTTAGTGGTGCTTATGTAGGCTTAATCTAGGGTCACTTATTATGTCTCAGATTATTGTCCTTTATTTTCTTTTCATTTTGGTATGTCTTATGTGTGTTTATCTTGTTTATTAGTGAAGTTATGGTTTTTTAGGGTTTTTAGGGTTTTTATGGGTTGTATGGGTGTTTTAGGGCCCAGAAGCGGCCCGCCTTCCCCTAAGCACAGCCGCCTCCAAGCAGCCTGGCCGCCTGGGCGCTGGGGAAGCGCTAAAATGCACTTTTATGCATGAAAAAGGCTTGGAAAGCTGGATTTTGGGCAGGGAATTGGTCAGGATGGTCTGTGTGCTGGCTGTATGATGCGTGTGTGGGAAGATTTTTAGGGAATAATCTTATCTCTTTAATCATTGCCTCTCTGTTCCTCACTGTCTCATTGGCTGGTTTCTTGTTGGAATATATTACTGTTCATTTCAACTCTTTCTGGAAGTCTGTCTGGGACTATTATCTTCATTTTTAAAGAGGTCAAGAGTGTTTAATTAGAGGGTCTAGCAAACAGATCTCCAATTTGCTGCAACAGGTAAATCTCACTTATTTTTTAAAGGGACAGGGGTTATTCTTTCTGGATTTTCTCCAACTTCCTTGGTCAAGGCCTGTAGCTAGTACTATAGGATTGTCTAAACCGGGCAAAAAATATCTTGAATAAGGTGTTTGTGGGTCAATTTGGATTTAAGTAGGTTTAAGTGAGGTTTAGTAAAGGACAGATAAAAGGCTAACTTCATTACTAGTGAACTTTATCTCAAAATAGTTATAAAATATGTATCATTCTGGAATCAAGCTTCAATAAAGTTGACTTCAAACAGAGATAATTTCTAGCAGCACAACACCATATTTACAAAGGTGTACAATACCTCAAATTTTTCTCATAATATAGCAAGGCAAGGAATCTACAAAATTCACATTTGAAATGAGGATTTATATTTTGAATTTGAAATTGAATATTATTTTGAAATTTAAATATATATTAGTCATTTTACCAAATGTTTTCAGTAACAGATTGAATTTTTATGGTATTTTATTGTCAATTAATCATTTTGAGGAGCCATTTACTCAAAATTACTGGTTTTGGTTCTGATATTCCATGTGAAATTCATTGCCAATCTTTTTGAAAGTGAATAGTTGACATATTGGATATGCAAAAGCATATGTTAGATCAAAGTGAGCTCAAAGAGAGTTCAACTCATGATCAAATGGTGATCAAGGTAGGTTTATCTTCAGCTCAATTTGTGACAAATCTCTGACTAAATGTAAGGCCAAACAATTTTTTCCATGGTGATGATGTGTGCGTAATTCAGGAATAGATTTGTGGCTCAATGGAGTTTAATCAAGAGGTATTGCTATCAATACCCCCCCAAATTTTCTGTGGTGCATCTTTTATTATTTCAACTTCCTCAATGGAAGTTAAAGATTTTTCTGTGGGATTTATTGCATTTTTCAGGAACATAATATTCTGTTCTAATAAAAACACCTTAATTTTATCCTCACTGTAAGATATTTTACTTTTGAAATCTTCACTAGAATTATCCTTTTCACCCTCATAATTACTAAGTTTAGAATCTTGCAAGTTTTCAATAGCATTTATTCTTTTCCTACAAGTATGAATATTTAACCAAGGTTCATTAAATTTATAGCAAGTGTGAATTTCTTGTTTCTTAGGTACAAGAAGAGAAGTGGGTTTTTTTATCTCCATTGGTAACTTATTTGCAGTAGGCTTTACTACCTCCACAATTTTCTTAAAATGGTTATAATTTAACTCATATTCTTGATTTAATAATATTTCATTTCATATGTTAATAAATCCAGAAAACTCTCTGATAGTTTCAGCTCTAGTTAAAATATTATCCCTAACTGATATAGGAAATTTATATAACATTTTTTTCTACTTATCATTATCCATTTTTGGCAACAAATGAAAATATAACAATTTAAAACTTTAGAAATGATTTTACAAGTATGATATCACACTTCTTAGGTCAAAATTTTTCTTACTAGTAGGCTTAAAGATACTTAATAAGTGCCAAAAACTCAAATCTTCTCTTATATTTGGTCACTTAATAAAATAGGTTAACCAAGGTAGCCAGTTTTAATATTTAAAAAAATCAGTAAATTTATTTCAAATATTTAATAAATTAAAAAAACCAATAAAAAAGGATCAAAATTCTTTTTAAAAGAATTAATTAATCAGGTTTAATTATTTGGTTTATTATCTTCAAAGATTATAAATTTATTGGTCTATTGACAAATCTTTACTACAAGAAATTTGCTCAAATAGTAGTAAAATTTTTGATTATAAAATCACAATTGTTATATAACTGGGCAACTTTTTCTGACATCACTATATGTAGTGATTAAATTGTTTGTAATTAATCCAAATATTTTTTAGGAGATATATTTACTGTAGCCTTTTTTGGTATTATACTTACTGTAAGATAAAACAACAGATTTCATGAGGAAAGGTCCCCAATTTTCAGGCTAAGTTCAAGTACAGAGATGTGAATAGCTTGATTAGTCAGTTATCTAGAGGATTTAATGGTCCAGTATGAATATTGTTTTCCAAATTTAATTAAGTAATAAAATATAATTCAATGTAATGGTCTCAGTAATTTAATCTCACTAATTATATATAGTATACAGCTTACAGGTGTTAAAAATAGAACTTATGAATTAAATAAATATTATAAAGAATTTAACAGTAATAAAATATATGTATTGTTATAATTTGGTTATATATTTGTAGTTTTATTTAAAAGAATGTAGAATAAATTCCCAAAATCCTCCTCCTTTTATACCCATAGTTTCCCCAATGTTTCCCCTTAAATTACCAATCTTTTACAAAGCCAATGACTCCCAAGTATAGAATTTACACATGCCCATCAACCCAAGGATCATCCAATAAAAAAGGGAGAATCATATCTTATTCCAAAATACAAGTATAGCTTGGGTTAATCCATCAAAATAAGGTAATAATCCAAAAAGAGAGCTTTGCATGAAATTCTTAAAATAAAAAACTAACTAAGTAAAAAAAAGGAGCTACAAAAATGTCTAATTAAGGGGGATTAAAAGTAGAAATTAAGACATTAATTATAACAATTTATACATGAAATCCCCATATAAAAATGACCAATATAGCCTCAGAAACAGTTGAGAAACCCAGAATTAGATGTGAAATGTGGAATGACTGAGTGTTGACTCTTTGAAGGGGCTTCCATGAGAAAATCTTTTCCTAAATACAAAATTTTAAGTGTGGTTGTAAAATCTAGGTGCTAATCTTGAGGCTATTAAAGCAGTTAGTGCATATAATGAGGTAATTTCAGTAATAATGAAATTTGGACACTAAATAAGCACCTCTTACTAGTTTTAGAGCGTTTACACATATGGAGGATACACTGTGTGGTAATTTTAGTGTGAAATTATTAACTCTGTTAATAATGAATCTATGCATGTGGGATAAATGCAGGCAGAATAAGGCAATTACAGAGAACCATTTCTAGCACATAAAACTCAGTTTTTATACATCAAAGTATCCAAAAAAATAGTCATAAATAAGGAAAATTTATCTTTCAAGGAACAATTTTCATATTATAAAATTTACAGTGCATATATTCAACTTTTAAGTGATCTAAATCACATTTATTAATTATTTCACTATAATATTGAAAATAACAGCATTGATTCCACTTAAAAATTAAGTAACTTTATGTCTATGGTTTTTAAGATCGCTTTAACATATTAAAACCTAATATTAAGTAAATAAGACCTAAAAAAGATGGATATATGCATGTACTTGAAGTACCATGATGGCATACATTAGGGGGTGTCATTTCTAGAAAATCGGCACTTAAATGTTACCAAATCCGCACTTATCTAAGTGCAGATTTATGAAACACACTAGCCCCAACACTGATGGATTTAAAAAGCAAAATATGTCACTTATTTCACTCAAATCTGCAGTTTCTCAACCAAAAGTGCTGGTTTTACCATTCCACACATCTCACTGATTTGTCAGCATCATCTCATTTATATTCATCACACCACAGAATAACACTTCGTATCTCTTAACATTGTGCATCATCTTAAATTTTCTACCATATAAGATTCATGCCTTCCTCACTCTAAAATCATGATAAGCTACATCAAGAAACAGCTGTCATAGCTCTTGATCTACTCTTGGACTTTGATTGCAAATCTGATTGTGAACTTGAAGAAGATTTTATTTTTTTATCTATAATGACCACAAAACATTACCTTCTTCCTAGAAAGCCTCAAGTACTTCATACCCCCAAGTACACTATCCAAATGCTTCTTAACATATTCATACACAGTTTTAGACAGCTTATCAGGACTTCTAAGGAATTTTACCTTAAATTGCTTAATATTATTGAGGATCACCCTGTTTTTCACAATAATTCTCAAAAGCCACAACATGATCCATCAATTCAATTGGCCATCACACTATTTCTTTTGGGTTCCAATGGTAATGGAGCTGCCTTGAAATGTTTGGAAAATGTCTTTGATTTATGCTATGGTTCTTTTAACACTTATACAAAACATTTCATCACTGCTATAAAATTGTTAGAATCTCAACTTCTCTTTTGGAAAGCAAAAGAAGAGAGACTTCAATCAACTCAGGTTATGCAAGCAGAGGGCTGCCCAGGAGGTGTGGGGTTTTTTATGGTACTACTATTCCTTTGAGTCAGAAACCAGCTCATGTTGGAAACCATCACTTTAAGTGTAAAAAGATGTTGCTTATTTTTAATTCTTTACATTCTTTTTTATACTAAGACAAGAAACTATATCTTCTCTATAGATTTTCAATTTTGTTCAGCTTATTTGTGATTTCAAGAAAAAATTTATATCTTTCTTTGCAGGCTATCCTGTATCATGTCTTGATTCCTAAGTGTTTCAAAGAATGCAAATCTCAAAAGAGCCTGAATTTCTTTTGATGAAGATCAGTATCTCCTTGCTGATTCAGCTTATGTGATTGGAAGATATGTACTTCCTGCATTTTGTGGAGAAGCTTCAGAAGACGGTCATAATGTTAAGTTGAAAAATCATTTGGCAAAGTCAAGAGTCCATATTGAACATTCTATTGGAATCTTGAAAGGTCTTTTTCCACTTTAAGGGAATTAATAAGTCCTCTTTGAAATAGTTCCAAAATGAAGGCTGTCATCAACTGGAATCTGTTTTGCACCATAATTCATATCCTACTTTCTGACCTCAAAGATCAATGGTTAGAGTTGTATGAAGATAAAGATGTTGAAACACCTCCAACTATATCCAACACTACAACTTCACAAACCACTAGCATAAGAGCAAAAATTATTCCAATCACACTAGCACATTGCAACTATTAGCTATGATTAGTTCTTAAACTTTTTTCTTCTCTTTAGACTTTTTAATCACATTATAATTTCTAAAAATCATTTACTTAATATACTTCTCTAATGATTTAAATGCTTTTTGGTAAGAATAATACACTTGTTCAATGTTTTTAGTATTATCATCTAAAATTGAAGAAAGAAAGTCACTACGCAATATAGGGGGTGGACTTGCTAGCAAGTCCCCAACCAGAAATCAGATGGAACTCAGATGGAACTCAGACTGAACTCATATTAAACCCATACGGAACTCTACTTGAAAACCCACCTAAAACTGTTCTGATGAGTGGTTTTCATTCATGATTGTATGGTTCCTTTGTCAATAGCTCAATGTGTGTTCAATCTGTGGTGAGTTTGGGTCCAAGGTTACAGACTTGCTAGCAAGTCCGCCCCCCTTATTATGTGGTGAGTTATCATGAAAAATTCTAACTTTTCTTTTTCTTTCATAGAAATATAGTCCAACATATTTATATTTGGAATTAAAATTTTTAAAGTTTTAACAGAATTGGCTAATTTTTTACTTATCTGAATGGATGACCACAGTCTTGAAACATTTCCAAACTCTTTGACAGGTGTTTTTTGATGGTAAAGCATATTAGCTGGCCATATAACAACACATATTCCATCACACTTATTAAACTCAACAATGTATTTCAATTCAGGAAATACAAAATGACCTCTATTCTGCCTTGGCCTATTTCTGTCCCATGAGAATTCATCAAAACATACATATAAAGTTGTTGTAAACCAGAAAACTAAACTAAGTTCACTGTTGTCCAAATCCTTATGGGGGGGATTTGAAAACCCATCTGAAGTCCATGTAAGGTTTCACCTAAAAGCCTCCACCCCATCTTAACGAGGAAGGTATATTTCAGCTCCAAGCTTCAAAGATTCCTCATAGTACTTCTTTTCTAATAATTTAAATAGATAAGAAAAAATATAAATATAAATACAAGTTCCTCACTCACTTCCCCATCATTTATTTTTAAACTTTAATAGAGACATGAAGCATGATTCAGCTTTTTGAGTTTGGAAATTTAAAATTTGTAACTTACTTATATCAAATACATGTTGACTACCTAAAAATTCTCCATCAGCAAGCATGTTCCTCTCTCCCCCAGCTTCCAGTTGAGCACCATTGATTCTGATCTGGTGTCTTAATAATTTCATGTACCTGCAGCATCTCTTAGAATCCTCCAGTTTACCAAGTTCAGCCAATGCCTTTAGTTTGAATGACTTCACTATAACAGGATGAATATTTTAATTTTTAGGTTGAATTACTGAAAGCTTTTCTGAGAGATAAGCAATTTGGTAGATTCCTGTGTTGTATTATACAGGGCATGATGAGATTATTGGCTCATTTGTTTCAAATCTCTCCAGAAGTGGATACTCCTTATATCAAACCTTTTCAAATTCAGAACCAACATCATCCTTCCAACTTTCACCAGCCATTTGTATTTGAGAAGCTTTTTTTCATAAACCATTGTGCCTTTGTCCACCCATTTAGATAATCTAGTTCTGAAATTAAAAAAATTCAATTATATAGAAAAGAAAGAAAAAACCAAAAAAAAAATCATCAAATTTTTATGATGGCATAAGGTCTACAAATAATTAAACCAATATGCTCAGTATCTCAACAAAATTTTTTATTTAAAATCAAAACAAATTTTTCCTGGTTGGGTTTAATATAATTCTGATATTAAAAAAAATAAATAAAGTAAAATGAAAAATGAAAGAAAAAAAAATAAAAAAACAAAAAAAATTTCAGCAACTTTTTATGATAGCATAAGTTCTATAACTAATTAAACAAACATACAGAGTATCTTAATAAAAATTTTAAAAGGAATGCAAAACAATTTGGTCCTAGTGGGTTTCAGGAATGTTTCTTCAGTGTGCCTGGAAAAGACTCACTTTTTATGCCTTCAGATTTTGTTAAAGCCACATTGTTAAAAAGTTTTTGTTGCCCCAGCTGTTTTTTTTAGTCAATTTTTTTTTGCTTTATTTGTCGCAGAAGACTTGATTCTTCTGGGGCTTCATTTTTTTTTAGAATTTTTTTTAAATTTTTTTTTTGGCCCCAGCAGACTTGATTCTTCAGGGGAAGCTTTTTATCTTTGGAAAAAAAATAATTTAGCCCCAGCAGAGACAAGTCTGCTAGGGCAAAAGAATTACATGGTTGCCCCAGCAGACTCGCTCTTCTGGGGCAACTACTTAGCAAAAGTCGCTTGAGTTTGCAAGAGACTTGCAAAAAAAAATCTTTCTTGAAAAATTTATGTCTCAAAGAAAAGAATGATGCTGTGTGCTCTCTCTTGACATGACTTCATTTTTATTCATTAGGTTTTATCTAGGCCTGGTAGTGGTATGGATCCAGTAGAGGGAAAAAAAGTTGCTAATTATGAGCTATATACTGCCCTCAAGATTCTTCAAGAGCTGCAGTGATCAAGAATGTAGTTTTTTTGGTAGTTTTTTTAATTTAATTTTCTTTCTTTTTCTTGCTTTTTTTAATTATTTTTATGCTTGAAATTTGATTAAAGTCATGGGCTGAAAAGACACAGCGTCTTTTCTGTTGCATGACTTTATTTCCATTTCTCTGGCTCAAAAGGTCAGATGGACTACAGGAAAGTAAAATTGTGGTGAAACTAAGTAAATGAAATGTAATAATAACATCACACTTCATCATTTTCAATTATTTCATTAAAATCTTGTTCAATAATCAAGAATAGTCAGATAAAACTTGAGTTAGCATCTTGTATGGTCAATCAAAAAGAAGAAAAAAGAATGTAGTGTTAAGAAACAAAAGGTCACATGCTAAAAATATGCAGTGTCTTTTCTTCCCACTTGAAAGTTTTGCATTGCACAAGTAAATTTGAAATAAATTAATGAGGTAGAATATACAGATAATCCTTGAGTTAGCATCTTGTATGGTCAATCAAAAAGAAGAAAAAAAGAACGTAGTGTTAAGAAACAACAGGTCATGTGCTAAAAAAATGCAGCATCTTTTCTGCTCACTTGATAGTTTTGCATTTCACCAGTAAATTTGAAATAAATTAATGAGGTATAGCTGACAACTTGAACTACAGAAATTGAACTAAAGTTACATGATGGAAAAGATGCTACTTCTTTTCAGCACATGACTCTATCACAATTCAGGCATAAAAATAATCAAAAAATGTACAAAAAAGATTTTTAAAAGACTATAAATGTGAAAAAATGTCACATTACCTGAAATATGAATTAATCAATTAAAAATATCAAGTAATTTTTTAATGTCCTCATAAGTTTGGCCATTTTTTATACATTCCATAATAAATTCCTTTTTTTATATTTTCTTGCTTTTCAAATTCACAACTTGCCATTTCTCTTTGAAATTCAAAGTCTTTTGATTTCTCTGAGTAAAGATGAACTCTTTCCATCTACTCTGCGTCAAATCTAGCCTCTTCAAAATTAGATTGAAGCAAATAAAAATTTCCTCCAAATTTAACGCCCTTTGATCTTTCATTAGCATACAATCAAACTTCATCTTCTCAAAGTCACAGGCATTTTTTACAATACAGGATTTTTAAACAAAAAGAGAAATGTAAAAATAAGTCATTGAATAAGATATATAGTGACTTATTCTTACTTATAAGTTTTTTCTCAAAATAATCATAAAGGGAAGCCAAAGAGTTGAATGAAGTATTACCACATTTTAAAAGATGGTTCAAGCTCATTGATGTTGAGGCACAATGCTTAAGTTTGGAATTTGAGCTAGAGGGTTCAGGAAGTTCATCTAAAGAAGCTTCCAAAGTGTGATTCTCATTTATGGATTGATAATTTTTTTGGGAATTTTAGTTTGAGTAGCAGTAGGAGGAGAATTGAAAAGAAAGAAAGAAAGAAAGAAAGAAAGATAAATTTAGAGAAGAATTTAAGAGAAAGAAAAGTTAAACATACATCAAATAATTGTGGCTCTGAGGACTCAGATCTTCTCCAAACTAATTTTCTGCTTGATAGTCAGGATCATCCTTAGCTGAACTATGGTGAGAGGCTTAGGGGATTGATCTCCTTCAAGTAAAGGTGTGTCAGGAGGATTATAGGAAGGTTTGGATCCAGAGGTTATATCCTTAGTAGTATCATGTAGAGACAAAGAGTTTATATCAACTTTTGAACCAAAAAGAATATTCATTTCATCATAGTAAGGACAAATGACATTGATATTTTTGGAAACAGTAGTAATTAAAATATCTAAATCCTCATCATCGACACCAAAGCCAGTGGGAGTGAAAGTAAAAAACGCCTTTTTATATTTTTATGGGTAACTTTTGAACCTCTCCTTAACTTGCTAAGGAGTGATGTAAATTCTCCCTTTTGTTTTTTTCTTCACTTCATTTTCCATCAACAAGATACCATTTACCTTTGATGAAGTTGGACTTCCAATGCAGGTGTACTTCTCACATCTAAAAAATGCATCTTAATTTGATTTTATTTTGAGGAAGTTGATGATGACAATATAATCTTCCTTTTTTAGCTGTCCAGATTTGGTTTCTCAGGTGAGGGGCTTTCATTACATGGGGACTTTTGTGATGAATAATTTTTTTGAGATGCCTTTTGAGTGTTGAATTTTTGGGGAGGCATTATGAAACTTGTATGTTACAAGAAAAAGAGATTAAGAAAGAGGTTAAAAAAACAAGGTAAAAAACATGCCTAGTTAAAATTTTGCTATAAAATGTTTCAAATCTCTGTGAGGATAGAAGAGGGGATGAAAATTAGTGTGTCACATGTGACAGGAATGGTATGGGCAAGAAAGGGATGATGTCGCCAACCTGTGGTTGTGAAAAAAATATCACAAAAAAAATGCTGATTTGAGGTCAGAACTGATACCCATCTATGAAATAAGTAACTTATTTGCAAAATTTAAGTGCTTATTTATGTTGAAATCTGCACTTAAGTTAAGAGTGGATTTTCCAGAACTGACACCTCTTATTTCATTAAATGACTTTTTTCATTTATGTATATATATTGTATAACTTCTCTTATTGTCCCCTTGTGTAATACATGTGTTTAGCATATTTTATAAGCATATTATACTTACTCCTGAAAATACACAGGCTGACATTTAGAAAGTTTATTTACACACTATGATAAAAAAGATAAAAATTTACAATTGACTAAATTACTATTTGATTCTTTCTCATGAATTTGATTATATCACATCTCATTTTTTTACCTTAAAAATGTCTTTTCCATTTGTTGAATTTTTTAAACCAGTTCTTTTTGGTATTTATTTTATTTTATTAGTGACTTCATTGATATATATTGTTAAGAATAATTATTTAGGGTATGATTTTTATTATAGCTCATCTTTAAAACTCTTTTTAGAACTATTAAATATTTCAATTTTGTGAATAATATAACCTTTTTTGTTTCTTAGAGGAAATAGTGGATTGATTTTATCTATAATATAAACTTGATTTCTCTTTTATTCTCACAGTAATTCACACTTAGTGTCTTTAAAATAATCAGATGGTGTACATTGATTTTAAATGTAAAAAGAAAGTATAACAGAAGAAAAAAATAGTGAACTATACTTCTAGTTATTTTTTTGTCCTTGTTTGAGCCCTGGTTGTGATTCTGCTGAATACATTTGAGTGACCATGGTGGAGCTCATCCTATTTCACTCTTTATCAACATTCTTTAGTTTTCTCACTCACTCACTTCTTTCCATTCTCCCTTTTTTGCTTGATCACTATTTTTTTCTTTTCCCCTTCCCCTTGTAATTTTTTTCTCTGTCTGTTTCTTTTTTTTTGCTGTATTCCTCCCCTGTCCCTCTTTTACTCATCTGTTACCTCCCATGCTCTTCTCATCATACAGTATTTGGGGGAGACTTTCTAGCAAGTCCTCAACTTAAATTCAGACAGAACTCAGATGGAACTCAGACTGAAATTTGATGGAACTCTTACTAAAATGTGCTCAAAAACAAATTGAACTATTTTACTAACCTAGCTGAATCATTTGTGGTGTCAAAATAAAAGTGAAATTAACTCTTATTAAATTTGGAATGAAAAAAGTTTTAGTAATCATTCAAAAGACTGTACACCTTAAGCACATAGGTTTGATTGAGTATTTTAAATTATAGTTCAATATGTAGCTGAAAACTCATTTAAAACATATGATTTTTCAAGTGATATTTTTACTCTAATTTATTACTCATTTAAAATAGATTGAACCATATTAAAAATCATATTAAAATATTTAATAATGTTTGAAAAAAATTACCAGAATTTTATAAACTATGCATTACAGAAAACTATTATAAATTTAATTATTTTGATCAAATTCTCAATATTTTTTAGTCATGTAACATTATTTTGAGTCACAAAAAGTGAAATTGAATAATTACTTGCTGTGTGATATTCAGTATGTAAATGTAAAGTGATAATTCATATATATAATAGGGGGTATTAATGTTCAGGGATCCACAATTAGGGATCAGGAATTTTATTTTCTGGGATCAGACATTATTAATTGCCGAAGATTCTTATCCACTAGACCTGGGGCTAGTGGATAAGGAATCCACAATAATGCATCATCCTGCCTCTTATACCCCAATTTCCATTCTTAATTCCTTATCCCAAACTCATCTCATCCATGATGGATTTGCAAGAAAGTCACATGACTCATAATTGCTGATGCCATCCTTTAGTCTTTCCTCACTCTATGCTACTTAATTTTAATGGCAAAAACTTAAGTTTTTTTTCTATCTAAACACCCCAACTGCACATTTGGCGGTGAATTCCCACTTCCCTCATCACATAACCCTTCCACCGGCAACAATGAAACACCTCTCTACTAGACGGCTACTTCACTCCACTATTAATGCCATCACTTTACTTTGAGTTCTCTACTATAAATCTGACTCTGATTTGGAAGATGCTTTAGCTTATATGTGTTTTCTTTTCAAAAAGCGTTACATCATAACCAGGGGGCCAAATCTTTATCATGATCCCCAATATGATCTGGCCTCCATTCTCATCATTCCTCATTTAATCTTCACCCAACTTTTTAGAACTTCTCCCGATTCTTTCTTCAAACTTTATCAACTCCTCTCCGATCATCCTATCTTCCATAACAATTCTCATAACAAAAAGTGTAATCCTGACATCCAACTTGCTCTTGCTCTATGTCGCTTTGGCTCAAATGGAAATGGTGCTGCCATAAGACGTTTGGATGATCTCTTTAACATAGGATATGGTACCGTGATATTATACACCAAGCGCTGTATGATTGCTATCCTTTCCCTCAAGTCTCAAGCTCTTGCTTGGCCAACTCCAGAACAGCAACTTGAATCCTCTCAAGTAATGCAAGCTGAAGGTTTCCCTGGCTGTATAGGTTTTGTTGATGGCACAACCATCCCTTTGAGTCAAAAGCCTGCTCATGATGGCAACCATTATTTTGATCGCAAAAAAAGGTTTCTTCAAAATCTTCTCCAAGTTCTCATCTTTCACAATCTAACTTTTTATCTTTTTTCTAGATACTCTATTGCCATTTAACTTGTATGCGATGTCAATAAAAAATTTATTGCTTTTCACATTGGCTGACCTGGATCAGGTCATGACTCTTCCATGTTCCAAAGAATGAGGATTTCTCAATCCCCTGACTCATACTTTGACAAATCTCAGTACCTCCTTGCAGACTCAGCATATGCAAGTGGAAAGTACATTATACCTGCTTTCCGTGGTTCAACTTCAGAAAATGACCCCAAAACTGCCTTTAATTATTACCTTGCACAATCAAGAGTATGAATTGAACATGCTATAGGTATTTTAAAGGGACGAGTTTCTAGTCTTCGGGATCTCAGAATCCAATTTCAAAAAAAATCGGAGATCAAAACTGCAAATCATTGGATCTTGACTTGCGTAATAATCGACAATATTCTAGCTGATTTAAAGGATGAGTGGAATGATCTTTATGAAGAAGAGGATCCTGAACCACCACCGGCACTGCCCTCCCTTGATTCACAAATCATTCAATCAACTGGCATACGCCCCATTATAATGCCAATTACTCTCCAACATTTCTCTTCACCACCCTTTTAATTTTTAATTTTTATGTGTTCATACTTTCCAAATGTCCTCTTTGTGTACTTTATTCACTTGTTTTTGTATTTTGATTTGTTGCATATTCATTTTTTCATTGAATTTATGGTGAATATCTTTTTTTTGGATGGCTCATTGGTTTTCTTTCACCAGCTCAACATGAAATCGCATATTTTGACAGTGATTTTTTTTTTCATTCATCACTCATATCCTTTTCATCCTCTCCTCAAACATCACTCAGTTTTTTTGGTTGCATTTATTTTTTCAACTCAACTCACCAGGTAGGTCATTTTTTTTTCTTTTTTCTTGGTTTTTTATTTGCTAATCATGATTTTTTTTTTTGCTTTTTTTGCTTATTTTTGCTTATTTTTGTTTTTTTTTGTAAGTTCTTCATTTATTTTTGTTCTAGGGTAAACTAATTTTTTGTTTGTTTTTTTCTCTTTTTCGCTTTTTTTTTGTTTTTTTTTCTCTCCTTCACCTCTCTTTATCATCCTCAAGGCCCCCCTTTTTCCCTCTCTTTACCTGTCTCAATACCCCCTTTTTACCCTCTTTTTAGCTGCCTCAAATCCCCCCTTTCCTTCCTCTTTAGGTCCCTCATCACCCCCCCTTCCCCTCTTTTTAGGCGCTTCAAGACTCCCCCTTCCCCTCTCTTATGTCCCTCAACCCCCCCTTCACCTCTCTTTTGCCACCTCAAACCCCCCTTCCCCTCTCTTTAGCCACCTCAAACCCCCCCTTCCCCTCTCTTTAGGCGCCTCAAACACCCCCCCTTCCCCCCCCACCCACTCCCTTACCTCCTCCTCTACCCCCCCTTTTAATTAAAGAACAATCATTAATGATTGTTCATTAAGTAAACAAATCGCTAATGATTCGATTACTTAGCGAATGATCGTTAGCAATCATTCAATAAGTAAATGAATCGTTAGCAATTCAATTACTTAATGAATGATCATTACCAATTGTTCATTAACAAGGAGGGGGGGGGTAGAGAAGGAGGTAAGGGAGTGGAAGGGGGGGGTTTGAGGCAGCTAAAGAGAGGAGAATGGGGGGGTTTGAGGTGGCTAAAGAGGGGGGGATAGGGGGGGTTGGGACATATAAAGAAGTGTAAAGGGGGGGATTAAGGTAACTAAGGGAGGGGATTTGGGGGGGAATTTGGGGGGGAATTTGGGGGGGTTTGGAGACAATTAAGCAGGGGGTTTCAGGGGGTTTTTGAGGCAGGCAAGGAGAGGATTTGAGGGGACTTTTGAGGCAAGGAGTGAGGGATTTGTAAGGGGATTTCAAATAAATAAAGGAGGGAAAAGGGGACATTTATGGGAGATAAAGTGGGGTTACCTACTATCAAATATATATACTAACAAATTATTTTTGTAAATTTGATTAATTTTTAATTTTTTTTGGCTGGCAGTATTATAGAAAAAAAAAATTCTTTCTTTTAAGGACTGTCCCTCTTATATACAAATCAAAAAAGGTTTTTA
Source organism: Hemileia vastatrix (assembly GCA_030280995.1). Lineage (NCBI taxonomy): Eukaryota > Fungi > Basidiomycota > Pucciniomycetes > Pucciniales > Zaghouaniaceae > Hemileia > Hemileia vastatrix. The sequence continues at coordinate 45,262,959 of JASXTE010000001.1, forward strand.
AATTAATTTTTAATTTTTCTAGTAAATAATTTTTCTGGTTTTTTTTTTATTTAAAATTTTTTTTTGTTTTTGATTTTGATTTTAATGAATTTTTTTTTTTTTTTTTTCAGGATCTTGTGAGAAGGTTTTTAATAACCAATCTTAAGGTTCACTTTTAATTTTTAATTTTTTTTTTTTGATTTAATTTTTACTGAATTTTTTTTTTTGAATTAATTTAATTATTAATTTTTTTAAAAGGATTTTGCTTTTATTGTGTTTTTTAAAATAAAACCTCAGTTTTTTTTTTTTGATAAATTATTTTTTTGGAAAAATTTTTACTGATTTTTTGGTTTTTTTTTTCAATTTTGTTTTTCAAATAAAATAATAGCTTTTTTTATTATTAGGTGAGATTTTTTTTAAAAAAAAATTGAGTTGAAATTTTATTGACATTTAAATTTTTTTTCAGATCAAAAAAATGTCTTCTTCTTCAGATTCACCCCTTACTTCTCTATCATCTTCATCTTTATCCTCTTTATCATCTTCATCTTTATCATCTCTATCATCTTCTTCAAAATCAACTTTAATACAATCATCTTCTAAATCATTCAAAAAAATTAATGATAATCAGTATGATCAGAATAAAAGATATCCAAAAAAAAATTCTTCTTCTAAATCATTCATTAAAATTAAAGATAATCAGTCTCATCAGAAGAAAAGTTATCTGAAAAAAAAAATCATCAACTAAATCTTCAAAAAAAATTAAAGATAATCAGTTTTATCAGAAGAAAAGATATCTTAAAAAAAATTCTCTGTGAAAGTTATTTTTGTCATATCCCAAACATTTTTTTCATAAAACTAAAGTAGATAAAAAAATCAATATCCAAAAAAATTACCAGAAGAAATCAAATATCTAACCTAATTTGGAGATGATCAAGTTGTTGCAGTTATCAGTAATTCTTATAAGGCTCAATTCATATTGGAAGTTCATTCATTTGATGGTGTAAAAGATGAAACTTTTAATCAACTATTGGATCTTATCATAACTCTTTATCAAATGGCTTTGGTTCAATTACCTATGAGGAATACGAATTTGTTGGGTGGTATCATGATTGGATTTGGTTGGAGACCAGGTTTTGTTAAAGGATATTCTCTTGGTATGTCTAATAATTTTTTTTCCACTCTTAATATCATTTCACTTATTTCATTTATATAGGCATAGATTTGTTGGTCAAGAATATCACTAAAGCTCAAAAAGATGAAGATTTTTGTTTATGGGACACTCTACATTTTTTTAACTCTTTTCCTGCTTTTAGACTCAAAAAGCTCTGTAATAAAGCATTTGAAAAAAATCATAAACTTGCAACCAAAGTTGGAATACTAAATTGGTGTGACTCCAAATGGGAAGATATCAGCCACGAATATCTTTTATTTTCTAATGTTATTATCACCCATTCTGGATTTCACAATAGGACTCATATCGATAAGAATGATGCCAATTTTCTTACTTTTGGTATATTCTCATATATCAATCTAATAACTGGCCAGCCAATACCATCTCCAGCTAAAATCAAAGGACATGTTTTATGTCTTCCAGACCACCAGTGCATCATTGATTTTGGTTTAAGAAATGGTATCATCAAAACTATTTGGAATTCTTCTAAGGATTATAATCAAACAATCAAAGCTCCTCCTGGTTTGGAATCCTCTCAAGATTTAACACATTTTGGTTGCTCATTTCAAATCAGTCATAAGTTGATTCAAAGAATCAATAAGGTAAAGAAAGAAGGTAAAGTTATTCGATTTAAGAAACCTTTATCTAGATCCAAAAAGTATGGGGATTAGAGTTGTCATTGAAAATTTTATTTTTTTACATAAATTATTAATAAATATTTTATATTTATCAATTTTCTCAAGTTAAGTGATGAGCCAATGACCTTTGGTTGTATAACAGGTAATCATGATAACATTTATTTTTTCATGGGGTTCCTCTTGCCTATACCTGTGGAAAGTCCCAAACTTTTGTTTCTTGACTTGGTCTGCATTTTGGCTTGAGGAATTGTCATTACTTTAAACTAGGGAAATAGATATATATTAGATATTTATTTAATAATTTATGTAATAATATTAAATTTAGATGACTTCCACCCCTTACTTCAATAAAATGCAGGGGGGGGGGTATTGCCAAATTTTCAAATCTCACATGTGAAATTGATGACTTAGAAAAATTTTGGTGATACCCACCCCTTGCTTCAATAAAATGCAGGGGAGAGTATTCACCACAGAAAATTTGGGGGGGTATTGCTAGCAATACCCCTCATTTAAAAATGTTGGGAAGTGGTTGGAAAGCTGTTGGAAGGCTGTTGGGAGTTCATTGTGAAACCAGATTTAAATTAATTGGACAAAGATTTGGTAATCAGTTAGACCTAGGTTCAACCAAACTCAATCACAGGTTTCTTGGAGCTTGGTGATTACTTTGATTTTGAGCTGAGCACAGATTGAGCAAAGCTTGAACATATCACTTAACATATCATAATATTCACTTTCCCATCTTGTGGAATGCAAAATTTGATATTCGTTCTAAGAATATCTACATATATTTTCTTGCCAAGTTGGTAACAGAAGGTTAAACTGTAGTATCTCAATTATTACACTAGACTACATAGATATTTGATAAAACATACAATTCAAATCAATTTTAATATTATTGAGATCACCATAAGTGTCTTTCCAAAGACTTACAAAAAGTATGTTAGTATCAAGACATCGTTCTAGGTAGTAGTTTCAATTTGGATTTTGAACTGACATCTAAAGCATTTTACTATTAGACAGAAACATAAATAAGTGTAATAAGAGTGAAATTATTCTATTTTGAGATTATAATGTAACAATAAAGCACATTTTTATTGAGAAAATTTTTCTTCCTCCACAAACCAAAATTTACTCTATAGGCTCAAGATTTATTTTTAAGCCATATTATTCATTTCAGTTATCATTGATTTACTTCCAATATTTATTAAAAAGATAATAATAATACATGTGAAAGAATTATGAGCTTAGCATAGCATATGCTAAAAAGTTATTTTGTCGTTTTATTCAAAACTGATTCTTCATTTTTTGCTTCAATTCATCTTTTAACAACCACTATCTTCAGATACTATTCTTACTTAATATGTCAAGTCTCAGATGTGTTGGACAGTTCTCAATAACAATCGATCAAATTTATATGAATGTAATTTCAAGATTTCAAAACTCACCAACCCCCACGATTTTACAGCGAGGCCATTCAAATGTTCATATTTTTGGACTATTTGAAGAAAGAAAACCAACCCTTGTCGGTAATCTTTCTCAAGTGCAGAGTCAGCACATTGGAACACTATTGGGTGACATTGGCTCTGGATCTCACAATTTAAGCCAAAGAAGTGCCTTGAATCCTATGAAGCCTTTCTATTTTCATGCTTACTTGGTTCCAGTTTTTGGTAATCAGTATCATTTTTGGGGATGACTCTTTTCTTCAGGTACACTAATCAGTCTTGCTAAAGAAGCATTTTCTTCTGCACAAATCTATTTATGTCCAATCCTGAACTAAGACTCCACTATCTTTTTTAATATCCCGCATGTAATTTTTGAAGGCTCTTTCCAAATATCTCAGAGTACTCAAGATTGGAAAGCTGATCAACTTATCCGAGGAATCAAAACAGTTCTCAAAACACATCAACTTCAAGCAACAAATTTTATTATTGACAATGAACGAATGTTAAAGGAAAAGTTAGATATCATGTGGAGGCACCAGGACAACCATTGGCTTAGAACTGGATTTGATGACTATAAAGATCAGTTTCCTAACAATCAATTAACGCCTGAAGGAAACGGGTCAATACTTGCTGATGATATGGGTTTGGGAAAGACACTTTCAACTCTTTCTCTTATAAGTGCAACTCAAGGTGAAGCAAGACAATTCCAGGTATCAGAAAATCAAGAAGGTATTAATCGGAGTTCAGCCACACTGATTATATGCCCCCTGGCAACACTATCGAATTGGATCAATGAAATAAGTGTGCACTTTGAAGATAATGCGCTTCCTTTCAAGGTTCTTTATGGGAAGGATTGTCAAAATACTAATGTCAATGAGCTACAGGACACTGCTATTGTTTTAACGACCTATGAAATAGCTAGCCCAACGATGTCAAAAAATCAAAGCCAAAAAAAGATACCGGTGACTCAAATGCTCTTTTGGTATAGAGTTGTTTTAGATGAAGCTCAGTTAGTGCCCATTTCTATATCTAAAACTTAAAACTTAATTTTTATAAATATTCTTTTAGTTACATTAAAAATCCTTACTCGCAGAGGGCTCAAACAATATTTGACTTGGAATACCAACACCGACTATGCTTGACTGGAACTCCACTTCAGAACAGGCCCACTGACCTTCAAAGTCTCATATTTTTTCTTAGAATCAAAAAGTGGCAAGAAGACTGGTTATGGAAGAATTTCCTTTTTCCAAGTTTGCAAAAAGGAAAGGCTAATTCTATTAAATCAATCAATCACTTAATGAAAGTCATAAGCCTACGTAGAACAAAGGATGCAATTTTGTCTCTTCCAAAAAAGATTCAAAGGGGGATATCGGTTCAATTAGCAGATCCATGGAGGTCTAAACTTGATGTGCTTCAAGAAGGATTCACTGAGCGATATGGGCCCTCCAGAAGCACTGACTTCCCTTGGGACTCATCTGAGTTTCTAAGAGAGCTGATGATTTTAAGAAAATTCTGCAACCATCCAATCTACGAAAATCTGGATGAAACTCCAACTTTTGATTTCACCTGGCAGCATTGCGCAAAGATTTTTCATCTTATAGGCCACTTAAAAAACTTTTTGTCTGGTGAAAGGGATATAAATTTTCCAAAAGCTGTTATATTCTCCAACTTTGCAGACTTTTTGCAGATGTAAGTGATTCTATAATGAATTGTTTTACAAAATTGTGTTGGCTTATTAAAAACAATTTTCTAATATTTCAAAATAGAATAAAAATGGCTTTAGATGACCACAATATTAGGTATACCCAGCTTACGGGTGAACTCAGCCGGACAAAGCGAGACAAAAATATGCATGAATTCCATTTTAATAAAAATTGCCAAGTTTTGGTTGGAACAATTCAGGCTGCAGGAGTGGGTATAGATGTCAGGTGTGCTAAAATGTATATATAATGGTGAGCTCAATGTCTTTTATTTCATATTAAGAAAAAAAATATTAAATTTTTTATATGTTCAATGTTGAAATAGGAGCCAAATTGGAATCCAGAAGTTGAGCAACAGGCTGTTGATTGGCTGTATAGAATGGGGCAGCAAAATGAAGTAAATGTTTTGAATTATTTTGTACAAGGAAGTATAGAATTCAGCATGTATAAGATTCAAAGGAAAAAAATGGAGCTAACAATGTAAGCCAAATTTCATTTCTATAAATTTTAATGATAATAGTAATCATTAAAATTATGTTTTTGTTTTCAAGGCTAAGTGTCCCAAACAGTGGAAATGAGGAGTATGAGTGTGAAAACCTATTATTAAGGGAGTTTGTCAATCACTCACATTAGAGGAAGAAAGAATTTCAAGGAGAGCAGGTAAATTTATGGGATTTTGAGGATTTAAAAGTCTGAGTTGTTGAGGATTTAGAGATGCAAGATATAAGGGAGAATAACAGTCATTTGGCAAACCCCGGGGGACATGAGAAGGATTAAGGTTAGGGGATAATGTTGAAACCAAACTGATTCTTTTGTACAAGGCCAAGTCCTTTAGCACACTTCCAGAGTAGGTTGTGAGAAACCACCTAGAAACCCAAAAAAGGGCAGAAGATGTGGGGTAACTACATGCAGTCCTTGGAAGATGCTTGAACAGGTAAATCCTTGACTAGTTCTAGGAAAATTCAAGCGTGGTAGTGAAATAAGGGGCCAAGAGTGAGGTTGTTAATGAAATTAGTGGATATAAAGAGGGTCAATGCATCATTAATTAAGCTAGGACACTAAATAAGCGCCTGTTGCCTATTTTAGTGGAATGTGGAGTAATTATAGTTTTAAAAAGCTAACTTTGCAAAAAATGAAGCTATTCACACAGGAAAAATGCAGGCAGTATGTGGCCAGTACACAGAAGCCATTTCTGGCATAAAAAACACCAAAATTTGAAAAGTGTTATTTTTATTCATTTAAGTAGCCAAATCAATAGTCCTAAATGAGAAGAATTGAACTGTCAAAGCGCATTCTTAATATCTATAAGTTTATAATGCATATAATCAACTTTTAAGTGAAATAAAGTGCATTTCTTGTTTTTTGCATAAAACAATGAAAATAACAGCTTTAAGTACACTTAAAAATTATGTTGCCTTATAATTAAGGTTCTTAATTTTACCCCTAAAATATTCCAAAATAATATTAAATACATAAGACTTATAAAAGGTGGATATATGCGTGTATATAAGGTGTTATAATGGCATTTTTTATGTATTATCATAATTTTACTTTTGTAGGGTTTTGTTTCCATCCATTTGATTCTGGTGACATATCCAAAAGTGAACGACAAAAATTGTGTATAGATCTACAAAAGTGAGAATTGAATGGAGGCAAAGTCTCATTAAAAATTCTATTAAGTGTTCTTGTGTTTGTGGACAGGTTTCCATGAGGAAAGTAAGAGCTACTAGGGTTCATAAATAATTAGATTAAGAAAGTGTTCAATTAAATTAAACAAAGAGGAAGGATAAATTGTTGAGCTCCAAAACTTTATGATCAAAGTTGATTTAAGGAGAAATATCACAAAAATTAAGAATAAGAAATATTTCCACTTTATGGAATTATAATATGCATAAATTATATTTTTATATGCAACTTGAACTCAAAAGGAATGGTATAAAATAAAGAGAATGATTATGTGATAAAAGCAGACTCATTTAAGAAACGGATTTTTTTTTCTTTTCAAAAAATTCTTCCACAAAAATAATTTGTTAAATGTGAGGCTATGTTCATTTTTTGATTACCAAAAAATTATTTTTGGTCCAATATGATAGTAATACATATTCTATTGAGTAATTTTTTTCAACCTGAATAAATAGACTAGAGTGTCACTTCATCACATTTATGTATGAAAAGTTATACAAGGTTTCAGATTTTATGTAATTCTTTAAGGTTTACACTTTTTTAGCATCTATTATTTGAGTATTTTTGATTTTTTCTTTATAGAAAATTCTACCTAGTACAGACCAATTTTCAAATTGAAAGAAATATGTTTGTGATTGTTTTTTACAAAATATTAAACTTATTTTTGGGTTTAACTTTGATTTTTGGGGTAATTTTTTAAATAATTATGTTAAAAATATGGATTACTTTTCTTATAGTCCATAACTAACAATTTTTATCAAAATCAAATAATTATAGGGTAGTTAGATATAACTCAGAAGGCATTTGATAGAAAAATAATTAAGATGCTTGTGCGTACAACAGAATTTTTTCTATGATAGAAAATATTATGATAAACATGAATGCATTGTTGTACAAATGCAGAGAGTATACAGAATACAAATAAAGTAGACTGGATAACTTTAAATTAATATATAATTTATCCGATTAAAAATTAAACATTTAAACTTAAATAATTTCAACACATATTCCATCATATTCTTTTGATAAAAAAATGTAGCTTATATTAGCTAGTGCCTTTCAAAAAAAGGAATACCTTCAATCGGTAACTTCGAATAGCTAACTTATTCCTACAATTATCACAATTACAATGCCTCCATTTTTTCATGTATGTCAATGTCAAGATCTTGGATGTGTCAATAGAAAGTATCAAACTTCTTCTGGGTCCTTTGAAGTTGGTATGGCTTTCAAAAGCTCTAATTCTTATGCAAAACATCAAGAGGAAAGAAATAGGAAGGCCCAGATGGTTATTTCTTCCAACAATCCACTTAACATTGGAAGTTCCCGCTCCACAGAAACAGTAAGCTGTATATCTATAGTTCAATGTGAGAATTAAAGTCTTTATGATGTTTCAATGATTTATTACATAGGGGCAGTTGCTATTGGGGGCAGAAGTATCTTCAACAGTCTCTAGAAACTCAAATCTTGGGGAACGGTATAGCCAAATAATTATGTGGCAGGCAGCAAAGCTTTCTCTGATTCATCATTTGAGAAAAGAAGGTTGTACTCAATTTTTGGATGAAGAAATTAAGAAGCTCAAACTTCTAGGTGATAGTGGAATACTGGATTCTGATAGCATTGTCCGCCTGGTCCCACGCTCGATAGATACAGTTTTTAGTCGATTAAAGCTCAATCAATCATTTTTCACCAAAACATGCTGTCCTAAATGCTTTGCTCTTTATGAGTATAACTCTGAATCTCAACCATCTATATTATGTTGCAATCAACCGTTTCTTTCATCATCAAAGCGCTATTTAAAAATTTTTGGAGCAGGACAAATTGCAGTTAAATGTGATGAAACACCACAGAAAATTTGGGGGGGTATTGCTAGCAATACCCCTCATTTAAAAATGTTGGGAAGTGGTTGGAAAGCTGTTGGAAGGCTGTTGGGAGTTCATTGTGAAACCAGATTTAAATTAATTGGACAAAGATTTGGTAATCAGTTAGACCTAGGTTCAACCAAACTCAATCACAGGTTTCTTGGAGCTTGGTGATTACTTTGATTTTGAGCTGAGCACAGATTGAGCAAAGCTTGAACATATCACTTAACATATCATAATATTCACTTTCCCATCTTGTGGAAAGCAAAATTTGATATTCGTTCTAAGAATATCTACATATATTTTCTTGCCAAGTTGATAACAGAAGGTTAAACTGTAGTATCTCAATTATTACACTAGACTACATAGATATTTGATAAAACATACAATTCAAATCAATTTTAATATTATTGAGATCACCATAAGTGTCTTTCCAAAGACTTACAAAAAGTATGTTAGTATCAAGATATCGTTCTAGGTAGTAGTTTCAATTTGGATTTTGAACTGACATCTAAAGCATTTTACTATTTGACAGAAACATAAATAAGTGTAATAAGAGTGAAATTAATCTATTTTGTGATTATAATGTAACAATAATGCACATTTTTATTGAGAAAATTTTTCTTCCTCCACAAACCAAAATTTACTCTATAGGCTCAAGATTTATTTTTAAGACATATTATTCATTTCAGTTATCATTGATTTACTTCCAATATTTATTAAAAAGATAATAATAATACATGTGAAAGAATTATGAGCTTAGCATAGCATATGCTAAAAAGTTATTTTGTCCTTTTATTCAAAACTGATTCTTCATTTTTTGCTTCAATTCATCTTTTAACAACCACTATCTTCAGATACTATTCTTACTTAATATGTCAAGTCTCAGATGTGTTGGACAGTTCTCAATAACAATCGATCAAATTTATATGAATGTAATTTCAAGATTTCAAAACTCACCAACCCCCACGATTTTACAGCGAGGCCATTTGAATGTTCATATTTTTGGACTATTTGAAGAAAGAAAACCAACCCTTGTTGGTAATCTTTCTCAAGTGCAGAGTCAGCACATTGGACCACTATTGGGTGACATTGGCTCTGGATCTCACCATTTAAACCAAAGAAGTGCCTTGAATCCTATGAAGCCTTTCTATTTTCATGCTTACTTGGTTCCAGTTTTTGGTAATCAGTATCAACTTTGGGGATGCCTCTTTTCTTCAAGTACACTAATCAGTCTTGCTAAAGAAGCATTTTCTTCTGCACAAATCGATTTATGTCCAATCCTGAACTACGACTCCACTATCTTTTTTAATATCCCGCATGTAATTTTTGAAGGCTCTTTCCAAATATCTCAGAGTACTCAAGATTGGAAAGCTGATCAACTTATCCGAGGAATCAAAACAGTTCTCAAAACACATCGACTTCAAGCAATAAATTTTATGATTGACAATGAACGAATGTTAAAGGAAAAGTTGGATATCATGTGGAGGCACCAGGACAACCATTGGCTTAGAACTATATTCGATGACTATAAAGATCAGTTTCCTAACAATCAATTGCCGCCTGAAGGAAACGGGTCAATACTTGCTGATGATATGGGTTTGGGAAAGACACTTTCAACTCTTTCTCTTATAAGTGCAACTCAAGGTGAAGCAAGACAATTCCAGGTATCAGAAAATCAAGAAGGTATTAATCGGAGTTCAGCCACACTGATTATATGCCCCCTGGCAACACTATCGAATTGGATCAATGAAATAAGTGTGCACTTTGAAGATAATGCGCTTCCTTTCAAGGTTCTTTATGGGAAGGATTGTCAAAATACTAATGTCAATGAGCTACAGGACACTGCTATTGTTTTAACGACCTATGAAATAGCTAGCCCAACAATGTCAAAAAATCAAAGCCAAAAAAAGATACCGGTGACTCAAATGCTCTTTTGGTATAGAGTTGTTTTAGATGAAGCTCAGTTAGTGCCCATTTCTATATCTAAAACTTAAAACATAATTTTTATTATCAATTTTTATAAATATTCTTTTAGTTACATTAAAAATCCTTACTCGCAGAGGGCTCAAACAATATTTGACTTGGAATCCCAACACCGACTATGCTTGACTGGAACTCCACTTCAGAACAGGCCCACTGACCTTCAAAGTCTCATATTTTTTCTTAGAATCGAAAAGTGGCAAGAAGACTGGTTATGGAAGAATTTCCTTTTTCCAGGTTTGCAAAAAGGAAAGGCTAATTCTATTAAATCAATCAATCACTTAATGAAAGTCATAAGCCTATGTAGAACAAAGGATGCAATTTTGTCTCTTCCAAAAAAGATTCAAAGGGGGATATCGGTTCAATTAGCAGATCCATGGAGGTCTAAACTTGATGTGCTTCAAGAAGGATTCACTGAGCGATATGGGCCCTCCAGAAGCACTGACTTCCCTTGGGACTCATCTGAGTTTCTAAGAGAGCTGATGATTTTAAGAAATTTCTGCAACCATCCAATCTACGAAAATCTGGATGAAACTCCAACTTTTGATTTCACCTGGCAGCATTCCGCAAAGATTTGTCATCTTATAGGCCACTTAAAAAACTTTTTGTCTGGTGAAAGGGATATAAATTTTCCAAAAGCTGTTATATTCTCCAACTTTGAAGACTTTTTGCAGATGTAAGTGATTCTATAATGAATTGTTTTACAAAATTGTGTTGGCTTATTAAAAACAATTTTCTAATATTTCAAAATAGAATAAAAATGGCTTTAGATGACCACAATATTAGGTATACCCAGCTTACGGGTGAACTCAGCCGGACAAAGCGAGACAAAAATATGCATGAATTCCATTTTAATAAAAATTGCCAAGTTTTGGTTGGAACGATTCAGGCTGCAGGAGTGGGTATAGATCTCAGGTGTGCTCAAAATGTATATATAATGGTGAGCTCAATGTCTTTTATTTCATATTAAGAACAAAAATATTAAATTTTTTATATGTTCAATGTTGAAATAGGAGCCAAATTGGAATCCAGCAGTTGAGCAACAGGCTGTTGATCGGCTGTATAGAATGGGGCAGCAAAATGAAGTAAATGTTTTGAATTATTTTGTACAAGGAAGTATAGAATTCAGCATGTATAAGATTCAAAGGAAAAAAATGGAGCTAACAATGTAAGCCAAATTTCATTTCTATAAATTTTAATGATAATAGTAATCATTAAAATTATGTTTTTGTTTTCAAGGCTAAGTGTCCCAAACAGTGGAAATGAGGAGTATGAGTGTGAAAACCTATTATTAAGGGAGTTTGTCAATCACTCACATTAGAGGAACAAAGAATTTCAAGGAGAGCAGGTAAATTTATGGGATTTTGAGGATTTAAAAGTCTGAGTTGTTGAGGATTTAGAGATGCAAGATATAAGGGAGAATAACAGTCATTCGGCAAACCCCGGGGGACATGAGAAGGATTAAGGTTAGGGGATAATGTTGAAACCAAACTGATTCTTTTGTACAAGGCCAAGTCCTTTAGCACACTGCCAGAGTAGGTTGAATTATCTCGAATATCAAAGTGTTGTTGGTCAAGATATTGTGCAACTTTAGAAAAATCTTCAGACCTCCATTGCTTTAAATTACGTCTTAACGATCCATCATTATCAATTTCGGTGTCTGAACAACATTTGATGTTTGTGAAAAGGTTGTGATAAGTTTCACAATGTGGAAGTTGTTTAAGAAGTTTAGTTCGGTTAACTGAATTCTAAGAATCTTTGTTATTTGAAATAAAGGTCATAAATAAAAACGGTTGAAAAAAAAGGGATTTTCATACTTTTTTTTTTATTCTATATTTATGCTTTCTCACTTTGATTATTTCTTGAGAGCTATGAGAATCCTTCCCAAGTCTTAATCTATCAGCATGACCTAAAAACCAACGGTAAAGAACTCCTATTTGATTTGAGAAGCTAATTTGAGTTGAGTCAATTGGATATGCAATCAAATTATTGGTTTTTAAGGCATTGTCCCAGTGTTTAATGAGAATATTTGCCAAGACCTGGTTCCATTTGTCAAACCAATCTAGGTTCCAAGCGAAAGTTGATCCTGGGAAACCACACATGCGAAGGTGCTCAATAAAAGATTCACGGAAAATTGGTGGAAACTTTTCTGAAACCGCTGAATTTGATTCTGGATGAGGTAGTTCAAAGGCAATGTTGCAAGAATTCATGTCGAATGATGAAAATCTGTCTAATTGCTCTTCAGTAGGGTTTTGTTTCCATCCATTTGATTCTGGTGACATATCCAAAAGTGAACGACAAAAATTGTGTATAGATCTACAAAAGTGAGAATTGAATGGAGGCAAAGTCTCATTAAAAATTCTATTAAGTGTTCTTGTGTTTGTGGGCAGGTTTCCATGAGGAAAGTAAGAGCTACTAGGGTTCATAAATAATTAGATAAAGAAAGTGTTCAATTAAATTAAACAAAGAGGAAGGATAAATTGTTGAGCTCCAAAACTTTATGATCAAAGTTGATTTAAGGAGAAATATCACAAAAATTAAGAATAAGAAATATTTCGACTTTATGGAATTATAATATGCATAAATTATATTTTTATATGCAACTTGAACTCAAAAGGAATGGTATAAAATAAAGAGAATGATTATGTGATAAAAGCAGACTCATTTAAGAAACGGATTTTTTTTTCTTTTCAAAAAATTCTTCCACAAAAATAATTTGTTAAATGTGAGGCTATGTTCATTTTTTGATTACCAAAAAATTATTTTTGGTCCAATATGATAGTAATACATATTCTTTTGAGTAATTTTTTTCAACCTGAATAAATAGACTAGAGTGTCACATCATCTCATTTATGTATGAAAAGTTATACAAGGTTTCAGCTTTTATGTAATTCTTTAAGGTTTACACTTTTGTAGCATCTATTATTTGAGTATTTTTGATTTTTTCTTTATAGAAAATTCTACCTAGTACAGACCAATTTTCAAGTTGAAAGAAATATGTTTGTGATTGTTTTTTACAAAATATTAAACTTATTTTTGGGTTTAACTTTGATTTTTGGGGTAATTTTTTAAATAATTATGTTAAAAATATGGATTACTTTTCTTATAGTCCATAACTAAGAATTTTTATCAAAATCAAATAATTATAGGGTAGTTAGATATAACTCAGAAGGCATTTGATAGAAAAATAATTAAGATGCTTGTGCGTACAACAGAATTTTTTCTATGATAGAAAATATTCTGATAAACATGCATGCATTGTTGTACAAATGCAGAGAGTATACAGAATACAAATAAAGTAGACTGGATAACTTTAAATTAATATATAATTTATCCGATTAAAAATTAAACATTTAAACTTAAATAATTTCAACACATATTCCATCATATTCTTTTGATAAAAAAATGTAGCTTATATTAGCTAGTGCCTTTCAAAAAAAGGAATACCTTCAATCAGTAACTTCGAATAGCTAACTTATTCCTACAATTATCACAATTACAATGCCTCCATTTTTTCATGTATGTCAATGTCAAGATCTTGGATGTGTCAATAGAAAGTATCAAACTTCTTCTGGGTCCTTTGAAGTTGGTATGGCTTTCAAAAGCTCTAATTCTTATGCAAAACATCAAGAGGAAAGAAATAGGAAGGCCCAGATGGTTATTTCTTCCAACAATCCACTTAACATTGGAAGTTCCCGCTCCACAGAAACAGTAAGCTGTATATCTATAGTTCAATGTGAGAATTAAAGTCTTTATGATGTTTCAATGATTTATTACATAGGGGCAGTTGCTATTGGGGGCAGAAGTATCTTCAACAGTCTCTAGAAACTCAAATCTTGGGGAACGGTATAGCCAAATAATTATGTGGCAGGCAGCAAAGCTTTCTCTGATTCATCATTTGAGCAAAGAAGGTTGTACTCAATTTTTGGATGAAGAAATTAAGAAGCTCAAACTTCTAGGTGATAGTGGAATACTGGATTCTGATAGCATTGTCCGCCTGGTCCCACGCTCGATAGATACAGTTTTTAGTCGATTAAAGCTCAATCAATCATTTTTCACTAAAACATGCTGTCCTAAATGCTTTGATCTTTATGAGTATAACTCAGAATCTCAACCATCTATACTATGTTGCAATCAACCGTTTCTTTCATCATCAAAGCGCTATTTAAAAATGTTTGGAGCAGGAAAAATTGCAGTTAAATGTGATGAAAGGCTGTATTTGATGGAGGAACATCAAGAACATGTAAAATACTTATCTCTTAAAACATTTCATCACCATTCTTTTATCGACTGGCTGAAGGAAAAGATCAAACTGTTCAAATTTGAGCTTCTGATTGAGAAGAAAACCCCTGTGGCAGAACGTGTAGAGTGTGATTTGATGAAGGATGTTTGTGATGGTTTAATTTGGAAAAACTTTCCCATAACCACTCCAGCTCTGGATAGCAATGATGATGAATATACGATAACTTCAGGCAACTTAATGTTTACTTTATATGTCGACTGGTTTAGGCCTGGTGGCAATAGGATTGGAGGTCATCAGAAGTCTGTAGGCAATATTATGATGGTGTGTATGAACCTAC
This sequence comes from Hemileia vastatrix, assembly GCA_030280995.1. Taxonomy (NCBI): domain Eukaryota; kingdom Fungi; phylum Basidiomycota; class Pucciniomycetes; order Pucciniales; family Zaghouaniaceae; genus Hemileia; species Hemileia vastatrix. The sequence continues at coordinate 45,277,994 of JASXTE010000001.1, forward strand.
CTCAAGAAGATAGATACAAAATGGAAAATCTTTTTTTGTATGCTATTATACCTGGACCAACAGAACCCACAAGTGAACAGCTTAATCACCTTCTAAAACAACTGGTTAATGATCTACAAACTCTATGGGATGGTATATTGATTGAAAAGACACATCTTTATCCACGAGGCCGGAAATTAAGAGTTGCATTGTTCTCTTTGATAGGTGACATTCCTGCAATACGAAAATTGGCTGGCTTTTCGAGTCACTCTGCAAAAATGTTCTGCTCTTTCTGTAATATCTCTAAAGATGAAATTAGTGAAAAGAATGTGGGAAATTTTTCATTACGGAATCATGAGGATCATATGTGCTGGGCAACAAAGTGGAAAAATTCTAAGTCACATTGGGAGCATGTATCAATTGTTCAAAATCATGGGGTACGATGGAGTGAGCTGAATAACCTTGAATATTGGCGTCCAACTGAATATTGCTCAATTGATGTTATGCATTCACATATGCTTGGCAACCTAAAAGATCACAGTCTAAGCTATTTTCAAATCCAAAATGCAGCAAAAGATCTAGAAAGAAAGCTGGAAAAGGATAAAAATTGGCATGTAAGAGAAGAAGATGATGATTTCTTTTCTGATACTTCACTGCACAAACATTCAAAAAAACGTAGAAGTAGCTTAAGCACCACGAATAATGATGATGATGATACAGGACACACGAGACAGCACAAGCGGCAAAGACGTACGAGTTCAAGACAGTCATCAAGTCATCATGGACTAGATAATGAAGGATTGGGAACAAATCGATCAAGAAGCCAGAGTAGGTCATCCAGCTCCAAATTTATTCCTCTATATAGCGATGTGGCCTCAGTACAGTCTCAAAGCAGTGACAGTAGGAATTCATTGTATAACTTAAGGCAAAGAAGCATTAGCATATCACAGAGTGAAGGATCTCACTCATCAAATGAGACAGCTAGAGATGAAGAAAATAAAAGGAAAGGTAAGGAGAAAGAAAATGAAGGTAGTAGTAATCCACGAATCACAGCAGCAGAGCTACAGGTTGTATGGAAGATGATTGATCAAGTAAGAAGACCTTCCTGGCTAACACGAGTTCCAAACTCAGTAGGATCTAAAAATGCAGGATCCCTCAAGGCAGCAGAATGGCACATGCTGTATACTCTCTACTTCCCTTTGTCACTTATACCCCTTTGGTTTGAAAAATTTAAAGAATCTGAATCTTCAGCTTCCTCAGCTGATAAACCAAGAGAATATTATCTTCTCAAGTCACTTGTAAAATTATTCTCGATCACCAATTTTTTGACATTAAAAAATATACAGACTAATGAGCTTAAAGATCTAGATCAACTTCTGTTAGAGTATCGTGAGTGCCTTGAAGAGGGTTGGAAGAATATTAATGCAAATTCAAATCTGCATATCACTCAACATTATCCTGAAATGATAAAGCGTCTTGGTCCACCATCAGGTACAGCTACTTGGTCTGGAGAGCGTGTGAATCATATATTATCTGAAATTCTAAACAATCACCATCCACGTATGTAATTTTTGTAAGCAATGATTTAAAAACTCAGCTGTGCTAATTTATTAATATTTACCACAGGAGAGATACCGCTAACAATGCTCAAACATTGGTATCGGAAGTCTAGGGTATTAGATCTTGGTGAAGCTGAAGATAATGATCAATGTGAGACTAAAAAAATCCATATTGATCTCGATAAACAAAACAAATGGATCCATCTAAGTATGGCATTATTTACTAAATGGGTAAGGGCACAAATGGGAAAAGAAACTTCAAGACGGGCTTTGACACCATCGGAGAAAAGTGGGGATCGGGTAGTTGAAAATGTAGCAAGCATATTGATACATGGAAAGAGGTTTACTAGTTACCATCGACACATTGATAATTCAACAATTGAATTCTACTATGGAAAAGATAGCCAGTTTGGGAAAATTGATGATCTTTTCAGATCAAAGGAAGAGATTGATCAAATATATTTAATAGTAAGTCCTTTCAAAGAGCTCCGTCCAGAAGAAACATCAAAGGATCCCTATGAGCTTTTCCCACAAGTGCATTGTCGGTTAGTAAGAGTAGCCAAAGCAACTCAAATTGTGATTAAGAAAGATGCAATAATTGGACATGCAGCTACTGTCGAGCACAAAAAAGGAATGTTTGGAATCAAAGACGAGGTTGTCACTGCCATTGGACTGCAGACAGTAGTGAGTGAAAAAATTAATCAAATTTATTTTCTGTTGACTAACATCTTTGTGTTAATTTGGATTGGGGAAATTTGTATGATTGGTGATATTTGTAAATGGTGAAAGAAATAATTCAATGCTCGATTAAAAAATGCAATGCATCCAACTTACCTTATCATGAACCAGTGAACAATTACTTTGGTTGCTTTTATTGCAAGAGAACCCATGCTTTCAATGAGTCATTTTTATCTTAAATGTAAGAATGAAAGAAATAAAATCATGATAATGAGAAATATGATAAAATTTTTACTTAATGAATGATCTTCTTGCTCATTCATCTACTATAAATAGTTTGACCTTCCAACTTTAGCTGATAGCTATATATTATTCACTTTATTTTTCGACAAGAGAACATACACGTTTACAAGACTATATACATAGTATCTTTTTTTACTTTAGCTTTGATAGGTATAAATTTTAACAACTGATTATTTTTATTTTATTTTATTTTATTACAGTTCATTATGGATGATAATTTTGAAGGGATGTCTGTTGACCCAACCGATTCTGATTGTTTTCCGCCTCAACATACTAATACTGGAAATACTCCTCCACCACCCTCTGCTGATCCACCTCCAGATGCATCTCAATCTGTACCACCTAATCCTAACCCACCACCTAATCCCAATCCAGGCCAAGAGTCTCATTCAGAACCGAGAAATTTTAATCCCAATCATCCTTCTGCTTCTGAAAGTGCTGATCAGCAAGCTGATCAGCTAGGAAGAGATTGGGCTAGTGAAGTATTGAGGGAATTTTTCGGAGACCAATCATCATCTGCTCAGCCTAACCAAGGAGCAAGCACAAGTGGAGCAGGTAAGTAAAATTTGTAGTGTATTCTTTTATTGAAAAATAACCAATTTAATTAACTTATTTGAATTGTTAGTGAATCCCTCAATCATTATGGGTATCAGTGATTACCACAGACTCAATTAAGCAGAGTCTCATGAGGGAGAACGGGGGTTAAGGGCTGTAAGAGGCTTAGTTAGAAGGAATGATGTTCCCAGGAGCTCGGACAGTCTAAATAGAAATATTTACCACTTTCTGAAGTATTGTCTTGGGGGACCAACACAAATATCAAAATATCCTGCGAGCCCAACACCTTTGGAGATTGAAAATTGGAAAGATTGGAGCCAATTCAAACTAAAAACCATTCAAACTGTCCTAAACCAAGTCCAATCTTCTAACCATGCCAATTCTGCAGCTGATCGACAATTTCTGATAACCAATTCTATAGCCTTCTTGCGATCCAAAATTCGACTACCCAAATTTTTCCAGCACCTGAGCCTCGAGGACTAAAAGGAGGAGCACCGATCCCACTTTCTGTCAAAAGAAACTTAGAGCGTGAATTGCAAGAAAAAGGTTTTCGGAAATTCGCGTTTGATTGGACTTGCCGTGATTTTTCAGAATCAACTTGGAATCAAGTCATGGGAAGCATAGTATGCGACCACTGTACCAGATGGCTCACCACCTTGAATACAATCGATCAGTCAAAGCTTCAGTTCACTCAATGTGTTATTGAGAAATGGGTATTTAATAAGGGGAAGGAGATGATAAGGTTGTTTGGGCAAGAAGAGGAAAGGGTAGCAAGAGAAAAGATTGAAAAGAGGGCAAGGGCACAAGTAAAACGTAATCGGACCAAGGTAAGTTTTTTATTTTACTTTGCTTTTTGTTATTATGAAGCTGATTTAGTTGGAATTCAGATTGCTAGTGCACGCTACAATTTAGCAAGAGATCTCTGCAGTGATGTGTCAGGTTTTGTTGTGCTTTTTCATGATACTAGGTGCATCTCTGATATCGAGGAAGGCCCAGCACCAGCCCCAACTGCACCTATCCGAGCTATTCCTGGATGGCGAAATCCTGAACTCAATGATTTGTTTAAAAAAATGGATAAGATGACAAAGGACTTAGCCCATACACCAGCTCAAAAAAAATCAGCATTAAAAACATATTCACGGTCATCAGAAAGGACAGTTGCACAAAATGGTATATTCAATGTTCCCAAATACCTCCCCAAGAATTGCTATTCAGCAACATTTTTGCAAGGATTATCTGTGAATGAACGTGAGTCACTTGGGGTTGGAGCTTATATTGATCTGGTAAAGATTAGGGAATCAATTAATAGAGCATCAACATCATCATAACTTAGGTATAACGGTGATCTTCTGTGTAATATAGCTATCTTATATTGAATTTTATGTATTCTGTTTTTTTTCAAAGCAGCTTGGTAAATGTTATAAAGTGATATGAGAGAGAGTAACATTTTATTTAAGAAAAACAAATAATGTCACCACGCAATATAGGGGGAGGACTTGCTAGCAAGTCCGCAACTTGAAGTCAGATGGAAATCAGATGGAACTCAGACTGAAGTAATACTGAACTTTCACTTGAAGTACCACACAAATAACAATGGATCTATATTGAAAACATAGTGAAAGTGTGAGGATAACTGAATGGAAGCAAGAAAAAATCATTCCATGAGTCTACTCAATGCAAAGTATTTTTTGAAGATCAGTGACTTTTTCTATTACCTACAACTGTTTTTACAGAATTGAAAACTATGTTTCAGCTACTATTTTATGGAAGTGAACTCTGTTCTTCACCCGAAGAACAGAGTTCATCCTCCTATTTTCACACTCTGTTTTGTTTCAGCTAATATTTTATGGAAGTGAACTCTGTTCTTCGCCCGAAGAACAGAGTTCATCCTCCTATTTTCACACTCTGTTTGCACCAATCTCCATCCCTTTCAATTCTATCAACACATGCTTGTCTTCCCTTCCCATGCCTTTCGCTATCCTCCCAGCCCCATTGTATGCCATCCTCTTTTGATCCCCATTTCACCCCTCTCAACCTCTCCCAGACCCTTTTCTTCATTTAAAATGCCTCGGAACCCTTAATCTTCCCTTCCAACTCTTTCCCAACCTTTTCGCTACCCCATACACCCTTCCTCACCCCTCTCTCCAGCCTTTCCAGCCCTTGTAGCCCCATTTGTGTTCAAAGTAAATTCAATACTTCTTCATGATGGTTTCATCACTTCCTCAATGTGTGCTCAAAAAGATATGAATTAGGGTTCAAGGTTGCGGACTTGCTAGCAAGTCCGCCCCCCATATTGCGTGGTGTGTATGAGATATAAAAATGTATTTTCAACAAATTGATGGTCCATACCTCTTTATGTCACATTTATGTATCCATATTAATTTCAATCAAATTTAATGTTGACCAATACATAGTGAATACACGCTATGCCACTTATACTTGCCAGGCATTGCTACCATTAAATATGCCAGTATCAAAAATTAATTTCGATCGAAATTAATGAGCATGATAATCATGAATTTCTGGAGTCAACTGCTTATTTTTATGCATGGTGCCTTGCCAACATTAATTTCGATCGAAATTACTTTTGATACTGGCATATTGCATGGTGTCTATTCCTGGAAAGTGTAAGTGGCATAGTGTGTATTCATTACGTATTGGTCAACATTAATTTCAATAGAATTTAATATTGACATTTTCATATTGAACCCAAACCAGCAAACGACCCGAAAAATTCTTCATAAAACTGCTCATTAATTTCAATCAAAATTAGTGAGCACCATATACATATTGAATGGTAGTTATATCTGGTGTGTGTAAGTTGTAAAGCTTGTGTTCAATGTTTATTGGTCAACATTAATTTTGATTGAAATTAATATTAATGTGTAAATGATATTTACATGCTCAATATGCATTGTAATGTGTTTACTTAACAATAGAGTGCCCTACTTTTCATCTTACATAAAAATGCTTGGTAGCATGTCAAATTCAATTTTTATTAAAATTAATGTTGACATGTTACCATGCATTACAGTAAGCAACTGACTGAATAAATTGATGATAATCATGAACCTTAATTTCGATCGAAATTAATGTTGCCAAGTGCAGATTGAAAAAAAGCTATGCCACTTACACTAGCCAGGCATATTTACTATTTATTATGTATTTGTCAACATTAATTTTTATAGAAATTAATATGGATATGTAAATTTTATATTTACCCTCAACATGTATAGTAAATTTCAATACTTAAAAATACTTGCCGTCCTTTACATGTCATGCAAAAAAGCATTATATCATTTCAACATTAATTTTGATCAAAATTAATGTTGGTATGCCATTATGCATTGAAACAACTAACTGACTGAAAAAGTTCATGATCAAAATGCTCATTAATTTTGATCAAAATTAATGTTGACCAATACATATTGAATATAAGTAATCTCCACTTACTCAGACCAGATATAACTACCATTCAATATGTATATGGTCAGCCTTAATTTTGATCGAAATTAATGGGAAGTTTTATGAAGAATCTTCTGGGTTGTTTTCTGGCTTGGGTTCAATATGCAAATGTCAACATTAAATTCGATCAAAATTAATGTTGACCAATACATAATGAATACACACTATGCCACTTACACTTTCCAGGCATATATACATGCAATATGCCAGTATCAAAAGTAATTTTGATCGAAATTAATGTTGGCAAGGCACCATGCATAAAGATAAGCAGTTGACTCCAGAAATTCATGATTATCATGCTCATTAATTTTGATTGAAATTAATTTTTGATACTGGCATATTTAATGGTAGCTATGCCTGGAAAGTGTAAGTGGCATAGCATGTATTCATTATGTATTAGTCAACATTAATTTCGATTGAAATTAATATGGACATGGACTATGCATAAAATTCCTATAAGTATAGGTAAGCTAAGCAGTTAGATAAACTGGTTTGATCAAGTACACCATATAAAAATTGATGTTTTAATGCCTTGGTTAATTTCGATCAAAATTAATTTTAAGCCATGCATGTTGAATTTTATCTATGTCTGTGTAGTCCATGTGAAATGGCTTGTATTCAATATGCAGGGGTCTATATTAATTTCGATCAAAATTATGAGGTTCATTGCCTCATAAATTTGATGGTTTCTGTCAGTGTTTCATGCATGGTGCCATCTGATACTTGTTGATTCCTATCAAAATTAATTTCAACACCAATATATTGAATACAAACCATGGCACTTACAGTACTTGGTCATAGCTAAAATTCAATATGCTAGTCTCAAAATTAATTTCGATAGAAATTAATCAGGATCCATGAAGTTTATCAATAGTGTATGAGTTAAGTTTCAAGTCATATGTTTCATCATTTTCTTGCACCCATTTCTAGGTTATCTCAACAATTTTTTTCAAGTTTTATTATATTAATCAAAACTGTGGTAAGTTGTGAAAAATTAGCTAATCCAAATCTCAAATTGAATATTAATATTTTAATAATTTTGAATGTTGCTTAAGGTATTTCATTGGGTGATTCATAATAATATTTTATCAACTTAGTAGTCCTATAACTTTTGAAAAGTAACAATTTTGGTATAGTTAGCGACAACAATGCAATATCTTGTGCAGACTAAGATATATTGCAAAATAAAACTATTCAATTTTTTTTTTCCCTTAGTTGTATCCAAGTTTATCAAAGGTTTGGTCACGGTGCCCACACCCTAGCCTGACACTCCTCCTGTCACTTAAAAAACAAATTCTTATCTTAAATTCTAATGTTACCAATTTTATATTTATAATTCATTTCTTGTTTGATGAGGCATATCAGTATATATGTGAATCTCGCATTGTCATCTGAAATTAAATTTAACAAATATTCATAAAGGATTATCCTTTTTTTTCATATAATATACTAATTAAGTGTATCTCCATTGTTTAGGAGTAAATTCTAATTTAAAAAATTTTGTATTTACCCGTGGCAATTTGAATATGGGATATAAATTTGTTATTATTTGTTTTTCACACTAAAAGTCCCCAAAGAATTACTAGTATTTTCTGTTAGCTACATCAAATTTCGCTTCAATATAAACAGATTGTGATTTAGCATGTTACTCAGTTTACCCCACTATGAATAATACATGTTAAAAAAAGCTCAAATAATATAAAATCCCCCTCTTTATGTTTTCTGTTTCTTTCATCCTCACTTTAATTTTATTCTTATTCAATTTTTTATCCTATTAAAATATCAACTTCAATTTTCTAGAATAGAGTTTCTTATAATTATTCATCATATTACATCATAATTTTTTGATATCGAATACTTTTTTTTAATATTCATTAATCAATATGTCTAGTATAAAAAATCCTACACCTCCACTTTGTATGTATATCATGTTCCTCTCTCTTAATTTATATATTTCACTTATGTTCTATATCTTTTTTTTTCAAAAATTTGATTTTCCAGCACCCAAATGTGTTTCATCCCACTCTCTGATTGATACTTGCTTTGAAGCTTTTGAGCTTGCACCATGTCTGCCACATGGCATGGCACCTAACCCTCCTGTACTTAGCAATGAGAGGCAGGAAATAACAAGAGTTCAGTATCGCAATTTACTTGAATTGGCTAGAGATAAAACAGAAGAGCTTGTCAAGATCCTTAACAATAATCCTTCTCCTTCATATTTATCTAACCCTTGTAATGACTAACTCCAATATGTGAAAAGCCTTGAAAAATTTATGTTCATCACCTTTTTTGTCTCCTTTTAAATTAGTTGAAAATATTATTAATATTTTTTTTCTTCATATATATTTGTAGCTTATGAGGAGGGTATGATTCCTCCTGATGAAGTCATTGTCATTAGGGATGATGATGAGACAGATGAACCATCAGCTTCAACTCATGCTTCAACTTCTAAGGAAAATCTTGAAACACCTGTTATCTGCTCCAAGAAAAAGAGATTATCCCAAGGCTCCTCTTTTGTTCGACGTATTAAACCGGCTTCTGCTAATGAATTTTCTGATGTATCAAATAATAAATCTCAAAAAAAAAGCAAAGGTTTTGATAATGAGTATATTCTTGTTTCCTTTTTTTTTTATTGTTATTCTTTTATCTTTAAAATTCAATCATATATCTCTTTTATTGCTTACATATTGTACTTTTTATCTTTCTTTTGATATTTTGTACCAGAAGCTCACCTGCTGTAGATTGTTCCATCCATAAACGCCCTCTCCCTGATGAAGATGATGAAAAGAGCAATGAAAATAGCGATGATCAACTATCAGAATATGAAGCTATGCTTGTTCATCAAAAAAAGCAAAGTTTAAAATCTTCTTCAAGACATGTTGATATGTTTGATAAAGATGATGATTCAAACAGCTCATCACCAAATTCCTTCATTTCTAAGAAACAATACCCATCACCTCCTAAATTACCTACTTTGACCATTCTGAAAGCTTCTCTACCAATGAAATCAACTCCAATCAAGATATCGAAAAAACCTCTAACTTATTCACCCTCAGTTCTAAAAGAATCTGATTTGCAGGAGGAATTCTGTAAAATTCATAATTTTTATAAAGGTAGAATCAGCACGGCAAAGGTCCTCAGGTCGTGGTTGGAAATTGTTACTCTCCTCGAATTACGCTCTTCTACTTATTCCCAAGAACCCATGTCAAATATTCCAATGTTTACTTTTCATTGGGAAAAATATTGTGGAGAAGATTGGCTTTCAAAACTTACTGAGTTATGTAAGTTACCATAATTTTTAGTCTTGACTTTTGTTCTTTTACTTATTTTTTTTTTCCTTTTGTAGCAAATATTTTTTTAGAGATTGATAGCTCACAGCTATGGGTACTCAATAATATTGATTTCAAAAAAATGGAAGATTTATGTGATCCTGATGGTTTAAATACTGAAATTCTTTCCTCAACAAAGAAAACGGATCACCCTGAATCTAATCTTATCCGAATTCTCATGAGATTAATGATCCCAAGTGACCACTGCCGTTCTTCATGGGTATCTCTTATATCATCTTCACTTTATCTGACCACACATGAATTCAGCCAGCTTCCATCACATCAAAACATTAACTCAGATTGTCCAATTGAACGTGGTCTTCAGCTTCTAGCTCACCTTTCAAATCTGAAGAGTCCGATTTCTGATGGCTTAGAAGTTGGTCCCACTGCACTTCAAACCCGTGATATATCAATGTCAACTCTTCTTCAAATCAGCAATATTATCATTGATATAATTATGTCAATTATCATTCTTAAATCAAAATATTGTGCTGCAACAATATCAAGTGGCAAGACTAGTGAAGCTCAACAATCAAGTGAGAAAAACGAAAATACTGAACTGACTATAATGAGAGAGAAACAAAAGGCTGCACTAAACAAAATAAATTCTGAATACTCCCACCACCGATATCAATCTTTCACATTCTATATAATTGATGGTGTCCGTGGTTTATTTCTGAGCTCTCAAGATCATAGATTGGCTTCAGCAGCTGATTGCTTGGAGGTAATATCAGAAGTTAAGTTTCTTAATTTACATGAAAAAAAAAAATCATTTGATGGAAGAAATAATTTGGAAAAATTTAAATAACTATATTTTAACATTAATAAAACCTTTTATAGGCAAGTGTGATCCATTTTCTTTAAAATTTGATACCCCAAGTCCTCCGGGAATTGCTAGGGCTATTTCTGCAGATTTTCTTAATCACTGGAGCTCCATTCAGCCAGTATCACCTTTTTTTGCTAAACATAGCCTTTCAATAAATTAATATTCCAACATGTAAATAGATAAAGTTCTGTCTATATGATATATCTTGTATAATTCAAGTTATTTTCCTTCAAATACGTCAAAAATGTGACCATCTTTGAAATTTATTAAGTAACCTTTGACATGATTTTCTAAATTAATTATTAAAAAAAATTATTGTAAGTCCAGCAATAACAAAGATTTTAAAATCTACTTATATGATTTCAAATACTTTATTAAATTCTTAAATATTTTATTGTTTATATAAAAATATGATAACTGCTCTAGTTTTGTTACTTTACCTTTAATATTATATAATCTATTATTTATTACAAATATTTTCGTTGATTGTAACATTTTTAATCAGAAGTAGAACAATTTAAATAATTAAATGAGTACATTCTTAAAAAAATACAATTTAATCTATTATTGATTCAAAATTCTTTCTTCAACTCTTTATTATTACCTTTTTTATTAATAAGCCTGTTTGACCTAAAATACTATACAGTTAATTTGGTAGCATTAAAAGCACATTTTTATGGCTAATATATTTCAAATTCTTTATTATAGTTTTTTTTATTTTAGAACCTTTGCTACCAATTTAATAAAAATGACATTTAAAGATTTCACAACTTATATATTTCCTCAAAAGTAAATCGAATTTTCTTATAATATTATGAAAAAAAAATTATTTTATTTCACAAATAAAAAAAATAGATAATACTATAATTATCAAAACTGAAAATGTTACAGATACTCCCAGTATTTATCATGTTTAAATTTGCATTAAGTTGTGTATATATAATATAAATTTTTAATATTTATATATCTGGATTTTTTACATTTGTCTTAACATTAGATAAATAATACTTTGCTGATTCTATTTCTTCCTCTATTAAGTCATCTCTTTTCAAAAAAACTCTCAAAGCACTAATCAAATATTCTAACCTAAATTTTTCTTTTTTAATTTCTAAGTATTCTGAAATATCAATATCAAAAACATTAAGCTTTTCTATAGCATGAAAAAGTCTAGTGCTGATTTGAATAGAAGAACCTATCCTAGTGAAGCCAGGAATTTCATGACATCTTGAGGTGAAATGCCTTAGTTGATTGGCAGGCCATAATGTCACTGTTATTCCATTAGTTGCTTCAAAGTTGATTTTACTTCGAATTTTGGGAAACATAAGTTCTCCACCTATTTGTCGTGGTTGGGTCTTATCATACTTCATATGAATGGTGTTTTTTTCTGTATCTTTAGGAAAAAATATTCCTAAAGTATACTCACTTGCATCCTTATCGAGATGAACCTCATTAGAGAGCCCATTACCATTCCCTCCAGATGTCCAAGTTAAATTACTAGCAAACGGTACACCCTCTTCTTCACTAGAAACTTTTGAAAATCCAGGAAGCGCAAGTTTTGCGCAAAGATTAGTTGCCTCATTGTACTTTACATATGATATTTTTTTAAAAAAATATTCAAAGTACATTTCAATCCTCTTCATTCGTTTTTTATATTCATCCATTTTTACAATATCATCAGTGTATTCATCTGCAAGGAAAAGCATTCAAAAATTCAGTATTTAAATTAAAAAAAGTGATACTTACGAATATGTAAAGATTTCTTTCTATCTAAAATAAAGCCACTACCAAACATTTTTCCAAAACCACCAGCTCTTTGATGATAACCATTATTTTTAATTTCATGTTCGCAGTAAGAAAGATCCTTAATGCATCGCACCATAGCTTCTAACATATCTAGCTCTTTGAGCTCATGAATTTCAAAAGTCTTCACAAGAACATTAGGTATTAAGACACCTTTTGGTTTATAAATACTACATCCAGGAAAAAAATTGTAATAATTATTGCAATCTGTCATATTATTTGCATAAGATCGTGCATAGAAATGTGGCTTCTTCCCGTTTGTATCCATTCCAAGAGCGTTTACAAGTTTCATTCCAGTAGCAATGTCTTTCGCCCACCTATTGTTAGAGTTCTTCCCTGGCCGTTTTTTTTTTTCAAATCGTTACTCATTGATGGTTCAATCCTAAGAGAATTCAATTTTGATTTAAAATAGAAAAAAATCAAAAATTAGAAAATAGTAACATAATTTCAATTATCAGTCAATGATACCTTTAACTTTATCATATCTTCAATATTAGAAATACAAAAGTTAGCATATCTACATATTAGTAAATTTATATACTTTTTCTTTATTTCAAATATTAAGAAAGCGTTTCAAAGGTATACTTTATTAAATTATACATATAAAGAGTATAGCTTTATCCTGTATGCATTCAGCAAGTACGAGATTTGGCTCTACACTTAATATTAATAATATAATGAAAGTATAACTCCAATACACTAGTAATATTAAAAAATTTACGGAATTATGATATCCACATATATAAAATAAAAAATCTTGCTCTGATCAATATATTGACTTAGAAAGTTATACTTCAATAAATTATTAATTTTTAAATTGTAGCATTGTCCTGTATGCTTTCAGAAAGTACGAGACTTTGAAACAACTTAAAAATCAATAAATTAAAGGTAAAGTACAAACAATCTAATTATTATTATGAAAAGCAAAACATTATCCTGTATGCTTTCAGCAAGTACAAGATGATGTTTTACTTTTCATATTAATAATATAATGGTTGAGAAAGTATTAAAGAAATATAGAAAAATGATAAGCAAAACATGAACTTACATGTCTATAAAATCTTCTTCCATTTGTAGCTGATTGATCAAAATTAATTATAAAGTTTTTTTTATAATCACTGTTTTAAAAAATAAATGGTTAGATAAATAAATTGAACATTTTTGATAAGGAATAAAGAAAAGTAAATTGACAAACAAATAAAAAAACTTTAAGTTAACTGAAAAAGAATTATTTTATAATGAATAGAAAGGGTACAGTAAAAGATACCATAAAAATAAATTCAGAATTAGAATCATTAGATTAACTTGTCAAAAGTATAAAAAAGTGTAACAAACCAAAATGATATGAAATGCAATAGCAAGAAAAGTTTGCTTACCGGTAATCAGATAAGGTCAAGAAAATAGTACCAATAATTCAAAATGATAAAGCAAAAATATGATTGATAATTTTTGAAAAAGGTAAGTGAGAAAGAGAAAGGAAAAATAAATTGGGTGGCAAACAGATGTATATATCATGAATTTTCACTGATCACATTTTCAAAAAAATGCAGCTCTCCAAGTCATATGATAAACTTCATCTAAATTCCAAGAATGATGTTGCCAAGGCACTGTACACAGCATGATCATTTTTTCCTATGCATATACTAATTCCAGCTAGAATTTACTTGGCTGCATGTTGTACAGATGCACATTTGTGGAACACTGAATTTCACATCTAAAAAAAATTGACGCCACATAATTCTAGCTACCATGTTTCACGTAGCTAAAAAACATACACTCATCACATTTTAATTTACATTGCGCCAAAATTAATTCATTTTTGAATTTTTTTAAAGGAAACTATAATGTGCACCACCTATTTCTAAAATATGAACCTCCGCACCATATTAAATTGGGAGACTTTTAATTATGCAATTTTTTTGCCGTGACCTTTTTCCTGATCTTACTTGGTTCAAAATATTGAAACATGGCCAATGTTGATGAAAGAAACATTTGATTTTGTTTCTATGTGTAACAATGGAAGGCTGTTTCTTACTGGTGAAAGAGTATTGTATATTTTATTTGAAAAAATTTTTATTTTTTTATGTATTTTATTTAAAAAATTTACTTTTTATTGCAGCCAGATTTATACTGGCTGCTTTTTAGAAACCTTAATTTATGACCCAAGCCTTTGAAATTGGCTTGGGTCCCTTAAATTGCAATTTAGTACTTCCAGCCAGGTTTCCCCTGGCTGGAAGTGTCTCTTTCAAGCAATCGAAGTCGCTGCATGCAGCAGAAACGCGCGTTGCATGCAGCAGCAATGCAGGCTGCATGTGCTGCATTCAGTGCATTGCACAGCCAAAAAAAAACTGGCTGTGCAATGCACTGCATGCAGCAGCAATGCAGGCTGCATGTGCTTCATTCAGTGCATTGCACAGCCAGAAAAAAACTGGCTGTGCAATGCACTGCATGCAGCACATGCAGCCTGCATTGCTGCTGCATGCAACGCGCATTTCTGCTGCATGCAATGCGCATTACTTGCAGCAGCGATGCGTGTTGCATGTGCTGCATGCAGTGCATTGCACAGCCAGTTTGTTTCTGGCTGTGCAATGCACACAGAGAAACCAAAGTCCCTGCAAGGGACTTTGGTCTCTAAAATGGAAGCGACTTTCCCTACCAGGTGCAATCTGGTGGGAAAGTGAGAGAAACGTTAGACCGAAGTTGTTTGAAAGCAACTTCGGTCTTAAAAACATTAAAAATCATAAAAAAAAAATGAGAAATGTAGAAAAAAAAAATTAAAAATTAAAATGTGAGTATAAGAAAAAAAATAAGTTCTAGTGATACCAAAAATCCAAGCCAATTTCATTTGGCTTGGTTATTTAATAATTAATTTTTAATACATTAAATTTAAAATTCAAACACCATAAAATATATGAATTTTTTTATATGAATATTATAAATTTAATCTACCTCTTTCTCATAATTATATTTATAATTTTGTTTTTTTAATTTTTGACATTTAAGTTTATTTTTTGGAAATACAAAATTAAATTTTCAACTAAATTTTTTAGTAAGGTAAAATAAATTATAAATTTGACATTTTGTAATTGAATAATGAAAAAAATTTTAAATTTATTTAAAAAATATTTTTGTTAGAAGAATACAAATATTTTAAGGGTAGAAATATGGTGCAAATTGTAAGTAAAAAAAATTATATTTTTTTTTGTGAGGGGTTATTTCTATTTTTAAAAATATTTTTCAAAAACATTCATTAAATACTGAATTAAATTACTTTGAAACTCAAATTTTTTGTAAAATAATTAAAAATGAAATAATAATATTGTTGTATTTGATATAAAATTTGAATTGGTAATATTAATGTCTCTTTAAGTAAATTTGAAAATCATTTAAAAAGACCATGTTGATAAGTACTTCATTTTTGATATACAATGGTTATATATATATCTTATATATATTTCTTGAGTGTTATTTTTATATACATTCAATAAAATTTGTAATATAAAATGCCATTTAATAATTAATTAATGTTCAACTTAGTTATAACAACTTCATATTTAATACCAGCCACTAGTATTTACTTTTTAATTTAAAACTCCAATATAATATGAGAGTATCCTTATTTTGTCTGTATGTAATGAACAACAATAACAGACCATAAATGAGTGGGTAGTTAATTACAATAAATAGTTGAAGAATAACCTATAAGAAATGATAAGTTTATCAAAAAGAGTACATTAAAAAAATATACTTTTGAATTTTTTTTGATATAATTTGGGTAGTTAAATGAAAATTTAAATTATCAGACATCAAAATGGATAAAATCTAAAAGTAGTGTTTATATAATAAGCCTCATAAAAAAAAAGGATAAAAAATCTACTATGTAACTAAATTATTAAATATTAAGGTATTATTAAAATTATTGAAAAACTTATTTTACAATTATAATGAAATCTAAATGTGAAAATAATGGTGGGATAATAGTAAGACTATGTGGAAACACTTTAATTTATACATACTTTCAACTATGTTCAGATAAAAAAATTGTTAAAATTGTATAATAACATCTAGTTAATAGTGATGCAATTTTATTTAGATCAAGAATAAATTTTTCTGAGGAAAAACTAATTAAATTGAGATATGGCCATCTCCTTTCAAGAGATAGAATAATAATAAAAATTTAAAAAAATATAATAAGTATTCTTAATCACCATTTTTGAAAAGTCTCTAGTAAAATTCATTATAATATATCATTCATTGATTACATTATATGGAGTTTCATCTTGAAGTAGTGATGTGCAGCTTTGAACTTACACCACGCAATATAGGGGGAGGACTTGCTAGCAAGTCCGCAACTTGAAGTCAGATGGAAATCAGATGGAACTCAGACTGAAGTAATACTGAACTTTCACTTGAAGTATCACACAAATAACAATGGACCTATATTGAAAACATAGTGAAATTGTGAGGATAACTGAATGGAAGCCAGAAAAAATCATTCCATGAGTCTACTCAATGCAAAGTATTTTTTGAAGATCAGTGACTTTTTCTATTACCTACAACTGTTTTTACAGAATTGAAAACTATGTTTCAGCTAATATTTTATGGAAGTGAACTCTGTTCTTCGCCCGAAGAACAGAGTTCATCCTCCTATTTTCACACTCTGTTTTGTTTCAGCTAATATTTTATGGAAGTGAACTCTGTTCTTCGCCCGAAGAACAGAGTTCATCCTCCTATTTTCACACTCTGTTTGCACCAATCTCCATCCCTTTTAATTCTATCAACACATGCTTGTCTTCCCTTCCCATGCCTTTCGCTATCCTCCCAGCCCCATTGTATGCCATCCTCTTTTGATCCCCATTTCACCCCTCTCAACCTCTCCCAGACCCTTTTCTTCATTTAAAATGCCTCGGAACCCTTAATCTTCCCTTCCAACTCTTTCCCAACCTTTTCGCTACCCCATACACCCTTCCTCACCCCTCTCTCCAGCCTTTCCAGCCCTTGTAGCCCCATTTGTGTTCAAAGTAAATTCAATACTTCTTCATGATGGTTTCATCACTTCCTCAATGTGTGCTCAAAAAGATATGAATTAGGGTTCAAGGTTGCGGACTTGCTAGCAAGTCCGCCCCCCTTATTGCGTGGTGTTATGTTATGAAAAACAAAAAAGTTAAAAAATATATAGTTATACTAATGAAAAATCCAAAAATAAAAATACTATTATAAATTAAAAAAATAAAACTACATAAATTTTATTCTGCTCTAATGATGGAAGGGTACTATGTATGAATTTCCACATGTTAAATCCAAACCTGCTTTAAGGCTAGTTTACAGGTAGAGCTATTAAGTTTCCTTAAATTCCAAAAATAACTTATGCATTTTACTAATTATTTTTTTCTTGTTTCTTTCCAAAGTTGTTAGAGTTGCTTAATTAATACTGTTATCTTGATTGTAAGATATATAATTTTTTTTGAATACATGATTTATTGTTTCAAAAATTATATTATAAATTTAAATCATTTATTTCATTTTCTAAAGCTTCATTGTCAAAGACACAACTCCATTTTTTATTACTTAACAAATATATAAAATGTGATAGTAAAATTTGAGGAATTTTCTTTTTGAGAGGGTCAAACTATATTGTGAAGATTTTTATCTAGAAATTCTTGTACTCTAAAACCAAATAATTTTCTCCCTTAAGTAAGCCATTTCAAAAATATGAGAATATAAACAAGAATATTAACTTATCTTATTTTTATTTTCGTTACTGAAAGTTTTAGTTCAATCCCTTTTTTTATATGACATTAGTATAAAAACATGGTTAAATGCTACTATATAATTAATTTTTATTATATATATATATATATATATATATATATATATATGAAATATTTAGAACGTCATCCTTTTTTATTTACTTGAATAAATGGCTCAATTATAATGCCCAACACTTATTAATGTTTCCCAAACTCAATAAAAAATTTCTCATATGAAATATTAGCTTCTAATATAAGAAGTTTATCTATAGCTGATATTCAACATGAGATTTTCTTTTTAGATTCAGCTAAAATTAAACAAAAGGAGAAATCATGCATATGTGTATAAATGGTAACCATATGTTACTTTGAGGATTGTGAAATTCACTCATCAGAATGGTTTAAGTATTAAAATAAATTGAGGTCATTATTTTCTAGTATTTGAAACTAATAAGGAAATTATTCTAAAAATATATTTTAATGTGTATCATGTTTAAAAAGTTGGAAATATGATTTTTGAAAATTGTGAGTTTCTTATGAGATACCAAGCTTTAGTTTACATTGTTTCAAGTAGAATAGAATTTTAGTATTAGAAATTGAAAGCAATGTACCATTATCAGATTTTAACTGTGTTCTACTTATAGAATGATTACATAACATTAAACATTATTTAAATCAAAAAGGTTTAAAAGATATTTAGAATTTTACCAAATTTCACCATTTATTAATCTTTGATTTGAAAACAAACTATGATGTACACTCACTAGAAATAAGCAATCCCAATTTTAACATAATTTATCAATCCAAAAATAATGAGTCAATTAACATGAAAATATATATTATTTCAAAACCAATTCTCTAGATTTAAAATATGATGCTTTAATGAAAAATTATTACAAAACTTTAATGCAATGAAGTCTCTTAAAAAATTCAAAAATAGAATATCAAAACAAGTAATTTCTGCAAAAAAAACTACTAACTATTGTAGATAAAGCATAAAAATAAGTCATATTTTTTAAAAAAATGATCTAACAATATTTATTTTTGTTAAAAAAATCAAAACATTGTTAAGTTTGCTTGTTATAATAATGTTAAAATCCACTAAACATTATCTAAAGGTGGTAAAATATGTTAAAAATAAGTTGAATTTTATGAGATAAAAATCAACAATTTTGTATCATTTCCTGTTGTGCTATGACTTTATTCCACCCTTTTTAACTGATTCTTCCAGTATTACTTTGCTATGATCACTAGTTTTCAAGTTAAAATTTACAAATGTTCATTATACTTGATAATATGAAAAATAACTCAAACTTTTATAACTACAAAATAAGATTTTGTAACTCCTTCTTTCAATCAATATTTGAAGAAATTTTAGTTTATTTGAGTAATGATTTTAAGAATAACAAAAAATTTGAAATTCACAAGGAATTATTTCCAGAGACTATAATTATTTACTTGTGTAATGCATGAGCTACTTATCAATGATGTAAAACATCAGAAAAGTAAGTCATAGTTATAAATCTACAGATTATACTGTTTCTGGTATATATATCTTCAATAAATCTTTTAAACTTATCTTAGCCTACATACCACACAATAGAAAATCATTATATTAAAAAAGGAAAAAATTCTATGATAATATCATAAAGAATGATAACCATGGATTAATATTCCATAAAAATGGTTAATAATATTTTAAGAGAACCTAAATCAGTATTCTTTCATCAAAATATATCCTTTTTGTCTTTGTAATTTATTCCAAACAAATTTTTTGAAAGTTGAATCTATATATCTAATGCCAAAACCACTATTAAGTTCCCTCTTAGACTTTTTAAGAAATTATATATATATATATATGTATATATATATATTATTTATCAAAAATTGAAATAAAGAATAAAAACATAATTTTATTTACCTTTAATTATTTAAATATAGAGTATTTTCAGAATGCATTGTGGTTACTTGTGAAGGTTAGAAGATTTGAAGTTGGATTTATGAGTTTTTAGAAGGGCAAATATTGTAAAATTCTTTCATAAATATTTATTTCATAGTTTCAAATGTTGAAATCTACAAACTAATGGGATTTAAAATTATATTGAGATTTAAAATCTGTTTTCTACTCAAGTAAAATAAAATAAAATGATGATATCAAAATTGAAATTAAGTTTAAACTTTTGATATGCTCTATCTTCAATTTTATTGATAGTGCATCAAAAATTTAATAATATTTTTTTCCTTCATCACTTTTTACATAAAAGATAGTTTTATCATTTTATGAATTAAAGATTGCTTATATAAATTTAACATCTATGTCAACTGTTTATGACTATTAATCTATATAATAAATTTTTTAGAAGAAAAAATAACATCAGTATATACTGACTTTGAAATTATTCAATTTAAAATAGTTTACAGGTAGATAATGAAGGGTGATTTCATTTTTGAATATGAACTATAGAAGTCTTATTTTATCAATTTTAATTCTTTTTGAGCTCAAATGTATCCACCGCAACTTAAGTAAGAATAAAAATTATTTTTATTGAAATTTACATGAGAAAGTATGCCTATTATTCAAAATCAAACTTGCTCTAATGGTGTTTTTCAATCATTATTTCCATTCATAACAATAAAAAACATTTCAATTTGCTGATGTTTTAGTTTTTGATATCCCCAAGTTTATATCTCAGGTGTACTATTCACAAAATTATTAAAAATATAATTTTTGAAATACATGATAAACTTGAAAGTGAGGGGGCATTAAATTTTTAAAAATGAATTCTAAATTCAGGATGGATAGTATTTTTTCTATTTTCACAAATGAACAATTTTTTGTTTCAATTAATCCAGAAAGAAAATTTTGTTGTAAGCATATTATATTATATTTATTATGATTTTAAATACTATATTTTCAAGATTTGTGTTTAATATTTCCTGTGAAAGTTAATGTTAATGTGAATTTAAAGTAAGCTTGAAGAAATTTAATCAATAGGCATATTCGATATTTAAAATAATATTTTGCTCCAATCTTGAATCATCCTGGGCTAAAAAATATCCCAAATAAGGTTTTTGTGGGTCAATTTGGATTTAAGTAGGATTAAGTGAGGTTTAATAAAGGACAGATAAAAGGCTAAATTCATTACTAGTGACTTTTTTCTCAAAATATTTATAAAATATTTATCATTCTGGACTCAAGCTTCAATAAAGTTGAATTGAAACAGAGATAATTTCTAGCAGCACAACACCATATTTACAAAGGTGTAAAATACCTCAAATATTACTCATAATATAGGAAGGCAAGGAATCTACAAAATTCACATTTCAAACGAGGATTTATATTTTGAATTTGAAATTGAGAAATGGAATATTATTTTCCAATTTAAATATATATTAGTCATTTTAACAAAAGTTTTCAGTAATCAGATTGAATTTTGATGGTATTTTGTTGTAGATTAATCATTTTGATGAGACATTTACTCAAAATTACTGGTTTCGTTTCTAATATTCCATGTGAAATTCATTATGAATGTTTTTGAAAGTGAATAGTTGACATATTGGATATGCAAAAGCTTATGTTAGATCAAAGTGAGATCAAAGGGAGCTTAACTGATGATCAAATTAGGATTTTACAAGATCAAACGGTGATCAATGTAGGTTCATCTTGAGCTCAATCTGTGACAAATCTCTGACTAAATGTAAGGCCAAACAATTTCCTACATGGTGATGATGTGTGCATAATTCAAGCATAGATTTGTGGCTCAACGGAGCTCAAGCAAGGGGTATTGCTAGCAATACCCCCCCATTTTTTCTGTGGTGAAAGGCTGTATTTGATGGAGGAACATCAAGAACATGTAAAATACTTATCTCTTAAAACATTTCATCACCATTCTTTTATCGACTGGCTTAAGGAAAAGATCAAACTGTTCAAATTTGAGCTTCTGATTGAGAAGAAAACCACTGTGGCAGAACGTGTAGAGTGTGATTTGATGAAGGATGTTTGTGATGGTTCAATTTGGAAAAACTTTCCCACAACCACTCCAGCTCTGGATAGCAATGATGATGAATATACGATAACTTCAGGCAACTTAATGTTTACTTTATATGTCGACTGGTTTAGGCCTGGTGGCAATAGGATTGGAGGTCATCAGAAGTCTGTAGGCAATATTATGATGGTGTGTATGAACCTACCTCAAGAAGATAGATACAAAATGGAAAATCTTTTTTTGTATTCTATTATACCCAGACCAACAGAACCCACAAGTGAACAGCTTAATCACCTTCTAAAACCACTGGTTAATGATCTACAAATTCTATGGGATGGTATATTGATTGAAAAGACACATCTTTATCCACGAGGCCGGAAATTAAGAGTTGCATTGTTCTCTTTGATAGGTGACATTCCTGCAATACGAAAATTGGCTGGCTTTTCGAGTCACTCTGCAAAAATGTTCTGCTCTTTCTGTAATATCTCTAAAGATGAAATTAGTGAAAAGAATGTGGGAAATTTTTCATTACGGAATCATGAGGATCATATGTGCTGGGCAACAAAGTGGAAAAATTCTAAGTCACATTGGGAGCGTGTATCAATTGTTCAAAATCATGGGGTACGATGGAGTGAGCTGAATAACCTTGAATATTGGCGTCCAACTGAATATTGCTCAATTGATGTTATGCATTCACATATGCTTGGTAACCTAAAAGATCACAGTCTAAGCTATTTTCAAATCCAAAATGCAGCAAAAGATCTAGAAAGAAAGCTGGAAAAGGATAAAAATTGGCATGTAAGAGAAGAAGATGATGATTTCTTTTCTGATACTTCACTGCACAAACATTCAAAAAAATGTAGAAGTAGCTTAAGTACCACGAATAATGATGATGATGATACAGGACACACAAGACAGCACAAGCGGCAAAGACGTACGAGTTCAAGACAGTCATCAAGTCATCATGGACTAGATAATGAAGGATTGGGAACAAATCGATCAAGAAGCCAGAGTAGGTCATCCAGCTCCAAATTTATTCCTCCATATAGCGATGTGGCCTCAATACAGTCTCACAGCAGTGACAGTAGGAATTAATTGTATAACTTAAGGCAAAGAAGCATTAGCATATTACAGAGTGAAGGATATCACTCATCAAATGAGACAGCTAGAGATGAAGAAAATAAAAGGAAAGGTAAGGAGAAAGAAAATGAAGGTAGTAGTAATCCACGAATCACAGCAGCAGAGCTACAGGTTGTATGGAAGATGATTGATCAAGTAAGAAGACCTTCCTGGCTAACACGAGTTCCAAACTCAGTAGGATCTAAAAATGCAGGATCCCTCAAGGCAGCAGAATGGCACATGCTGTATACTCTCTACTTCCCTTTGTCACTTATACCCCTTTGGTTTGAAAAATTGAAAGAATCTGAATCTTCAGCTTCCTCAGCTGATAAACCAAGAGAATATTATCTTCTCAAGTCACTTGTAAAATTATTCTCGATCACCAATTTTTTGACATTAAAAAATATACAGACTAATGAGCTTAAAGATCTAGATCAACTTCTGTTAGAGTATCGTGAGTGCCTTGAAGAGGGTTGGAAGAATATTAATGCAAATTCAAATCTGCATATCACTCAACATTATCCAGAAATGATAAAGCGTCTTGGTCCACCATCAGGTACAGCTACTTGGTCTGGAGAGCGTGTGAATCATATATTATCTGAAATTCTAAACAATCACCATCCACATATGTAATTTTTGTAAGCAATGATTTAAAAACTCAGCTGTGCTAATTTATTAATATTTACCACAGGAGAGATACCGCTAGCAATGCTCAAACATTGGTATCGGAAGTCTAGGGTATTAGATCTTGGTGAAGCTGAAGATAATGATCAATGTGAGACTAAAAAAATCCATATTGATCTCGATAAACAAAACAAATGGATCCATCTAAGTATGGCATTATTTACTAAATGGGTAAGGGCACAAATGGGAAAAGAAACTTCAAGACGGGCTTTGACACCATCGGAGAAAAGTGGGGATCGGGTAGTTGAAAATGTAGCAAGCATATTGATACATGGAAAGAGGTTTACTAGTTACCATCGACACATTGATAATTCAACAATTGAATTCTACTATGGAAAAGATAGCAGTTTGGGCAAATTGATGATCTTTTCAGATCAAAGGAAGAGATTATCAAATATATTTAATAGTAAGTCCTTTCAAAGAGCTCCGTCCAGAAGAAACATCAAAGGATCCCTATGAGCTTTTCCCACAAGTGCATTTTCGGTTAGTAAGAGTAGCCAAAGCAACTCAAATTGTGATTAAGAAAGATGCAATAATTGGACATGCAGCTACTGTCGAGCACAAAAAAGGAATGTTTGGAATCAAAGACGAGGTTGTCACTTCCATTGGACTGCAGACAGTAGTGAGTGAAAAAATTAATCAAATTTATTTTCTGTTGACTAACATCTTTGTGTTAATTTGGGATTGGGGAAATTTGTAGGATTAGTGATATTTGTAAATGGTGAAAGAAATAATTCAATGCTCGATTAAAAAATGCAATGCATCCAACTTTGGTCAGTCTTAATTTCGATCGAAATTAATGGGAAGTTTTATGAAGAATCTTCTGGGTTGTTTTCTGGCTTGGGTTCAATATGCAAATGTCAACATTAAATTCGATCGAAATTAATGTTGACCAATACATAATGAATACACACTATGCCACTTACACTTTCCAGGAATATATACATGCAATATGCCAGTATCAAAAGTAATTTCGATCGAAATTAATGTTGGAAAGGCACCATGCATAAAAATAAGCAGTTGACTCCAGAAATTCATGATTATCATGCTCATTAATTTCAATCGAAATTAATTTTTGATACTGGCATATTTAATGGTAGCTATGCCTGGCAAGTGTAAGTGGCATAGCATGTATTCATTATGTATTAGTCAACATTAATTTCGATTGAAATTAATATGAACATGGACTATGCATAAAATTCCTATAAGTATAGGTAAGCTAAGCAGTTAGATAAACTGGTTTGATCAAGTACACCATATAAAAATTGATGTTTTAATGCCTTGGTTAATTTCGATCAAAATTAATTTTAAGCCATGCATGTTGAATTTTATCTATGTCTGTGTAGTCCATGTGAAATGGCTTGTATTCAATATGCAGGGGTCTATATTAATTTCGATCGAAATTATGAGGTTCATTGCCTCATAAATTTGATGGTTTCTGTCAGTGTTTCATGCATGGTGCCATCTGATACTTGTTGATTCCTATCAAAATTAATTTCAACACCAATATATTGAATACTAACCATGGCACTTACAGTACTTGGTCATAGATAAAATTCTATATGCTAGTCTCAAAATTAATTTCGATAGAAATTAATCAGGATCCATGAAGTTTATCAATAGTGTATGAGTTAAGTTTCAAGTCATATGTTTCATCATTTTCTTGCACCCATTTCTAGGTTATCTCAACAATTTTTTTCTAGTTTTATTATATTAATCAAAACTGTGGTAAGTTGTGAAAAATTAACTAATCCAAATCTCAAATTGAATATTAATATTTTAATAATTTTGAATGTTGCTTAAGGTATTTCATTGGGTGATTCATAATAATATTTTATCAACTTAGTAGTCCTATAACTTTTGAAAAGTAACAATTTTGGTATAGTTAGGGACAACAATGCAATATCTTGTGCAGACTAAGATATACTGCAAAATAAAACTATTCAATTTTTTTTTCCCTTAGTTGTATTCAAGTTTATCAAAGGTTTGGTCACGGTGCCCACACCCTAGCCTGACACTCCTCCTGTCACTTAAAAAACAAATTCTTATCTTAAATTCTAATGTTACCAATTTTATATTTATAATTCATTTCTTGTTTGATGAGGCATATCAGTATATATGTGAATCTCGCATTGTCATCTAAAAGTAAATTTAACAAATATTCATAAAGGATTATCCTTTTTTTTCATATAATATACTAATTAAGTGTATCTCCATTGTTTAGGAGTAAATTCTAATTTAAAAAATTTTGTATTTACCCATGGCAATTTGCATATGGTATATAAATTTGTTATTATTTGTTTTTCACACTAAAAGTCCCCAAAGAATTACTAGTATTTTCTGTTAGCTACATCAAATTTCGCTTCAATATAAACAGATTGTGATTTAGCATGTTACTCAGTTTACCCCACTATGAATAATACATGTTAAAAAAAGCTCAAATAATATAAAATCCCCCTCTTTATGTTTTCTGTTTCTTTCATCCTCACTTTAATTTTAATCTTATTCAATTTTTTATCCTATTAAATTATCAACTTCAATTTTCTAGAATAGAGTTTCTTATAATTATTCATCATATTACATCATAATTTTTTGATATCGAATACTTTTTTTTAATATTCATTAATCAATATGTCTAGTATACAAAATCCTACACCTCCACTTTGTATGTATATCATGTTCCTCTCTCTTAATTTATATATTTCACTTATGTTCTATATCTTTTTTTTTCAAAAATTTGATTTTCCAGCACCCAAATGTGTTTCATCCCACTCTCTTATTGATACTTGCTTTGAAGCTTTTGAGCTTGCACCATGTCTGCCACATGGCATGGCACCTAACCCTCCTGTACTTAGCAATGAGAGGCAGGAAATAACAAGAGTTCAGTATCGCAATTTACTTGAATTGGCTAGAGATAAAACAGAAGAGCTTGTCAAGATCCTTAACAATAATCCTTCTCCTTCATATTTATCTAACCCTTGTAATGACTAACTCCAATATGTGAAAAGCCTTGAAAAATTTATGTTCATCACCTTTTTTGTCTCCTTTTAAATTAGTTGAAAATATTATTAATATTTTTTTTCTTCATATATATTTGTAGCTTATGAGGAGGGTATGATTCCTCCTGATGAAGTCATTGTCATTAGGGATGATGATGAGACAGATGAACCATCAGCTTCAACTCATGCTTCAACTTCTAAGGAAAATCTTGAAACACCTGTTATCCG
The DNA here is from genome assembly GCA_030280995.1 of Hemileia vastatrix. Taxonomy (NCBI): domain Eukaryota; kingdom Fungi; phylum Basidiomycota; class Pucciniomycetes; order Pucciniales; family Zaghouaniaceae; genus Hemileia; species Hemileia vastatrix. The sequence goes on from JASXTE010000001.1 coordinate 45,305,254, forward strand.
CTCCAAGAAAAAGAGATTATCCCAAGGCTCCTCTTTTGTTCGACGTATTAAACCGGCTTCTGCTAATGAATTTTCTGATGTATCAAATAATAAATCTCAAAAAAAAAAGCAAAGGTTTTGATAATGAGTATATTCTTGTTTCCTTTTTTTTATTGTTATTCTTTTATCTTTAAAATTCAATCATATATCTCTTTTATTGCTTACATATTGTACTTTTTATCTTTCTTTTGATATTTTGTACCAGAAACTCACCTGCTGTAGATTGTTCCATCCATAAACGCCCTCTCCCTGATGAAGATGATGAAAAGAGCAATGAAAATAGTGATGATCAACTGTCAGAATATGAAGCTATGCTTGTTCATCAAAAAAAGCAAAGTTTAAAATCTTCTTCAAGACATGTTGATATGTTTGATAAAGATGATGATTCAAACAGCTCATCACCAAATTCCTTCATTTCTAAGAAGCAATACCCATCACCTCCTAAACTACCTACTTTGACCTCTTTGAAAGCTTCTCTACCAATGAAATCAACTCCAATCAAGATATCGAAAAAACCTCTAACTTATTCACCGTCAGTTCTAAAAGAATCTGTTTTGCAGGAGGAATTCTGTAAAATTCATAATTTTTATAAAGGTAGAATCAGCACGGCAAAGGTCCTCAGGTCGTGGTTGGAAATTGTTACTCTCCTCGAATTAGGCTCTTCTACTTCTTCCCAAGAACCCATGTCAAATATTCCAATGTTTACTTTTCATTGGGAAAAATCTTGTGGAGAAGATTGGCTTTCAAAACTTACTGAGTTATGTAAGTTACCATAATTTTTAGTCTTGACTTTTGTTCTTTTACTTATTTTTTTTTCCTTTTGTAGCAAATATTTTTTTAGAGATTGATAGCTCACAGCTATGGGTACTCAATAATATTGATTTCAAAAAAATGGAAGATTTATGTGATCCTGATGGTTTAAATACTGAAATTCTTTCCTCAACAAAGAAAACGGATCACCCTGAATCCAATCTTATCCAAATGCTCATGAGATTAATGATCCCAAGTGACCACTGCCGTTCTTCATGGGTATCTCTTATATCATCTTCACTTTATCTGACCGCACATGAATTCAGCCAGCTTCCATCACATCAAAACATTAACTCAGATTGTCCAATTGAACGTGGTCTTCAGCTTCTAGCTCACCTTTCAAATCTGAAGAGTCTGATTTCTGATGGCTTAGAAGTTGGTCCCACTGCACTTCAAACCTGTGATATATCAATGTCAACTCTTCTTCAAATCAGCAATATTATCATTGATATAATTATGTCAATTATCATTCTTAAATCAAAATATTGTGCTGCAACAATATCAAGTGGCAAGACTAGTGAAGCTCAACAATCAAGTGAAAAAAACAAAAATACTGAACTGACTATAATGAGAGAGAAACAAAAGGCTGCACTAAGCAAAATAAATTCTGAATACTCCCACCACCAATATCAATCTTTCACATTCTATATAATTGATGGTGTCTGTGGTTTATTTCTGAGCTCTCAAGATCATAGATTGGCTTCAGCAGCTAATTTCTTGGAGGTAATATCAGAAGTTAAGTTTCTTAATTTACATGAAAAAAAAATCATTTGATGGAAGAAATAATTTGGAAAAATTTAAATAACTATATTTTAACATTAATAAAACCTTTTATAGGCAAGTGTGATCCATTTCCTTTAAAATTTGATACCCCAAGTCCTCCGGGAATTGCTAGGGCTATTTCTGCAGATTTTCTTAATCACTGGAGCTCCATTCAGCCAGTATCACCTTTTTTTTGCTAAACATAGCCTTTTAATAAATTAATATTCCAACATGTAAATAGATAAAGTTCTGTCTATATGATATATCTTGTATAATTCAAGTTATTTTCCTTCAAATACGTCAAAAATGTGACCATCTTTGAAATTTATTAAGTAACCTTTGACATGATTTTCTAAATTAATTATTAAAAAAAATTATTGTAAGTCCAGCAATAACAAAGATTTTAAAATCTACTTATATGATTTCAAATACTTGTATTAAATTCTTAAATATTTTATTGTTTATATAAAAATATGATAACTGCTCTAGTTTTGTTACTTTACCTTTAATATTATATAATCTATTAATTATTACAAATATTTTTGTTGATTGTAACATTTTTAATCAGAAGTAGAACAATTTAAATAATTAAATGAGTAAATTCTTAAAAAAATACAATTTAATCTATTATTGATTCAAAATTCTTTCTTCAACTCTTTATTATTAACTTTTTTATTAATAAGCCTGTTTGACCTAAAATACTATACAGTTAATTTGGTAGCATTAAAAGCACATTTTTATGGCTAATATATTTCAAATTCTTTATTATAGTTTTTTTTATTTTAGAACCTTTGCTACCAATTTAATAAAAATGACATTTAAAGATTTCACAACTTATATATTTCCTCAAAAGTAAATCGAATTTTCTTATAATATTATGAAAAAAAAATTATTTTATTTCACAAATAAAAAAAATAGATAATACTATAATTATCAAAACTGAAAATGTTACAGATACTCCCAGTATTTATCATGTTTAAATTTGCATTAAGTTGTGTATATATAATATAAATTTTTAATATTTATATATCTGGATTTTTTACATTTGTCTTAACATTAGATAAATAATACTTTGCTGATTCTATTTCTTCCTCTATTAAGTCATCTCTTTTCAAAAAAACTCTCAAAGCACTAATCAAATATTCTAACCTAAATTTTTCTTTTTTAATTTCTAAGTATTCTGAAATATCAATATCAAAAACATTAAGCTTTTCTATAGCATGAAAAAGTCTAGTGCTGATTTGAATAGAAGAACCTATCCTAGTGAAGCCAGGAATTTCATGACATCTTGAGGTGAAATGCCTTAGTTGATTGGCAGGCCATAATGTCACTGTTATTCCATTAGTTGCTTCAAAGTTGATTTTACTTCGAATTTCGGGAAACATAAGTTCTCCACCTATTTGTCGTGGTTGGGTCTTATCATACTTCATATGAATGGTGTTTTTTTCTTTATCTTTAGGAAAAAATATTCCTAAAGTATACTCACTTGCATCCTTATTGAGATGAACCTCATTAGAGAACCCATTACCATTCCCTCCAGATGTCCAAGTTAAATTACTAGCAAACGGTACACCCTCTTATTCACTAGAAACTTTTGAAAATCAAGGAATACCAAGTTTTGCGCAAAGATTAGTTGCCTCATTGTACTTTACATATGATATTTTTTTAAAAAAATATTCAAAGTACATTGCAATCCTCTTCATTCGTTTTTTATATTCATCCGTTTTTACAATATCATCAGTGTATTCATCTGCAAGGAAAAGCATTCAAAAATTCAGTATTAAAATTAAAAAAAGTGATACTTACGAATATGTAAAGATTTCTTTCTATCTAAAATAAAGCCACCACCAAACATTTTTCCAAAACCACCAGCTCTTTGATGATAACCATTATTTTTAATTTCATGTTCGCAGTAAGAAAGATCCTTAATGCATTGCACCATAGCTTCTAACATATCTAGCTCTTTGAGCTCATGAATTTCAAAAGTCTGCACAAGAACATTAGGTATTAAGACAACTTTTGGTTTATAAATACTACATCCAGGAAAAAAATTGTAATAATTATTGCAATCTGTCATATTATTTGCATAAGATCGTGCATAGAAATGTGGCTTCTTCCCATTTGTATCCATTCCAAGAGCGTTTACAAGTTTCATTCCAGTAGCAATGTCTTTTGCCCACCTATTGTTAGAGTTCTTCCCTGGCCGTTTTTTTTTTCAAATCGTTACTCATTGATGGTTCAATCCTAAGAGAATTCAATTTTGATTTAAAATAGAAAAAAATCAAAAATTAGAAAATAGTAACATAATTTCAATTATCAGTCAATGATACCTTTAACTTTATCATATCTTCAATATTAGAAATACAAAAGTTAGCATATCTACATATTAGTAAATTTATATACTTTTTCTTTATTTCAAATATTAAGAAAGCGTTTCAAAGGTATAATTTATTAAATTATACATATAAAGAGTATAGCTTTATCCTGTATGCATTCAGCAAGTACGAGATTTGGCTCTACACTTAATATTAATAATATAATGAAAGTATAACTCCAATACACTAGTAATATTAAAAAATTTACGGAATTATGATATCCACATATATAAAATAAAAAATCTTGCTCTGATCAATATATTGACTTAGAAAGTTATACTTCAATAAATTATTAATTTTTAAATTGTAGCATTGTCCTGTATGCTTTCAGCAAGTACGAGACTTTGAAACAACTTAAAAATCAATAAATTAAAGGTAAAGTAAAAACAATCTAATTATTATTATGAAAAGCAAAACATTATCCTGTATGCTTTCAGCAAGTACGAGATGATGTTTTACTTTTCATATTAATAATATAATGGTTGAGAAAGTATTAAAGAAATATAGAAAAATGATAAGCAAAACATGAACTTACATGTCTATAAAATCTTCTTCCATTTGTAGCTGATTGATCAAAATTAATTATAAAGTTTTTTTTATAATCACTGTTTTAAAAAATAAATGGTTAGATAAATAAATTGAACATTTTTGATAAGGAATAAAGAAAAGTAAATTGACAAACAAATAAAAAAACTTTAAGTTAACTGAAAAAGAATTATTTTATAATGAATAGAAAGGGTACAGTAAAAGATACCATAAAAATAAATTCAGAATTAGAATCATTAGATTAACTTGTCAAAAGTATAAAAAAGTGTAACAAACCAAAATGATATGAAATGCAATAGCAAGAAAAGTTTGCTTACCGGTAATCAGATAAGGTCAAGAAAATAGTACCAATAATTCAAAATGATAAAGCAAAAATATGATTGATAATTTTTGAAAAAGGTAAGTGAGAAAGAGAAAGGAAAAATAAATTGGGTGGCAAACAGATGTATATATCATGAATTTTCACTGATCACATTTTCAAAAAAATGCAGCTCTCCAAGTCATATGATAAACTTCATCTAAATTCCAAGAATGATGTTTCCAAGGCACTGTACACAGCATGATCATTTTTTCCTATGCATATACTAATTCCAGCTTGAATTTACTTGGCTGCATGTTGTACAGATGCACATTTGTGGAACACTGAATTTCACATCTAAAAAAAATTGACACCACATAATTCTAGCTACCATGTTTCACGTAGCTAAAAAACATACACTCATCACATTTAAATTTACATTGCGCCAAAATTAATTCATTTTTGAATTTTTTTAAAGGAAACTATAATGTGCACCACCTATTTCTAAAATATGAACCTCCGCACCATATTAAATTGGGAGACTTTTAATTATGCAATTTTTTTGCCGTGACCTTTTTCCTGATCTTACTTGGTTCAAAATATTGAAACATGGCCAATTTTGATGAAGGAAACATTTGATTTTGTTTCTATGTGTAACAATGGAAGGCTGTTTCTTACTGGCTGAAGAGTGTTGTATATTTTATTTGAACAAATTTTTATTTTTTTATGTATTTTATTTAAAAAATTTACTTTTTATTGCAGCCAGATTTATACTGGCTGCTTTTTAGAAACCTTAATTTATGACCCAAGCCTTTGAAATTGGCTTGGGTCCCTTACATTACAATTTAGTACTTCCAGCCAGGTTTACCCTGGCTGGAAGTGTCTCTTTCAATCAATCGAAGTCGCTAAAAGCGACTTCGATTGCTTGCTGTAATGTTTTCCACCCTCCCAGCTAATTTACTAGGCTGGGAGGTGGCCAAAACAGTGTGCAACGCGCGTTGCTGCTGCAAGTAACGCGCGTTGCACAATCGCTACCATATTTCATGCAGCTGATATCAAGTCAGCTGCATGAGATATGCGCAGCATGTGCAATGCGCATTACTTGCAGCAGCGATGTGTGTTGCATGTGCTGCATGCAGTGCATTGCACAGCCAGTTTGTTTCTGGCTGTGCAATGCACACAGAGAAACCAAAGTCCCTGCAAGGGACTTTGGTCTCTAAAATGGAAGCGACTTTCCCTACCAGGTGCAATCTGGTGGGAAAGTGAGAGAAACGTTAGACCGAAGTTGTTTGAAAGCAACTTTGGTCTTAAAAACATTAAAAATCATAAAAAAAAAATGAGAAATGTAGAAAAAAAAAAATTAAAAATTAAAATGTGAGTATAAGAAAAAAAATAAGTTCTAGTGATACCAAAAATCCAAGCCAATTTCATTTGGCTTGGTTATTTAATAATTATTTTTTAATACATTAAATTTAAAATTCAAACACCATAAAATATATAAATTTTTTTTATATGAATATTTTAAATTTAATCTACCTCTTTCTCATAATTATATTTATAATTTTGTTTTTTTAATTTTTGACATTTAAGTTTATTTTTTGGAAATACAAAATTAAATTTTCAACTAAATTTTTTAGTAAGGTAAAATAAATTATAAATTTGACATTTTGTAATTGAATAATGAAAAAATTTTTAAATTTATTTAAAAAATATTTTGGTTAGAAGAATACAAATATTTTAAGGGTAGAAATATGGTGCAAATTGTAAGTAAAAAAAATTATATTTTTTTTTGTGAGGGGTTATTTCTATTTTTAAAAATATTTTTCAAAAACATTCATTAAATACTGAATTAAATTACTTTGAAACTCAAATTTTTTGTAAAATACTTAAAAATGAAATAATAATATTGTTGTATTTGATATAAAATTTGAATTGGTAATATTAATGTCTCTTTAAGTAAATTTGAAAATCATTTAAAAAGACCATGTTGATAAGTACTTCATTTTTGATATACAATGGTTATATATATATCTTATATATATTTCTTGAGTGTTATTTTTATATACATTCAATAAAATTTGTAATATAAAATGCCATTTAATAATTAATTGATGTTCAACTTAGTTATAACAACTTCATATTTAATACCAGCCACTAGTATTTACTTTTTAATTTAAAACTCCAATATAATATGAGAGTATCCTTATTTTGTCTGTATGTAATGAACAACAATAACAGACCATAAATGAGTGGGTAATTAATTACAATAAATAGTTGAAGAATAACCTATAAGAAATGATAAGTTTATCAAAAAGAGTACATTAAAAAAATATACTTTTGAATTTTTTTTGATATAATTTGGGTAGTTAAATGAAAATTTAAATTATCAGACATCAAAATGGATAAAATCTAAAAGTAGTGTTTATATAATAAGCCTCATATAAAAAAAGGATAAAAAATCTACTATGTAACTAAATTATTAAATATTAAGGTATTATTAAAATTATTGAAAAACTTATTTTACAGTTATAATTAAATCTAAATGTGAAAATAATGGTGGGATAATAGTAAGACTATGTGGAAACACTTTAATTTATACATACTTTCAACTATGTTCAGATAAAAAAATTGTTAAAATTGTATAATAACATCTAGTTAATAGTGATGCAATTTTATTTAGATCAAGAATAAATTTTTCTGAGGAAAAACTAATTAAATTGAGATATGGCCATCTCCTTTCAAGAGATAGAATAATAATAAAAATTTAAAAAATTATAATAAGTATTCTTAATCACCATTTTTGAAAAGTCTCTAGTAAAATTCATTATAATATATCATTCATTGATTACATTATATGGAGTTTCATCTTGAAGTAGTGATGTGCAGCTTTGAACTTATGTTATGAAAAACAAAAAAGGTAAAAAATATATAGTTATACTAAGGAAAAAGCCAAAAATAAAAATACTATTATAAATTAAAAAAATAAAACTACATAAATTTTATTCTTCTCTAATGATGGAAGGGTACTATGTATGAATTTCCACATGTTAAATCCAAACCTGCTTTAAGGATAGTTTACAGGTAGAGCTATTAAGTTTCCTTAAATTCCAAAAATAACTTATGCATTTTACTAATTATTTTTTTCTTGTTTTCTTTCCAAAGTTGTTAGAGTTGCTTAATTAATACTGTTATCTTGATTGTAAGATATATAATTTTTTTGAATACATGATTTATTGTTTCAAAAATTATATTATAAATTTAAATCATTTATTTCATTTTCTAAAGCTTCATTGTCAAAGACACAACTCCATTTTCTATTACTTAACAAATATATAAAATGTGATAGTAAAGTTTGAGGAATTTTCTTTTTGAGAGGGTCAAACTATATTGTGAAGATTTTTATCTAGAAATTCTTGTACTCTAAAACCAAATAATTTTCTCCCTTAAGTAAGCCATTTCAAAAATATGAGAATATAAACAAGAATATTAACTTATCTTATTTTTATTTTCTTTACTGAAAGTTTTAGTTCAATCCCTTTTTTTATATGACATTAGTATAAAAACATGGTTAAATGCTACTATACAATTAATTTTTATTATATATATATATATATATGAAATATTTAGAAGGTCATCCTTTTTTATTTACTTGAATAAATGGCTCAATTATAATACCCAACACTTATTAATGTTTCCCAAACTCAATAACAAATTTCTCATATGAAATATTAGCTTCTAATATAAGAAGTTTATCTATAGATGATATTCAACATGTGATTTTACTTTTTAGATTCAGCTAAAATTAAACAAAAGGAGAAATCATGCATATGTGTATAAATGGTAACCATATGTTACTTAGAGGATTGTGAAATTCACTCATCAGAATGGTTTAAGTATTAAAATAAATTGAGGTCATTATTTTCTAGTATTTGAAACTAATTAGGAAATTATTCTAAAAATATATTTTAATGTGTATCATGTTTAAAAAGTTGGAAATATGATTTTTGAAAATTGTGAGTTTCTTATGAGATACCAAGCTTTAGTTTACATTGTTTCAAGTAGAATAGAATTTTAGTATTAGAAATTGAAAGCAATGTACCATTATCAGATTTTAACTGTGTTCTACTTATAGAATGATTACATAACATAACAATATTTAAATCAAAAAGTTTTAAAAGATATTTAGAATTTTACCAAATTTCACCATTTATTAATCTTTGATTTGAAAACAAACTATGATGTACACTCACTAGAAATAAGCAATCCCAATTTTAACATAATTTATCAATCCAAAAATAATGAGTCAATTAACATGAAAATATATATTATTTCAAAACCAATTCTCTAGATTTAAAATATGATGCTTTAATGAAAAATTATTACAAAACTTTAATGCAATGAAGTCTCTTAAAAAATTCAAAAATAGAATATCAAAACAAGTATTTTCTGCAAAAAAAACTACTAACTATTGTAGATAAAGCATAAAAATAAGTCATATTTTTTAAAAAATGATCTAACAATATTTATTTTTGTTAAAAAAATCAAAACATTGTTAAGTTTTCTTGTTATAATAATGTTAAAATCCACTAAACATTATCTAAAGGTGGTAAAATATGTTAAAAATAAGTTGAATTTTATGAGATAAAAATCAACAATTTTGTATCATTTCCTGTTGTGCTATGACTTTATTCCACCCTTTTTATCTGATTCTTCCAGTATTACTTTGCTATGATCACTAGTTTTCAAGTTAAAATTTACAAATGTTCATTATACTTGATAATATGAAAAATAACTCAAACTTTTATAACTACAAAATAAAATTTTGTAACTCCTTCTTTCAATCAATATTTGAAGAAATTTTTAGTTTATTTGAGTAATGATTTTAAGAATAACAAAAAATTTGAAATTCACAAGAAATTATTTCCAGAGACTATAATTATTTACTTGTGTAATGCATGAGCTACTTATCAATGATGTAAAACATCAAAAAAGTAAGTTATAGTTATAAATCTACAGATTATACTGTTTCTGGTATATATATCTTCAATAAATCTTTTAAACTTATCTTAGCCTACATACCACACAATAGAAAATCATTATATTAAAAAAGGAAAAAATTCTATGATAATATCATAAAGAATGATAACCATGGATTAATATTCCATAAAAATGGTTAATAATATTTTAAGAGAACCTAAATCAGTATTCTTTCATCAAAATATATCCTTTTTGTCTTTGTAATTTATTCCAAACAAATTTTTTGAAAGTTGAATTTATATATCTAATGCCAAAACCACTATTAAGTTCCCTCTTAGACTTTTTAAGAAATTATATATATATATATATGTATATATATATATTATTTATCAAAAATTGAAATAAAGAATAAAAACATAATTTTATTTACCTTTAATTATTTAAATATAGAGTATTTTCAGAATGCATTGTGGTTACTTGTGAAGGTTAGAAGATTTGAAGTTGGATTTATGAGTTTTTAGAAGGGCAAATATTGTAAAATTCTTTCATAAATATTTATTTCATAGTTTCAAATGTTGAAATCTAAAAACTAATGGGATTTAAAATTATATTGAGATTTAAAATCTGTTTTCTACTCAAGTAAAATAAAATAAAATGATGATATCAAAATTGAAATTAAGTTTAAACTTTTGATATGCTCTATCTTCAATTTTATTGATAGTGCATCAAAAATTTAATAATATTTTTTTCCTTCATCACTTTTTACATAAAAGATAGTTTTATCATTTTATGAATTAAAGATTGATTATATAAATTTAACATCTAGGTCAACTGTTTATGACTATTAATCTATATAATAAATTTTTTAGAAGAAAAAATAACATCAGTATATACTGACTTTGAAATTATTCAATTTAAAATAGTTTACAGGTAGATAATGAAGGGTGATTTCATTTTCGAATATGAATTATAGAAGTCTTATTTTGTCAATTTTAATTCTTTTTGAGCTCAAATGTATCCACCGCAACTTAAGTAAGAATAAAAATTATTTTTATTGAAATTTACATGAGAAAGTATGCCTATTATTCAAAATCAAACTTGCTCTAATGGTGTTTTTCAATCATTATTTCCATTCATAAAAATAAAAAACATTTCAATTTGCTGATGTTTTAGTTTTTGATATCCCCAAGTTTATATCTCAGGTGTCACCACACAATATGGGGGGCGGACTTGCTAGCAAGTCCGCAACCTTGGACCCAAACTCACCATAGATTGAACACACATTGAGCTATTGTTAAAGGAACCATACAATCAGGGATGAACACCACTCAGCAGAACAGTTTTAGGTGGGTGTTCAAGTAGAGTTCAGTATGGGTTCAGTCTTAGTTCAGTCTGAGTTCCATCTGAGTTCCATCTGAGTTCAGGTTGAGGACTTGCTAGCAAGTCCACCCCCTATATTGCGTAGTGTGTACTATTCACAAAATTATTAAAAATATAATTTTCGAAATACATGATAAACTTGAAAGTGAGGGGGCATTAAATTTTTAAAAATGAATTCTAAATTCAGGATGGATAGTATTTTTTCTATTTTCACAAATGAACAATTTTTTGTTTCAATTAATCCAGAAAGAAAATTTTGTTGTAAGCATATTATATTATATTTATTATGATTTTAAATACTATATTTTCAAGATTTGTGTTTAATATTTCCTGTGAAAGTTAATGTTAATGTGAATTTAAAGTAAGCTTGAAGAAATTTAATCAATAGGCATATTGGATATTTAAAATAATATTTTGCTCCAATCTTGAATCATCCTGGGCTAAAAAATATCCCAAATAAGGTTTTTGTGGGTCAATTTGGATTTAAGTAGGATTAAGTGAGGTTTAATAAAGGACAGATAAAAGGCTAAATTCATTACTACTGACTTTTTTCTCAAAATAGTTATAAAATATGTATCATTCTTGAATCAAGCTTCAATAAAGTTGAATTGAAACAGAGATAATTTCTAGCAGCACAACACCATATTTACAAAGGTGTAAAATACCTCAAATATTACTCATAATATAGGAAGGCAAGGAATCTACAAAATTCACATTTCAAACGAGGATTTATATTTTGAATTTGAAATTGAGAAATGGAATATTATTTTCCAATTTAAATATCTATTAGTCATTTTACCAAAAGTTTTCAGTAATCAGATTGAATTTTGATGGTATTTTGTTGTAGATTAATCATTTTGATGAGACATTTACTCAAAATTACTGGTTTCGTTTCTAATATTCCATGTGAAATTCATTACGAATCTTTTTGAAAGTGAATAGTTGACATATTGGATATGCAAAAGCTTATGTTAGATCAAAGTGAGATCAAAGGGAGTTTAACTGATGATCAAATTAGGATTTTACAAGATCAAACGGTGATCAATGTAGGTTCATCTTGAGCTCAATTTGTGACAAATCTCTGACTAAATGTAAGGCCAAACAATTTCCTACATGGTGATGATGTGTGCATAATTCAAGCATAGATTTGTGGCTCAACGGAGTTCAAGCAAGGGGTATTGCTAGCAATACCCCCCCATTTTTTCTGTGGTGATTGCCAATTTTTTAAAACATATATAGAATTTTTTTGACATGTAAATATTTTGGTGAAAATTTTTTGGTGATACCTGTCCCTTACTTCAATAAAATCCATTGGGGGTTTTGCCAAAATTTCTTATAAGACTTGTAAAATTCTTGACATGTAAGAATTTTTGGGATACCAGTAAAATGCAGGGGGTAGTAAAGCCAAATTTTCATATAAGACTTTCAAGATTCATGACATGAAAGAATTTTTGTGATACCCACCCCTTACTTCAAAAAAATACAGGGGTGAGGGATTGTCAAATTTTCAAGGGAGACTTGAAAATTTTATTTAAAAAAAGAATATTTAACATTAAAATACAAAATTTCAAGAAATACAGAAAATAATTGTAAAATTTTTGTACAAATAAATATGAACACATGAAGTGTGAAATAAATTAAAGAAACTAGTCAACAAAAACTTTCATTAAATGTTCTATTTCTTCAACAGATTTGTTTGCTTTAATGCATTCGATCAAGAAATCTTTCTTTTTAGAACTTTTTTTAAGATCATGATTATACTTCATCTGCTCCATTAAGTTATGATTCTTGAGTGTATTTTTATCTTTTTTGGATTTTTCAATACTAAGAGTTAACTCGAACTTCTTCTCCTCCAAATCTTGGACCCAATCATCCTTCCGTAAGGAGAGCTCGTACTTCCTCTCTTCCAAATCTTGTAATCTTTCATCCCTCCTTAAAGAGAGCTCGTATTTCTTCTTTTCAAAGCTTAGAGTCTCTTTAGCAATTTCCACTTGTTCTAGAGTGAGAATAAAAATTAACATAAAGTAGAAGAAAAGCAGAGTAAAGTAATAAGAGGTATGATATCACTTACCTGCATCACGTTTCTCTAAAAACTGTTCCATCAAAAAGAAAGATGTTTGTGATGAAGTATCACTTTTTTGTCTTCTTTGTGAGTGGAAATTTAGACTACTTGAAGCCCTTCTCTTTTTGTTCAACATAGAATTTTCCTCCTCATCATTGTCACTAGCTTCAGACTCAGTTGATTGAGGATCATGTGTTTGTTCATCAGCCTTTTAAGAAATAAGAAAAAGATAAGTAAATAAAAAATAGAAAAGATAAGATAAAAGAAAAAAGAAACAGACCTGAGTTAGATTTGGTTGGATTAAATCACCTATAGGATCTACAGAAAAGCTATCTAGATATGTCTTATTCAAATGAGGGGAGGCTTGAGTGGAGGAAGAGGATGGGAAAATATTTGCTTCAACATCATGTTCAGAGATAGGATCTTCACCATTTAACATGTTTACAGGATTAACATCAGCTCACTCTCCAAAAATTGCATCCATCTCTTTAAAGTAAGGACATAAAGAATCAAGTTTATTGTCTATGGATTTTATCCCCTTAGTTATATCATTGTTGGTAACCCCAAAAACAGTGGAAAATGAAAGAGCCTTTGCCTTCTTGTATTTTTCTCGGTAATTCTTGAAGCGTTCAGACATCTGTTTAGGCAAAAGATCAATCCTTCCCTTGGTCTTATTCCGTAATTCATTTGCCATTAGAAGATAGCCATTAACTTTTGATGCAGGGGGCCATCCTACTTTAGTGGCATACTCAGTACCAAAACAAGAATCATAGTTAGATTTGGATTTCAGCCAGTTGATAAGAATGTGATGTTCATCTTTTTTTAATTGAAAGGTCTTTGATTTCTTGGCTGAGGGGGGGAAAGAGGAAGTAGTGGGAATTGAAGAACAACTGGGTGATGGCTGCCTTTGAGAAGATCTAGGATGACGAGGCATGTTATTATAAATGAAGATGAAAAGGAGCAGAAACAAGCAGATGATATAGCAAGATGAAAAGGAGCAGAATCAAATATATGAAATGGGGAGAAATTCTGAGCAGATAGAATGAATAGAATGGGATGAGAATGGAAGTGGGCAGCAAGGTAGAAGGCATATCCAGGGAGTAGTCCAAGATGTGGTTATGGCAGAAAGTAGGTCAAGAGGTGGTTATGACAGAAGGTTGCCCAAGATGTGGTTATGAGAAATTGAGTGAAAAAATGTCAGATAAGAGGTGAACATTGACACGTAAAGTGTCTAATAACCCAATTATTAGCAAAAATAATTGCAGAAGATAATGAAGGTATAAGGATTTTTATCTGAAATTAAATTAATTGCAGATCCCTGAACATTGATACCCCGTAATGAAAATAATTTTGAAAATTCATTCAAAAAAAATATGCATAAAAATTATATAGAATATGCATATGAAAATTCACATTGAATATAAATATGCAAAATTCATATTGAATATTTATATGCAATGAAATAATGAATATACATACAAAAAATTAAATTGTGTATAAATATTAAAATTTATATTGAATAAAATGTTAAAAAAAATTCAGTATAAATTGATTTTATGTTCTATAATGTAACTTTATGAATTGATTTTATTATATTATATTTTAATACACTCATTTTATTTAATTCATTACCTCAAATTAAATTAAATTAGATTCTATTGTATTGCATTGTATTTTATTTTATTATATTGAGTTGTATTTGGTTATGTGTTATATAATCTTATTTTTTATTATTGCACTTTATTACATTGCTTTTCAAAATATATAATAACAATTTATTTTTCATCTCATTTTATACCATTTTTATTTATCTTTCTTTAATTCTAGCTATTATACTCATTTATCTATCTTTTTATATTCAATTACATTATAACAAGTCTTAATGTCATGTAATTCATTTTATTACTGTCACTGTCAGCCAGGCTACTAGACTTAACGGATAAAATAATTGATTATTTTACTGAGTTGAAGCCACACCCCTTCTTCTTACTAATAATTAATTATCTACTTAAGTATTACTTACAATTAACTAGTTAAGTACAATAAGTAGTATAAATAATTAGTGTAAATAAAATGTCCCCTACAATTTTACTCCCTAACACCGTGCTCAATAGTATAAGTCAATGGGAATAAAATTTAATAATAAGATTATAATAAAAAAACTTTAAAACAATTATATTACCTCAGTGAGAGATCTGGAATCGCGTGAAAATAATATAATTAATTAATTATTGTGTAATTAATTGTGACAGTCCAAGGAACTCAAACTTTATTGCTAATAAATTTGATGCCCTTGTAGACGTACCAGTTTATTTATTTCTTATGTCATATATGTACTCCTTTTTTTTGTTATCCTTTTTCTCACACACTTACAGTAGATGTTGTAAATTCCGTATATTTTATTCCCTCCTGTTTTGCCTTTAAAAGGCCTCTTACTTTGTTCTTTTCAAGACATTCCTTCATTACTTTACTTTATTATTACACTTACAATACAACACTTATTTCTTTACTTTATAACATTATTATTTACAATAGCTTAATTCTAGTCTATAATCTATATTCATATTTAAAATCTACCTCTTATATTTGAGTAAATTAATCATATTGATTTGGAAATATGTACTTTTCGTTGAGAGACCATTAAAACCCTTAAAACCCTTGTAAAAACCTCAAACCAATCTTCTAGACCAAAAGAACCCCTTGACAATTGGGAGCCTTTCCAAAGTATAAACGGCGCAACGTTATTTGAGGCGTACATTGAAGGGACCATTGGTGTTCAAGTACCTGTAAGGACGAGAGAGCAACGAAAATGAAAAATGTCATACGTCACGTGACAAAATATTTTTTCTGCCAAGGGGAATCTAACCGCGCTCCAAAAATTAGTTTCATATACTGACTAAACTTCGTATATATCGTGGTAATTATTGATATTACTATTTGTGGGTCACTTTGCACTCTTCATTTGCTACGTATTTCCTTTTACTCAGCACTCTGTAAGTGGCATTAATTTGCTCATTTTACAGGGGGAGGTGTCTGGTAATTTGGATTTAATTTTATTATTATATTTTTTTTTATTTTTCCTGGTTGACAATAATAGAGCAATAGTGTTTATAGTCCCAGAAGCAATAAACAATTAAATTTTAATATTAATTATTATAATTTTCAGTTGACATTTTGTCCTGATTAATTTAAATTTTATTTGTTCCAGTTGACAAATTGTCCTGACAATAATTTTTTTTTAATTAATAAAAATTCATATTTAATTATTTCAGTTGACATTAAGTCCTGGTAGTTAAGTGATCAGTTCAATAAAAATTTTTTAATTAATAAAAATTCATATTTAATTACTTCAGTTGACATTAAGTCCTGGTAATAAATTAGTTGATTTAAATCCTGAAAATAATTAATTAAAATTTTTAATAAAAATTTTTAATTTTTTTCTTCAGTTGATTATATTATAATCCTGGTTTTAAATTATTTTTGAATTAATAAATTAATTTTATTTAGGTGATTTTTATCCTAAAAAGATTTTTTATTATTATTTTTTTTTATTTCTGTTAAATAAAAATTAAAAATAAAGACTAATTCATCTTATTGTCTCTTTTCTTAATTTTAGTTAAATCTTAAAATGACTGACCAAAGTGGTTCTGCTGCACGTGAAGAGGAACTAGACTTGATTGATTATAATGAGCCTACTTCTGTAAGTTCTCCTTTAACAAGAAGAATTTCTCAGATTAATAAATCCTTGTCCCAAACAGGATGTAGAGATGGAAGAAGTGAAAATCCTAGTAGACACGACTCAGGATCAGAAGCCTGTGATAAACCCACCAGAAGAACTTCCAAAAGGCTTCAGAATAAAAAAGATGCCATTGCCTCAACAGGTAAAGGATCTGTCAACTCACATAAAGGAGCTAAGGACAGAAAACTTGAGACTAAAGGCAAGGGTAGATGCTCTGGAAGAAAAGGTAAGAAAGATAGATACCTTTCTTCAAGAGAAGAAGAAACCTCTTCCCCCCAGGGATTAACAACAATTGGCTCCCCAGTCCCAAGAGAAGGTGGAAGTTTCCAAGTGGCAGTGGGACTGGTTAAACACTCAGTGGGACAACCTGTCTCAAAACCAGCATCAGTTACCTCAGACAGGTCGGTCAAGACCCAAACAGGTCAACCCCACAACTCCTCACCCCTATAAAGGAGGAAAAAGAAGAAGAAAATCCAATATGTTCATACCCAGAAAACCCTGGTATGCCCCTCTATTGATTCTCAAGTGCCCTTTCTTGTAGCTGATTCTCTTCCTTCAGGTAAATCTGAGAGGGAAGAAGAAACCTTGAGACCAGTAGAGGATGGGAGCAGTAGACAAATAACTCATGTATCTAATCCATTACTTTTAATTGCTACCTCAATGATTAACCCTGATATGGCTGTGATTGATGAAACTCTTGACCCTGAGTTTTATGAGATGCTGGAAAGTTACTCTGTTTCCTTACTGAGAAACACTCCAGATGTAGCTAACATCAATGATGAATATTTGAGAAATAATATTGCCAAACAAAACCATATAATGAACAACATGCAATTGACTCAGAGATATAATAGTTTGTTAACTGATCAGGGTTATCATGCATTAAGAAGTGAATCACAGAGAGTCTCTAATGAATTGTCTCATTACAAAGCAACCCATGAAAAGAAAGTTGCTTTATGGCAAAATATAAAAAATAATTTGTCTAAACTGAAAGATACTGTATCTGCCTGTTGCCAGGAGGTGGAGATAGATAAGATGAATCTGAAAAGATTGAATGACCATTTTTCATCTTTTCAAAATAAAAATCAGTTATCTTTTGCAAAAATCAATGAGAATTTATCAAGTCTTCCAAGATTGAAAACTAGACTAACAACCATTGAGGAGAAATTGAACTCATTTTTTATTGATCAAAAGTATTCTGAGATTTCTTTGAAGGAAAAAATAGTACAGGATGCTCCAGAGTTACCTGTGGCTAGTTCATCTAAAAGTAAATTAGTTCCAGAAATACATGTTGATACCCCTGAGTTTCCATTAAAAATTAATGATGCACCAGGACCTTTAACAGAGGGATTAAACAATGAAATTACTTCCCAACTAGAGAAGTTACAGCTGCTCCTTACTCAGAAACAAGCTTGTACTAAGGAGACTCCTTCAAATCAAAAGAATTGGCCAAAACTTGACCAGTACCCAACATTTGATGGTGATTCTTCCTCTGATTGGCAACAATTTATTTGCAGAATTGATAACTTAAAAAATTCTTACAAATTCCCAGATGAGGAAATTGTGTCCAAGTTAATTTCTTTGTTTACTAATGTTGCCCTAATGTGGTATGAATCTGTTCTCCTGGATGGGAATGACTACTCATGGGAGGATTGGAAGAAATTGATTAAAGCACAATTTGGTGGCTCCAAGTTAAGAATGGCTCAACAAAGGCAGTATGAGGAAACTAGATTTAGCTCTTCTACTGATAAACCTATTAAGTTTTTAATGAAACTTGTAATAATCTTAAGGGCAATGGACCCAAATATGGAGTTTGAGTTATGGAAGGACAGGATCCTTTATAAATTACCAATTTCTCTGAGAGACTTGATAGTGGCTAGGGCTGAGTTCTCCAGAGAACCCTCTTCTTTCATTAATACTTGCAATGAGATCCTTCTTAACAACAATTATGATGCCAGAAGATTCATTCCTAGGACCCCTTTGGAGAAACCCTCCACTTACCAACAGAAACCTCTGGAAAAGGTTGGTAAACCTTCTGCCCCTGTTGCACCAAAAAAGTATGCAACAAACACTTGCTTCAAGTGCAACAAGCCTTTGCAGAAAGGCCATGTTTGTGACAAGAAGATAAATCTTGTAGAACAAGCAGAGGAGCATGCTGATGACACAGTAGCACTGGATGATACGTCAAGTGATTGTGCCAGCAATATTTCATATGAATCTCAACAAGAAATCTTGATGCTGGAAGAGGATATTCATTATTTAAATACTATTGATATTGATAATAATGCTTTATCTACAGTTGAAGATGCTGAGATCATAAAGAACATTGAGGATAACTCAATTGTTATTGCCCCTCTCAAGGCACCAGTCTTGATTAATGGAACCAGCATTGAGGTTGTTCTGGATTCTGGAGCTGGAGGAAGTGTAGTTTCTGAAAGAGCACTTGCTTCAGTGGATCAAGACTATAAATCAAAACTGATGCCTATCATTTCTGATAATTGGAGAGGTTATGGCTCTGTTTTGTTCCCCATTGGTAAATACAAAGCCACAGTGTTTTTTAAATATAACCATGGTTTTGTAAGAGCTATTTGTAATTTTGTTGTCATGAAAAATGATAACTTAAGCAATTGGTTTATTGTAGGGAATGATATTTTAACCCAATATGGCATAAAATTGTATCCCTCAAACCAATGTTTCACAATGGGAATGAATGGGAAGAGGAAATTTAAGATTTCTTCCTCCAAAAAATTATTTAAACCAGAATTGAACACATGTAATTCTGTAGTTCAATATAAAGGAATATCTACAAAAGAAATGCATGCCCTTATGTCTGAAATTGACAATGCCTCTTTTGGAGAACAACTTTCTGGTGATGATAAAGATTCCATCATTAACTTGATAAAGTCTTTTCCGATGGCCTTTGCTCATGGGTCACATGAACTAGGACTAGTTAAGGAAGAAATGAAACTTTCATTGTCTTGTCCATTAACTGATATACCACCTAGTTTAAAGAAGAAGCCTTATCCTGCTTCTCCCACAAAGAGAAAAGATATTGAATACAATATCTCTACCCTTTTAAAAATGAATATTATTGAAAAGGTAGTTCAAACACCTAAATATTGTGTTATCTCACCTGTCCTAATTTCTTATGAAAAAGATAAAGCCAGGTTATGTGGTGATTATAGATCACTAAATACCTTTACTGTTGATGATATCTAGCCTTTACCTAGAATTAGCTCTATACATGCTACTTTACAGGGAGCTAAATATATCAGCTGTTTGGATGGTAACAAGGGATATCACCAGGTACCTGTTGAGAAACATTCTCAGAATTTTCTGATGATTGCTACTCAAATGGGTATTTATAAGTATATTAGGATGCCTTTTGGCCCTAAAAATGCCCCTTCAGTTTTTCAAAAAGTCATGGATAACACATTCCATCAAGAGATGATTGAAGGATGGCTGATGGTTTATATTGATGATATCATTATATTCTCAAAAACATTTGAGGACCATCTCAACCACCTGTGTAAAGTTTTCCAAAAAATAGATGAAATAAATATGACACTTGCTTTGAAGAAATTTAAATTTGGGTTCCATTCTTTAAAAGTTCTTGGTCATGTTGTTTCAGGCTTACGGATATGTGTTGACCAAAACAAAAGTGGCAGCCATACAACAGGTGAAGGCTCCTACTACAGTTAGACAGCTCCAAAGTTTTTTGGGAATGTCTGGATACTATAGACAGTATATTAAAAATTACCAAGTTATAGCTTTACCCCTTACCCAATTAACTAGAAAGGATGTTGCTTTTGTCTGGAATAGTGAAACACAAAGAGCCTTTGACACTATGAAACACTTTTTGATGTCAGCACCAATTCTTGCTTTACCTGACTTTAATCAACCATTTGTTTTGTACACTGATGCCAGTTTCATTGGTCTTGGTGCTGCCCTCCATCAAAAACAAGTGATAAATGATAAAGTTTCAGAAGTAGTAATTTGTTATATTTCAAGAACCTTGAGAAATAGTGAATTGAAATATGGTGCTACCCAATTAGAATGTTTAGCTGTAGTGTGGGCTCTAGAAAAGCTTCATTATTACCTAGATGACCAGAAATTTGAACTTGTCACTGACTGCAGTGCAGTTAAATACGTTTTAAACTTGAAAACACCAAACAGACATATGTTCAGATGGAAGTTGGCTGTTCAAGAATACAGAGGGAGAATGACAATTATTCATAGGGCTGGTATTGTTCACTCAAATTTGGATATGTTATCTAGGTTACCTTTACCAAATAATGACTCTAATCCTGCTTATGATCCTGAGGATGAAATTATTCATATACATGAGATATATGTGGTTGATATGGAGGAAGAGATATTACAGCTTATTCTGGATTCATATGATAAGGACACTGACTTGAAAAAGTTATGCACCATATTAAATGATCCAAAGAATTCTTCAATACAAGCATTAATTAAAACCCTTCCACCAATGTACCAGAAGGCTGTGGAAAAAGGTAAATTTTCAATTGATGAAGGATATCTATATTATAGGAGAAAGTTGAGTAATTTTATTGTTATTCCTCCTTCTATGAGAGAAATCATCTTGAAAATTTGTCATGATGACATATTAGCTGGACATGTTGATCTTGAAAATACAATGATCAGAATTAAGAACACTGCTTGGTGGGTTAATATGTCTGAAGACACAAAATTATACGTTGAGTCTTGTGATTCTTGCCAAAAATCAAAAAGATTAACTGGTAAAAGAGCAGGATTAATGCAACATATTGAACCTCCTGATGCACCATGGCAGATAATAAACATGGATTTTGTAACAGGATTACCTATTTCTGGAAAAGACAGTTATAACTCTTGTTGGGCTACTTTGGATAGATTCACTAAAATGTGTAAATTTATCCCTACTCACAAGGATGTTTCCACTAAAGAATTTTCCTTCTTATGGTGGTCTCATATGTTTAATACTGCTGGTTTTCCTAAAGCCATAATCTCTGACAGGGACCCTAAATTTACTTCTGAATTTTGAATGTCTCTGATGGATGTTTGTGGTTGTGATCTGAAACTTTCTACTGCCCATCACCCACAAACTGATGGCTTAGCTGAAAGAATGATTCAGACTTTAGAGGACATGATAAGAAGATATTGTGCCTTTGGCCTTGAGTATAAAGATAATGACAAATTCACTCATGATTGGGTTACATTTTTTCCTGGGTTGGAATTTGCTTATAATAGCGCTGTTCATTCTGTTACTCAAAGAAAGCCTTTTGAGCTCTGGCTTGGATATGTTCCAAACACTCCTGCCCAAATTCTCAATAACAAAATACCTAAATTGGATTTACATCCTGGTGTAAAGTCTTTTCTTCAAATGCAACAACTATGCAGAAATCATGCTCAACAATGTATTGAAAAATCATTTGAATATGAGAAGAAGAGATGGGACAAATCCCATAAAGAATACACTTTTAAAAAGGGTGATTAAGTGTTGATTTCTACAGTCCATTTCAACTTACAAGGTAATAACAAATTGAAAGATCCATTTTTTGGTCCATTTGTTGTCAGAAGAATGATTGGAGATAATGCAGTTGAGGTTATTTTGTATTCTCCATATGACAGAAAACATCCTGTTTTTCCAATATCTCTTCTGAAACCTTACACATCAAATAGTGATTTATTTCCAAAAAGGAGGGGAAGACCAAAGAAAACCTCAAATGAAATCACTGAAACAGCAGAAATTGAAAAAATTCTAAATGACAGAATAGTCACTGCTGAAAAAGGTAAATAATACTTATTGAGATTCAAGAATAAATCATCTGAATATGATTCTTGGATACCTGGGAAGGAGATATCTAATCTTCCTAATCTACTAAAAAATTATAAAAAGAAAAAATCATAGCATTTTTTTATTGTTTTTTAGAGTGAGGGAGTGTCAGCCAGGCTACTAGACTTAACCGGTAAAATAATTGATTATTTTACTGAGTTGAAGCCACACCCCTTCTTCTTACTAATAATTAATTATCTACTTAAGTATTACTTACAATTAACTAGTTAAGTACAATAAGTAGTATAAATAATTAGTGTAAATAAAATGTCCCCTACAATTTTACTCCCTAACACCGTGCTCAATAGTATAAGTCAATGGGAATAAAATTTAATAATAAGATTATAATAAAAAAACTTTAAAACAATTATATTACCTCAGTGAGAGATCTGGAATCCCGTGAAAGTAATATAATTAATTAATTATTGTGTAATTAATTGTGACAGTCCAAGGAACTCAAACTTTATTGCTAATAAATTTGATGCCCTTGTAGACGTACCAGTTTATTTATTTCTTATTTCATATATGTACTCCTTTTTTTTGTTATCCTTTTTCTCACACACTTACAGTAGATGGTGTAAATTCTGTATATTTTATTCCCTCATGTTTTGCCTTTAAAAGGCCTCTTACTTTGTGCTTTTCAAGACATTCCTTCATTACTTTACTTTATTATTACACTTACAATACAACACTTATTTCTATACTTTATAACATTTGTATTTACAATAGCGTAATTCTAGTCTATAATCTATATTCATATTTAAAATCTACCTCTTATATTTGAGTAAATTAATCATATTGATTTAGAAATACGTACTTTTTGTTGAGAGACCATTAAAACCCTTAAAACCCTCGTAAAAACCTCAAACCAATCTTCTAGACCAAAAGAACCCCTTGACAGTCACACACCAAATGACACTAAAATCAAAAGTCAATCTTTTAATCCATACTTGAAGCAAAGAAAGCAATGTCTACCTAGCAACTGCTTTTCTTCTTTCTTGTCTCAATTTGAACACACTAGCGACTGCTCTATCTAAACCTTATATATAAATTAGTCAGTAATCTACTTAGACTTTTCAACTTTAAGAAAATTTGAAGTGAATCAGTGCTTGGATTAATAGTATAGTTTATAATGTTGGGTTATTGTGTGATTAAGGGTAATCAAGGGTCTGTTGGTGGGAATAGGAGTAAGGTTAAAGGATCTGTGGGTTATAGTGGAGGGTCAGTTATAAATTTAGGTCAGATAATTAAAGGGGTAAATGTGAGGTTGAATTGTCTATATTATTGAGGCAATTTGGTTCAACATTCCTTAGAATTAAAATATAATATTATTGTGATAGTTGCTACATTTTTATAAAACTATTATTGTTTCCTACCTTTCTTAATAATAAATTTCTATTCAAAACTTCTAAAACTCTGGAATCCCTTTTTTTTATTAAGTTAAAACTCTTTGTGAGATTCCTTGGATTTCAGTTTTACTCTACCATACATTATTATTCATCTTGAACTTCCCTCAAAGCAGATAATTTATCTTTGATGTATATTCCAATCACTTTATCAAATTAATCCTCAATTACTCTTACCATTCTCACTTACTAAGGAATGACCTTGAACTTATGTGTAGGCTCTCCAATGAAAGTATAATTTAAGTCTCCCTAGTTTAAATTTTCAAATCTTATTACTACGTATTCTAGGGGCTAAGTCTAAATGGAACCCATTTGATGCACTCCTACTATGGGTGCTACTACTTGAAATTGCACCAGGGATATTCCAACAGTTTCTTGAACTATTTCCTGCACTCAGTCTCTTCAACCCCTCAAATTAAGGGAATGGGAATATTCAATTCAATCTTTAGAGGCCTTCCCTCAGGATTTCAAAGATTTTAGTGAGGAGGAAGAGGGTGAGGATAAAATGCACAAGAGACCAACTGCCCTGGCTTCCAACCCTTTGGGCTAAACCTCTGAATCTGTTCCAACTCCTTCTTTGGAGGATTTCATGAAAGTATTTGTGAAATAAATGTCTAATCCTTCTCACTACGTAATATAGGGGGTGGACTTGCTAGCAAGTCCCCAACCTGAACTCAGATGTAACTCAGATGGAATTCAGACTGAACTCATATTAAACCATACTGAAATCTACTTGAACACCCACCTAAAACTTTTCTGCTGAGTGGTTTTCATCCCTGATTGTATGGTTCCTTTTTCAATATCTCAATGTGTGTTTAATCTGTGGTGAGTTTGGGTCCAAGGCTGCAGACTCACTAGCAAGTCTGCCCCCCATATTGTGTGGTGTCTCCTTTAGAGAACTCTAAATTTAAAACCGCCTTGATAAGATCCCAGGACAAATTCAATGAAGAACATCTTGGAAGATTTAGACCTTTTTTTAAAACCTGAAAATTATTGTTCCAAAATGACTTTCTGACAAGAATATAGAAGATATGAAATTAATTTTCAAAAAATCAGTGTTAATGACTCATCAACTTAATTCAATGAAAATAAATTAATTCAAAATCCACTATCCAACATTCAAGAAGCTCAATCAAATGATGATTATTGTTTGGTGATTAATGAAAAGATACTATTGAAGAAAGGGGCCAAGAGATTCAGTATGGAATCAGCTCTGCTAGTATTTGAAGGTAGAGTATTCATACCAAACAATAAGGATATAAAGTTATGAATTTTCAATAGTAGATATGATTCTACATTAGCTGGTGATTCTGGGGTCGATAAAACCTACCAGTAATTAGCAATGGATTTCTTCTTGCCAGGAATGACCAGGGAAATTTAGGCCTATATAAAAGCCTGTTATGAATGTAATAGGAGCAAGGTACCTTGAAATAGAAAATATGATTTGATTCAACCACTACCTATTCCCTCTAAACCATGGGAATTAATTTCAATTTATTTCATTTCTCAATTATCTCCATAAGATAGCTTTGATGCTATTTTAGTCATAGTTGATATATTCTCTAAAATGTCTATTTTTATTAAAACTAATAATATTTCAACTGCAAAAAATTCAGCTAAATTATTTCTAGAATTCGTATTTTCTAAACATGGCTTACCCACTGATATTAATTCAGATAGAGGATCCCTGTTTGTCTCTACTTTATGGACTCAACTTTGATGACAACTAAATATTAGGAGGAATCTTTCCACTGATTATCATCCTTAAAACAATGGGAAAAGCAAAATAATAAATAACTTCAAATGTATGTCAACTACCAATAAGAAAATTGGACCCTATGGTTACCATTTTCCAAATTTTCTTATAAAAACTCAACACATTCCTTAAAAAAACAATCTACTTTTGAAATAATCAATGGAAAAAAATTCTAGATTCAATCCTATTCATGTAGGAATTAATCATCCCGATGAACATTATCTTTAAAAGGTTTCACAACTTCAAGTTAAACTCCAATATAACCTTGAACCAGAGAATCAAAGAAATAAGGAACAGGCTGAAAAACGTCAACAAGCTTCTCCACCTTTTAGACCAGGGAATGAAGTATGACTCGGCTCTAAAGATATTTGAATAAATCAACCATCAAAAAAATTATTGGGAAAGTGCTTAGGTCCATCTAAATTGAAGCAGAAGTTTCTAAAAATGAATTTTGACTCAAGTTACCTTTGAAATGGCAGTCAATTCATCCTGTTTTTCACATATCTCTTCTGGAACTTGCTCAAGAAATAAACCTAGGCAAGAATCAACCACCTCCATAACTGGTCAAAGTAGAATATCATCTAGAGTTGGAAGTAAGTCCAATAGGTGATTCAAGTAGGCGCAAGGGGGAGCTTCAATACCTTGTGGAACAAGAATTTTACCTTATTGACTCAAATAAAACATCTTTGGAACCAGCCATAAATGTTTCAAACTGTCCTTAACTTTAAAAATATTTTCACATAAAATATCCTAAGAAATCTAAAACCAAAGTTTAATTAATCTTCCCTTAAAATCTTTTTAAAAAATTTCATTCTTTTTTTTTCTTTTCTTTTTCATCTAAATCAATTTTAAATTTCAAATATTTCTTTTTATTTTATTTCTTTTCTAAAATATTATAAATACATAAACAAATCACAATAAACTAAAATTAAAAAAATTAAATTTAAATAACTTAACATAATATAAAATATAATATAATAAAAATAAATTGAAATAAAACTAAAATCAATATATATGTTTCTTTAAATCTTACTAAATAAAATTATATATCCTTTTTTCTTATCAATTTTTTTCATTGTAATTTTCAAAACCTCAATTCAATCCACTACACAATATAGGGGGTGGACTTTCTAGCAAGTCCTCAACCTGAACTCATATCGAACTCAGGTGGAACTCAGACTGAACTCATACTGAACCTATACTGAACTCTACTTAAACACCAACCTAAAACTGTTCTTCTGAGTGGTGTTCATCCCTGATTGTATGGTTCCTTTTTCAATAGCTCAATTTGTGTTCAATCTGTGGTGAGTTTGGGTCCAAGGTTGTGGAATCACTATCAAGTCTGCCCCCCATATTGTGTGGTGATCTCAATTTAATTTTTTCATTCTTCAAAGCTCAAAATTTTATTTTTTATTTATTAATTCTTTTCTTTTTCTTCTTCTCTTTTCTTCTAAATGAAAAAATTCTCAAACATAAAAATATTCACAATACAACTCAATAATTTCTTATTTTCCTGGAAAATACAAATAATTTTTCTTTTTTATTATTTTTGTAATTTTTCTTATCCTTTAAAATTTCTTTTTAAAATGCATCTTTACTTTTTCTCTTAAAATTTTTTCTTTTAAAACTAATTGACTTTTACATCTTTCCTTTTTCTCTTTTCTTTTCATTTGAGTTAATAAAATTAAAATTAAAACTTCAAAACAAAATAAATTAAAATTAAAAAAAATTAAGTTTTCTTTTTTCTTCTTCTCTTTCTTAAAACAAATAAAATTTCAACACAAAATTAAAACTACAAAATTAATTAATATTCAAGATACAACTATATACAAATTTTTCATTCTTTTTTATTTTCTTTTTTCTATTTCAAAATTTTTTCTTCTACTTTTATTTGATTCAATTCCTTCATCTTTCAAACCAACTTTCAAATATCCTTTCTACTATTTTCAAATACAACTTTCTCCACAACTGGAACCACCTTGTTGATATCCAGTAATTCCTTGTCTACATAAAAGGAAGATACATTGAATATCCTGTAAATATTGTCACACGATTTTGTGAAAATGATGGTTCAAAAAGCCTTCCCTGGATTCTTTGACCACACCTGATCCAATTCCACCCCCCCATTCAAAGCATTAGTCATTGTTTTGATGGAGAAAATTCTTGAGGTACCTGCTTCAACTGGTGGTTCAGGTTCAATTTGATGTTTGACAACTACTACCTGGGATTTGATAGGCAATTCCTTAAAAATTTCTGCCTCCTAAAATAAGGATCAGTCAGCTACCAAAGCAAAAAACAAAGGTTATAGTTTTAAAACACTTACTTCAAACTCTGGATCAGCTTCAATAAATAATTTAGGTCTGGTGGGTTAAACCAAGTCCACTGCCTCCTCATCATTATCTTTGACCACTAGTTGACAACATTTCACAGTAGGAGCTACTTCCACAACCATATCTGATTTATCCTAAACCAATTTGTTGACCTCTTCATTGGGAGCCACTGGCCTCTTCCCTTTCTTTAGAATGGCAACCCAACCGGAGATTTCCTTCCTCTCCTACTGATCCAAAACGTTCTCAGCACCATCTACCACCAAATAATTTTTAAATGGTACCTCCAATATATTCTTGAAAATTTCTTGATCTTTGGCAATCAAGAAAAATTTTGTCATCAAATATTGACATTTTATAGCTGGATTCTTTTTAAGAGCATTGCATATTACTCAAGGCCATTGAAAAAATTTACACTTCTTTCAAAGAAGTTAGGATGCAGTTCTCTCCAAACAGAAGAGGTCCATGATGTACAGGCTATTTTAAAATGGCACATGAGAATTCCACCATCGGCTGGAGGGTGAGGAGGGGTAGGGGTGAAACTATTTACTAAACTCTAGTAAATTTTCAAGGAGAAAAACAAGAGAGATATAAAATTAATTAAGGGTTCTCATGCTCAACATAGCTCACATTTTGTACCATGGCATCTTTCAAACTACACATGACACTCAAATCAAAAGTCAATCTTTTAATCCATATATCAATGCACAAATCAATACTTGAAGCTCAGAAAGCAACATCTACCTAGCAACTGCTTTTATCCTTTGTTGTATTGATTTGAAGTCACTAGCAACTGCAGTGTGGGAAACTTGAATCTAATTTAGTAAATAATCTGCTTATACTTTTCAACTTTAAGAAAATGCGTGGTGAATCAGTGCTCAGATTAATAGTATAGTTTTTAATGTTGGGTTACTGTGTGATTAAGGGTAATTAAAGGTCTTTGAGTGGGAATAGGAGTAAAGCTAAAGGATCTGTTAGTTATATTGTAGGGTTGGTGATAAATTAAGGGCAGATAATTAAAGGTTTAAATGTGAGGTAGAATTGTCTATATAATTGAGGCAATTTGGTTCAACATTCCTTAAAATTAAATTCTAATATTGTCACGCGCCATGTGACACTCGATGCGAAAGCAGCTCATTAAATCAATAATATCGAGTCCTAAATCTATACTCGAAGCGCAGAAAGCAATTCTCTATAGCAACTGCGATTTTCCTTTGTGTACTTACTATTTAACTGCGCTAGCCTAAACTCTAAATCTAAATTAGTCAATCTCCCAATAGGGTGCCTTAGTCCTTTTCAATAAGTGACACACAGCGCTAGGTTCAACAAAATAGTACAGTAGTAGTTTTCATTAAAGTTTTGTTAATTAATTAAAAAAGGGGTAAATTGAGTATGGACGGATATTTAGCGAAGAGGGTTTAAGTGTATGTAAGTAATGGTCAATGGAATGGGAATGGTGCAATGGAAGGGAGGTCAATGCGAGGAGGAACAAAGGATATAAAAGGGGTTGGGTATTTGGTTCGATATTCCTTAGAATTAAATTATAAAATCGTATTTACATTAATAGTGGTAAACCTTTAAAGTTAAAATCATTGTTATTGTATCTTTCTTTTACTTTCTCAATAGGGGGTATCAATGTTCAGGGATCCGCAATTAGGGATCAGGAATTTTTTTTCCCGGGATCAGACATTATTAATTGCGGAAGATTCCTATCCACTAGCCCCAGGGCTAGTGGATAAGAAATCCACGATAATGCATTATCCCGCCTCTTATACCCCAGTTTCCATTCCTAATTCCTGATCCCAAACTCATCTCATCCATGATGGATTTTTAAGAAAGTCACATGACTTATAATTGCTGATGCCATCCTTAAGTCTTTCCTCACTCTATGCTACTTAATTTTGGTGGCAAACACTTAAGTTTTTTTTCTATCTACACACCCCAACTGCACATTTGGCGGTGAATTCCCACTTCCCTCATCACATAACCCTTCCACCAGCAACAATGAAACACCTCTCTACTAGGAAGCTACTTCACTCAACAATGAATGCTATCACTTTTCTTTTAGTTCTTTACTATAAATCTGACTCTGATTTGGAAGATGCTTTAGCTTATATGTGTTTTCTTTCCAAAAAGTGTTACATCATCACCAGGGGGCCAAATCTTTATCATGATCCCCAATATGATCTGGCCTCCATTCTCAACATTCCTCATTTAA
The DNA here is from genome assembly GCA_030280995.1 of Hemileia vastatrix. Classification (NCBI taxonomy): domain Eukaryota; kingdom Fungi; phylum Basidiomycota; class Pucciniomycetes; order Pucciniales; family Zaghouaniaceae; genus Hemileia; species Hemileia vastatrix. The sequence goes on from JASXTE010000001.1 coordinate 45,335,788, forward strand.
ACTTCACACAACTTTTTAGAACTTCTCCCGATTCTTTCTTCAAACTTTATCAACTAATCTCCGATCATCCTATCTTCCATAACAATTCTCATAACAAACAGCGTAATCCTGCCATCCAACTTGCTGTTGCTCTATGTCGCTTTGGCTCAAATGGAAATGGTGCTGCCGTAAGACGTTTGGATAATCTCTTTAACATAGGATATGGTACCGTGATATTATACACCAAGCACTGTATGATTTCTATCCTTTCCCTCAAGTCTCAAACTCTTGCTTGGCCAACTCCAGAACAGCGACTTGAATCCTCTCAAGTAATGCAAGCTGAAGGTTTCCCTGGCTGTATAGGTTTTGTTGATGGCACAACCATCCCTTTGAGTCAAAAGCCTGCTCATGATGGCAACCATTATTTTGATCGCAAAAAAAGGTTTCTTCAAAATCTTCTCCAAGTTCTCATCTTTCACAATCCAACTTTTAATCTTCTTTCTAGATACTCTATTGCCGTTCAACTTGTATGCGATGTCAATAAAAAATTTATTGCTTGTCACAGTGGCTGCCCTGGATCATGTCATGACTCTTCCGTCTTCCAAAGAATGAGGATTTCTCAATCCCCTGAATCATACTTTGACAAATCTCAGTACCTCCTTGCAGACTCAGCATATGCAAGTGGAAAGTACATTATACCTGCTTTCCGTGGTGCAACTTCAGAAAATGACCCCAAAACTAAATTTAATTATCACCTTGCACAATCAAGAGTACGAATTGAAAATGCTATAGGTATTTTAAAGGGACAATTTTCTAGTCTTCAGGAGCTCAGAATCCAATTTCAAAAAAAATTGGAGATCAAAACTGCAAATCATTGGATCTTGACTTGTGTAATACTCCACAATATTCTAGCTGATTTAAAGGATGAGTGGAATGATCTTTATGAAGAAGAGGATCCTGAACCACCACTGGCACTCCCCTCCCTTGATTCACAAATCATTCAATCAACCGGCATACGCCCCATTATAATGCCAATTACTCTTCAACATTTCTCTTCACCCTTTTAATTTTTTATTTTTATGTTTTCATACTTTCCAAATGTCCTCTTTGTGTACTTTAATCACTTGGTTTTGTATTTTGGTTTGTTGCATATTCATTTTTTTTTTGAATTTACGGTGAATATCTTTTTTTTGGATGGCTCATTGGTTTTCTTTCACTTCCTCAACATGAAATCGAATATTTTCTTATATCGCATATTTTGTCAGTGATTTTTTTTTTCATTCATCTCTCATATCCTTTTCCTATTCTCCTCAAACATCCCTCAAATATTTTGGTTGCATTTATTTTCTCAACTCAACTCACCAGGTAGGTCATTTTTTTTCTTTTTTCATGGTTTTTTATTTGCTAATCATGATTTTTTTTTTTGCTTTTTTTTTGCTTTTTTTTTGCTTTTTTTTTGATTTTTTTTTGCTTTTTTTTGCTTTTTTTTTGCTTTTTTTTGCTTTTTTTTTGGTTTTTTTGTTTTTTTTGTAAGTGCTTCTATTATTTTTGTTCTAGGGTAAACTAATTTTTGTTTTGCTTTTTTCTCTTTTTTATCTTTTTATTTTTTTGTTTTTTTTCTCTCCTTCACCTCTCTTTATGATCCTCAAGGCCCCCCTTTTTCCCTCTCTTTACCTGTCTCTGACCCCCTTTTTACCCCCTTTTTAGCTGCCTCAAATCCCCCCTTTCTCCCCTCTTTAGGTCCCTCAACACCCCTTTTCCCCTCTTTTTAGGTGCTTCAATACTCCCCCCTTCCCCTCTCTTTATGTCCCTCAAACTCCCCCCCTTCACCTCTCTTTTGGCGCCTCAAACCCCCCCCTTCACCTCTCTTTACCCACATCAAACCCCCCCTTTCCCTCTCTTTAGGCGCCTCAAACACCCCCCCTTCCCCTCCTTCTACTCACTTTACCCCCCTACCTAATCATTATATCCTCCTCTACCCCCCCCCCTGTTTATTAACGAACGATGGTTACAGATCGTTCGTTAATAAACAGGGGGGGGGGGGGTAGAGGAGGATATAATGATTAGGTAGGGGGGTAAAGTGAGTAGAAGGGGGGGAAGGGGGGGTGTTTGAGGCGCCTAAGGAGAGGGGAATGGGGGGGGTTTGAGGCGCCTAAGGAGAGGGGAATGGGGGGGGTTTGAGGCGCCTAAGGTGAGGGGAATGGGGGGGTTTGAGGGAGCTAAAGAGGGGGGAATGGGGGGGTTTGAGGCAGCTAATGAGGGGGGAAGGAGGGTGATGAGGGACCTAAAGAGGGGGGAAAGGGGGGTATTTCAGGGGGATTTTGAGGCAGGCAAGGAGAGCATTTGAGGGGGAAAAGGGGACTTTAATGGGAGATAAAGATGGGTTACTAACTTTCAAATAAAGATACTAACAAATTTTTGTTTGTAATTTTGATTATTTTTTTTATTTTTTTTGCAGTAATATAGAAAAAAAAATTTTTTTTTGCCAATAAGGACTGTCCCTCTTATTTACAAAACAAAAAAGGTTTATAATTTTATTTTTATTTTTTCTATAATTAATTTTTGTGATTTTGATTTTAATTAAATAATTTTTTTAATTTTTTATTTTGATTTTACTGATTTTTTTTTTCATGATCTTGTGAGAAGGTTTTTAATAACCAATCTTCAGGTTCACTTTTAATTTTTTTTTTTTTTTTTTTGTGTTTTAATTCTTACTGAAATTTTCTTTTTTGAATGAATTTAATTATTAATTTTTTTTAATAGGATTTTGCTTTGATTGTGTTTTTTAAAATAAAAACTCAGGTTTTTTTTTTATAATTTTTTTTTTTGGAAAAATTTTTACTGATTTTTTGGTTTTTTTTTCAATTTTATTTTTAAAATAAAAAAACAGCTTTTTTTATTATGAGGTAGGAATTTTTTTTAAAAAAAATTTGAGTTAAAATTTTATTGACAATTAATTTTTTTTTCATATCAAAAAAATGTCTTCTTCTTCTGATTCACCCCTTACTTCTCTCTTATCTTCATCTTTATCTTCTTTATCATCTTCATCTTTATCATCTCTATCATCTTCTTTGAAATCAACTCTATCATCTTCTTTGAAATCAACTTCCATACAATCATCTTCTAAATCATCAAAAAAAATTAAAGATAATCAGTCTCATCAGAAGAAAAGATATTTAAAAAAAAAGTCTCTCTGCGAAAGTTATTTTCGTCATATCCCAAACATTTTTTTTATAAAACTAAAGTAGATAAAAAAAATCAATATCCAAAAAAATTACCAGAAGATATAAAATATCTAACAGAATTTGGAGATGATCAAGTTGTTGCAGTTATCAGCAATGCTTTTAAGCCTCAATTCATTTTGGAAGTTCATTCATTCGATGGTGTAAAAGATGAAGCTTTTAATCAACTATCCGATCTTATCATAACTCTTTATCAAATGGCTTTGGTTCAATTACCTATAAGGAATAAGAATTTTTTGGGTGGTATCATGATTGGTTTTGGTTGGAGACCTGGTTTTGTCAAAGGATATTCTCTTGGTATGTCTAATAATTTTTGTTCCATTCTTAATATCATTTCACTTATTTCAATTATATAGGTATATATTCATTGCTCAATAATATCACTAAAGCACAAAAAGATGAAGATTTTCGCTTATGGGACACTCTACCCTACTTTAATTCTTTTCTTGCTCTTCGACTCAAAAAACTCTGTAATAAGGCATTTGAAAAAAATCATGACCTTGCAACCAAAGTTGGAATACCGAATTGGTGTGACTCTGAATGGGAAGATATCAGCAACGAATATCTTTTATTTTCTAATGTTATTATCACTCATTCTGGATTCCACAATAGGATTCATATCGATAGGAATGATGCCAATTTTCTTACTTTTGGAATATTCTCATATATCAATCCGATAACTGGCCACCCAATACCATCTCCAGCTAAAATCAAAGGACATGGTTTATATTTTCCAGACCACCGGTGCATCATTGATTTTGGTTTGGGAAATGGTATCATCGAAACTATTTGGAATTCTTCTAAGGATAATCATCAAACAACCAAAGCTCCTCCTGGTTTGAAATCCTGTCAAGATTTCACTCATTTTGGTTGCTCATTTCAAATCAGTCATAAGTTGATTCAAAGAATCAATAAGGTAAAGAAAGAAGGTAAAGTTATTCGATTTAAGAAACCTTTATCTAGATCCAAAAAGTATGGGGATTAGAGTTGTCATTGAAAATTTTATTTTTTTACATAAATTATTAATAAATATTTTTTATATATCAATTTTCTCAAATAATGTGATGAGCCATCGACCTTGTGTTGTATAACAGGTAATCATGATAACATTTATTTGTTTCATGGGGTTCCTCTTTCCTATACCTGTAGAAAGTCCCAAACTTATGTTTCTCGACTTGGTCTGCATTTTGGCTTGAGGGATTGTCATTACATTAAACTAGGGAAATTGATATATATTAGATATTTATTTAATAATTTATGTAATTATATTAAATTTAGATGACTTCCACCCCTTACTTCAATAAAATGCAAGGGGGGTATTGCCAAATTTTCAAATCTGACATGTGAAATTGATGACTTAGAAAAATTTTGGTGATACCCACCCCTTGCTTCAATAAAATGAAGGGGAGAGTATTGCCAATTTTTTTAAACAGATATAGAATTTTTTTGACTTGTAAATATTTTTGTGATACCCGTCCCTTACTTCAATAAAATCCATGGGGGGTTGTGCCAAAATTTTTTATAAGACTTGTGAAATTCTTGACATGTAGGAATTTTTAGGATACCGGTAAAATGCAGGGGGTAGTAAAGCCAAATTTTCATATAAAACTTTCAAGATTCATGACATGAAAGAATTTTTGTGATACCCACCCCTTACTTCAAAAAAATCCAGGGGTGGGGGATTGTCAAATTTTCAAAGGAGACTTGAAAATTTTATTTAAAAAAAGAATATTTATCATTAAAATATGATATTTCAAGAAATACAGAAAATAATTGTAAAATTTATGTACAAATAAATATGAACACATGAAGTGTGAAAGAAACAAAAGAAACTAGTCAACAAAAAATTTCATTAAATGTTCTATTTCTTCAACAGATTTGTTTGCTTTAATGCATTCGATCAAGAAATCTTTCTTTTTAGAACTTTCTTGGAGATCATGCTTATACTTCATCTGTTCCATTAAGTTTTGATGCTCGAGTGTTTTTTCCTTATTTTTGGATTTTTCAATACTAAGAGTTAACTCAAACTTCTTCTCCTCCAAATCTTGGGCCCTACCATCCTTCTGTAAAGAGAGCTCAAACTTCTTCTCCTCGAAATCTTGGATCCAATCATCCTTCCGTAAGGAGAGCTCATACTTCCTCTCTTCCAAATCTTGTACTCTGTCATCCCTCCTTAAAGAGAGCTCGTATTTCTTCTTTTCAAAGCTCAGAGTCTCTTTAGCAATTTCCACTTGTTCTAGAGTGAGAATAAAAATTAACATAAAGTAGAAGAAAAGCAGAGTAAAGTAATAAGAGGTATGATATCACTTACCAGCATCACGTTTCTCTAAAAACTGTTCCATCGAAGAAAAAGGTGTTTGTGATGAAGTATCACTTTTTCGTCTTCTTTGGGAGAGGAAATTTAGACTAGTTGAAGCCCTTCTCTTTTTGTTCAACGTAGCATTTTCCTCCTCATCATTGTCACTAGCTTCAGACTCAGTTGATTGAGGATCCTGGGTTTGTTCATCAGCCTTTTAAGAAATAAGAAAAATATAAGTAAATAAAAAAATAGAATTGATAAGATAAAAGAAGCAGACCTGAGTTAGATTGGGTTGGGTTAAATCCCCAATAGGATCAATAGCAAAGCTATCTAGATTCGTAGAATTTAGAAGAGGGAGGCTTGAGTGGAGGAAGAGGATGGGAAAAGATTTGCTTTGACATCATGTTCGGAGATAGGATCTTCTCCATCCAACATGTTTACAGGATTAACATCGGCTCGCTCTCCAAAAATTGCATCCATCTCTTTAAAGTAAGGACATAAAGAATCAAGTTTATTGTCTATGGATTTTATACCCTTAGTTATATCAATGTCAGTAACCCCAAAACCAGTGGAAGATGAAAGAGCCTTTGCCTTCTTGTATTTTGCTCGATAATGCTTGAATCGTTCAGACATCTGTTTAGGAAAAAGATCAATCCTTCCCTTGGTCTTATTGCGTAATTCATTTGCCATTAGAAGATAGCCATTAACTTTTGATGTGGGGGGCCGTCCTACTTTAGTGGCATACTCAGTACCAAAACAAGAATCATAGTTAGATTTGGTTTTCAGCCAGTTTATAAGAATGAGATGATCATCTTTTTTTAATTGAACAGTCTTTGATTTCTTGGCTGAGCGGGGAAAAGAGGAAGTAGTGGGAATTGAAGAACAACTGGGTGATAGCTGCCTTTGAGAAGATCTAGGATGACGAGGCATGTTATTATAAATGAAGATGAAAAGGAGCAGAAACAAGCAGATGAGATAGCAAGATGAAAAGGAGAAGAATCAAACAGATGAAATGGGGAGAAATTCTGAGCAGATAGAATGAACAGGATGGGATGAGAATGGAAGTGCGCAGCAAGGTAGAAGGCTGGGATATCCAGAAAGTTGTCCAAGATGTGGTTATGGAAAATTGAGTAAATAAATGTCGGATAAGAGGTGAACATTGACACGTAAAGTGTCTAATAATCCAATTATTAGCAAAAATAATTGCGGAAGATAATTGGGGTATGCAGATTATTTTCCGCAATTAATTTAATTGCGGATCGGTCAACATTGATACCCCCTAATATTCATTTCTAAATCCTAAATCTTTGATTATTGAGTTTCCAACCCTTCGTGAGATCTTAAGAATTCCTATTACCTTTGAAACTAGTTTATAATTCTTCTCAAACGAACCTCAAACCTGTAGCTCTTACTTTGAGCGATCTTCAAACCATTTCCTCGAATCATTCCTCTGTGCTTTGAAGAAATTTCTAAAGCCCTCATCTCACTTTCAGGAACATCCTCGACCTTGTGCGTAGGTTGTCCGGTGACAAATATTTTTTATGATAGTAGTTACATTTGTATAATACTATTATTTTCTCCTACCTTTATTAATAACTAATTCTGATTCAAAACTTCTAAAACTCTTAAATATCTTTTAGTTATAAAGTTTCAACCCTTTGTGAGATTCCTTGAACTTTAGTTTTACTCTACCATACATTATTATTCAACTCAAACTTGTCTTAAATCAGATAATTTATCTTTGACGTATCTTCCAATCACTTCCTCAAAGTCATCCTCTGTACATTGAAGTAGTCCTCAATTACTCTTACCATTCTCACTTACTCAGGAACACCCTTGAACTTGCGCATAGGTCTTCCAGTGAAAATTATATTTAATGGATGCTATTGTATAGCCATGTAGCAGCATTAATTTGGTAAAATTGGCTGGTGAGCTCTGATGTACAGCCTTAAACAAGACTTCACAAGAAAAAAATTGGATGTGGTACTCTGATGTACAGCCATAGATCAGAGTACACATGCATAAAAACGGTTGTTGAACTCTGATATAAAGCTTTATATCAGAGGTCACATGCTCAAGATTGAATGTGTTACTTAGATCTATGGCTGTAGCTCAGAGTACCACATGCATGAAATTGGATTGTGAACTCTGATACATAGGTTTACATCAGAGTTCACCAGCTCATTTTGAGAATTCAAAGACTTTTATCTGCACTTGTAATCTCCACTTTTGAAATAAAATAAGATAATATAAATAAAATTAAAATGTAAGGGAATAAAATACACTAAAATAAAATAAAAATAAAATAAAATAAATATAATAATAGTAAGTGAAATGAAATGAAATATTATATAATATAATACAGTATTATATAAGATAATAGAATAAAGTAATGCAAAATAAGATCAAACAAAATAAAATTAAGTTAAGTAAAAAAAATTTTAAAACACATAATAAAAGTTAAAGAAAGTTTTTAACTCATTAAGAAACATTAAAAAATTTTTTTTTCATGAGCTAGGTTTTTTAAATGTAGGTTAAATATATATATATACCAATGCATTAAATATAAACTAAGAAAAGATTTTGAATCCTGATAAGCTGTTTATCAATATATAGAGAGTTAAACAAAAAGCTTAATCATGAATAGGGCTTTTATTGCTCTCATTAAAAAAAACTGAATGCAAATGAGTTTAAAAGGTCTTTTTATTCCCAGATACCTATGTACTTAAATTTAAAGCTTATCAATTATAGCATATACCATTTCACTCATTTTTAAAAAATTGAAAAAATACAAAGAAATTAAATATTTTAAATGTTTCAGTTATTTGAAGAATTCTTATGATGAGATTTGCATTGGAAGTTCATTCAGAGAACCATCAATACTGAGATTAACCTTTTGAAAAGATATTAAAAAATTTTGAAGATATAATTCTATTAACTAAAGGTTTTTGAAAAAAATATTTTACTTAGACAATAGAAGGATGAACATTACAAACAGTATATTTAAAAATATTATTCAAATTTTTTAAATAAATTATATTAATTGTTTGTAGATGATGATATAAAAATTAAATGTCAAAGCTCAAATTTAATATATGTAAAAAGGTCTTGTATGAAATTTAAAGTGGAATTTTATGTATATTTGGAACATCATCTGTAACTGAAAATAAGCATAGTATAGGAGATTAAAATTCAATAACTTCATCCCAAAACTCATGTTTAAATATTTGGAATAATATATAACAATACATTTTATTTAATGTAAATGCCTTCTCCTAATTTTTACTAAATATCTTTGACATTTTCGAGTTTTATTGTTGGTTTTTTTTCACAAAATATTTCATAGATAATAAAATTTGACTGATTTTTCAAAGATATGTATAATTATTATTGTCATAAAATGAAATTATTGGAAGGAAGAAATTTATTACTATGTATTTATTAATTTCAATATTTCATTGATTTTAACTTTTTAATTCTATTATTGATATAAGTATTAAAAACTTATGTATCTTGAATTACTGAAGATCTATATGAAGCCTTAAACTTGAATTTAATTTCATTTAAACTCAAAATGGAGGTCTCCACTTTAGTATAACAGGGTGGGGAATTTAAGGGCATAACTCAGTATTCATTTAATTAAAATAAATCTGCTTTTGTGGTAACAAATGTAAGATGAAGGGGAATTCTAATGTTTGGTAATACAATAGCATCCACCCTCTTATTTTTTAAAAATCTTATTTTAATTTTTCTCATCCAATTTTTTAATTTTTTCACTCTTAATAGCACCTTTACATGTGATCAAATTTTCTCAACAAATATTTTTCTAGCTTCCCTTCACCTTTCACCTTTCACCTTCCACACCTCCTTTTTCTTTCATTCCAGAGCCCACAAATATTAACCTGTATCTTGTCCCATAAAATTTCTCCCCACTACTTCCAATACCCTTCAATCAACAATCAAACCCATTATGATCCCTTTTTCTATCCTCCATTATATTAACAGCCACTTTAAATCAATTCTACTTACATCTCTACCCCTTTTCTTCAGCTCATATCTCCAATTTTTATCATCACATTTTTCCTTTCTCTACAATTACCCTCTCATAAATCCCTTTTCATATCCTTCTCATAAAACTCCTCTTGTTATCTATGAGCTATAACAGGCATAAAGATCTGGGGAAGTGATAAATAGGGATGGGAAGAAGTGGAAAGGGGCAGGGATGCTTTTAAAGTGTCAGAGAGCATTTGGTAGCAGAAGAAAAGGTTTAAAATAATGGAAATAATTGTGTTGAGAGAAAAGAAAAGAAGTTTTTAACAAAGGAATATTATTGAAGTTAATTTTTTATGTAAGACAGATGGTAGGAATGAAGAGGTAATTAATATTGTTCTAAAAAAAAATGATAAAACATGAGAAATATGTTCTATAGCATGAAATCATGAATGTAATAAACTCAAAAAAAAAAATAGAAATCAAGCAAACCATTTTTATACTATTCATTCTAATAAAATTTCATTTTGTGTCATTACTGTTTCATATTTTGAAGATAAAGTGTTAATATATTGTAAAAAATACTAATACATGCATATCTTTTTTATTTATTGAATAGAAAACAGAATAGATACTTATAATAGAGCTTAATTTTATTACCAAAGTATCCTTCCCTTCATTTTTATAAGTGATTTGCATTTTTCAGATATTTAAAATTATTATAATGGTTAATAAAATCTTTTTGAATAATTAGAGTTAAATTATTGTTTTGAATTCTTACTAGGGATATTTAATGGAAGGTATTATTTACCAAAATATTTTTCTTGAATGATTTACTATAGTTCCTTATAATTTCACCATATATTAACAATTAAGTAAAACTATTTGAGCATTTAAGATTACTTTTCTTTCAATTTAAGTTGGGGTGTGTCTATTTTAACATGAAACAAAGTATAAAATTATTTTAAAAGTTTTGTAGCTCTCCAGAGTTTCTTAGCTATGGGGAGGGCTGATTTCAACATACCATTACAAAATTGTGTTTTTAATTCTTCAACATTGTTTCAAAAAATGTTCACATGTATTCAATAAATAATTAAGTTAGCTTTATCAGAGGTTAAATAAACTTTCACACTTTTTTCCTTATTGTTTAATCACTATCTCAACGTGTGCTCAATTAGATATGAATTTAGGTTCAAGTTTGGGGACTTGCTAGCAAGTCTTGCTAGCAAGTCTGCCCCCATAATGTGTGGTTTCTGCTTTCTTGATCCCCCTTCTGTTTTTTTTTACATAATCACTCCTAATCTCTCTCTTCTCTCCACTTAACATCTCTTTTTCTGTTTTTTTTATACTTTCTACCTATATACTTTTTTCAATTTTTTTACTATTTAGACTTGTATTCAACCTTAACAACCAACAGGAAATATATCTCTTTTTTCAGAGCCACATTTATTGAGTAATTTTCTTTCATTAGAAAATTTTTATATAACTTTTCACCATTACTAATGTTATAAAATCAAAATAAACTATACATAATTTGAAAATTGGTTATATATTTTTTAGAAAAAAAATAATATTTGGAAATTCTAAATTGTAGCGATAAAAACTCTCCAAAACCTATCTATAATGTATCTGATGACTCAATAGAATTTGATTCTGAAACAATGAATGTTGAGAAACAGAAATTATACTTCCCAAATATAGTCAATATACCTCTAACCTGACCACTAGCACAGTTGTATCAAGTGCCACGCCATGGTTGTTAGTACTCTTTCAAAAATCTAAATTGTTTAATTTATTATTTTTCTACAGACTTAATTTCCCACTAATCATTTTTTGACACTCTTTCTGTTGTTTTGGTTTGTATATAAATTGAATAAATACAACTTTCCACAATTCACCATCTCACATGTTTTAAAAAGTTCTTTTCTCAATTCTTTTTCATGTTTTTGGCTCTATCAACAAGATTTTCTATCTTTTATCTAAAAATAGCACCAAACACACATCTCTTTCCAAATTTTCAGTGGCTAAATTTAAATTATTTTCCCAAAATTTTGATTACAAAATATCTTGTAATTTATGAAAAAGCTAAGTGAAAAAATCTTGCAGAATTTTTGATGAAATAATTCAAGTTTCCTTTAAAAATAGTTTTCTTATTGAAAGTGGAGTACCCCCAATCACACTATAGCAAGTTTTTGTTTGACCATGGAGTGCAACAATTATGCAACAGTTGTGCAAAAGTTACAAACATTAGTTTTTTGCACTTAAGACCTGCTTAAGTCCTTTAAGTTCTAAAGACAGTTGTGACATAACTATTTATTAATTGTTGCATCATTATTGTTCCTGAAGATAAAACAAACATTTATTTTAGTTTCTATCCCTGATTTTCATTAAAAAGTGTGGAAAAAGGCATGGATTAGCAAAATACACATAAACTTAGATTACCAGAAGTTCCATTATTTTTTAAAATAAACTCATAAATTTAAATTTTAAGTATCCATAAATCTCTTGTAACCCTCTAGAAATGACCTTGAACCATTTCAAGAAAGATTTTTGTGCTTCTTTGGCTCAAAAGTGCAATTGTGAGTAAATCAAGGTGATGTAGATTTTTTGAAAATTAACATCTTTTTTCACACTTTGTGAATAGGCAAACTATTTTTTTAAAGAGAAACTATGACTTTTTTGCCAAACATTCTGAAATCTTTTTACACTTATCTTTAATAATACTAATCAGTATTTTGGGTGTGTAATTATCACATCTTCACACTGATTTTCTGGAATTATCAAAGTATGGAACTCCTATAAATTATGAAAAAAGTCTTTCAAATACAGCCAGTAAGAAAAGTCATCACTATGTCTGTTTACATCTCACTGTACCCACTTTCATAACTGATTCTCAAAATTTAGTTTGTTCTTATTTTCATAGAGACACACCCACCAAAGTAATTTTCAAGAATATTCATTCTAATTATAAGTGTGGTAAGGTGTTACTAAAGCATACAAGTTTCTATGTGTAGCAGGGTGGTGGTTGAAAATTGAATAATAAAAGAGATAAAAAAGGAGAGAGAAGGAAGGTGGGAAAAATGTGAAAAAATAAAGGAGATTAATCACTAATTTATAAAATATAAAGGTTAGTCATGAGAGAAAGAAAAAATAATTTTCCTGTATGGTACATGAGGGAGCATGTGAGAGTGAATGTGAGGCAAGAAGTGGGAAAAAAGATTTACTGGGCTCAGACAGGGTCATTTCCAGAATCACACAAGGTCAAAACCAGAAACAAAAATACAACTAGAAGTCTAGTTCACTGGTTTTTTCTCATGGGTATGATGAAAAAATTATTATTACTGACAATAAGAGTAGATATTTGTCTTGCTTGGGTAGGAAGTAATATTCTTTAGAGATTTGTTGAATTTGTTTGCTTTATAATTTTCTTAATTTGTTTTTAATTGCACTTGATGTTTTTTATTGATCATTTTTTCACATGGGAATAAAAAAAATAGGTGCTAGACACCAGGGTAATTTCACAGACTGAATTAATTCAATTCAGTATGTGAACCAAACTCAATGTATGGTTCCCATTTTTATTTCCCCTGTGTTGTGTTCTGCTCACAATTTTAGAAGTGATTTATAAGTAATTTCTTCTGAAATTGTGGAATAAAAAATTAAAAAGGAGTGGCTTATTCATATGCTTATATTCATCTACAGAGTATGAATCAATTATTGCACTCAAATCTCAAAATTTTCAAAAAAAAAAGTTGTGCAAAATCTTTAAGGCACTATCAAGTTAAAATAATAATCTATATGCTAATTTCTTCTAAATAAACACCACATATAACCAAAATAAACCAAAATAAATTTTAAATTTTGGGAAAGATGAGGTTTTGAATAATATATTTAAGCTAGAAAATTACAAGGAATGAATGTTAAAATTTTAATTGGTGTTTTTATAAAGCTTTGGTGGTAAAAGAAATAATGTCATATATATTTTCAATGAATATTGGAATTATGAATATTTAGATCTATTAGACTTGTATAAAATAAAATATTCACTTTCATATTCAATTTAAATAATGAAATAGTCTACTTGAGAAATTTATTGCAGCCTTAGTCTAATAAAATGCAAAGAATTAGATATATTATAGAAATATTCAACTATTTTAAATTGGATAGGTGTTATATATTAAACTAAGAAAGAGGAAGATTTAACAAAGCATTAATCTATTAGATTTTATTCAAATTTAGTTATAAATTGAAAATAAATAAATTTTGGTTAACATTATTCACAAATTTAATCAATCAATATTAGTTGTATTTAAATTTTTATGTCTATGTTCAGGGAAATGATAGTGTTGTGTGGAAAGTGAGAAAAGAAGAAAAGAAAAAACAACCAGAAAATTTTAGTATGCATACAAGTTTTTCCCAGTCCCATGCAACATAAACAAATTCGTAATGTGTATTTTTATTGGAACCGCATCAATTCATTTTTCTCCAGCAGCTATTCACAAATCAACCTTTACCAACACCACTCAGCAGGAACATAATTTTTTTTTTCTATGATAGCTCCTCACACAAAGAAAAATCAACAGCATGTTGTAGAGAGTTCTAAAATACTAAGCAGTATACACAATGAAAGATGGGTTGGTTCTTCTTTTCAATTTCTAAAAAGAAGCGCCTGCCACTCTCATTTTTAAAGACAGCGCAATAATGTGTAGCACTAATATTTAATTAGAAAATTTATAAGTTTAGAGATGTGTTTAAAAGATAAGGAAAAAGTAAGTATTACTATCTGTATATTTCTATTCTTAACAAAAGCTAATATCCACAGCTACTCCCTCTTGAAGTTCTCTCTTTGAATATGCCTTATCATAGCAATAAAATAACTCTAATAATAGTCAATCCTACTGAATCTATATATTCTATCTATGTTGTGCTCTTTTTCTATACTATGATACTAGATTAGATTCTCCTTTTATATTTTTCCAGTGCATAAGACACAGTTACATAGTGGATCTCCAGCGCTGACTTAAGTACCACATTAGTAAAAAAATAACTAATCTATTAGTAAACTACATAAACAGCTTGTAACAACTACAGCGCCTAAAACATAACCTATGCTTACTAACACGAGTATTAACTTGTTTTACTCATACTCCACATACACGCTTCTGACTGTACCTTTTTTTTGTTTCAGTGCTACTTCCAAGTTTGACTCCTTCTAATGCTGATCATAGTCGCCTTGACTCTTGGGTAGTTTTGTGATCAAGTCCCCACTCTCCTTACTTCATTACTAAGTCCATAGTTCTGACAACTCACTTAACTAGTTAGCCTCTTACATTACCTGTTTTAGTAAGTTACCACATTAGCTGCGGTGCAGTATACTATGCACTTGAGTCCTTCCTTGAGCCATAATTCTTTCCTTAATGCATAACACACAATTATTGGAAAATACAAATCCATATTGTTCAGTGCTTGCAGTCCTAAATTGATAACACCCAATTCCTCATTGTGCGGCGCATCCTTCTGAAAGATCCAAGCGCACAGACCCTGAATCCTCATCCGCGCTTCTATTTCCCTTTGTTCTTTGAAACACACAAATACATATTATATTTTAGCACCACCTACTGCACTATGAATCCCCTTTATTCTTCCTGGACTATGCAAAATGATTGGTCCAAAATCAAGCTACGTGCAAGACGCATACCACAACGTCGCAACTCAAAAATCATTTTTTTCTCACTGTCCACTCTATTCAACTTTTTATTTTCAACCAGACCTCTTCATTTCCTATAAAGCTACATAACCTTTGTGTTATTTCCACATTTTCACTATATTTTCAAAATCTTTTCACTCTCTTTTCACTCTATTCTTAATCTCTTTTAAATTATTTTCACTATTCATTACTTTATTTGAAGTGACTTTTCAGATTGTTTCTCATCATATCTCAGCATTTGAGAAACAGTGTAAAGGTTTTTATGTACTCTCTTTCTTTAAATAAGTCTCTTACTAGCTGGTAGGGAAACTGATGTCAGTATGTATCCTCCATACAGGAATTTGAAGCAAGTTAAAATATAGGTCAGTTAAATCAGTTTCCATTTTTTTCATTTTCTACTACATACCTTGTAAACCTATAAATTTTAGTGAGTTTTTCAAAACAATAAAATTGATTGATAAGAAAAATTCTTTTGCATCAATAAATACAATCAATTTTTTTATATATTTGATTCAATTGATTTGATAAAATAAAAAAATGTATAAAGACTCTTACAGTTGCCTTGCTGTAAGCAGGATCCAAGGGAGTTGGACAAACCAAAGAAAACCCTGTCCCTTTAAGTAAAATATATGTTCAAAAATAAATAAGCTAAAACCTCTACTTGATAAAGAGTTAACAGTAAACTATTTTTTGTTAATGTTTTTGAGATGTAGAATCTTTTTTCTTAATAGTGTGAGAAAGAAATACAACAGTGAAGCTGTACTAAGATGAGATATATAAATGATTTAATATTATATTTTTATGAAGTTTTTATTTTTATGAACAGAAGTTATAATCAAGTTTCTGACCTTAAGTTCTCTTTAATGGTACCCTGTAGGTATATTTTAATGAGTTGTTGAGTTAATTTTAGAATATTTTATGTAAAAGTGTTATATTTATAAGGGTAATACAAATAATATATTGTTATGTAAAAATATTAGCCATTGATGTCAAAGATGTCTGTAATTCTCCTTGTATTTTTTCTGATAATGTCTAATTTTTATTCTTCAAGCTTTATATGCATAGTATGTCACAAGCTATACTTTTTCCAGCTGGAGCATCCTGGAGCCCATCTAGAGATTACTGGAGGTTGCACAGAGCTTGTATGGAGCATTCTGTAGCTTTCACAGACTTCTTCACTCAATTAGAACCTTAAAAACTTAATAAACAATCTAAAGAGTTATAGATGATAGAGCTACTCCACCTTTTACTCCAAACTAGTTTTCATAGCCTGGGCAGCCCTATTCATCTAATAAAAAATCATCAAAGTTAAGTAATATAAAAAAATCAAAATTTATCAAAAATACTTTATTAAATTATGAAAAATAGTAGAAAAATAATAAAAATTACCCAAAATGTTCCAAAGGTTCTTGAGACTCCTGAATTTTATTTCCATACACTTTTAACCTATAATTGCAGTTTTTGCATCTAAAATAATTGTTAAATCTTGACTTGTAAAATTAACCCTTTTATTCCTCTTTTAAATATTATGTCTGTCTCAATAAAATAAGTTGTCTTCTGCCAATCTTCATGAAATCACCAAAAACCCTCTTAAATAATTTTTAGTGCTGCACTAATCTTTAGGTTGTCACATCCTCCCTCCAATGAAGAATGTCCCCATTCTTTAAATTTTGAATATTTTTTCAATCACATATTTATCTTCTTTTCATCCTCTTCAACCAACTACTATTCCAATACAATCCTAAAAAGTTTTCACTTTATCTTTTATTCATCATCATCTTCAAAATTTCACAAAAATATCTTGCTTTCCCATGTGAACTCTGCTCAAAATACCAGGTACCCTGGTTTCCCTGTAAGGACAGTCTGTGATCTCTGCAGGATCAAAAAATTCAAATGTTACCTTCAAATTATACCTTCCAGAACTAACTTCTACACTGGAACAGCTGATCTTCCTGATCATACAATTCCTAAAAAGAGATTAAGAGAAATTATCACCTTCTTTCATAATAATAAAGCCAAAAAAGCTTCCTCCACCAAGAAATCTAACCCTGATCTACCTCCTCAACCTCAGGATCCTAACCACAAAAGTCCAGTTTCACCTTTTAGTTTTTCTGAATCTCTATTTCCTGGCTCTTAAAGTAAGTCCTTATTTAAAATTCAATAATTTTCTTGCTAATCCACATCCATATACAATTCTTTTCCTCCTCCTAAATTCCTCTCCTAAGCTATTGAAATCACCAATACAGATGACGTTGGCTAGGTGTAGAACAATTATATTAATTGCTATCCTGAATTTCATAGATATATTTTTCAGGACTTTTGTGATGAAATGAAGATAAAATTTCCAAATATTTTCAAGAAACTCCTGAAAAAAGTACTGAAGTTTTAATTAAGAGAAGAATCTTAATGCAAAGATATGATACTGATGTTAAAAGATTTCAAAGAGATTATTTGTTCTGACTGTTTCTTCTCTTCTTCATTCAGATCTAATATAATACACAATAATCTTCATTATGCATAAGTTTAAAGTCTTGACGGACTTATAGATCAAAAAGAAAACATAAAACTAAAACCTTGATATAATATTGAAAATTAGCCAGTGTAAAGTCTTGGAGGACTAACAGAATGTCTTGAGTTTAACTCAAGTATTCATTAAAAACTGGTAATCCATGTCTTTTATTTCAAAATATAATAAAAGAAAATTAAAGAATTAAAATAATAAATATAAAAAAAATAAATTTCATTTTATAAATGATAAAAAATTTAGTAATATTAATTTAAATAAATGATTTAAACTTTTCTTTTTTTAAAAAAAAATAAAAATAAGAATTAGAAATATAAAAGATGCTCTAAGATTTAGAAATTTAAAAATTTAAAAGATGCACCCCAGTCATTTGATGAGCTATTGCCCTGACATAATACCCACATCTAAGTGCACCTTGATTGTGTGTTGCACTTTAAAATTAAATTAAAAATAATTTTAAATAATTTTGAAAAATTTTGGAAAACATAATAAACAAAAATTGTGAAATGATGACTGGGTGTGCTCCCTTTAATTTGTAAAAATGATTTGAGACCATCAGTGATCATTGTCCCTATAAAAATTAATATTAGACATTTAAAAAGTAATTAAAATAAAATTCAAACATAAAAAAATCAAAAAAAAAAAATCAAAATGAAATGTAAAATAAATCTTTAATCCAGCTTCAAACAAGAGTATTTGTGATGTTATTGTAGTATTCAGTTTATAATTTAGAAGACTACCTATATGACAAAAAATGAAGCCAGGATTTAACTATAAACAGGGAAACTATGGTAACAAACATTGTGGGGTAATTGTGTATAGAGAAGCCATCTGATCAATTAACTTCATAATTTCAAATATTAAAATCAGAAGGTTCCCCTATGAACACCTCTACCAAAAAAAATTACATTCCAAAAGCATTCTTCTTCAAGAAAAAATTTAACATTTAAATTCAATGATTGTAGTTTAAATGATGGTTGTTATTTTATACTCTTTGTGGATTATATATTGTAAAACAATAGTAGATAATTTATCCTCATTTTGGAGTTAAACTTGGTCACTTCTAGATCCCCTTTTATAAAGCCACTTTACTTGGTCAGTGACTACCCTCTTTTTAAACTCCACACCATCCAACTCCTTCAAAACATATGAATTTCCAGAAACTTGTTCTTTTATTGAATTGTGGAATCCTAAAGTGTATTATTGAGCTTAATTTTATTAAAAGTCAATTTTTGGGAGATGATATTTGAGGTTGGAAAAGACAATCTATTTTTTAAATGGTTATATTTAATAAAATGAGTATATAAAGGGTTTTAAAAGGATCATTTTACAATTCAAGATTAAATGAATAACTATCAGTCTGAAAATGCAATTATGGGTCTAAAGTTGAATGGAAATTAAATTCAGGAGTCTCAAAAACCTTTGGAAATTTTTTTGGAATTTTTAATATTTTCCTTCTATTTTAAATAACTTTATAAAGTCTTTTTGTTATTTTTGATTTTTCATAACTTACTTAAATTTGATAATTTTTTACTAGATGAATAGGGCTGTGCAAGCTACAAAATCTAGAATGGACTATAAAGGAGAAGTAGCTCAATCATCTATAATTTTTCTAGATTTTTTATTAGTATTTTAAGGCTCTAATTGAGTCCACAAATCCATACAAGCTCCAGAATTCACTAGATTATCTCAATATGAGCTCCGGTGATATCCAGACAAGCTCCATATAGGCTCTGGGATGCACCGGTGAGGGAAAAGATTGAACATGACATACTAGGCATATAAAGCATGTAGACTCTAAATTAGATAGATAGGGAATCTAACAGCAAACATTTCAGCCTAGGTATCCACAGGACTAAATAATTCTGATGTTTAAAATAAGATAAAATTAATTAAATTATACTTATAGGTTAAAAGTAAGGTTATAATACTTATATATATGGTTATATTACATATATATATAATTACTACATTAATATAATACTTATAGTAGTTTAAATAGCTTATCCATAGCCTATTGATACTTATTGAGCTTTTAATGGAGT
This sequence comes from Hemileia vastatrix, assembly GCA_030280995.1. NCBI lineage: Eukaryota > Fungi > Basidiomycota > Pucciniomycetes > Pucciniales > Zaghouaniaceae > Hemileia > Hemileia vastatrix. Next base: position 45,355,574 of record JASXTE010000001.1, read on the forward strand.
CATAATATACTTATCTTAAGTGATATTAAGTAATTATAGACATAAATAAGCGTATATTTATACATAAAATTCATATTCAGTGAAATATGTAGTTATATTATGTATAGTTAGGTCTATAAGTGGGTTTTAACCTCTTTATAGCCTATAGCCTTTATTTTTCTGCTTATTTTAGGTCATATGGATCTATTCAGTGGAATAAAAATGCCTACACAAGTATACACCTTTATTAGGCACATATAGCCAGTTTGGACAACTTAATCTGATTCCTTTGATAGATTTTCATGGATTTATGGGTTGGGATATCATTACTGAGTTAATATGGATGCTTGGGGATGTAATTGGGGGCTTGGAAAGTTAATTTTCCTCCTTTATATGCTTTGGGTCTCATAATATACTATTTGGATCAGTTTTTTTACCTGTTTCTTTAGGGTATCCACTTTTATCTGTTTATTCTATTTATGGTATGGGTTTGTGGTATCATTAATTGTGATGGAGGGTCCTTACAGGAGGTCTGGGTGTTGAAAATTCTTGAAATGAACACCATTGAGAGGTGATGGGCTCTCAAAGTTCTGTAATTGCTGGGGATAGCAGTGAAATTATCTGGATTGAAGGTCTGTGCACTCCAGTAAATTTTGGTATAAGTAAGGGATGATATGATGGGTTATTGGACATCACTTTCTTACTAAAATTCAAATAAAAACTATTACACAATTATTATGATATATAAATATATTTTAAAGCATTTATCAATTGATATTATTTTTATATAAGCTATAACTATATTTCATTTATCTCTTTTTCACCACTAGAATGCGAAAAATTCAAGTATTGTGAGTTTATATTGAGAAAAACTATTTTATTAGTCTTCCCCTGATGTTTAATCACTAAATCATTTATCAATATGTAGTAGGACCATTAATATTTACTATTAAATAATACTTAGATACTAGCACACACTGACAGAACAACTTAATTATCAAACACAACAACCCATATTTACTACACTCATTATTATTTTACATAACAAATTATAAAATTGTAATATCCTTATAAATATAACTCTTTTACATAAAAATATATTAATTTCACTCATAATCACATATATTAACTTAAAGGGTACCATTTTAAAGGTCTCATCACCAGAGATATGAACATAACAACTAAATCATATATATAAAAAATCTGTAGAAAAATAAATATTCAATCATTTAAATAAATTTTCTAACTACAGCTTCACTGTTGTGTTTCTCACCCTCATTACAAAGAAAAATGTTTTCTAAACCTCTTAAATATTAATATTAAGTAGTTTATGGGTCAATTTATATCAAGTAGAAATTATAGCTTAGTTAATTGTGAAAATTTATCTTATTTAAAGGGAAAGGGTTTTCTTCTTTTTATCCAACCCCCTTGGATTATGCTTACAGAATGGTGGATCTGATATTCTTTCTACATTTTTTGATCCCAACGTGGAGTATGAATTCTCTATCATTAAATAGATTTTATTTTGTATCTGGACTTTTTAAGCCTTCAAGAGGCTTATTAAAAAAACACTGTGGAAGTCTAAAATTTAAAATGTCACTTAAGTTTATTATAAAAGGTTAATTAGGATTTGATTATTAAGAATTGAAAGGCCAATATAATTTTAAAATGGTTATATTTAAAAGATAAGTTTTATAAGTGGTTAAAAGAGGTTAATTTTACAATTCAAGATACAGAAAAAAATAACTGGTAAGTAAATTCAGGTATAGGTTTAAATGCATGTAAAATATAGTCAGGTGTCTCAAGAGCCTTTGGAAATTTTTGTGGAATTTTTAATATTTCTCTACTATTTTTAATAATTTTATGAAGTATTTTTGTTATTTTTTATTTTTCTTAACTTACTTAAATTAGATACTTTTTTAATAGATGAATATGGCTGTGAAGACTATAAAAATTGGAATCGATTATAAAGGAGAAGTAGCTCTATCACCAATAATTTTTCTAGATTTTATATTAGTATTTTAAAGGTTCTAATTGAGTGTGGAATTCTTTAAGAGCTCTTAAATGCTCTGGACAAGCTCCATACAAACTACAGTGATTTCCAGATGAGATCTGGAATGCTCCGGTTAGGGGAAGTAGGGCATGTGACATACTAAGCATATAAATCCGGTATACTTGAAATTAGATACAGAGAGATACATTTACATAAATATAGAGAACAACCACAAAAATGTATATTATATCATTTATTATTATTTTACATAAAAAATTATAAAGCTGTAATACCCTTATAAATATAACAATTTCACATTAAATTTTATAAAATTTACTTATCATCATATATAATAACTTATAGGGTACAATTTTAAAGGTCTCATCACCAGGGATCTGAATATAACAACTATATCATATAAAAACAAAAGCTTCATTAAAACATATTATTCAATCATTTATCTAACTTTTCAAAATACAGCTTCATTTTTGTGTTTCTTACCCTCGTTAGTAGGGAAACTGTTTAAAAATCTCAACACCTTTAATAACAAATAGTTTATTGGTAATTTTAGATTATGTAGAGGTTATAGATTTGTTAATTTCAAACTCTTTATTTACTTAAAGGGACACGGTTTTCCTTGGTTTATTCAACTCCTTTGGATTCTTCTTACAGCAAGGAAGCTATAAGAGTCTTTTTAAACTTTTGCTCCCCAACATGGGGCTGGAATTCTCTAGCTCATAGTTGATCTTACTTGGCGCTTGGACTATCTTAGCCTTTAAGAGGCTTGCCTAAAGAAATCTGTAGAAAGAAAAAATTTCTATAATACTAAGCTATAGACACAATTCCAAGATGGGTTTGTTCTCCTTTTCAAATTCAATTTTAAAAAGAAAGTGCCTGCCACTCTAATATTAAAGACATTGTAAGCACATATTGTGGGTGTAGTTATTTATTTTTACTATGGAGGAGAAAGTAGAATAATTTAAAGAAGTCTTTTAAAAGAATAAAAAGAAAAATTTATTTTAATATAAGCAATAAAATTTCTAGATAGATCTTTTTTCAGTAAGTGCTAGTACTCTCAGTCACTCTCTCTTGAATTGCTCTATCAAATACTATCTGTAATGTAGTAATAAAATAACTATACATCACTACTCCTGGTATTCAAACCTAATATGTACAAAAAAAGTAAGATATATCTATTCTATATATCTTAAAAATATCTATTGTTATTTAATTACCAACTCACACACACCCACCTCTACTATTTACAAGTGAGTGATTATATACATTTGTATGTTTAGTGCCCCTTTCGTATGTTTCCTTGCCCTATGGGTTTTCCTACACATTTTCAGCACTAATACAAGCATTTCAAACAGTATCTAATTATCTCAAAGATCTATTTACATCTATTAGTTTTTATTTTCATTCAAATAGCACCAGAAACCTTTTTGGAAGTACAGCCATTAGCACTAAAACACACTACCTTTTTTGTACATACACTATGCTTCCTGAGATCCCTGACTAAATAATAGGTACTGCACTGCCTTTCATACCTTTGAAATGACCCACTCTGGAGACATGAGTATTCACTAATCGTGAAACCCTTCACACTTCAGCAAATGACTTTCTTATCTCAAGTCTAATCCTTCTTATCTTTTTCTTGAGTGCTGCTTGCAACATTTTTGCCTTCCTAGTGCTACCTTCTTTCTCTGATGTGTTTTTTGTCTTCATGGGCAGGCATAGCTTCACCTAAAAGCATTGCTGATATCTAAGCCTACACTTCATCTTACATCTTTTACTGCCTCATAAATTTATATCATGCATCTAGAGCTGCCCATGACTCTTGCAAGTACATACCATATTTTCCTTGTCATTTCTCCCACTATGTACTTACTCTGACATTTTTCTCACTGCAGCTCATAGATCCATAATACAAAAAAAATAAAACTGTGCATGGAGATTCTACCTTTCTGCGCTATCAAAAACCCCTTTGTTGCACTTCTGTAGCCATCCTACCTGACTACCCCTTTGTTGCGCTTGCTTTGAGATGTGACCTTGCTGTATCACTACCAGATGTGCACCACAAAGCTTATATTATTTTAATGGTATAATCTTATGACTTTGGGATTATATTCTGCTATTGGATCAGGTGTTTTGGCTGCTGGTGCACCTGTTAGGGCATCAGTAAGGATTGTATCTTGGGGTAGTCCCAAGTTTACTGGTGAAGATATAGAGGGACTTTTATTTATGTATGAAACTTCTTCTGGATCGTATGGAGCTTTAGCTTTAAATATATTGAAGAAAATTAGTTTTTATGGGAGACAGAGAGGTGGAAGAAAAGGTTATTGCTATGGATTGCTACAAAACTCAGAATTGAGAGAAGCTGAAAATGGAAATGAAAAAAATGTGGCCAGAGGTTAATTCAATGGTAGATTTAAGGATATTTCTAAGAGATGGGAATGTAGAGGTGGTTTTAACTCTCTTGATCAGTAAAATCAGTTTATGGTAGAATTTCAGGTGGTGTTGGATTATTTTTTGTATTATGAAATTTTATATCATGAAAACAATTCAAAGTATGTTATTGTGATGCTATTGAGTAAAAGGTTAAGAAAGATTATTTGATGTTGCTTATTAATTCTTATTTTATGAAGAAACTAGGATTTCAGGAATTGAGCTGCTAAAGAAGGTTATTTTCAAAAATCTGGATACTCATAATACTGTTGAATTGAACTCTGGAAAAGATGCTTTTGTGACTCAAGAGGTAGAAGAGGTAGCTTGTGTGGAAATTTCGGACTCAGCTATTCCTGAAGATTTTTTTTAACCTGAAGATAAAGTTTTTGAAGATGAATTTGTTGAGGAATTTTTTATTACTGAAGATGATATAGTTTATATCAATTATGAAAAATATTTTTATTTTATGGAATATTGTGGGATGGTTTATTTGGAGTTGGATACTGAGGATTATTTCCCCCAGGTTTTTTTTAGAAGCAAAGACTTTCTTCAATAAAAAGCTGAATATGGCTAATGGATCTGTAATTGTGAAATATGTAGGCAATGGAGCTAGGGTTATGGTAGATTAAGATCCTATTCTGAGGGGTGAAGATGGCAATGTGGGTCCTAAAGAGGTTCCCAGGGTAAAGGATATTAAAAATAAATTTCAGTATGAAAGGCCAGTAGAGGCTGGTTAATATGATGTAATAGATAATTTTTTTCCTGTATTAATGAATGGTGCAGAGTCATTTAACAGTGGGGTGAATAAATTGGATTCACATAAAATTTGGGAATAGGTATGTTATTCTATTTGTCCTTTGGTAGGAAAAATTCTGATGAATGGTTTTTTTGGGTTATGGAATAGGTGGATATGCCCTTGGTGAAAATTTATGGATTTCAACCAAGGGATCTCAAGGATTTAACTCCTCTGAAATGAGGATAAACTAACTTTAAATTGTCTGATTTTTCATTTATTTTTTATTTGGATTATTTTGGATTATCTTATTCTCTTCAAGAATTTATGAAGACCCTCATTTTTAGGGATAGATAGGGCTGTTTGCTCTAATGTTGCAATCTCTCCTCAAGTAGAGATACTTTCTTGCAATAGGTCAGCTCACTTTTAGATAATTTAAGTGAATTCTCAATTATTGTCTGTTTATATTTCATTGGAATCTTATTATGAGCTGAATTTTATTATATGTTTATTATCTTTATCAAACTATTTTATTAAATTTAAAAATGGCTCAAAGGGAAAGATGGGTTTCATTATGTTTGATAAAAGTTGGAAATGGATCTTGGTTACTTATGGTGATATTAGTGGTGGATTGTTATATGGACTCCAGAAAGAATATAAACTGCAATTGTCACATCAAAATCAACAAAAAATCTTAGTATAATTAAATCACAAAAAAAATAATATTTGTGATGATTTTATTTCTTTCCTCCAGCAAGAGATAAAACAGCCAAAATTAATTACTGGTGATTTTATGGTGGATACTGAAGGGAAAAAAGGTGTTGGAAAATTATATGATAAATTATAAAAATTAAAATGAGGTGGTAATGATAAAAAAGAAAATAGTGTAAATAAAAATTATGTTTCAACTTATTCTATTTCTTATTCTGGTTCTGAAGCTGTAGAAAAATGGTATGACGACTTATATAATGGCAAATTTATAATGGATCAAGTATCTAAAGTAAAATTGGATGTTGGTGTGGAAAAAATAAAAAGGTAGCTAATATAATTAGACCAATTTATGAACCTCTTCCAGCTGAAATAAATATTCCTTTAAGAAGACCAAATTAATCAAGGGATCCATATGACTTTCCTTTAGTCAAGAACCCACCTGAATTTTCTGAAACTTCCAGGATCACTTTCAAGAAATTAGAGGCTGTTTATTTTGAACCTGAAGGATGGCTGTCAGATGGTGAAAAAAGGTTTTTGTTGAATTTAATTATTGAGAGGGAGAAGGAAATTTCATTTTTAGAAGAGGAGAGAGTTGTGTTAAAAAATTCTTATGGGGATACCTACAAGATTCCAGTTGTTTGTCATGAACCATGGCAAAAGAAGCCAATTCTAATACCCACAGCTTTAAAAGAAGATTATATTGAATTCATTAGAGAAAGAATTTTACCTGGATTATATAAATATTCATCATAAATTTATTCAAGTCCAGTATTCTGTATTGTAAAACTTAATGGCAAGCTTAGGGCAGTTCATGATATAAGGGAACTAAATATGGTTACAATAAAAGATGCAGGAATAACACCTAGTGGGGAGGAATTTGTAGAAATGTTTTCAGGGAGAGTGTGTTATGGTTTGGTAGATATAATGGGGGGGTATTACAAAAGAGATTTGCATCTGTACTCTAGACCACTTATGGATTTTTATGCACCACTTGGACAACTACAGCTAACAAGATTACCTCAAGGAGCAACAAATTCAGTTTCTGTATATTAAGCTCAGATGGCTTGTATTCTACAGGAAAAAATTATAAAATATGCTGGTATACTTATTGATGATTGTGGAATAAAAAGACCTTCAACAGATTATGGTAATGAAGTATTGAAGGAAAATCAAGGGATACAAAAATTTATCTGGAAATATGCTGTTATTTTAGAGAAGATTTTTTTTATGATAGAAGAGACTGGTTTAACAATTTCAGGTTTCAAATTTTCTTGTTGTGTGCCAGCTTTGGAAATCTTAGGTCATGTAGTATGAACAGAGGATAGGATTATGTCAAAGAAGAAAGTAAATAAAACTCAGTCCTGGCCAAGACCCAAGAATATGACCAAAGTCATTAGTTTTTTAGGCATGTGTGTTTATGTTAAAATTTTTATCAAGAAATTCTCTTCATTGGCTGCTACTTTGAGACTGTTGATTATGAAGGATGCTGATTGGGAGTGGGGTGAAGAGTGTGAAGAGGAATTTATTGGGTTAAAGTAAGTAGTTGGTGAAGATATTATCCTGCACAAGTTAGATTATGGGAAATATTCCAGCCAGATTTATTTAGCAGTGGATTTAAGTCCAATTGCTGCTGGGATGGTTCTGTTACAAATGGATAAAGCTGGTTATATTGGACAAGTCAGGTATGAATCTTTAGTATTTACTAAGGTGAAATCAAGATATTCTCAACCTAAATTGGAACTTTGTATTGTGGAAAGAATCTTAAAGAAACTTCAAAATATCTTACGGGGACAACACTTCAAATTACAAGTTGATGCTAAATCTTTAATTCAAATGATCAATTCTCAAAGTTTACCAAAAGTTCCCATGTATATATGGGTAGCCTTTATTCAGAATTTCACTTTAAATTTATTTCTCAAGTCTTGCAAGATGTTTGGTATTCCAGAAGAATTATGAAGAATACCACCTACTGAAGAGGGTTCTGACTCAGAGAAATTTGATAAAGATATACTTGTGATTAAATCCAGTACAAAAAAATGCTGAATACTTTCATTACCTCTCCCATGAGGTTAAACTAGCAGGATTTACATCTGTGGATAAAGATTATAATTACCTTAACCATGAGGAAAACCTGGAAAATAATAAAAATATGATAAATAATGTTCTTGGCAAGTTTAATGATGGTGTAGATAAATTAGGCAAAAAGGGTTTGGAGATGTTGTGTATATTGATGAGAATGGTGAAACAGTGTGGGACAGTAAAAATTTGGTGAATTTTGTATATTTTGGAGTTTTAGAAAAGTTGGTTAAAGAGAGTTTGGGTGTTTATAAAAATTTAAATAAAAGGAGGTTGGACAAAGAAGATGATGATTCTAAAAAGGGTAAAAAGGAAAATAAAGGAAATGTTCTTGATAAAAGTTTGGAAGGCTCAAAGATGGAAAAATGAAATTTTTAATAATAAAAAGGAAAAGTAAAGAATTAAAACTATTGGCTCATTAATATGCAGGTGATTAATGAGAAGGAGAAGTACCTGTAGATATAATATTAATGTATTTTCAAGATTATGTCCAAGGACAGAAAGGATTTTTATTTTAAAATGGTTAAATGTTTATTAAAAATAAAAAGGCCAGATAATTGTGAGAATGATGAATGGGTGGTTATCAAAGAGAAGTCACCAGCATTTTATCTATCTGGTAGAAGATCAATGAGGAGGAGGGATCCGAATCCTCAAGTAGTTATTACTCAAAAGAAAGGGCAAGAATTGGTTATGAAATCACTGCATGAAGATCTTGTGCATAAAAGAATTGGTGAAACTTATGGATGACTTTATGATAGATTTTGGTGGCCAGGCATGAAGCTGACTTTTAAAAAATTGATCAATTCATGTGAATAATTTCAAAGTAGAAGTTATTTAAGGCCAAAGGAACCTGTACATGCAACTGGTGAAAATACTCTTTTTGGTAGGTTTAGTTTGGATTCTGTTCATATTAAGTAGGGGAGATATAAATATTTGATTGTAGCCAGAAATTATTTATCTGGTTGGGTAGAAACAGCTCCTCTTATTAATCTTAATTCCAGGAATGTGGAAGATTTTTTGATGAAAAATTGGGTATGTAGGTATGGAGTGAAGAAGTTGGAAACAGTTGATGGAGGTCCTGAATTTCGGGACTGAGTTTAGGGAGGCTATATCAAAATTTGGATCAAAGGTTAGGGTTGCAACCCCATATTTTTCCAAAGCTGAAGGAATGGTAGATAGAGGGCCTCAAGTTAAAAAGGATGCTTTAGTTAATATGTGTGGAGCTAGTGCTGAAAATTGGAGGCACTATTTACCATTAGTTTTATTTGCTGATAGAATCACTTTTAAAAAGACTACTAGATATTTACAATAAAAACTAGTTTTTGGCCAGAAGAAGTTTCACCTGTTGATCTAGAGGCTGAATCATATCTTGGAGTAGATTGGGACAGGGTTAAAACTACTGAAGAATTACTATGTGCAAGAATGGTTCAGTTGGAAAATAAAGAAGAAACTATGGAAAAGTCTTTTTCAAGAATGATGAAAATTCAAAATCAGTCATTCAGATATTTGGATTAGAGTTTGACTCATAGATTAAAAAAACATTTGAAAGCTGTAGTCATGGTCTTGGTGTATAATAAGAGTTTGGAGAGTTAGTGGGGAAGAATTTTTTCAATAGGTGAAATGGGCCATACAGAGTCAGGGATCAAGCATCTGATTTTTCATAAGTGCTAGAAGAGTTGGATGAAGCTGTGTTGAAAAAGGGGGTAGCTGCTGACCAAGTCAAGCACTTTTATTATAGGGGAGCCAGGCATGCCAAAGTCTAAATCTATAATTAGGATTAACTACCAACTATTGTTTAAAGAAGATTACTAAAAAATAAGGATAAACTACCTATTATTTCCAAAAGAAGATTTACTCTGAAAAAGAGTATAAACTAAAACTATCATTATAAATAATGATTATTAAAAAAATAAGAATTTTAAAAATTTTAGGGTGAAGAATTGTGATGGAATGTAATTATTTTTGGTAGAAGTGTTCACAGGGGAGCCTTCTAAATTTAACATTGGCAAGTTTGTGGGTAATTGATGGGCTGGCTTCTCTATACACAATTACCCCACAATGTTTGTAACCATAGTTTCCCTGTTTCAAGCTGAATTATGGCTTTGTTATTGCTATATAGGAAGTCCACTTAGACTATTAACTGGACCAACACAACATCAATTGATTATTCTCATTTGAAGCCAAATTCAAGGATTTTTATATTTTATTTTTGATTTATGAAATTTTATATTTGATTTTTTGTGTTGGAATCTTATTTTATTTTCAATTTAAAATTATTAAAATATTTGGTTCAGAGATCATGATCACTGGTGGTCTTCAATAATTTTTACAAATTGGAGGGAGCCCACCCAGTGATCATTTCTATTTTTTGTTATTATGTTTTCAAATTTTTCAAAAAATCATTTATGTTTATTTTAAATTTATTTTCTTGTGTATCCCACATCAAGGTGCACTTGGATGTGGGTATTATTTCAGGGGTATACACTACGCAATATAGGGGGTGGACTTGCTAGCAAGTCCTCAACCTGAACTCAGATGGAACTCAGATGGAACTCAGACTGAACTCAGACTGAACCCATACTGAACTCTACTTGAACACCCACCTAAAACTGTTCTGCTGAGTG